>JAQFVV010000396.1:0-695000 GCA_028023455.1 Epiperipatus broadwayi | reverse complement strand
AAGGTCCAGATCAAACACCTAATGAATAATGTAATAGGGATGGCACATGAGAATCAATCTTAATCCGGCCGATTAGGAGAGCGGAGAAGACAATGAGACATCTATTTACTATGACTATATTAAAATATACATAAGCATTGCTATAATATGTAGAAGTGGAGGAAAAGGAATTCAAATTACTCAAATAAGTTAGACAATAAAATAAAGTTTAAAATACTGACAAATTATTATACATTTATACATTAAGTACATTAATATGTGTGTGAATGAGCAAGCAGTAGATGATTACATAGTGTCATTCATGCTATTAGTTCTCATGCTCTTTATTAGCTAAATAATATATTATAAATAAACACACATCTTTGGTGGGTCTAATATTAAGATGCTAATCAGTATTAGAAAGAAGTTACATAAAATTGCTATTAACGCTTTGGGTTATGGTTCTGAAATGTGGTGACTGACATGATTTAGGGGAGCGTTCTGAAATTCATTATACATATGATATAAACTATTTTCACACCATTAAGATCGTGAAAATAAACAAAAGACAGTTAAAAGATTATATTTGAAACTATGACAAAATATTTAATGAAAATCATTTAACAATAGTAAGACGAATGCTTTATTTTTCCCAAGGCATATAGATACTCTTAAATAGATATATAAATTACGATGGTGGGACTGTATAAGACTGAAATAAATTTAATTAATAAAATAGAAGTAATTGGCATTTATATATATCTTTTAAGCAAAACTTAATTTTAATATTAGAGCATTAAAACTGGGTCATGAAGCAAAAGAAATAATAATAATAATACAAAGAAATTTGCGGTGCTGACATAATAGCCTAAAAATATCTAAGAGGAAAAGGTCATGCTTCTGGCTGACAAACGAAATCTCACACCCCCTTCTTGGGTAGTTCTTAGAGAAAAGTAGATAGGCATGGCGTGGCCCAGACTTTTGCTGGTATAACCGCGAGAGGCCTTTTATCTATACGAAGTGAATATGCATAGCATGTGCCAAACTTACGGGATCACTGCCAGAGGCATTTTATACGAAATAAGTGTGGTTCCAGATAGCTCAACTATCTATGGAACGAGGTACGAAAAGAAATCTATGGGTTCGAACTTTGTCGCAACCCCCAGATTAGAAGACTAGAAGCACGTAATATATATATACAAAGATAGGCTAAATGACAGAAACGCAGTACGAATGAATGCCGCTAACAACATTGAATAAATTTTACTGCCTTGAATAAATGATCCTTGTTTGAATACTATAATACGCCATGCAATTATAATATATATAGAGAGAGAATATTTCATTTAATAAAATATACGTGAAGATTTTATATAGCAAAAGAAACATTAAGATTTAGATTTCAAATTAATAAAATATACGTTATGATTTGATTAAGTAAAAGAGACATTAAGATTCACCCCCATCCCTTTTTCTGCTATTTAAAATAAAACAATCCCATCTTCGTGGATTTTACAATAACTGGAATACATAGCATATATTTTAAGAGTATATAAAAAAAAATAACTAGCAGTTATATATATATATAAAACAATTAAGTCACCTTTTTAGAATTTAATAAATAATTATAAAATCAATGTTTCAGAGCGTTAATTAGCTTGAGTTCTGGAGTTTCAGAGTTTAAACAAATCAATTTTTATATTAAAAACGAACCTAAAATGTTGATTCATAAAACAATTTGGCGAACGTATTAATTTACAATGAATGCATTATATATATATTGTAACGATCCGGAGTAGGTAGACTTACGTAAACTGCACTACGGGCGCCATCTAGGCATTTGAACCTAGAAAAATTTATAAAGTAGGCAGATACGTAAGTCAAAAAAAAAAATTTTTTTTTTTTTTAAATTTTGATTCCGGTCATTAGCCCAAGTCACTAGCTCAGGGAGTAGCAGAGATTTAATAATATAATATAAGAATATATATATAAGAGGAATAAAATAAGCCACTGCCAGTAATTAACATACAATTATTTATTTATGCACATATATATAAGATTTAAAATTATTTTAGTATTAGTTTTACATTTTAACATTTAACATTATTTTTAACTTTACCTTAGATTTTAATTTACATTTTAATTGCTATTATATTATAAGTTTACATTTTAATTAAGTTCGCACAGATGGGATTATAAAAGCTTGTTTTAATATGTTGCTATAGATCGGTTACATAGATTTCAACTGTCAAAAACATTCCAAAATAAACATAAACGATCAAAATACAAAATTATTGATTACTGACAATTGCATAGGGAAATATAAGAAACCCTCTAGTATTCACCATAAGATACTTGCATTGTCACCAATAATTTAAAAGACATCCGAATAAATACATTATAGATACTCACCGTAAGGTATCATTATTTATCGAATGTCTATATATTTTGATCAAATATGAAAACCCAAAACATACTTAACCGATAACCAATCCATGCAAGCGTCTATAAACAACTTAAATTTAATGCATTTTTATTTAGGGTCGAGTATGAATAGATTACATAGATTTGCATTTGAAAATAAAATATTCTATCCCTATTTAACCCTAAGCTAAAATTCGCAGTCAAACTGGCCTCAATTCATCTGATATATCGATGTATTCAATGTAATACGGAATACGGCTGCACCAAAAAGATTAAGAGAAGATATTGACTCTCATCAGATAGGAATATTACATCTATCTAACGAGAAGAACATCAAAAAAAAAATTCCATAGAAAGGAACTGCTCATTACGTAAATATTAATATATTAGTTATATCTGTTGGTTATCATTCTCGTAGGGGTGGCATACAATAATCAAGGCAATGATTAGACTGTAAGTTATTAAAATGGTAATAAACTCATTTTAATTAAAGTGCGTAAAAGATGAGATCCTGTATTGAAATCCTCACAGCGCTATGAGACAGCTGTGTGTGTAAATCCTGCAGCACTTTACATATTTATATTATTTAGCTTATAATTTCATAATTAAATATTTAAAACTCATAAATGTTTAGTGTGTTATTCGTAATTCATTACCAAATCTTATCCAAATCTACTCTTATTTAGTATTAGCTATTAGTATATGCATTGTCTAGCCAACGATAGATGTGTGTGTTTAGTTAAATCATGAGTAATTTAGTCATTTATTTCCCGCGTCTCTTGCTCCACCCTTTGCTACTGCCGGCACACGAATTAAGAAACTCCGAGTGTAGCCTCATATATCATTCATAGGGTAGTAAGTCATGGAGTGTTGGTGTAGGAACTGAGGTGCGATCTGATTCAAAGTCTCAACTTCTCATCTAGATCAGCCTTGATATAATTTGCCAGAACTCTGGATTTTGTTTCGTGAATGTACAAATCTGAACAACGTTATAATACAATAAAATTTATTTTTTTATTGTTTTTATTAAGCAGTAGTCTTCATCAGTCTCCAATGTTCAAGCATATAACCACATCATTAATACTTTTTAATATATAACTACATATAATTAAATATATATTATATATAATAATAACAGAAATACTCTTATCCCCAGACCAATTGGTTTCGAGCTTATGGCTCACTTCAGTAAGGAGCTAGAATATTCAGACACTAGATCTAAAATATCATCTCAAAAACCGTCACTTATTTTATATGTAATATTTAAGTAGAAACTCTGAAGTTTTCGACATAAAAATGTCTTGCTGGAGTAAAAGACATTTTCATGTCCGAAAACTTCAGAGTTTCTACTTAAATATTACGTATAAAATAAGTGCTGAATTTTGAGATGATATTTTAGATCTAGTGTCTGAATATTCTAGCTCCTCACTGAGGTGAGCCATAAGCTCGAAACCAATTGGTCTGGGGATAAGAGTATATCGGATAGAGATTTTAAATATTTTCTCTTAACCGCACTTATCAATTAAGAGCTTGTTTGAGTTATTAGTATGCTCTGTTACATTTTTGTAAATACAAGCTTATAAAAGCAATGTCACGTTATATATGACTTGCTTCATTGATAATTATAATTTTACCTTTATGGCTTTGGCTATGTTGAGGCTATTAATATATAGTACATCTAAATTTGGTTCAGTCCCATATAGCTATTTAAGTTAGATAGCTGGAGTAAAAGACATTTTCATGTCCAAAAACTTCAGTTTCTTTTTAAATATTATGTATAAAATAAGTGCTGGGTTTTGAGTTGATATTTTAGGTCTAGTGTCTGAATATTCTAGCTCCTCACTGAGGAGAGCGATAAGCTCGAAACCAATTGATCTGGAGATAAAGAGTATTTCGGGTAGAAATTTTAAATATTTTCTCTTACCGTACTGTTTGAGCTATTGGTACGCTCTCTGTATTACATTTTTGTAAATACAAGCTTATAAAACAATGTCACGTTATATATGACTTGTTTTATTGATAATGATAATTATATATAATACTCTATACATCTACATAGTAGATTATACATAATCCAATTATATTTCAAAATTACATTTATATAACTTTTCACCATTTTTTACTATTAATAATTTTTACCATTTTAACAATTTAATTATAATTTTATTTATTCCTTATCTAATTATAATTTCATATATAATTTTCAATTTTTTTATTTTTAATCTTTTAATTCTTAAATTCTATAACTAATTTTTACATTTTCTAATACTTATTCCTTCTGAGAGTTTTTTTTTTTTTATAAGTCTTATTTATTATACCTTCTAAATTTATATACTTATTTATTTAAACTATATAAGATTCATTTTTATAAAAATAATGTCTTCATTTGTAAATTTTTCTTTAAACTTGTTCAAATACTGTATTTTTGATTAGGATAGCTTGAATTTTTCTATCATAGTTAAAAATATTAGACAAAATTTAAATAAAGATTTAGGTTTGAAGACATTTTTATAAAATTAAATTTCATATAATTTAAATTTTTAATAACATGGCTTATATTTGATTTATCATCAATTCTTTTATAACAAAAGAATCTGTCTACTTATAAATCATCGGATGTAATTAAATGAAATCGTTCCATTTTTATCTGAATGACATTTTAAATTTTGGGTCTCCCAAATTTTATACTTTTCCATTGTTACTTTATCCGAGTCAATGCCAATGATATTGAAATTAAATTATACTGTTTGTGTTTCAGAAATAAAAAACAATTCACATATTCAATGAATGTATACATTTTTCAATCTTGAGTATTGACTTTATAAGCCAATTTTTTATCAATCTAAGACAAATGCATTTCATTTATTAAAAAAAAAAAAAAAAAAAAGCTTTATTATTAGATTTTTATAGTATAGTATATCTGTTACTAATAACATATCTTTTTTTTAAAAATCTTTTAGCAGAAGCTATATCATAATGAAGTATTAGTTTTATTTCATATTCTTTTAAAATCACTCATTGATATTTATGCAGTTTTTAACACTTTTATAGAATATTCTTATAAGCATCAAACTGCTCTTATTATATGTTTGCCTTCTAGATCAAGCTATAAAGTTGGAAACAGCTTATTTAGCGATTTGGATTATATTTTTTTGTTACATTTTGATTTACAAATGTCAAATTCACTTCACCCACAATTTTGACACCATCCACTTCAGATAAATACAGCAATGATTATCATTAATCAATTACTAAACTAGAGGTTGTCTCTAGCACAGATATAAACTTTGATGATTCTTCATCTGAATCAAATGGCTGTAAATTAGAAATCATGTTACCATATTTGAAAAATAGCATCTTCAACATGGCTTTTCACTGTCTGCTTTCAGCTTATATATATCTCATCTATATCCTAGATTGTCATAACTATTGTAACTTACAATGTAATGATTGTTTTATTGAATGCTTTCCTAATAAATTTATCACAGTGAAGCTAAATTTATTAAACAGTTTGTATTATCTAATTATGTAAACCTTATTTTAATTATATCAGTTAATTTATAAATCAGTCTTTTTTATTATTGCTAAGCAATGTAAATTATTGGAATATATAGTAACTATTTTACATTATTTATAATATTGAGTATAATTTGTAAAATTATTTTATTTTTAGCATTAATTATTATGTAGTTTCTAAATCTCATATAATTCAATTTATTTCATTAATGATATTTTATTATATAAATGAAACTCATTTTTAAAACTAACTAATATTAAAAAAAAAACAGCTGCAACCATTTACTGTCATATCTATGGTATTTTGTAGATCTCTTAAATTTTTTATAAATTTTAGTTCTATTGTTTCAATAAATCAGGTTTTTTGAAACAGGAATTATTCAAATTTATATTTTTATAGACACAGGTATGTAATAAGCCTGTGTTTCAGTTATTATATTTTTATGATTTTGATCAGCATTAATATTGGTGTTAATTAAAATTAAATCATTTTATCATTTTCTATTATTATGTGTCTACTGTAGGATAATGGTCTCCATGTTTAATCCTGTTTTTCTAATTCATAGCTTTTTTGTTTCGTCTTACTTGCAAAATTCCTATGTCATTACTGGGTTTTACAATTTCTTAGAATCAATCTTAAGACTTTCTCTTATTTCTTTCAATGATTACTATATTCCTTTTCAAGCCCATGGACATATTTTCTTTTAATATTAATTAGTTTCTTTCTAAGCACTCTTATCAAGTTAATTTTATTTATGTTTTTATCTGTATTATCAATCTGTAATCTTCCCTTTTTTGAAAAATTGCATCATTCCATATCAAGTCAGTGAGATAAACAATAATTTTGAATTTAAATAATTGAGATTTGATTTTACTTTATCACTAGTATCTATGGAATACAATAAAATTCAGCATTGTATACTTTGGTGCAGCGATCATGGATTGCTGACCAGCGTTATCATTTTCACTGATCAAATTTTTATAAATTCCCAAACAATAAAGCCATTCAATTATTTATTTATTAATTTTATTGAAAATTCTGATTTTTAGGATTTTTGAACTTTATTATTATACAACATTTTGAAAATGATCAATTACAAAAATTTTTTACATTTTGATATACAAAAATTGTCATATATCAGTAACTGTTTGTCATAGAGAACCGAATTTTAGTACATTTTAAAACTTTTTTAATGTTCTTTTATTTGATATGGAGATAAACTCTTGCAACAACCTCCCTCCCCCCAATTAGTGTTTAACATTTTGATAATTGAAAATCTCAGAAACATGTTTAATTTTAAAATATATATATGTTAAATAAAGATATATCTTATGTTATAGATTGAGCATATTAATTAGTTGTCTATAAAGTGTGTTATTAGTGTACATTTGTTTATTTATTTTTTTACTGAATGTGATTATAATTTCAGAACTTGCAAATGTACAAATTTATATTTTTACATGTTTGATCATACATCTGGAGAAATAAATAGAAATTAATTATACAAATTTATTTGACATATATTGCACTCCTGATTTTAAATAGTTTTTTAATATGGATGTTTCTTCAAAAAAAGCTTGAGTTTCTATATAAATACATTTGATGAATCTTGTTAAACTGAATTTAATTTTTATCAAATTGAATATCTTAATGTATCATTTTTATTTAAAATATAACTAGTTGGAGATCTATCTCAATCGGTGGTCTTCAACTGTTTCACACCTGCGGACCACCAAAAATAAGGATAGGATTTCGCGGACCGGCAAAAATGATAAGCTTTCATGGACCGGCAGAAGTCTACAGATAAATTTTCTTAAAGATTTAAACTGCTTAGCCTTAGATGAGCATAATTGTTATAACTGACCAAAACAACACACTAGTTACTGTGTATTGTAATGGTGTTGCATATCTTCACATGCTGAACACTCAAGTTGTGCAGTCATACTGTTACAGAAAATAGTACGTTCTCTATTAATGTGCCTGCATTGCTATGTTTATTATTTCATTGTTAAATATGCAAAAATTAAATTTTATTTACCTCAATGTTGGGAAATATCACAGCTAGTGTAATTACATGACAATGATTATGATAAATGTATATCTATATTTAATGTTAAATATACAAGATGAAGTTATATATATATATATATATGGAGTTTGTATAATAAAAAACTTTTTTTTTTTAATTTTGAATCTGGAGTTATTTTAATCTCATTTTTACCCAATTAAAAAAAAAAGAAATAGAACAAAAAGTTGTTTTGATAAAGTGTCACATAGAAATAAAACAATCATTACAAAGATGTCATTTTGCTAAAAAAAAAAAAAAGATAATAGATTTATATTCTTGATGAAGGGAAATCATCAATGATCTGTCTCCGTTTTGTGAAGTTTACAATTTCAAAAAGAAATTTCTCATGCAAAATAAAAAGATGATACAAATGCAATAAAAATTTTTGCTTTATGTGACCAATAAATGAACTGACACAATGTAGAAATGCCTACTAGGTATAGAAATTGACATGTAAGGAGTGGTGCAATTATCATAAGATTGACGCTTTGTCTTTTAAAGATTGCATTTTCAGATAAATTCCTTGATTATTATTTAGTAATTATAGTATTATCTAATAATTTAAATAAAATTTTGATTTATAATTAATTTTATTTAAGCAATTGCGCTGAAAAAATATTAATTAAAAGTTTAAAATCTTATTATTTTATTATTACAAACTTTCCTGCCAGTGTAGCACGGACCGGCAGAAAACTTCTGTGGACCGGTGTTGGTCTGCGGATCAAGGGTTGAAGACCACTGATGTAAATTAGCTCTACATTTGTAGGAATGTCTTAAAAAGCTGCATCTAAGGAAAGGCAAATTGAGTGCTGTTTCCTTAGATGGAGAAAATTGATATTTAATTTTGGCATTGTTATCATACTTAGCAAAAATTACACTATCCATTAGATTTAATATCATCTGAAGATATAAGTGCGAGCCAAAGACATTTTCACACATTTTCACTGAATGAATAGATCTTAGCAATGACTTTAAATTGTATTTTTAACAGGGCAGTTAATCTTTTCTCTTCCTGAAATGGTTTTTGCTCTTTAAAAATCTTGAAGATAATTTTCTTTCACTAACTTTGTGGCCTTTATTAATGAAATATTCATTGTGAAAATTCCATATGAAATTTGAGTACTGCAAGTGATAACATTTAGCTGTGATCCATAGACCTTGATTTCTAGAATATACCACTTCATCATTGTACCAAACTATGCAGTGTATCCCATAGTAAAAAATTGTTTTTAAGTTTGAAAAATATTTTAATTTAATATATACTTTTTTCCAAAGAAATTGAATTGGTGTTTGTGAAATTATCAAAATTATTGGGGGGGGGGGGGCAGGAGGGAGATAGTACAATATATTTTTCTTTTACATATAAAAGTACATTAACTGAGCTTCAAAGTTAAATCAAAATCAGCTATATGATAAATAATTACTGATTTATGACAATTTTTGTATATTAGAATGTGTTTTTGACCATTTTTAAAATTCTGGATTTTAAAAATCTCAAAAATTCTAAAAATCTGCAATTTTAATGTCTTTCATAGTTACTAGTGATATAACATTAATAAAATTATTCTGAAATTTCAAAGTACAGACATTTGATAAAGAATGTAACTCCAATAATATTATTTAGTCATTTAAGTTATAGTTATCCTATTTTCTTGCTCTTATCTAATTGTTCGTATAACATTTGCTGAAGTATTATTTACAAAACATATCACCTGCAAAATCTGGATAATTTAAATAATCTCCATTTATTTTTATTCACTTAACTTTTTATTTTAATGCACAAAATATTTCTGTATATTTGTTGTGTTTTGGAGAAATTAAATAATTTCTTGCATGCTTTTTTAAATACTAATCATAGTGACATTATTGTACTCTGGTTATTGGTATTGCATTTTAACAAATATTTTTCAAAATTTGACAGTATCATGAGTCTAATTTTGATGTTCCAAAAATTCAATTATTGTAAAATTATTTATAGAGTCCTCGTTCTTTTCATAATCTACAAATCCACATGATCCTCTCTGTAACTTTTTTAATACTTCAATATAATTACTATCTGTTATTAGTTTTAAATCTATTTGATTCTACCTTTCTCTTTAGATGAGTTATAACGATTTTAAAGATCATTTATAGAATTGCATTTTTACAATCTTCTATTTTAATTTTATATTTGATTATAATTTTGAAAATTTATTTCATTCTCCATTTACTTATTTTAAAATAGTCATAATGATATTTTCTTGTAATTTTTCAAAGATTTTATTGCATATCCCATCTTTGAGAGCCAAAGCTTTTCAGATCAAATCTCAACCTGTTAATTTCTGGTACTTGGACATTACATTACATTTTAATAACTAACTAATTTTTTTTATTTATTTAAAATATATGAAATTTTATAAGTGTAGATGACATTTTGTCTTTAGAATACTTACATATACAGGATATTTCATAATGCTATTCCTTTTTTAATAATATTGCCACCTTATCTGTTTTATATTTTACCCTGTTTTAGTGTTATTTCTTATGCCATCATTAACTTTTTTTTGTGAAATTTTACAGAATTATCGATATTCATTTTTTTCTAAATGGATCATTTTTAGATATTTTCTAATTCTTTTCATTATAAATGATTTTATCTCATTTGAAAATTATTCTGTGAATTGCTGCCTTTTATTTTTTTTATAGATTTCGTTTAAGTCTGAATTATATTTTTAAATGATTTGCAAGTTCTATCTTAAAATTCAATGGTTTTGAAGATGTTGGGACATTAACTATAGGTTCTGCCTCTAATTTTGCATTGTAAATGTTTTTTTTTTTTTTGTGATTAATAAAATGTTCTCCAATAAAAAAATTCAAATGACACTAAATGATTATCATAGTAGATATAAAATATTACAGAATGGACTGCCACAGAATTCAGTTCTTTCAACACATAAGGCAGGAAATTTATCTATACTGATGATATTTGTGTTGATTTCTCAAGAGAGATCCTTTTCTGAATTACAAAAGTCTCAATTAGAATTTTAAAAAATTGGAAATATTTTTCAAAGGTTATATTCAGTTTCTCATTTAAAGAACAGGGAATCATCTCCTAATCTGAATATAACTTTTTGCAATAGTAATATGAATTCTATATCATGCTATTTAGAAGTGACTTTCGATTTTGGCGTAACTTATTTTCCTCATTTATTTATAAAGCACATACTTGTTACTTTAAAGTAATATATATTAAGGCTACAACCTTAAAACTATGTGCCTGAAAAAATGATAGTAGGGATCTCTGCAAATCTTTAAATAAATCTTTTGTTAAAGATTTGCAGAGATCCCTACTGTCATTTTTTCAGGCGCATAGTTTTAAGGTTGTAGCCTTAATATATATTACTTTCCTCATTTATCTAAGTTTAGATCAAAATTAATATCTAGTAATAATTTCCTTGGAATGCTGGTTTACACTATTTAGATTGTGATGCAAATACTTTATGGATAGCTTCCTTGTCATTACTATATTGTGCTGGTAAATATTGCACCCCTGTTTGGAAAAAAAATCTCACACTAAACTTTTGGACATAGTTAAATATTACTATAAGAAATATTATTGGTACACTTAAGCCTACTCTTTTGCAGTGGCTTCCTGTTCTTTCACTTCTACAAAATATCAGAAGAGAAATTGCTTCACAGAAAAAAAAACTATTTAAGCATATCGAACTTGTCAATAACTCGAGATATAATTTCACCACCTAAATTTTATTTGACTTAAAATTAAAATTCTTTTTTAGGATGTTCAACCAAGAATTGAAGTATTATGACATAAAAAATGGAATTTTTATGAGATTCCAAATAAATTTATTTTGTCTGGTCCAACAGTAAAGCCATCTGCATTTGATCTTTCTAGATGTCTCTAGAGTCTCATCAACAGATTCAATGCAACCCACGGTCATTGTGTTCATCTGCTTCATTAATGCAATTTATCAGTCATTAATTTTGGAAATGTGGACATTTATAAATTATGAACCACCTAATTAATGATTATCAGATTTACGATTGTAATGGTAGAAAGCTATTAGTGAAACTATCTCCTGGATGGGATCTACTACAAGTTTCTTTATGATATTTTGCTAATAATTAATGTGTCTAAATTTATACGTTAAATAAAATACTACAATCTTAAAACAAATTCTCTTTGTTAGTTATAATGTCTCTTTTACTCTACTTCATTTTGGTTGCTTCCATTTTCATTTAAAAGAGGAGTTCAGAATATACATTTTTTCTGCAATTCCTCAAATCTTCATCCTCTCTCATTTCTGCATCCATATTCAAATTTAACCATAAATTCTATTCTTAAAAAAATGTCCCATATTAAACTTGAAAGTATTGAACATTTGTATAAAAACATTTATTTCTTTAGCAGAATATGAATTATTTCCATTTGATATCTTGCATTAAGTTAAATAATTAATCTTGCTCAATTGAATCTCATTTTATTTGTTTCCAATATTTGTGCCTTTATAATAAGTAAATAACTTTTCAAGTTGATTGATTGGGTGCTTGTATTATAGCTAAAAATGCCGTTGGATGACGCCGTTTTCACGCTAAAACTACAAAATATGAACATTCATGGGCCGTTGATTTTAATAATTTTTCTGTTCTTTTTTGTAATGCGAAAATAAAAACAAAACCAAATCGTCTTTTTTAAATATTATTTTTTATTAACGTATACAATTTAAATGATAATAATAAATGTAAAATAAAATCAAGAAATTACAATTTGATTCGTGTTTTTTATATCGTATACTTTTTAAATTGTGTTACGGCTTTTTTTTTATCAATTTTCTATCGGATATTTTTTTACTTGTGTTACAGCTTTTTTTTAATCAATTTTCTATCATGTATTTTTTTTTACTTGTGTTACGACTTTTTTTGTTGTTGTTTAACTAAAAAATAATAATCATAATAAAAGTAAAAGTTGTTACGGTTAGATTTAGGGTTAGTTTAGAGTTAGTTTTAGGGTTAGTGTTCTGTTTGTTTGTAATGCTAAAATAAAAAAATTCAAAATCGTAAGCGTACTCGGACAGAAGAAAGAAACTCAAACTTTTTTAAACAACAACAAACACATACAAATGTCTTCTTTACTTATTAAACATGTTTATAATATTTTCTTTTTATTAAATTTACAAAAAAACCTGTATAATTGGACTTTTCTTACTGGATATTTTTTTTGTACCGCTCTTTTTTACTTCAAAAATATACAGACGGTATAATCTTTTTTGTCTCATGGAATGTTACTAACAGTACGTTACCTAATTGCAACTCAATAAAAACATAGATATTTAACATTTACCCAAATAAAAGTTCAATACAGTACGTTGTAAAAAGGCTTATAATTATTGTTTTAAAAAATCTGAACATTTCAATAGTTTAAAATAAAAAAAATCCAATGAAAACAACATTTCAGTACAATTCAAATACAAACTCTCTCATCAAGCCGTAATTATTTTATAAACTGTGCGATATTCGGAAAATGTAATTGCTGCTTAGCGACATACATGCTGTACTGCGACGCGACATAGCTGCCTGCATTCTGTAGCACAACGAAAAAGTTGTATTATAAAAAATGCGGGTTCGAACGTGTCGGCCGCGGAAACAGCATTTTTATGTGTTTTAGCACAAAAACCACACCATAGAACGGCGTCTTTAGCTATAAGATGAGTACCATTGATTGTTTATTCATCTTTTTTTCTAATTTTTCTTATTTCACAAAATACAACAATATTTCATTTAATATTAGATAACTTTCAGTTCATGCAATCTTCTATAATAGAATTTAACACTATTTTATTAATGCTTTAACTTTTTACTATCACTTACTAATTATGTTTTATAAATTTATAACACAAATGTGAATAATCCGGTGTATATTTTATAATTTGGATTCTCTTTTCTGTTGTCTCATTTTTTAATAAATTGAAAATTAATAAACAATTTTTTTGTTTTAAAAAAAAAAAAATCTACAGAAGAAATTTAAGTTTCCAAACGTGGAAAATTTCTAATTTACAGCTTTTAAAACAATTTGAAATAAAATTTTAAATGTTGTTATGATTTCCTATTTTGAAATCATTTTTAATTGATAAGAATTGAATAAATTTATTTTTATTACAACAATTTAGCTTAAATAAATTTTTATTATTATATTATTTTTAGATTAGTGTAGATCTTCTTTCAGCTGCACTAGATGAATCTGGTCTTATGCTAGATTTAAATACCGGTGTTGAAGAAACTCATATTCTAAATTCCGATATGACTTCTGGAGGAATTGTTGAGCACACATGGGACCATATCACTTATCCTGACAATACATCTATGTTATCTAACAATTCATCTTTTTCAAGATCTATACCACAGGTATTTTTAATAAATTTTAACTATTAATAAATATTTTCACTGTGATTAACAACTTTTTGTATGTATAAGTTGCATATATAGGTATGTTTTTTATTGCATTATATTGTAAAGATCAAGATCTCAATCAAGAATAGAAGAATGGACAAGAACTTAGTATAATAATGGGAAACAAAATCTTAAGATTATTATTACTCTTAGATTTAAATTATGTATGTGGACAGGAAATTTATATAAAATATAGTTCATAATCTATTCATTCCTTGTATGCCACCAGACTATATGAACTGAATTGTTAATATCTATTCTTTCTTATTCCTGTATTGGTATATATTGTCTATTAGTATTCTTATGACTCAAAATGTAATTTTTATTTTTTCTTAAGCTTATTGTAATATTTAAATAACATTTATTTAAACAGTTACTATAGTTTAAAATTATTTATTATTTACTTAGCATGCTTTCGACAAGAAAAAATTGTCCAAAACATGCTACACAAATAATAAATAATTTTAAACTGTAGAACATTTTCTGACTAAATGTTTGGAATATTTACATAGATATTCAATATTCTTATGATCAATGTTCAATTAATTTTGCAATTACAAAACACGCATTAATTCTGCAATGGCAAAACAAGATCACCTATCTTTTTGCTGAAGATGAATGTCCATGAACAATTGTGCGGGTCGTGATTTCTCTATCAAAAATAACCTAATGATATAATGAATAAATTTACCACTTTTACATAATAAATGGTTTTATTTTATAAACAAGAAATTAATAAATATATGTCAAACTTCAAGTTCACATTGTTTACATTTCTCCCTCTTTCCTCTTAATTATTAATTAAATGGGCTAGAATGCTGCCTTATTAGATTATATTTAAGAATTTAGAATATTAAAACTATCAATTACGGCTTTCAATGTTTTTATAATAATTCATTATACAATTAAACTAATGATTTTGAATTTATATCAATTTGAATGCTACCTACTGGATATCTTTTATTGATATATTTGATATATGGTATTGTAATTTGTTAGTCTTCATGTGTGTATGGGATAAACATTTAAAATGGTATAAGTACATTTTATCAACAATCATGCTTTAGCAACTAAGCATATAATTTAAATGATATGGTAGTAGCAGTCTCATATATATAAATTAATAAGTGCCATTAAGTTCAAGTCTCATCTAAATAACATAATTCAGTAATATTCTATCAATATTAGATGGGGCATATTTTACTTCACACTCTGTCCATTCATCTTTTGGTTATTTAGAATTTAATTGCTTTGAATAATGTTTGTTATAGTAGTCCTTGATAAAAATACTTTCATTTTTATGCTTTTTTTAAAAAAAAAAAAAAAGTCAGCATGTAAGATGACTTGAGAATTTTTTATTGGATTCAATTCAATATTTCATTAGCAAGGGATTTGCCTAAAATTATCTCTTGAGTAACATTTACAATGATGTTCAATATTTTATTAGGGAGGGATTTTTCTAAGTCATCTCTAAATGACATTTATAACTATGTTATTATTTTCTCTGTCTCACATATTGAGAGAACTAAAAGAATATTGCTCTAAATGGATTAGTGTTCTTCACTGACTGATCATTTGCTTCATGGCAACTGCAATTTTTTAATTCAAGATTATATCTTTGATGTCTTTTCTAAAATAAACCTACAATATTAAGTACGTATAACTTTGAAACTATGGGAAGTTAAATTCCCAATCCCAAATTTGTTTTTATATTCCTCTCTACAAATATTAAAATAATGTTATTTCTTATATACCAATGGACACATCTTTCAAAATGCTATTAATATAAAATCATTGCCCCATTATTCAATAATAATAATGCTGCATTTTCCTTTCCTATGTAAGTTAATTTAATTTTTTTTTTAACTTGGTTTAAAATTATTTAATATCTTGTACCGCTATCTTAGCTCTACATATTCGTAATAACATTTGTCTAAAAATTATTAAAATAAAATTTTCATAATTAATGCTAAGGTTTCAAAATTAATTGTAAAAAAAAACAAAAAAACATAAAAATAAAAATATTATGACTAAAATAAGTTTTGTTAAAAGAAATGAAGGTTTTAATAAATAATATATGTCAGAATAAGTTTGAGACAGTTGTTTTTTTTTTTAAAAAAATACAGTTAGCCCAGGGGGAAATTAAACCCTGCATCATTTATAAAGTTTTATGAATTAATTTAAAAGTAATTCGGGAGAGAGAATTTAACTTACAAAAGTTAAAACTATAAAAGTTTAAAAATAAATCTTGGTAGTTGAGGAGGGACTGTACTGCCGCCATCAGATGGTGCTGCGACACCATCAACAACCGGCCTGAAACCTGCAAGTGATAAATTTATTACGAAAGTGGCTCAAAATTCACAAATAAAAAAAAAAAAACAAATGCTATGAAATTGAACTAAAAAAAAGCGATGAAAGTGGCTGAAAAATGACAAATAAATAAGAAAACAACAAAATGGTATGAAATTTAAATGAAAAAAAATCATGCAAATATGAGAAACACTACCCCCCCCCCAATAAAAAATTCTTCACTTAAATCGAAAAATAAAAATGACTGACGACATATATAGACAAGAAATACATCGAAAGTACACATTATTACAAAATAAAAACAGAAAATTGGTATCAAACATATAATAATTCAAATTTAAAAAATAACTAAGTTCGTGACTGATCCAAAAACAAACATGGCAGACAAAAAAGCGGGAAATCCAAAATCATCAAATTATTTACCTTTCGACATTTCCAAATATGAATCTGCAAATTAAGTAGCTTTCAATATTTGCGAACGATCAGATATAAAAGCAATGGTTATATAAGCTAAAAAGAATATAAAAGCAATGGTTATATAAGCTAAAAAGAATATTACTATAAAATTCAAATTTAAAAATAAATTCCATGAAAATACGACAACGAAAGCCCCCCCCCCTCTAAAATCAAAATTTCTCCACTTAAATCAAAAAATAAAAATGACTAAAGATATATATATCCAAAAAATACATGGAAAGTACAAATTATATTAAAAAAAAACAAGAAAATGGTGTAATATCCTATAATAATTCAAATTTAAAAAATAAAGAAATCCATGCTAATCGACAAAGAAACATGGTGGACAAATACAGCAAATTAAGTAGCTTTAAATATTTGCAAACGATCAGATTTAAATGCAACGGTTATATAAGCTAAAAAGAATATTACTGGTTTGAAATAATGGTATATCATCAACAATAAGTCAAACGTATATCATACCCATTCCCCCAATGAAGAATTTCTATCCAAAAATAGGTAACAAATTATTTAGCTATAAAGCAATTAATTGTTATTTGGCTTTCAAATTATGGCATATCTAAATTGATCAATAATATTTAAATAATTAAAAAGCAATATACAAAAAAAGCAATACACAAAAAGTAATTACAAAGTCCTCCCAATCATTCGTAGTAGGCACTTGAATGTGTTCAGCATAAAAATCCATCAAGAACATTATTTTGATTTAGTGTTCACATTTTAAGTAGTAACAGAAGATTGAGTAACGGTGGTTATTTGGTCTAAAAAAGTACAGCAAAGATGTCAGCATTTTGAAGCTTTCAACACACTTGAATAGAAACACAAGATTAAGTAACGATGCTTATTTTGTTTAAAAAAGTACAGCAAAGTTGTCAGCATTTTGAAGCTTTCAACACATTTGAATAGAAACACAAGATTAAGTAATGATGCTTATTTTGTTTAAAAAAGTACAGCAAAGATGTCAGCATTTTGAAGCTTTCAACACACTTGAATAGAAACACAAGATTAAGTAACGATGCTTATTTTGTTTAAAAAAGTACAGCAAAGATGGCAAAATTATGAAGCTTAATTTAACGATGCTTATTTTGTTTAAAAAAGTACAGCAAAGATGGCAAAATTATGAAGCTTTTAACACACTTGAATCGAAACACAAGATTAAGTAACGATGCTTATTTTGTTTAAAAAAGTACAGCAAAGATGGGAAAATTATGAAGCTTTTGACACTCTTGAATAGAAACACTAGATTAAATAACGATTGTTACAGCAATGATGGCAGAAATTAGCAGATTATAGTTTAGAAATTTAGATTTATCGCTGGCAATGTTGCATCGAATAGATCTTCACCATCATGCAATCGTCGCCACATGAATTCGTCTAAGTAAGAATTAAGATGATGTTGAGCGGTCCCCCCTCTCTTGTTTATTGCGACATTTCAAAAGCCCCCAAAGTCTTTCTACATTTTGGGTGTGGGCCCAGGTAGTAGGATCGACAAAATTGTACGAATGATTGACTTTGAAGTGTTGGAAACCTGCAGCAGTCAATACATTCGTTTTGTAGGCCTTCCAGCAGTCGGTATGTATGGTGGATCCTGGCGCTACATGTTGTTTAATGGGATCTAGAAGAACAGACGCTGTTCGATCTGGAATAGCAACAATGAAACACTCCTTCGTTTCTCTACATAAGCTGCCAAATAACCACTGCTGGGGAAGAATTCTTCCCTGTTGATTTTTACGTTTACTGAACAATGTTTCGTCGACCTCTACAATTTTTCCTGGGCCTCCAATTTGGCAGGATGGACGAAATAGCAGACTTTCTTTACATGCTTCTCTTAAATAGTGCTTCCATGCAATGACAGTCTTCCTGTCCAAATCCATCTCATTTTTTCCCAATTGCATGGTCAATTGGTTTTTGCTCCAGTAATACATGATTCGGATGGCTGTAACAAATAACAATTTGCAGCCTTCTAACCAGGTCTCTTTCCGAAGCGCTACACGACATTGACATGCTTTAATGTTGCATTTCCATTGTGCCCTTGCATTCACATAAAGCTTCATTTTATGCCCATTATTGCAAACTTTTTGAGAAGGCAGAACACTTTTACTTTGGAGGAACTCCACTGCTTCAAGTTCTGTTTTTGGTAAATCCCAAACTTTCATCATTTTGAGTGAAAAAAATGAAAACCATGGAAAAAATGACACGTAAATTTCAGCTGCTGATATTTCAAGAGCGGGATTTTGAAATGTTGCCTCAAAGTTTGTGCATATTTAACCTTTTCGGTGTTTTTTTTTGTTTTTCAAAAAAGGGGCCCAAACTGTACATTTTTACAATTACAGATATGCATATATGCTATCACGTAACTCAAAATATATGAAAAGGAAATGCTAATTTTATTTATTGAAAACATTATAATAAATATATATAAATCAAAAGTTTTTGATCATATACATTCTAAAATGTAAATTATATTTTATATGAAAAAAATAACACATATTTATATATTTTTTGTCCAAAAAACCCGATGTATATAATGATGGGTGAAAAATGAATATATATATTGTAACCATATGTTTTGGCTCATGGTAGTAAATTTTATTCAAGGGTCCAGTGTGTAAAATTTTAAAATTGTAATAATTTATTAATCATTGAAAGGTAGTGTGTAAATATCAGTTATATATATTAAAATGCTTATTGGATTATATATTTTCCAATTAAACAAAAGCTTGCCCATAAATATCTGGATGGTGATGATGATTTAGACCGATAATACACTGGAGGTTTTGATGGAATGGATATTTATCTCATAAATATTTTATCACAATTTCCAGTGGTAGCCAGTTTAAATAATATTACTAGTATAAAACCAATTTAAAAATAGGAAAGTATTTAAACTTTCATTATTATTAAACAACAATTAAAAAAATAAACAACCAAAATCAATTTATAATTCTTCTAAATTTTATATACAAACGATCATTAAATACATTGTATATTAAGTTAAATTAAAATATATCAGTCTGAATTTTCCTCACTAGAGGGATTAAAAATATTAATTTATACCCATTTACTGTGATTGGATCATTTAGGACCAATGAGAACTAGTAAGACAAATAATAAAGGCAAAAACAAGTTTATCAGCTGGGGACTACTTGAAGAAAAAAATCGGAATAAGACGTAACTCCACGTATAAAAAACAAAATAGTCAAAATAATAAGCTGAAAATAATAATTTCGAAAATTATTTTGAAGAAAATTTCAGGATTATAGGAAATTAAATATGAGTGAGTAAAAATTTAATAGCTCTATAGCATTTCTCATTACTTTCCATAGATCGTATAGTTCTTGATTTTTGCATGCTGAAGAGTGGGATGACCCTATTTGAATAAACATTTGCCTAAACATGGATTATTTGGAAGGAAAAACCAGAACAGAAAACGTAAGCACTTATTATTGTTTTATTTACTTTAATAAATGGTCAGAACTAATAATAACACTAAAATTATTTAGAGGAAAGAGAAAAAGGATTAAAGTATTTTTGATTTTCGCGCCGCTGTAAGAATTAAGCTGAAAAATATATTGTTTACAAGTTATCTTCTCGGTAAAAATAATTCAAAATTATTTTGAAGGAAAGTTTTAGAAGAGATATGAAATAAATTAAAAATTCATTTTAAATCATATAAAGTAATTTGTTTTAAAAGAAAAATGCATGAATTATTTCGTATTTTCATTGTGAAGAGACATCGTCTGCTTTATATAGGTCACCACGAATTGCTTAGTTGTTAAAATAGAAAATGACAAATTGTTAATATCAGGTAGATTTTCTTGACAATTACTGACTATTAAATCAATTCTGCTAACATTATTAAATACATATTGTCTGATGGAAGTGAATAAATGAGTATTTATTTATTTTTCTTGATTATGTAACATATAAAGTAATGATATTCTCAGTTGTTCTAAAATTATTTAAAAATTATAACAGAAATCTTCGCGCAGATAGAAAAGGATAAATCATAAATAATTTTCAGTCTGTTCAATGGTCTAATTTTCAAATTGCTAAATATTATAACACTGGAATAACATCAAATATATATCAATCAATCTAGGATTAAAAAAAAAAATGCGTTTATAAATCTTGATAAGCCTCGTTTAATGGTATTGCCTTTAAAAAAAAATGGGTTGTGGTCGAATAACTACTATATCCCACTCGATGGCGCACTTTTGACGCTTAAACTATAAAATATGATCATTCCCAGGCCGTTCATTTAGATGTGTTTTTTGTAATGCGAAAATAAAAACAAAAGAAAATCGTCTTTTTTAAATATTATTTAATTTCAAATATTATTTTATTAATGTATACAAATTAAATGATAATAATAAATGTAAAATAAAATAAACAAATTACAATTTGATTCGTCTTTTTTAGTTTGCTTTTTATTAGAAAAATCAATTTTCTATCGGAGATTTTTTTACTGGGGTTACGGCTTTTTTTTGTTGTTGTTTACCGCTATTTTTTATTTCAAATCGAATGACAACTAAAAGTAAAAGTTGTTACGGTAGGTTTAGGGTTAGTTTTAGGAAACAAATTACAATTTGATTCGTCTTTTTTAGTTTGCTTTTTATTAGAAAAATCAATTTTCTATCGGAAATTTTTTTACTGGGGTTACGGCTTTTTTTTTTGTTGTTTACCGCTATTTTTATTTTAAATCGAATGACAACTAAAAGTAAAAGTTGTTATGGTTAGGTTTAGGGTTAGTTTAAGGGTTAGTTTTAGGGTTAGCTTTAGGGTTAGTTTAGGGTTAGCTTTAGGATTAGTTTTAGGGTTAGGTTTACGGTTAGTGTTCTGTTGTTTGTAATGCTAAAATAAAAAATATCAAAATCGTACTTTTGTAAATATTTTTTTTTACTAACATCTATAAAATAAATGATAACAATAAACGTAAACTATATTCAACAAAGTATAACGGTAGTCGGAGAAAAAAAATAAACTAAAACTTTTTTAAACGACAAATATATATATATAAAATGTTTATAATATATGCTTTTTATGACATTTAAAAAAACTGTACAATTGTACTTTTCTTTCTGGATATTTTTGTGTTAACGCTCTTTTTTATGTCAAAAATATGCACACGATACAATCTTAAAATGTCTCGTGGAAATGTTACGAACAGTACGTTACTTGACGCGTTACCTAATTCCAATTCATTTTATATATACATCTCGTCAACATTTACTACTTAAAACTTCAATACACTACGGTGTAAAAAGTCTGTTGATTATTACTTTACAAAATCTGAACATTTCAATACTTTAAATTGAAATTACATTTCTATCCAATTCAAAAAAAACACCCTTTCCCCAAGCCGTAACAATTTTATAAACTGTGCGAATTGGGAATATGTATTTGCTGCGTAAAACGTACATGCTGTACTGCGATGCGACATAGCGGCCTGCAATCTGTAGTACAACAAAAAAGTTGTATTATAGAAAACGCGGATTCGAACGTGTCGGCCGCGGAAACGGCATTTTTATGTGTTTTAGCGCAAAAACAGTGCCATCCAGTGGGATATGGTGGCTCATCGACGACAAACATTTTAGATATTGCTTGATTATGCCTCATTGTGTTTATATTATTATGGAAACTCATAAAAAAAATTTTCGTGCCTTTAAGAAGTGTATGGAAACTAATAAAAGATTTTCATGCCATTTAAAAAGTGCTTAAATATTGTCTGAACACATTATTATGAAACAAGATATTCAACATCTATATTTACTTAAGAATATTGCTTATCATATTCATCTTCTCACTATTCTTGCTCATAAGATCGGATCAAATTGAAACAATTACAATAAAATTTAAGGCAAAGGAACGTTTGTTCATCATTGTGATTGTCATATATAATATTGTAATATATATTTTTTCTTACTCATGTATTATTCAAGGATCAGGTTTTTTTTATTATTTATATATTATGTGTTATATATTTTGAAAACTATAAAATGTACGTAGTAAGGGTATAGAGATGCATAAAAAGATATACATTTATCACATTTGTTTTATGTTATCCTATTAAGGGAAACATAGCGGTAAATATTGTTTATTGGAAAGGAAGAAGGAATATTTATCTCTTATGCTGCTAAAATAAAGAATAATGTTATATTGAAAGGGAATAAACAGATCCGAACTTGCTAAAATTATACACCTCATGACACAATAATTCCATTATAAGAAATAATTTTAATAAACCTTTTTCATTTCTAATATTGCCTATTAATTAAAATGTCCATTTTAACCCTTTGACCCCCAGTACGACTTTTGTACGACTTTTCTAGAAATTTCTACTTTGAGCTGAGTTTACGCATAAACGGTAAACGTCACACACACACGCAATACGTCATTTTTTGCGCCATTTTAATATGAACCTGAAAATCTAAGAATTTTTTCTGTCCGACAATTTTTAGATTTTTTATGAATATTTTTAGCGAAGTGTACCTAAAAAAATTTTTTTATTTTTATTTTTATCATTTTATTTATCGTAAAAAAGTTATTCCACAATTGTTGGATCAATTACTGAATAATTTATTGTGATTTTCCGTTGAAGTTGTCCGTGATTCTTGGCCCTCTTCTCAAATTACGTTTTTGGATAACGTTAAAGGGTATGTAATTACTTTTTTATATATTTTTTTTTTTATAAATTATAATATTTTCGATGTACTGAAATAAATAAATATGCTATAGAATAATAAATTATAATATTTTTGATGTACTGAAACAAATAAACGTTTTTTGATAACATTCAAGAGTATGTAATTACTTTTTTTTATATATATATTTTTTATAAATTATAATATTTTTTATTTACTGAAACAAATAAATATGCTATAGAATAATAAATTATAATATTTTCGATGTACTGAAATAAATAAATATGCTATAGAATAATAAATTGTAATATTTTCAAATAAATATGCTGTAGAATGGAAAAAAGTTGGGGACTGGGGTAATCCGTCAATGCGTGAGCTATGCATTTTTTGGCATGATTATCACGCGTGACCAAGTTTGAATTTATGGATGAATTATTGCATCAGTGCTAAAGTTATGACCCGCAATTGATTTGTGTCAATTTTAGGCAAGTAATATAGGATATTGTATAGATTTTCTGGCTTCCTCAATCCATCCACTTATTGTTACAGTGCCATGTATTTGAACTCGGCCTTTCTTCATATTTTTTATGCAAAATAATAAATATATTTATATACAAGTTCATGCTACACAACTGGAATTTCATGTAATATAGGATATTTTATATACACTTTCTGGCTTCATCAAGCCATCCACTCTGTGTTATAGTGCCATGTATTTGAACTCAGCCTTTCTTCATATCTTTTATGCAAAATAATAAATATATTTATATACAAGTTTATGTTACATAACTGGAATTTCATGTAATATAGGATATTTTATACACAGTTTCTGGCTTCATCAATCCATCCACTCTGTGTTATAGTGCCATGTATTTGAACTCAGCCTTTCTTCCACACATGTAATCATTGTTAATAATAATAAAAAATTATCTTTATTGATTTATTTTTATTCATTTTATTTTTTGAGTTTATTTATTTATTTTTCAATACACTGCTCTGTTACTTGTTTCTCCACTAAAAACCATTCATTTTGTTATAAGTACTTTTGAACAAATGGACACATCTGGCTCCAGAAGAAAAATGGACCACAGCAAGGCCGCTGTTTTAGTAATTTTCTCAGTGAAAAATTACCTCAGGTAAGACTTCCAATACATCTTTTTTTTTGAAATTTTGTGACGGATGTGATGAAGCTGTTTATGAAAGTGTCATTTTATCATTTGAATTTCAAAATTTAGGATTTGTGAATCAGTGTAAAAATAAACATTCTTAAAACTATTATAAATAATATTTTTTTTAACTTTTTCTTTATGAAATGATTATTTTAACAGCTTCATTACATTCTTTCATATATGACCTTGCTTTTACAACATGTTTTTTTTATATTTATTACATTCAAACACAAAATATCTAAGTTATTAGAGTTAGGGTAAATTTTTTTAAAAATTAACAATGGCTGCCTGGTTTTCAAAGGGTTAAATATCAAATGTAGGCTGATCCATCGTTACATATACATGGCTTGCTATAACAAGGTATAATGATTATTTTAAAATAATTAAGGGTTATTTATTGAGATATGGGTGGTTTGTTTATCAAACATTAACAGTTTATGCATTGTAAAATGGAATATTTATGTTTCCACTTTTATTATTATTGTTGTTTTATCTTGCTATTGCATTAATTAGAATTTGTACCAGCTGTTAGCTGAAGAGTTGTGCTAAATATAAGAGCATCAAAGATAATAATATTAGTATTATGCATGGGATGATGGAGAATTCCCCATTGCTGATTACGTGAAAGGATGATATTGTGAGACTAGTTATGAATTAGTGCTTAGAGCATAATTAATTCCCAAGAGAGTATAATCCCATGGTCTAAATTATATTTTATGTGTCGAGGCACTGCCCGCACTTGTATACCAATGAAGGTACGAGAATCAGTCATTTTTAGTATACAGCTTTCAAGTTGTTTTCCGTATACAACTTTCATGTTGTTTTTCTATGCAACTTCCATGTTGTTTTGTAGAGCCTCCTTTATTGTTAGATCCTTCACGAAGTTAGAGTTAGTTTTCCACCATGTATGGTGAAGATGAGTATTCATAATCCAATGGCAAGGATAAAATAAGTTAGCTTACAGAACACTAGTATATCCAGAGTGTTTGTTTAATTGGGATAGTGTCTTGATGATGATGTGTAATCATCATCAGTTGATAGACAAACCAACCAAATTTATTAGTGTATAGAACTTCTACATAATATAGCAAGGGGTGATAGGATCATTTAATTATTAAATGATTAGATTGGACATAGGCAATATTTTGTGTCATATATGTATTTTAACTTATGATGTCTGTCCCACATCAATATAATAAATCTTTTACAGTAAATAATGATAAATTATTAATAATATTGCATATGGTAATTGCCCTTACCATCTGTTAATAAATTAAATAGATCCATTTTGAGATACTAAGTTAAAACTCCATTAATAGATTTAAAAGATTGCTTATCCCAAAGATTTATATACATTTTATTTTGTAATGTAAATAGTAGGATAATTCCGCTAAGGTAACTATCTTATTCCATAAGATAGAGTAATAGTTAAAATATAGCTTACAAAATAGTAATACGAGGAATATCTATTAGTTTGTTGTTACTTAATACTGGTATAATAAAGGGGAAACCAATTAATCCCCATCCCTGATTGTAGTTAATGAAATGATCTTGTTTCATGTAATGTATCTAACTCAAATGTAAATACTATAAATAAATCTTGTTATGTTAAACATTTACTTAATTGTTGGTAGTCTTATTGCTAATTAACATACACACCCAGTATTATTGTTATTGCTATCGACATCCAATGATTATATGGAAATCATAATCGATCAAGAGTGTATAAGTTACTATATGTTAGTATATCAGAGTAATTTTTGCTAAGCCCTATCATTTATAAGTATATCTAGGGCCTCATTATTTAATAATCAAAATATTGTTGACCTAGAGTATATATTATTTTAAGTGATGTACTAAAGATTAAACACTTAGTATTGGTTCAATTGGTTTATTTGGACCTGCGGATTTATTATTCACTGATCTTGATCACATTGTTATTACTTATTTAAGAGAAAGAAGTCAGCAAGTCTTTGTTTAGCTAGTGAAAATTATTCATACAAATGGAAGCTTAAAGTTTATATTAGTTATAAAGTTTCTTTAGAATCTGCTAAGTATTTATTAATTCAATTTTTAACAAGAACCATTTTGTGCATTATATTTGGGTAGTTGCAAAATCCCTCTCACTGACCCAAGTATATGTTGTATAATAAACTTTAAGTAATGTGAATCCTGAGAAGAATAGGTTGTATTAATGTGTAATGTAGAATTTAATTTTATGGTAGATGTTAAATTTAGTTGTTTATTAAATTTTAAAATATCAATTGCTTCTTTATCTGAAACATATATAGCTTGTTTTGACTTTATAGTGAATATTCTTGTTTTGCTAAGCTTGAAATCCATATTTGATTTCATTGTTTTATTATCATTTAATTTAATACCAAAGTTAGAGTTCTGGAATTCAGCTTTCATCATCATCATTTTCTCATCTATCATTCCCATTTTCCTTTGCTCTCCTTTCATCTTAATTAACTCACTATTCATTAGCTCTTTTTCATTATTATCTTGATCTTCCATTAACTCTTATTCTATCATCATCTTAATCATTCATTATGCTAATATATATTCATTCATTTTCTATTCATTATGAGACTTATTTCATTTTATTATTTAATTTCTATTTATTTTCATTATCCATTACATTATCTACATCTTAACTTACTTATTGCTTAATTTGTATTTTAATTTCATATTCATTTCATTGATCTAATCATTAGTTATTTATTATTTTGAAAAGATTAAGTTCATTTTACAATCTTTTGTTTATTTGCTTATTTATGGATTTTGGGGTTGGTTTGACCAGAAGTTATTACTCACCTTGTGATCTTCTGTAAGTATAGTTTCATGTGAGCTTAGCCAATAAGGAAACCTTATCTTTGGTTTAACACATAATTTTATAGATGTGTATTCTAGATTCGCTTAGATTGAGTGTTGAAGCAGAGAGAGAGAGAGAGATTAGAAGAAGATATACTCTATAGTTGTAATAGACAAAGATTACATTGGAATTAAACACCTAAAAATGTGCACAGTGATTCGTTTATGAGTATGCAGTTTACGACAGGGAAGGTTACAATATATATATGCTATCACGTGACTCAAAATATATGAAAAAGAAATGCTGTTTATTTTTTATATATTGAAATAGATTATTATAAAAATATATATAAATCAAGTTTTGATTCACATACTTTCTAAAACCTAAAATATTTTGTAAAAAAATATAATAGATATTCAAACATTTGTAGATAAGAAAACATCACGTGATGTTGAAAATTTTCAATTGATAAAACGATGCTTCATATTTTCAAAATCTACAAAAACAACCTTATTGTTTATTGCAGAAAATATAATTATAATTTTTTGAAATAGACATAATATTTACTTGATTTCAAAACATTACTTGCGAGAATAAATATCAAAAAATGCGTGTAAGAATATGAAAGTTGAAGAATTATCACTGATTCTAGATATCTGAATAGAAAATCAAAGAGCTTATTTTCATAGAAATATTTTTTAAAAAAGAAAAATAAATCATAAATAATTATTATAACTTACCAATTGAAAGAATAATTCAAATTATTAAAAAAAAATGAAAATTATTTTGCAGATATCAAAGTATAACGTCTTTTCTGTATCATCATCATCATTTTCAACCATTATCAATCCACTGCAGGATGAAGGTCTCTCCAAGTTTAATCCATCTTCTCCGATCTTTAGCTTCTCTTCTCCACATCACCCCTACACATTTTCTTATTTCATCCATCTATCTTACATGTGGTCTCCTTCTGGGTCTTTTACAATCTCTTTGAATCCAGTTTAAAATTTCAATTGTCCATCTATTATCATCTCTTCTAGCAATATGTCCAGCCCAACTCCACTTCAATCTTTTAATTTTTTCAATGAGGTCAGTAACACCTGTTTGTTCTCTTACCCATACATTGCGTTTTCGATCTCTTCTTGTTACTCCCAACATACATCTCTCCATACTTCTTTGAGTGGTCTGAAGTCTCTGTATTGATCTTCTATTAAGTGTCCAAGTCTCAGATCCATAAGTAAGAACTGGTAAAACACATTTGTTAAAAACCTTTCTTTTCAAACACATAGGCATATTTCCTTTTAATATCAAGTTATTTCTACCAAAAGCACTCCAACCAAGTTTAATTCTATGATTAATTTCCTCTATTATGTTTCCATCTGTATTAATAATCTGACCAAGGTATTTGTAACTCTTAACTTCTTCTAATTCATCATAATCAATCTTTATTTTCATATTTTGAGCAAATCGATTAAACATTACTTTAGTCTTTTTAACATTTATCTTTAGTCCTACTTTCCTACTTTCATCTGATAACTCCTGCAACATTTCCTGCAGCTCGGAAGCATTATTTGCAAAAACAACTACATCATCTAGGTAGGTAAAAGAGTGAATCTGGAGTTTACAAATTATCATCCACAGAATAACGGATAAATCATTAATTATAACTGCCATCTATGTGAAACTTTACAAACTAATACCTGAATCGTATACACGTGCTAGAATCGAAAAAACGGAATTTCTCGGACAAAACTGCTGACTGTTGTCAAAGGTAATTTCAAAACGCGATAGTGTGTTGAGTAGTAATGCCACAGGTGGCGCTTCATCCGCAATTTTGTGTGTAGTTCTAGGCAAGGGTTAATGTTATATTCTCCTGCATCGGAAAATAATCCTTATTAATTTTGTCAAAAAATAAACATTATCCCAACAACTTAATTTCTAGCAGTACAAAATAATTAACACGTCATAATAGAACAAAGCAGGTATTGCAAAAGTCTACTTTAATTACATTTTAATTAAATTTGTTAGCATTGAATATTACTTTTTCATGTAAAATGTCTATATACGTCATATTCTTTTTAAAAGTAGAAACTGTGATTTAATATATTACGGTGCGATTATATTTAATTTATATATGTATGCGTATATTTAATGTTGTATTCTTCTGCATTAGAAAATAATCCTTATTAACTTTGTCAAAAAATAAACATTATCCCAACAACTTGTATTTCTAGCAGTACAAAATAATTAACACGTCATAACAGAACAAAGCAGGTATTTCAAAAGTCTACTTTAGTTACCTTTTAATTAAATTTGTTAGCTTCGGAAATGTCTATTACATCATATTTCATTTTGAAAGAACAAACTGATTTAATATATTACGGTGCGATTATATTTAAATAATATATAGATATAATTCAGTATTTTCCTAAGAATCTCATATATGATGAAATGTTTAGGATACGATTAATCAGTTTCTAGCTTTTGCGAGTGCGTTAAATAGTAATTGTAAAAATAAATTTAGTTTAGAGTCAACGCCATTTTTCATTTTATTTTGGGAGACATCTAATGGAGTACCCTAATGGATTTATATTCTGCAAATAATCTTTTTCTGTGGCACGTCACTCTATGTCTTTTCAAAATGAAATGTGATGTTATTTTCACATGAAAAACAATTTCTTGAAACAAAAAAACTGGAAAAATCCAAGTACATACTATAAATGAAGGAAAACATCGGTAATAATTTTTTGTTTATTGATTTTTAATTATTAAATATTATTAATGAATTTAGATATGCCCTAATTTCAAAGACTGGAAAAAATTAAATGCTTTACAGCTAAATAATTTGATGTTGAAAGTCTTTTCTTTTAAAAGTATTTAGTATATTTTTTGAAAATGTGAGAATTTACATTGGTAATTTGACATCTCGCGCTAAAAAAAAAAGGACTGGGCAAGAAATGTGGTGTTATTTTCACATGAAAAACAAAGTCTTGAAACAAAAAACTGGAAAAATCCAAGTACATACTATAAATGAAGGAAGACATCGGTAATAATTTTTTGTGTATTGATTTTTAATTATTAAATATTATTAATGAATTTAGATATGCCCTAATTTCAAAGACAGGAAAAAATTAATTGCTTTGCAGCTAAATAATTTGATGTTGAAAGTCTTTTCTTTTAAAAGTATTTAGTATATTTTTTGAAAATTTATTTGCTGAGGAAGGGGGGAATTTACTTTGGTAATTTGACATCTCATGCTAAAAAAAAAGAACTTGCCAACTTTATTTAAATAAAATGTAATGAAATATCCATCTTATATATATTTACTATGAACAGAATATATTTTCTCTTGGGCAAAATGCAATTTTGTTTAAATAAAACGTAATGAAGTATGCATTTATATATAATTATCAGTATGCACAGAAAATGCTACTAAATTTTAGTTTAAAGAAAATAGTTTCTCTTTGTCAAAAAGCTGAGAATCATTTATTGGGATATTATATATGCTGTATTTCAATCTGCAACTTCTTTAAATAACTTTTGGTAGTAGTTTCAATGTCTTGTGTTAAATTATTTTTTTAATTTGCTGTTATTCACATGGAGATCGGCTTTGATTACAGTGCTATAATTTTAATTAAAGAAGAGTTGTAAACAAGGCAGAAAGTCGTCGATCAAGTCATCATTCTCCGAACAAAAAGTTGGTAATATTTCTACAAATATATTTTTAAAATTCTATTTTAATATTCTTAATTATTTAAATTCTTGTTAAAATAACATCTTGTAACATTCTTGCCAATAAATACAATAATTTTTCCTGTAACTCTATTCGATGATTATTTTAAACTTGCTAATATATTTAATTACTTACTATTTATTACTCTGTATTTAAGTGTTGTGATTTCTTATTTGCAAATAGTCTTTTTATTTTTTAAATATATAAATGTATATTTTTGAAAAGTTACTCAGTAATTCTTCATGCGGGGGGGGGGGGGGAGCAGTTTATCTCTTAGTAATACATCAAATTCTATATTTGCATTTTAATTATTTTTGATCATAGTCTTGATGCAATTTGAGAAATAGATTCTCTCATGTAATATTCTTTTTAGTTTATATAACCTTTGCTTTTAAATCTGATCGTTTGCAAATATTGAAGGCTACTTAATTTGCCGCCATGTTTCTTTGTCGTATTTTCATGGAATTTATTTTTAAATTTGAATTTTATAGTAATATTATTTTTAGCTTATATAACCATTGCTTTTATATTCTTTTTAGCTTATATAACCATTGCTTTTATATCTGATCGTTCGCAAATATTGAAAGCTACTTAACTTGCTGATTTTGATTTTAGGGGGGGGAATCTTTCCTTGTCGTATTTGAATTTTATAGTAATATTTTTTTTAGTTTATATAACCTTTGCTTTTAAATCTGATCGTTGGCAAATATTGACAGCTACTTAATTTGCCGATTCGCATTTGGAAATGTCGAAAGGTAAATAATTTGATGATTTTGGATTTTCCGCTTTTTGTCCGCCATGTTTGTTTTTGGATCAATCACGGAGTTAGTTATTTTTTAAATTTGAATTATTATATGATTTGATACCATTTTCTGTTTTTATTTTGTAATAATTTGTACTTTCGATGTATTTCTTGTCTATATATATCCTCAGTCATTTTTATTTTTCGATTTAAGTGAAGAATTTTTTATTTGGGTGGGGGGGGGTAGTGTTTCTCATATTTACATGGTTTTTTCATGTTTTTTAATTTAAATTTCATACCATTTTGTTGTTTTCTTTTTTATTTGTCATTTTTCAGCCACTTTCATCGCTTTTTTTTTTTTTTAGTTCAATTTCATAGCATTTCGTTTTTTTTTTTTAATTGTGAATTTTGAGCCACTTTCGTAAATAAATTTATCACTTGCAGGTTTCAGGCCGGTTGTTGATGGTGTCGCAGCACCATCTGATGGTGGCAGTACAGTCCCTCCTCAACTACCACGAGTTGATTTTAAAAATACAATAAAATATGGTAAACTGTGTGCGTGTTAAAAATAAAATATGAAAGTTAAATATAAAAGGAAAGCTCAGAATTGAAGATAAATTTCCCTCAAAGATTGCAGATATTTATAAGATAAATAGGAATGGGATTAGCAATGGCTACTAACTAATTAAAATCCATAAACAACAGGACTAATTAATTGGCATTTTATCAAAAGATTTAATCAACAAAAGCAGCGGACGGATTTTGGAACTATGAAAATAGCTAGTGGATTTAAAAAATTAATTAAAAAGTTAACAAGATCATCATGTAAATAGGGCTGAAAATGTCATCAGTCAGTCATTCACATATCTAGAGTCAATCATCTATTAGACTTATTTTTCAATGAATTTAAGGGCATGCTGAGCAGTTGTCGGAACATGCGGCCAGATTCCAGCCTCAGTCTGACAGAGCATCAGTAGTCTGCCTGATAGAAGCAATGCCTGGAAAGGTGGTTGTACTTATGTATCTTATATGTCTTCGGCCTGGTCATAAGTACCCTCGGGGTATTATGCTTCTCTGCCTAAGGGACTGGTGTGGTGCAATACTTAAATTGCAGCTGGAGTAGATCGAATTTATAATAAATAATTTTATAATATTGTCGGAGTAGATCGAATTTATAATAAATAATTTTATAATATTGTCACTTTTCTATAAAGAGAAATCAACAGTTTGTTTATAATGTTTTCATATTTTGTTTTTATTAAAGAGTAAGTTTTATTTTTTTATTTTGTATTTCTTATTAAAAAGTAAAAATTGTTTTATATCTTTTCAATTCGATCACTCCCCACCTGGTTCAATATAATGCAAATTTTGTCAAAAAACTATTTAATCTAATCTTCTGATATCTTCATTAAAGGTTAAAATATACTTTTGAATTTTGGAAAGAATAAAAATCTTTATATTGTTCTTCCATAAAATAATAATCAGAAAATAATAATAAATTCTTTACAACAGCTATATAAATATCAATAATATTTTTTTTATACATTAAAAGCCTTTTTCAACACCTGGTTAATGTTAAATAGATTATTAACATTTGAAAAGAACACCAAATCAAGTATTGAAAAAGGCTTATAATGTATAAAAAAAAATATTGATATTTTAAAGAATTTAGTATTATTTTCTGATTATTACTTTTAAATTTTTTATGATTATTTCAGAAAGTCTATATTAACTAGCATTTTTGTAAAGAAGATTAGCAAATTTTAATAGTAATTTTGTTTCAGCAGTTATTAGTAGAAACATTTAATAAAACATTCATTTGGGCAATCATGCCCATATTTTATGGATAAATTTTGATATTATTCTTTTTTTTCAAAGAACAGTTTTTTCCATTTTACTCTAGAGCCATCTACTATATTATTATTGATCAATGAATACTAAATGATATTTTTCTCCAATTGATGAAATATTATTTATCTCCAGACCAGTTTCTGGTTTTAGCCTTTATTAGTGACGAATAGAATTCAAAGCTTGAACTATTTTATTTATGCATCTAGCAATCAACTTTTACTTCTTTATACTATTCAAGGTAGTATTTTGAAATTGAAAAGACAAACAACTTATTGTCAGTTTTTAGAAAACTTGCTTTAATGCAAATTATAGGTTCCTTTGTATTCTTTGGCCAGGAAACTTAATTCCAATAACAAAATCATGAATTTTTTATATCATTCCAAGAATAGTTTTTTTCATGCTACTCTCGAGTCATCTATTGTAAGTTTGAGTAATCAATCGACGTCAAATATGTAAGACTGATATGTGATTAGCAAATTATCTATCACAAAAGTTGTTTAATATAAAAAATCTATCCATTGTCCTTAGTTCCATTCAACAAAAAGCTTTAAATTCCAATCTATTTAATCTGTTACCATTTTCCATGGGGCTCATTCAACAAAAAGCAAGCTTTAATATTCAATCTATCTAATCTGCAACCAAATCTCCATGGGGGCCCCTTAGTATTAAAATCCTGGAAAAGGTTCTAATAGATAAAATTGAACCATATCTCCTCCCTCTATTATCACCGAAGCAACATGCAAAAAAAGCTCCTCAGCAGGCCAAGCTGCCTTCATTTTTTAAAACCATTGTAAATTCAGTTCGAGAGTAGAAAAAGTATGCTCCAATGGCTGTTCAAATTGACATTGAGACTGCTTTTGACTCTGTTTCTATTGAAAATTTTAATTCAGATACTTGCAGACATCAAAATACCTTGTTCTCTCTTATACCTACTAACCTATTCCTTAGTCATGAAATCCATATTAATGATAGAACATCACCATCATTCTCTCCTCACCAATCCATATCTCAAGAATCTCCATTCAGTTTTTTTATTATTCATGTTCTACATTAACCCTCTCATAAACAAAATACAAGAAAAATTACAGGGAATTCAAATTTCACACATTGGACTTTATATACCATGTATTGCATACATGGATGACTTTACTGGTATTCTTATCTCCAAAAAACAACTACGTACTCTGGGAAAAATACTTAATAAATATACCTTCAAATATAAATTCAAGATCAACATTAATGAAATATCAGCTTGGTTTCTTTACACTGATAAGGTACATATGCAAATGATAAGCCAACTAATTTTCTTGGATTTCCTTTCTACCTAGATCCCTCTGGAATGAGACAAAAGATCCAGAAAAAAACTGAAAAATGATGCTGAACGCATAAGCAATTTTCTCTCCAAAACTTACCTCTCGTTATATGCAAAAGTATGCCTTTTCAATCAACTTGTAACTACAAAGATAATCTATTACTCACCAATCATAAATTTCACTAAATCTTTCACTTTGTCCATTTACTCAGTCTGTAGTATGCTATTATGGTACAGAAAAGTAGTCCCCATCTTTGTAAAATGACTTAGTCTTCCACCAACCAGAAATGGATTAGGTCTTCACTTCATTCAGTTTTTTCATAAACAAAAAACTTAATCTCCTGGTTGAACTTATAGGAAGTTTTCCAACTCTCGAATGCATCCTTCAAATAACAGTCACAGACCATCACCTTCACATTGATATTTGTCTTTGCTCATAAACCAACTCCAAAGCATTTATGGTCAGGTGTCTTTTTTGGGTGTTGATAGATATACCTATTGGAGAATATATAATATGCTGTGCCCAAACCTAACTACTGATCCTTAGTCACCAATGCTAAATATGAACAACAGTCGGTTGATGCAGCGTTTCAAAAAATGGTCATTGAAACCCAAATTTTTTGATTTTCTCTTGAGGCTCAATCTTCATGCTCTATCTGCCTCCTATTTCCTTAAATACCGCAGTTTTTACACCAAAATTGATGCTTTTTGTTTCTTGTGCTACTGGGAAGAAGAAATGCAGCAGCACCTATTCCACATCTACACAGTTCTGACAAATACCTGAGAAATTTATGATTAATTCATATAGACAAAATAACATCACAAAGATTCAATACCAGCAGCTGTGCAGCAACTTTTAGTTTATATACTTTGCGGTGCACTAAATATACTTTCTGTCATGGAAGCAACATTTGAAAGCATCCAGCTACATTTTCGAATAAGCTTGAACAATTGAAGGCCAGAGATAGCAAAATTGCACATCCAGATATTTTTGCTGCTACATGGTCACTATTAAAAACCCGAACCAGACCACAACCTCAAACAACCAAATGATCTTTGAAGTAACAAAAACAATTTTTTTAATCACATATCTCATTTTCAACAATCTTTTAAACACTCCATCTGTGTATTGAATAGTCCAAAGTATATATTCATTTCGATCAAAAAGTATTTTAAACTGATGAACTGAACCATCAGACAATGAAAATAGAACCATAGGTAACTACACAGTTTACAAGTTTACATTTATCAGACATCCGCCTAACAATTTATTTCAACTGTACCAATATTAACTATCTGTTTGTTCTAAAGCTATGTAGCTTTCAACCATGTATTTTTAATAATGTAACTCTTTATAAACAATGAAGTTTGATTTGAAACACAAATATATGACTGAAATATACCTATCCTCAGATTTGTTCCTGGTTTTTGACTTTGTCAGTGAGTGCTAGAATTCAAACAAAACATTTTGTTTATGTTTACTTAAGTTTGTTTTCTCTCACTTTTTGCAAAAACCAATTATTTGATTTGTTTAGAATAGCAGCATAAATAAAATATAAGATATAGGAATTCTTAAACTTTATTTGTATTTATGAGGAATTCTCTTTAAATCATTTAACATCACACAACAATAATTCTTTTCCAGGTTTTGTAAGATATTCTCCATTTTGTAGAAATAAACAGTTCAGCAGGGTATAAAATATTTCTGAAGACAGCAAATCTTAAATAAAATTTTAAATCTCAGAATTTCTCCATTTTCCAATATAAAAAAATAATTTGAAATATTGTAGCTTGGTAAGATTTTTAAATTAAAACTTCAAGTATTTATGTGAAGTCAGGCAATGTTTAATTTAGGATACACTTCCCATGGCATTTCTTCTCTGATAGCAATTTGTTTTCTTTTTTAGTTGAATTTTAATTTATAGACTGCAATTCTCAGATTTTTAAGTTTTTAAATTTCTAGCATATACATACTTATACAAATAATATTTATTTTTTTAACTTTGGAAATGTAATAACTATTATGAAATTGTGTACTATCATAGCATTTCTTTCTTCACATAGAGAAATTTAATTTTTGAAACTTCAAAGAAACTAGATTCTGGGTTCTAACTCTAACATATAATTTTCAAAACATTCAATTCACATACTTAACTTTTAAATAAAATCACAAGTAATTATATAAATTTGCAATATTATTTATTGTTTCAAAAATAAAATTTTTAATTATTGAATTTGTTCATGAATAGGGATGCTCACACATAAACATTTCAATTATCTATGTTTGTTTTTATGTCATGAATTTATATTTAATATATTGGGATTTTATGTGTCAATAAGATTACAGAAATTACTATATGGTGTTTATTATTCGATAAATGAATAAAGTCTTTCTTAAATTTATTAAAGAAATATCAAACTTGTTTATAGCCATTGTTTAATATCTCTCTTTTTATTTCCTATTACATAAATATATATTTCTCTTTTTGTGTTGTTTGCCCCCCCCCCTTTTTTTTTTGTTTACTGAATAAGATCAGCAAGAGAAGTGTTTGTTCTTAACAGTCTCACTACATTATGTTTTTTCAACTTTTGTGCATGCAAGAAATCGCTAAAAACTCTATTCATGATTAAATAAATAAATTATCCTGAAAAGAATCCTATTCTCTTTGATGATTGTGTATGTTATCCAAGACTTCTTGCCAATGTTACAATAACATTGCAGGTTTCTTTCAAGGTAGTAGGAACTGGTTTTCAAAGAAGCATTTAGTTATAACTTGATAAATTTCAATTTAACTAATGATAAGACAAAAAACAAAATGAAAACAAATTATTGTTTACATGTGTGATATAAATTTATAAGTGAATTAGAATTTCAAATATTAGGTCACTTCAAAATATCAGCTTTTTATATAAATACTTTGATAATTTGTGTATTGCTCTAGCATTTTTCTGTCATTAAATTCATTATATTTAAAGGAAAGAAATTTAGTTTTCTCAAAATTTATAATAGGTCTAATGTTGATTGTATAAATAAATAATAAGGAAAAATAGCTTTCTGGTTTGCATTAATCTTATGTTTTTACTGTATATCCATTCTTCTATTGATCACTGATAAGTGAGTATGGTCATTATAGAAAACAAAAGTTCAAGTATACAAAATTAGATGCTGTTTAATTAGCCTGGCCACACATAGCTAGGCATACGATTTCTGTGCATTTGCATAGAGAACAACGCCATCGCGTGGCACAAAACAGCTATTACGAAAGTAGTGTTGTAGTAGATGTAGGTTTGGCTACGTAAACAGCATATTTATGTGTTTTTGCACAGAAGCAGAGCCACCAAGCGACATACAGTGGCTAATTAACTAGTACCCAAAATTAAAAAAATGAATTTTGCATGACTATACAATCAAATTTGTGAAAAGCAAATATGTTTACATACACCACATGCTAATTATTTGACAGCTTGCAATTTCTGTAGGAAACTTCTGAAAAATTTCAAATTGTAGATCCCTTTTATCTTCAGCTGTATTTTACAAATGAAAACAATCAATATTGCATCTTTTTAGAATGTATTGGAATTAATTTTTATCACTTAATGGATTTTGCTTTCTTTTCTGAAAATTGTACTTAAGTTCACCATAAATTATTTTTTTGAGAAAGCCTTCAATCTTATTTATTTGACATAGTAAACTCGTAGTAATAAATTCAGTACTTCATATATAATATACTGAATATGAAGTTGTTGTCATTACATTTTTAAATGAAATTTAGTAAACTGGATAAAACTAATTTCATGATAAAATACCCTGTCTTAATTTATTAAATGCATTAGTAGTTTACTGTAGTCTGTGCTGCAAGTCAACATCCAAGTCCATCTTTCTACATAAAAAGCTGTGAAGTTATTTAAATTTATTCACATTCTCACAAGCCAGACTAAAAATTAGTAAAGATATTTCTTTCATCATTGGCTGATAAAAGCACTTAAATGTCTTAGAATATTAATGACTAAACTGAATCCGAAATCTTTATAAGTTCATAATACACAAATTCTGTAAATCAACTTATGATTTATCTAGAGTAGCACAGTCATTAGTAAATTATAAAACTAATAACCAAGAAAATGGAGTTCTGGTTTTTGCTTTTAATTGGCTCAGGTTAAAAAAATTCTACTATTAAACCTACATCACATCTAAATGCCTGCTTCATGTAGCTAGCTATAAATTGTTGCAATAATATCACTGTCATAAAAAGAAATAACAGTCTTTATTCCTAGTGCCTTTAGTTTTCCACCAGCAGTAATAATTCTTCCATTCATTTTATCTTATAGAAGTTGTACAATCTGAATAAACTTCCATAAAAACCAATTTTTGACTTCAATCAAATGCGTTAAAAGCAAAATATAAAGCAATATATAAATAACTTTTGCCAATGAATATTTTCTTCCTAGCAATAAAAATTATGACTGGAAACATTCCATTCAATAAAATCATTGAACAAGCGTACTTTGCTGTTGTGGATGATAATATTTCATAATTATTTTTACAGTCTTTTCTATTTCTTTTCTTTTATAAATTGGAACCCTAAAAACTTTAAAGTCAAGCTGTTATTTCATATATTTCTAATAACTTCCAATAGTTTTAAAGTTAATATATCATTACCATAATTTAAAACTTATTTGGGTCTTGTATTTGAATTTGCAGGCTTTTCATTTTCAATATTAAAAAAGCCTATTTCATGAAATTTGCTATCTTTGTTTGAATATAACTGATTAACAAATATCATTAAAGGTATTATCTGAATTTTTGTATCATTTTTCAAAGATTGATATTACCTCAATCAGCTATTTGAATAATAATAATAATAATAATAATAATTATTATTATTATTATTGTTGTTGTTGTTGTTGTTGCGGTATGATGATGATGATGATATATCACCAATAAATGACTATACCTTTATAGTTTTATTCTACTGATCATTTTTTTAAGTTTTCTTATCATTTATTGAACTTCTTTTAAATCTGTATTATTTTTGAAACTCTATTATTTCTCTGACAAGTCATCATCATCAACCATTATCAATCCACTGCAGGATGAAGGTCTCTCCAAGTTCAATCCATCTTTTCCTATCTTTAGCCTCTCTTCTCCACATCACCCTTGCACACTTCCTTATTTCATCCATCCATCTGACATGTGGCCTCTTTCTGGGTCTTTTACAATCTTTTTATTCAATTGCTAATAATATAATAATTGTCAAATAATAATCCAAATTATTTTTTTTAATGAACACAAAAATAGACTTGTGTCATCATCATGCTTAAGATCATACATGTTTCACTAATATGTTGATATTGTAAGTCCACCAATTTTAGTGTCTAATAAGCTCTGCAATTAATTATGAGTTGTATCTGCTTACAAAGTGGTAACATCAACTTTTTGTATATTATATTTGTAATGGAAGTACTTTTTAATGCAAGTTATTTTACTTTGAAGCATAATAGTCCAGGATTTATCCATTAATCTGCATTTGTAAGTATTCACATAATATTTACTTATTTGTATATTCCAACTTATATCATACTCTATAAAAGTGTTAATGATAGTTGATCCCTAAGTTTTGCAACAATTCAATAATAGCAGACCATTTGAGTTCACAAATCTAATACTATTGTTTTAACTCACTTTAAGAGTTTTACTTTTAAAATCATCCATTAAAAAAAAAATAAAAAGAAATATAATGGGGAAAAATAGTGAACCTATAACTGATTCCAAAATTTTTTAAAAATAAAATCATGGACAAAGCATGTCAAATATTTGCCGGGGGGTTGGGGTGGGTGTCATTATACTTCATTAATAGCAGGAATTTTCGAAACTTGATCTTCCTTTGAATGTTTTGGTTCCAGTGAAATGAATTATTTTGTTAGTTGACATTTAATGTAGAGATTTTGAATTTGATAATTTTTTTAACTCAAACCAGTTCATCCATTTTGATTTCTTCTATTCATTTCATAAGTTTGAATGCATTGAAATAAATAAAATATTGATAAATTTTCAATAATAATATATTGAGGATCATCAATTTATAAAGTTACAATTACAACATTTACTGACTTTAACAATACAAAAATAAAATAGCAAAAATAAAAATTTCAATTTTCATTCTTAAAAAAAAAAATGTTCGTATTTGTTCTTATAAGAATCTTATAATATTTTTAAAACTGCCTATAATTTATTTTTTAGGCCAGTAACTTAAGATGAAAATCAGTTTTGTACCATAGCTTTAATTATGCTGTGTGCTTAATATTACTTTTTGCAACAATATACTGAAAAACCATATCCCATTTTATATATGGGTAATTTTAAACTGTAATCTAATTTATTTTCCTCATCTATCTAAGATTAGATCTAAAATAATTTTTAGAAATAACTTTTTTGCAAAATACTATTTGGGATTGTGATGTAAGTTCTTTATGGACAGCTTTCTTAGTCTGAGCATATTCTATTTGGTTTCACCCTATAAGATTCATTTCAAATCAAGATTCCATTTCTGGGTATTCATTCAAAAATTTCTTTAAATAACTAAAGAATTAGAGCGTAGATAATGAACTTATTATGAATTATCAAGCAATTTTTTTTTTTTTTTTTTGCCAGATTCAACAATAAAGTCAGCAGATTTGATCTTCCTAGATATTACCGGAATCTCATCTACAAACTCAGGAAAATCCATTAAACAGCAACTGTAACTTTGAACTCGATCTATGGATAGAGTTTCCCACAATTAAAGAACTCAATAAAGCCTTTAGTGAATCTATTTTTTGATTGGTATCTTTATAGGTTTTTTTTTTATGATATTTGCATATTTTTAAACTGTCTTGGAAAAAAGAAAAAGAATCCATATAGCTAAATAAAAACCATTATTTGCCATTAATGTTACTTTTATCATTTCAACATGTAGCATGAACAATCCCTCTCATTTCTGCTCCATTTACCAATAATAGGAAGGAAACCAAATCATACATCACGTGACTTAATTTAATAAGCTTGTATTTACAAATGTAATATATTAACTGTGCTAATAGCTCTAAACAACCATTTTTCAGTAAATGGCACAAGAGAAAGCATTTAAAATCGCTGTGTAGAATTATTCCTATTCCCAAACTGGTTCGGGCTAATGGCTCTCGTCAGTGAGGCGTTAGAACATTCAGACACTAGATGTAAAATACAAACTCAAGCCCATCTTTTATCGAATAAGTAGAAATGTGAAATTTTCAGACATCTATGTGTCTTACAAATCCAGCTATCTAACTTAAATAGCTATATGGAACTGAACAAAATTCAGCTACACCATATATTAATAGCCTTAGCAATATAACATCGCCAAAGTCTCAACAGCCAAACTATAATAGTAATGAAAACATCACGTGACTTAATTTAATAAGCTTGTATTTACAAATGTAATATAAGCGTGCTAATAGCTCTAAACAAGCCTTTTTTTGATAACTATTATAATTTGGCTTTTGAGGGTTTAGTGTAGTTATATTGCTAAGACTTAATATTTGATTATATAAGTTAGATAGCTGGATTTGAAGAAATAGATGTCTAAAAATTTCAGAATTTCTACTTAATAGTTAAGTATTCAATAAATGCTGTTTTTGAGTTTGTATTTTAGATCTAGTGTCTGAATATCCTAGCATCTCACTGACAAGAGCCATTAGCTCAAAACCATTTTGGGGATAGGGATAATTCTAGATAGAGATTTTAAATACTTTCTTCTGCGGCATTTATTGAAAAAAGCTTAGAACACTGAAGACATGCTGATCAAAGACCTGGAACTATGCATTTAAATTATTGATTTATTAACATATTTATTAAATAGGATACTAAATATATTTTTAAATATAACTGATATTAACTTGTTTTACTTGTAAAATATTAAAATTATTCTGCGCTTATCATTTAATTTTATTATTAGAATAATCTTAAAATGCTTTATAACTTACTTATGAACTTATTTAACCAAGTTCAAGTCCCTTTAAATCAATATAATTATAACTATAGCTTTAACAACTCCTTAAATTTAAATTTTTTTAAAAAATTGTACTTCTATAATCTACCTATTCTTAATAAATGGGCATAATATATATAAATATGTGAATTATATGTTTACACTTAATCATTGTAATTTGTCAATGTTTATTTTTAAGCCCATGCAATAATTTGTCGTCAAATGTCTTCGTTCTTTTGGCTTTGTTGAAGAAAACAATGGATATTACCTATATCTAATATATATATATTGGCAAGAGAGATTAGAGAATGTTTCTGTATTTTGAGATTTGTGACATCATGAAATACCATACCTAATTTGTATACATTATTTTTATTGTAATTATATGGGGAATATAATAAAAGCATAAATTTAAATTAAAGACCTATTTATCAAAATTTACAATTTATAAAGGAATATTAAATTTTATTTTATAATAATAACTACATTTTTTCAGATTTTTTTGCATTTTGTGACGTTACCTTCATAGCAATAGATACTATATATGCACATTGTAACCGGAAGATATAAAAATGACTTAAACTAAATGTAAAAAATCCAATATGGCCTTTTGAGAATTAGAATTAATTCAGTTTTTTTGTTTTGTTTCATAGCCTCTTTTCTTCACATCACACCAGCAAATTTTATTTCATTCTTTCATGCCTCCTAATTTACAATCTTTTAGGCTCCACTACCATCTATCATCAACTCCACTAACAATAAATCCTGATCAGTTTTATTTCAGTCTTAATTCTTTCAGTGATATCAATTTTCATTCTTGTTTTCTCACCTACATTTTTGATCCTTTGTTATTTCCAATACATATCTCTTCATATTTCATTAAATACTCATGAAATCTGTATTGCTCTTCTGTTATTTAAGAACTAGTAAAACACTTATATTTTAAATACCTTCATTTAAAACGTGGCAGCACATTTTTTTGTGTTATTTCTACCAAAAACACTCCATCTAAATTTAATTTTATGAATAATTTCATTTATTATGTTTCAATTTGTATTAAAAGTAATAATCTGACTAAAATATTCATAGTTGTTAACTTCTAATTTTTAATTATCATTCTTAACTTTCTTCTGTGAACATTCATTGAACATTATCCTTTTAAGCATATTTATATTTAATTTTTCTCTGTAATATTCATGTAATCTTACATCTTCTGAAACTGACACATTGTTTCCAAAAATAGCATCATCTGCAAAATCTAGGTGATTTAATAAATTCCATGTATTTTTATTCCCATTGATTTTCATTTTAATCCATAATATATTATAAAACTGCTGCAAAATTTTTTGGAGATATGGAATCTTCTTCTGGCACATCCTTATTATTAATCTTTAATCTCACTATGTAATCTAATCACTTGTTGCATTTTGATAAATATTTATCAAAATATGAGAATATCTTCATTCTATGTCTGGATAATCTAAAATATAATTACTGCAGACATACTTATAGAATCAAATGGCTTTTTATAATATACAAATACAAAAACCAATGTTAATTAATATTCATCGGTTCTTTCTATCTTCTGTCAATCTTTGTATATGATCTATCACAATAAAAGCAGTTTTAAAGCCAGTCTTTTCTTTTGCTTATTTGGATTCTAAATTTTGTTATAACCAAATATAATTGACTTGGTTACTGATTTCCCAGAACTGATAGCTCTGCAGTTTTTAATATTTTATTTATCATTTAAACATTTGATATATAGTTGAGCTAACAGTTTTTCTATTTTTTTCACCTGCTTCTTTTAAGATAGCAATAATAATTCCTTCATTTCTTAGTGTTTTCCTTTTTCATAGATTTGATCGCTTGTCTCTCCTCTTCATTTAAAATACTTGGCTTACTTTGTTTTTTTATTCTTTATTATTGTGTAATTTTTGCTGAATTAACCTTTCTTCTAATATTAAGATGTTTTTTTATATTTTGATCTCTTTTACAATTTTTATTGGTAATATCATTATTAACTTATTTGGTTGTGTTCTGGTCTATCGTGTCAGCCATGGGATGGCACTATTTCTAGATTAATTTCTAGAAATATGCCATTTCCACAGCCGCACCCAAACATTTATGCCTTCTTTCTACAATAAATCCTAGAAGGAGTATTAACTCGGAGTTAAGCCTTCTTTCTACGATAAAACCTAGAAAGAGTATTAACTGGACTGGTGGCTAACACTGTGGCCTTTTTCTATGCTAAAAGCAGAGGAAAATACCGTAGTTGTTTGTGTTACGCACTATATCGTAATGCTGTGTTATGTATTTTATGTAACAGTATCATACGAGGGTGTGTTAAGTTCATTGTGTCAAAATTATTTAAATTTTCATTGGGGCCTTTTTTTTTTTTAATATGAATTGATGTACTGTTACCTTTAAACAGTTTTAACAGTGTTGTGATTGTTCCTCATAAAGCTGTAAGTCTCTTAAATTCTCTATTAGGGTGGGGTAGCGCATTTTTTTTTGATGATCACACTTTAAGTCACGTTTTAGCGAGTAATTTTCCGAGACCAAGAGTATGGCTAATTCGAACATAGAAAACTTGAAAACATGGGAATTGCCAGACACGGAAGCCGGCGCTGTAACATTTCTACAGCAGAAAAACATCCTGCTGAAAGCAAAGATATGATTGTGCAGCAAATATATGCGACTTGAGGTCCATAAACATCTTTTGACTTTCATTTGTAAGTCTCGTTCTTGCCGACGGAAATGTTCACTTCATAAAGGGCAGCTTGTTTGAGGGATTCCAAATGGCCTTCGGCAAATGTAAAATAAAAGTAACTTAAATTTTTATTTAAACTTACATCCCTTCTCCCAATAATTGTTGTCAATCAAATGTAAAATAAAAGTAATGTAAATTATTATTTAAACATACACAAAAACACCACTCCTACTTGTCAATCAAATGTAAAACAATAAAAGTAACATAAATTATTATTTAAACATAACCCAAATTACTGTTTGAACATACACCAAAAAAGACCCTCTTGTCAATAAAACTTAAAAAGCAACCATTATTGTCCCATTGACAAAAGTATTATTTGGTAAAACCAAATAATTTATAAACGAAAGAAAGTAAAATTTGTTGTCAATCAAATGTAAAATAAAAGTAACTTAAATTTGTATTTAAACATACACAAAAAAAACCCCTTCTCCCAATAATTGTTGTCGGCAATTAAATGTAAAATAAAAGTAACATAAATTATTATTTAATCATACACAAAAACACCCCTCCCACTAATTGTTGTCAAATTATTATTTAAACATAACAAATTATTATTTCAACATAAAAGACCCTCTTGTCAATAAAAATTAAGAAACAACTATTATTGTCCCATTGTCAAAAATATTATTTGGAAAAAGTAATTTATAAACGAAAGAAAGTAAAATTGGTTGTCAATCAAATGTAAAATAAAAGTAACTTAAATTTTTATTGGAACATACACAAAAAAAACCCCTTCTCCCAATAATTGCTGTCGGCAATCAAATGTAAAATAAAAGTAACATAAATTATTATTTAATCATACACAAAAACACCCCTCCCACTAATTGTTGCCAGTCAAATGTAAACCAATAGAAGTAACATAAATTATTATTTAAAGATACATAAAAAACCCGTTCTCTCTTGAATTTTGTCAATCAAATTTTAAAAAACAGTAAACCTAAATTACTATTTGAACATACACCAAAAAAGACCCTCTTGTCAATAAAAATTAAAAAACAACTATTATTGTCCCATTGTCAAAAATATTATTTGGGAAAAATATTTTATAAACAAAAGAAAGTAAAATTTGTAAACAAAAAAAAAAGTCAGTATTAATAGAGAATCACTAGCCCGGGAATGTTATATTAATGTGTTTTTGGTTAGCATCAACACCATCAGGCGGCTGAAATGATAGATCAGAATATAACCACTTTTTTGTACCATTTTACAGTATTTTAGATATATATTTTTTAATGAATTGTTTAAATATTTTCATATTTTTTTCTTCATACATTGTCTTGTATTAATTACATTTTTTCTTCATATACTGTCTTGTCTCGTTTGAAAATTTAATGTCGAATTGTTAATTTTTTGCATCCTTTACCTTTGTTACTTATTAATAGAGTATGCAGTTATTTTATTGATATTGATCATGTTTCAAACATCTTCAAAATTTGTTAGTAAGGTAAAATGATTTGCAAGTTCTAATTTAAATTCATTACGTAGTTTGATCTGGCAGAAGATTAAAGACTCATTGTTAACAATAAATTATACTTACATTTTTTTAAAAGTTAAGTTGGAACTTGCAATTCATTAAAAAAAATGCTTTACATGGAAAACTATTCTTTTATCGGCTTCAGCTGATTGTTTGAAATTTTGTTTCCTTTTTTAAATTATGCAAAAACTATAAGCATGATGTCAACAGCAATCCCAGCATTCGATGCATCTTCCTATTACTTTTCGAATCATATATCTTACATAAATATCGGATAAAATTTGAATTTTTTACAATTATTTTTAAAATTAGATTAATTTATTTTTTTAATTTTCTGGTCAATTTACTAGTTTACATGAAGTGATAAAGGCAGAAAATCTTTATTGGCCTTAAACCCTAATATAATGGATTAAAAATACACTGATAATTCGGATATGAAGGACTTCAACGCGGCTTAATGTAATCACGGAATATCGTAAGTTAATAATTTTAATTTTTAATATTTTTAATTTTTTAAAATTATTTGATAAATGGTATATTTATTTGTTTGTGTTTGGATTGGTGTGTGAGTATTATATAAATTATATAATATTAAATCATTTATGCTCTTTATTATACAAATATTTGAAATACAGGCACTGTTCACATATGTGGAGTCTAATTGTAAATATACAGTATACAAATTCCAATATAACAAAAGTTGTTTTGTAGAATAAAATTAAGTTATTAATTTTTAATATTTTAAATTTTTTAAAATTATTTGATAAATGGTATATTAATTTGTTTGGTATATTAATTGGTGTGTGTGTACTATATAAATTATATAATATTAAACCATTTATGCTCTTTATTATACAGTATATAAATTCAAATATAACAAAAGTTGTTTTTCTAGTGTAATTTTGGGTATAGATATAATGATTCTCAAAAGGTCTATATTTATTTTTGTATTAGTGTGTTTGTTCTTGCATCGTGTTTCTATAACAAGTAATGATTTACTTATATAGAGCAGTGCAGTGTAAATTTTAAAAACTGATAATCTAATGTACAGAAAGGTTGCAGTTGATAAAGCAATCACAAAATTGACTGGGCATAGTACTATGTGAAAATATAAACATTTAAAACCAATAAAGAAAGATTTCAAATGGTATGTGTATAGTGGTAGCCATAATTGTTACGCATATTGTAACGGAATATAATATCCCATCACATTATTTTAAAATTAAAATAAAAGACCATAAATAAAAATTGATTTATTAAAAAAAAAAAAAAAAAACTTAATTTAAGAACTGTTTAACGTATATATAGATAGCATGATGGACAACTTTAAAAACTTTTAAAAAATAAAAATATTTGAAAGTAATTTTTTTTGTAAAAAGTAAAGATATAAAGATTGATATTTTAAAAATAGAAATAATATTGATTTCTATAATCTTAGAAAATGGAAATGATTGTTTTATTAATTAAATGATTGTTCAAAAGCAAACTACCTCGTGAGGCATGTAAAATAAATTAAATGGTCAGATAAGAGAATACAAAGGAATTAAATGACCAATCCAAACACGAAAATGACAGCACGGACCATAACTGAAACACGAATGGATTAGTAACGTCTTGCTCATTGAATCTCAAGATCTAATGATAAGAGACTAATAAAAATATAAAAGCCAAATTATTATTATAATTGTTATCTTAGAGCTGACTATGAATAGATCGTTATAACTAGCTATATAGCAGATTTTCACGATGTGGAAGTCTGCAATAAATTTAATTTTCCGGACAACCAGCTGAGGCCTCTGGATGACAGTTCCTGACCAAATGAATGGCAAGTCGCAGTTTTATTTCAAAGAAGGACAAAATCTACAAAAGTGATCACGAAGATAGACTTCTCAATCTATTAAATCCGTAAAGTATGAACTATTGTATCTATCTAATAACTTTCCTAAAATTGCAAGTAATTAATAACTGAAAATAAGAACTCTTATCTGACTTAAAGAATGCAAATTCAATTATTGATATTTTTTTTATGTAGATGTTTAAGCAATCATTTCCAGTTCATTTTTTTTGTGTGTGTATTATGTTTTAACTAAAATGTATTAAATTTAAAGTTGGGTGTAGATAGCTGCATGGATAAAGATTAATAACTATGTTTAAATTCGTTTATGTTTAATTTAACAGATTTTAATTTCAGGCTATTTGTTTTGTGGTTGTGTCAGTGCTAGTGGAGAGATATATAGACGTTTATATTAATGTAATGTGAAGCGTGTTTAGCATACAGGGCAACGTGCCCAACTGAATGCATGACCCCAAAGAGGCAGTCATATCGTTGAATGGTCGCAGATGTATTTCCTGCACCATTGACCCCTCCTAGCTCTATGGACAGGGATTTATAAGACGGCAGAAAGACTGCTTTCCCCCATACGTAGCATTCTTTAAAAAAAAATTTATATACTTGATTCCTTAGTCAGACAGAGGCACTTTCCTGATCTAGACCTGGATCATTTCCTTCAAATAATATCACGCTGCCAGATGCACATTCCTTTGGCGTGATTTTATGCTAGCATCTTCGTATTGCATTGATTGCTACTATATATCTGGAAGCAGGCATTGGGTTGACTACAAACTTAGTCTGAGATTGAATGAATGTTTTGATAAGTTTTAAGTGAAAAAAAAAAAACTATGTAGACTATCTATGCTCGACATGCTAAAGTAAAATATAATTTAAATATCCATCTGTGCGATCTATTTAAAATAGTAATTTAAATTTAAAAAAAAATATATTAATGTTAAAATCTAAAAATAAATTTAATCTTCAATTTTAAATGTGCGTTAATAAAAATCTATTTGTGTGTTAATTACTGGCAGTGGCTTCTTTTATTTTAGTGTTCTAAATATTTAATATATACTTTGAGAATAGAAGTCTATTGAAACTTATAAATGTTTTAAAATCTCTGCTACTCTATGAGCTAGTGACCTTGGACAAACGATCGGAATCCAAATATATAAATTTAAAAAAAAAATTTTTTTTAAACTTAACGTACCTGCCTACTATATAAATTTTCTAGGTTCAAATGCCTAGTGGCGCCCTGTAGTGCAGATTACGTGAAGTCTCCTTCTCCCCCGATCATTAAAATATACAACATGGAATTGTATGCAGGCAAAGAATGAAATTCTGATTCTGCTCTATGCCTTGATACTCATGCTGTGCAGTCAGTAGTTTTGTCACATCTTGTGTCGCATTATTTTCAAGTCTATAGCTAGCAAATGAGCTATATGCAAATAAATTATATCTCTGTGGGACAAATGAATATAATAAGATAGCACCACTGGTGTGCATAAAGAATATAAACATCACTGATGTACACAAAAAATATAAAATGAAGAGATGAAACTCATTTTATCAGTGATACAGACAATAGCCTACAATTTCTAGTTTTAAATAGACAAGAAGCTAATTGCTATGATGACAAATGCATATCCACCTTCTGGAAATGATTTGTTTTGTATCTTTTATTAGGATGAATCTTTTTCTTATAGACCTCTTTGAGATTTAAACCACTAAACATCACATGATCACCATCTCATGCTAGCACATAACTGTTAGTAAACATGCAAAAACTCTCCATATAGTAGTGCCACCTTGTGCTAACCAGAGCAATCAATGAATGCCAGAAGGCTTGTGCATAAAATCCCTATCTAGTGCCTACTCATCCAATATCCCCAGATTAGTTTCTGGCTTGTGGCCTTCATCAGATCCAAGGCTACTCATTGATGAAGGCCACAAGCCAGAAACTAGTCTGGGGATATTGGATGAGTAGGCACTAGATAGGGATTTTATGCACATCCATTGATTACTCTGGTTAGCAAAAGGTGGCACTACTATATGAAGAGTTTTTGCCTGTTTATCTTTGAGATTTGTTAACTTTTGGGGTACAAGATAAAAATGAAGAATTCTTATGCGAATACTTTTGGAGATTCTGAAGCTATGGATTATCTCAGGTAAGAAGTACTATATATGATTTGAAATATAATTTTATGAGAAATGCAAAGAAATTCTCAATGAAGATGTAATTTAGACTTAGTTAATGATAAATTAGAAAGTATGAACAAATAACAAAGTAATAATTATTTCGGATGTTCTAATTTCTTTTTTTCCTTATTTTTTAAATGGTTATCACTATTTGTCTTAGACTTATTGTTTTTCTAGTTTCTATTATAAATTTTTTTGCTCTAACATGATTAAAACTGAAGTTATTGTGAAAATTGTGTCTCATGTCAGTTTTTTTTAAAATTCAATAAGGCGCCTGGTAAATCAATCAGTTATACCATGATTATGATTTGGTCTCATTATTGATGGGACTGTATTTGAAATTTTTGAATTTTTTTTATTTTTTTGAGATTCTTTTGTATTTACTGTATTGTTATCGTCCATTAAGTAATTTTCATTTTTTAATATATTTAACAATCTAGCAATCCTACCTAGCTCTATTTATAATGCTTTATTTGTCAATAAAAGAAAGTAGATTTATTATAACATCAAATCTCAAGATAACTTTATATCACCATTGTGAATTTTTTTGTCGTAGTTAAGTCTTAAAAATTTACATTTTCAGTACTGTACTTTTCAACATATTTTGAACTTTTTCAAGAATTCTCAAAAATAGTTATTTTGTATTGAGAATGAGTATGAAGCAAAGAACTAATTTTATTAATTTACTGTTGAATGTAAATCTTTGTTTACATTTTTTCTTTTTTTTTTTTGATATTTATATATTCTCTCTTGTTACATTTTTTAAAGTATATATTTTTTTAGCAATAATTTTTAAATGATTTATAGATTTACTATTGATGAAATAGTCATACATCAATGAATTGATGAGCCAATGAAAAAGTTTGTGGACTGTTGTTCAAAATGGAAATCCAAGAAGATTAAGTTGAAAAACAATTTAAAATTAGATAAATTTTATTTTAGATATAGCAAGTAAAAAATCTTTTTTTTTTCACCTGTGTTTGTGTGTAACTCTCATTCCATCATTTATGTACATATTGTTTTTCTGCATCTAACATTTACTTTTTTGTTCTTGAAATCAGTCCATAGAAACATGTTATTTTTTCACAGATCCAGCCTTTTTTTTAAACTGTTATTTTTCATATCTATTGGTATCAAATTGAGGTCTTGATGTAATATTTTTTTATCTGGATAGATTTTTTTTTTTTTTTTTAAATTTAAATATTTTATTAAAAAAAAAAAAAAAAAGAAGTAACAATCATATTTTTACAAATGATACTTTTTTTTTTTAAAAAAAAAAAAGATTATCTTCATTCTTCTCTCTTCTCTCATTTATTCTCTGCCTTTTAATTCTTTTTTATTCTATAAATTGATTTGTTGGGTTTTTTTTAGAGTAAAAAATTTAAAAGCCTGCTTATAAACAATGGTCTAGATAAGTAGATAGATGAATTGAATTATAATATTATTTTTAATAATAAAATAAAATGATCAATTAAAATTAAATATTATCTAGTCATTATAATTAATATTAATTTCTATTTTTGAAATACATATAATTGTTGATAATAAAATTACATATATATTTAGATAGATAAAAAGATAAAATGGCTTTTTAATAAATACTCTACTGACGGGCAAGTTTTGACTCATATTGTCTGAATTATACTTAAAGCTACCAATTAAATTGCACTTTGCAAATACAATGAAACCGCAAATTATACTGAATCTACCTATAAGACTTCAATTACACACTATTTAAAAAAAAAATGTAAATAAAAAAAAGTGTAAACAAATAAAACCATTCATAAACTTATTATATTATATGAATCTCATTTATTGCAGTAACCATTTTTTCTTGCTAAATATAACATTCTCAAATCTCACTTGTGGATTTTGTTAATCATACTTCTTTTAGGTGTTTTTTTTTTTTTTTTTTTGGGGGGGGGGGGTTCCCCAAAAAGTTTTATAAAATACTATATTTTTAGTGAATAAGAACTTGCATTAAATAAGAAATAAAAACTGGCTTAATAAGGAAAAGTAAGAAATGATTTTCTGGACTCAGCCATATGTTTCAGAAGAATGAGTCAATGATCAGAGTAATTAAAAAAAGACAGAAGCCTATTCATACCATTGTCACTTATGCCCCTGAAACAGCTAAAGTTGTAGCTAAAGTAAGGTATAATTTTTTGATTATAATGGCAAAAAATTTTAATTTGATTTAATTATATTAATCATAAGAGTCTTCTGGTTGTTGATCTTGTACTGAATCAGAAAGCCTTAAGTCTGAATAAAGAATTTAGTTGAGATTCTGGATCACACAATTCCAACCTATTCGCTGTATATAAGGAATGACAGTATATATTTGAAAAGTGTTAGTCTCAAAAATATTAAGTGACTGATGAAGCTGCTTCTGTTGATAATTAAACTGTTGCTATGTTTTTGTTAGATTTTTTAAAACTTATTGCAGAAACAATTGAACACACATAAGAGAACTGTCAATGTAAATATTCTTTCTTAATTTTTTATTATTATTATTTTTGAAAATTTTGTTACAGTCTTAGTTTATATATGCATATCGTACCCATAAAGTAACATGTATATATGCTTGTTGAAAAGTATTGTAGTGAACACTTACAGTGTAAACAATACTTAATCTTATAATCGATATTTGTCAACAAACGTTGGTTATTATATGGTATGTATATTGTACACAAGTGAGCTTGAAACAAATTATAGTGTACTTCACAGCTTCATTGTAAAGTAATTCAAGTAAACATTTCAAAAAATTGTGCTTCTCTATATAAATTTTTAATATATTTCTATTTTATCATTTTGTTGTATCTATTGTTTAGTTTTTTCAGTTTTTTAAAAACTGAAGTTCATTGCATATATATATATATATACAATCTGCACTTTACTAAAGATATACTATTATAAATGTTTCAGATTATTATTTGCTAAAGATTATACATTTTTGCTTTTCAGATGCCATGTTTAACAACACATACACGTGTCAATCATGACCAAGGACTTGTACAGAATTTACTTCTTAATCCGTCATCTGTTCAGCATTTATTATCGGGTAATAATGCTACAGCTTTGTCCAAAATTAATGACAAATCAGCTCCTGTATTGAAAATGACATTGCCATCATCTACTACAACACAGACAACCATGCCACCATTGCATGGAAGTAATGGTGTGTATAAGCCTGTTATTAATAGTTTGACCAATAAAGATGTATCCCGTTTATGGTCTAATGATGATTTAAAATTGAGAGCACTTGCTTCTCCAGCAATACCTACAACTACAGTAAGTACAATAACAATTAAACTAAACTTTATGTACATTATAATTAAATCTGGAGTTTACTATAATAAGAGTAAAAGTTTGTTAACATTATTCTACATTTGGATAATATCTTTAGGAGATAGAAGAAAAATAAATTCCAATATTAGAATTTTATTTCGATGGTGTATCTTTTATTCTGCCCAAAGGGGGGGGGGGTGTAAATTTTAATAGCATTACTTTTATTGTTCCAATTTTTTTTTTTTTTAAATCTCCAAAAGAAATAAAAAGCAATTAGGGGAGAAGTCACAGTTAATACAGATTATAAGCTAAAGAATTATTATATTTAGTAGTCTTAATTGAACTTCAAATTTTTCCTTAACTGCATAATTTATAAAAATTGACAAGAACAAATGAGTGTTTGGGTTTTATAAAAATCATTTAGAAATTAGTTAATACCACTCAGCTGAGAAACATCTTAATGATGGGCTATGATTTTTTCTTTTTTTAAATTAAAAAAATTGCATCTTTTTATGTTGAATAAAGAAGTATTGCTCTTAGGGAAAGTTATTTAGAATATCAATTTAAGTCTAACTAAACTTTATATTCAATTTGTTTGGAAATAAGAAAATATTTTAATGATTATCTGAAAGTAATTCTTAATAATTATTTATTAAAATTATTAATAATACTTTTTTGGGTCTTTCGAGTTGATACTAGTTTAATATTGTCACACAGGAATAATAGGGCTGTTTTTTTTTAATACAAAAAAAAACAAAAAACCAAATTTTAGCTTAAACCAAATGGATAAGAAATCAGTTCAGTATTTCATTCTCACAAGCTGGAATTTTTATTCTCAGAAATATAATTTGGACGATAGAATAATTTGTCAGCATACAAATAGGAAGAGTTATGTTACTGTAAATTAACATTTTTTTTCCAAAAATTTACTAAGAAAAATCTATGTATGTTAAGTTTTCTGCCTAAATAGAAGTTTGAGATACTTACACAATATGGCACTATGATTAAGTGATAACTTGATCATTACCAGTTATAATTTAACACCTTTTTATCATAATTTATTTTATCATCTTAAATTAGAGTTAAATTATTAAATAATAAAGCCCTTTGAACTTTTAAATAGAACATAAGAAGTATAAATTATCAGAAAAACAAAAAAGCACATCAATATTTGGAAAATATGTCCTCACATGCAGAGCAAACAAAGCTATTTTTTCGTAGGAAATTTTCACAAAATTTATCTCTGTGGAAATTAATTAATGTTAAGAAAAATTTCTCAATAGGAATATTATTACATTGTTCAGTTTTGCTAAATAAAAATTCTGTTGGATAGACATTTTTTTTACTTTGATCTTGATACCAGATTTTCCTTATGAAGATAACAAAAGTGCTAAATCTTGTAAAGTCATGAACTTGTATTCTCAAGATTGGCTTATTAAATTATTTAATTAAATTGATTAAAAAAATGGATTTTTTTCAAAAAATGAAACTTTACACATTTCTTTCATCCAAGAAATTTATTTATTATTTAAAACATTAAAGGAGAGAGAATATTGCTGTAATAATTCTTAAAAAGTGGATGTAATGGCAATGTTCTAATTGTAAAATAAAAATGAGAGAAAGTCAATAATTACAATTGAACATTTTTAACATTGAATAATGATCATGTACTTCACAAATTTTACATTAATTTACACACAAAACTAAAATTGGTTGTTACACTTATTCTATATTATTTTTCATGGTTTATATCCTTTTAGACATCATTGTATCTTGTTAAAAACTTGAGTGTATGCGCAATAAGGCCCATGTATTTGTATATATGTTTTGTTCAACATTTTTTTATTCCTTTGACATGTTATTTCTATTTTACTATTTGCCTTAAATATTTATCTTTTGTCAGTGTGTGTATGTGTCTGTTTATTTTATTTTATTTTATTACTGTAATATATTTCTTAAAGTTTTTTTTTTTTTTAAAAAAAATAATTTAAATTTAATATTTTTGTTTATCTAATTTTTTAGTGTCAAACGAAGAAAGTGCTTGTTGTAAGTAATATTTTATACAGAAATGAGTAATGTATATAATCGTTTTTTTTTTCTATAATAATTATACTGTGTTTATTATATTTTTGCATTTGCAAATATTATCATTAGTTAGATAAATCTTTCTTTTATTTAATAAAATAACATTTAGATAAATAAATATAATTTAATTTTGTTATAATTTATTATTTTAATTTTTCTGATATTGTAATATATTGAAGCTTTTAACTGTTTATTTGTGTTTTTTTTATTTACTGTATAAAATACAGTATTTTTAGCTAGTATCTTTTAGATGGTACCTTAATAAAATCGTGATTACAATGGATCCTAATTAAACTTGCAAATTTGTTTCTGGTTAATGAGAATTTTTAAGTAAATCAGGATTTTTTTTATAAAATTTGGTTCACCTTTCACTTAATCATCTAATTAATGGTTAGTAAATTTGTATCTAGATATTTGTAGCTGGAGGACAAAGGTTTCATTTTAATTGGGTTCTATGTGTGTTGATATTATGACAATTAAATGAAAATATAAATGTAATATGATATAACTATATCTTTGGTGAAAGAGGTTTTCTACTTTATTTAGGACTAATTTAATTTTACTGCATATAATAATTAGTGGTAAAAATAGTAATGTTTTCTTTATGTGAAAAGTCTGTCATGTTGCAAAATGAATCTGCTATTCAACTGCTTTTGTAAATATTTTAATTGTAATTTAAATAATGAAAATAGTTTTATATATAAATAGAAATTAATATTTATTTAGAGTATAAAATAAAATATCAGACAAATCTTATCTAGATAACAAAAGATAATATAATCTTGAAAGCAATATAGACATTTTTTTTAATATATATATATAGAAAGGAATTTGCTATTAACTGAAAGGAGACCCTTTGATTTCTCTTGGAGGTCTTAAAGGAACTGAGAAGTGCAAATTCCTAATGTCCACTCCATACGTTTTTGTCGTTGCAGCTGTTATTACTATGTGATTATTCATATAGTATGCGAACATGGATGGGCTGCTCACCAACATGCAATAGCCAGCATGGTGAGGTTATTGGTTTTTTACCTCTGAGTTTAAGATCAAGAAACATCATGGTTTTTCTGCTCAGTTGCTTGATAAGGCAGAATGAATGTTTGTGTAAATGATAAATATTTTTCCAATATATATAATTATAACAGACAAAAATAAATCATGGCCCTTATTCCCAGGAGACTAAAGTCACCAACCAAGGCAGCGATTGTTGGCTGAAGGCGGAGGGTGCTAAGAATCCCCTGATTGTGGACCCAGGCTGCCATTTGATGACGACTTTTTATTTAGGTACTTACAACTGCAGATCACTTTCAAGTGAAGGAAGATTGCAAGAATTAGAAGAACTGTCTTATTAAATAGGACATTATTGGACTTTATGAAGTTAAAAGACAAGGTGAAGAGACAATTGATTTAAAAAGTGGACATGTACTCTATTATAAAAGTACAAACATTGGAAATACAAGTGGAGTAGGATTCATTATAAATAAAAAGTGGAAGAACAACATTGTGGAGATTGATGGTGTATCGGACAGAGTGGCAAAATTAGTTATACAACTTAATAGTAGATACCAAATGCAGATAATTCAGGTTTTTGTCCCAACAAGTTCTCATAGTTATGAAGTAATAGAAGATTTTTATATGGATATACAAAAGGCTTTTGATCAGAGTAAACAACATTTTAAAATTGATATGGGAGACTTTAATGCTAGAATTGGTAAACAAATGAAAGTTCTGTAGGTAATTTTGATTATGGTAATAGAAATGAAAGAGGTCATAGACTTGTGGAGTTAGCAGAAAAAGAAAAACTTTATATTATGAATTCTTTTTTTAAGAAAAATGTTAAAAGGAAATGGACATGGATGCATCCAAATGAAGTAGAGCAGAATTAGATTATATTTTGACTAACAGAAAATACATATTTCAAGATTGTAATGTTCTTAATAAATTTAACACAGGACATGGTCATTGATTAGTAAGATGTAAGATACGTGTCAATGCAAAACTAGAGATACAAAAATTATTAAGAAAAACAATATTTACAGTTGATATTCCTAATCTTCAGAAACATTCTAATGAATTTAAATTAGAACTTACAAATTGGTTTCAAGTATTAGTAGATTTTGAACATGATTCAGATTTGAATGAAATTAATATGAAAATAACTGATACACTTTTAAAAACTGCAACAAAGATAGCTGGAAGAAAAAAGCAGCAATTGACCAATAAAATTTCTACTGAGACTAGAGAATTTATGAAGAAAAGAAGGAATATGAAGATATACAAAAATGATGCATTAAAAAGGATTGAATATCTCGAATTTTGTAAAATGGTGTGGAAAAGAGTTGAGTATGATATAAGAAAGTATAACTATGAACTAGCAAGGAAAGCTGTAGAAGAGAATAAAAGTCTCAAAAGTGTAAAACAACATTTTGGTATTGGTAGGAAATTTATATCTGCAATAAGAAAAATGGAATTATTACTAAACAGAGAGATGACATTATGAAGTGGGTAGAAGACTTTTATCAAGAATTATATAGTAATAAAGAACAAGTACCTCCTATATCTATTAACCTTCCGAATTGCCCAGAATTTTAAATGAAGAAGTAAAACGTAATTAAAAGTATGAAGAAAGGAAAGTCTCTAGGTAATGATGGAATTATAATTAATATGTTAAAAGAAGCAGGTGAAGAAATAGAATTTTTTTTAGCAAAATTATATACCAAATATCTAAATGATAAAGATGTACCAGATGATTGGAAGAATGCAGTATTAATATTTAAAAAGGGTGACAAAGAAGATATTAGACATTTCAGACCTATCAGCCTTTTATCAGTTTTATACAAAATTTTTACCAAGATAATTACAACTTATCTACAGAGAACATTGGATTTCCACCAACCAAGAGAACAAGCTGAATTTAAAGTAGTTTTAGTACAGTAGATCATATCCAGGTATTGAGAGAAGTTATAGAAAGGTCAAATGAATATGAGTTGCCGTTATGCTTTGGATTTGTAGATTATGAAAAAGCATTTGATTTTATAAACATTTTTTTAGTGATTAAAGTATTCGATCCTCATGGTATAGATCCACGATATTGTCATATTTTAAAGAATATTTATAAAAATGCAATTATATAATGATACTAGGAAAGTTAACATTGAGAAGGATGTAAGAAAGGGTGACTCCATATCTCTAAAACTTTTTACAGCAGTGCTGCAAGAAGCATTTTGTGGATTAAAATGGGAAGCTAAAGAAATGAAAGTAAATGAAGATTATTTAAGTCATTTAGATTTTGCAGATGATGTAGTTGTTTTTGCAAATAATGCTTTAGAGCTGCAGGAAATGTTGCAGGAGTTATCGGATGAAAGTAAGAAAGTAGACTAAAGGTAAATGTTGAAAAGACTAGAGTAATGTTCAATGGATTTTTTCAAAATATGAAAATAAAGATTGATTATGATGAGTTAGAAGAAGTTAACAGCTTGGTCAGATTATTAATACAGATGAAAACATAATGGATGAAATTAATCATAGAATTAAACTTGTTTGGAGGGCTTTTGGTAAAAATAACTTGATACTAAAAGGAAATATGTCTATGTGTTTGATAAGAAAGGTTTTTAATAAACGTGTTTTGCCAATTCTGACTTATGGATCTGAGACTTGGACACTTGATAGAAGAACAATACTGATACTTCAGATCACTCAAAGAAGTATGGAGAGATGCATGTTGGGAGTAACAAGAAGAGATCAAAAATGCAATATATGAGTAAGAGAACAAACAGGTGTGACTGACCTCATTGAAAAAATTAAAAAAACTGAAATGGAGTTGGGCTGGTCATATTGCTAGAAGAGATGATAACAAATGGACAGTTGAAATCTTAAACTGGATTCAAAGAGATTGTAAATGACCCAGAAAGAGACAATATGTGAGATGGATTGATGAAATAAGGAAGTGTGCAGGAGTGATGTTGAGAAGATAAGCTAAAGATCACAGAAGATGGATTGAAGTTGGAGAGATCTTTATCCTGTAGTGGATTGATAATGGTTGATGATAATGATTATATACATTTTCATAGATTATGAGTAATAAATTTTAAATAAAATTTATTTTTATATATTAATTAACTGATTTATCAGCAAAAATTATGCAAATTCTACTGTCTAAATAATGACATTTCTGAATAATTGAAAATGCCATTATTTTCATTTGTGTGTTTTGTAGTAAATTTATTTTTAACTATATTAAATTCAAAAATAGTAGTGCCAAATGTGAAATTAAGAATGTAAATTATTGCAAAAACAAATATTTTGTTTTGTGTCATGGAATAATATTCAAAATATCAAACTATTGTATAAAATCCATTTCTGTATTGAAACAGACTTAAGATTTTTTTGTATCTCCTTTATAATTACATTTAAATATAAGAATGTATGAGGATTTAAATCCTGGACATAATGTGCCAGAATACTGACATCTAACTAATTATTGTCAGACTGGGTGTCCAGTTAAATTTTCTGATCAGCATTCCCATCCAACTCTCCATACAGTAGTGCCACTCTGACTGAAAAAATAATGAACAGGAAATTTATTAGCAAACATTGTTTTAAAAAGGTTATTAATTTTAAAAAAGGTAAATTGAAATTTATTACATTGATTATATATATTAACAGTAGCAAACAATCCATATAGTAGTGACAGCCAGTGCAAACATTAGTAATCAATGGGTGAAGGAAAGTTTATGCATAAAATCCCCATCTAATGCCTACTCATTCAATATTCCCAGACTAGTTTCTAGCTTGTGGTTTTTATCAGTGAGAAGTTTTGGATCTGAGAGCACTGCATCTAGATCCAATGCAACCTCTCCGCAGCCACCTTTTACCTATTTAGTTAACTATAAAGCTAGGAATTCAAGATGAAAACATCTTAATGGTTTCAATCCACTGTCATTTGCTTGTGTAGTGATATAGATCTGAACTCAGTTCAACATCTATACATTTTGGTGTTCTTAGTTTATCAAAAACCACAGTCACTTTTATGCCATAGTCAGGAATGATATAAAACCAACAAAAACATCACATGATCATCATTTCCCATGTTTTCACAAGCTGTTATTAATAATAATGTGATGTGTTGATGTGATGTGATACACTATGGCTTCTCCTTTTTCAGAGTCAGGAATCTCTCAGCCATTATGACCAGAGAAACCTGTTTGCCACCTTACCTTCTCTGTGCATTTACACCACTCTAAGTTTTTCTCATATTCTTCTCTATCCTGCTCCATCCTATTTTCACATTATCTTTGCCAACTCTATGGTCTTTATATCTAAATTCCCCTATCTTTACCAAACCTCAAGAACACACTTTTTTTACAATCACTTTATTTGTATTTCTTTTCCCACAATTTCATTATTTGGACCCTTTCTTGTTGTAGGCATTTACATTCAATTAACAGATGCCTAATATTGTCTATGCCTTCCTTACATAACATGTGGTGCCACCCAATGCAAGTCTTAGTAGTTATATATATTGTTTAAAAAACCAAAGTATATAATTTATGCTGTTTGATCCTTAACAATCTTAATTTTATTTTGTATACTAAAATCTAATTGATATGATCTTCTGAATTATGGTTCAAGTTTTATTATTTTTATAATATCAATCTTTGATTGATATTCATTTTTTGCAAGTATTACTTATTAGGTCAAAGTATTTATTTTATAGAATTAAAACATTTCCACAATATATGTTTTATTTTATTTAGTAAAACATTTTTAATATTCACGATCAGAAAGGTTTTATTATTTTCTTTGTATGAAATAGTTACTTCGTCTTACATATTGCTGAGTGCACTTTGTGATGTGGTACTACTCCTTGAGAGCATTAATCTTTGTCAGCTCTTTATGAATCTCTGCAAATATGCTTCAAGTTCATCTCTCTTTTTTTTTTTATCGTTTTAGTTATTAATATATATATACCTTGAATATTGTTATTTCATTTCAATTTAAAAACTTTTTTTGTTCAGTCATGATACTATATATACATAGATTACAGATTTTATAGAGGAATCATTAATGAAAAAGTAGGTTTATTCAAAAAAATCAGATCAAAATATGTTTATCTGTATCTTATTTGATATTGAAAATACATATTGATTGTCAGCTTATATATTAATCTAAACATTTATTTTCAAATCAAATAAAAACAAAAAATATAGTGGAACTCATAAATATCTGATCACTTTCACATCATCACTTATGTTCAAAAATCACAGTTTATTAGGAATGTTCATTTACAAATTACATGATTTTAATTTAAACACTAAGAATTTTTTATCCTAACATATGTGCTTTACTGTTTTTTTAATAATATCTCAACAATTTCTTACTGAGTATTGAGGAAATTCTCAAACTAAGACACAAAATGGAAGCTTTTAAAAAGATAAGAGTGGCCGTCTTATCTTTAAACCTATTTTCTAATTATATAGACCAATCTAGAGTATCTCAGTTTAACAACGTGAAGATGTTTCTCTGATCACTTTATTATTCTTTCTGTGTATTAATTCTCACAAAATCTTCAAATTTACTACATGTTAATGCACAGAAATATGAAAAATTATATAACATTTGATGATTGCTAAATTTTTTTCTTCCAAATATAAAAAAAATCACATTGGCCATGCTTTTTCACTTTATTATTTATAGCCACTAAACATAAAATTGCCATGTAGATTTGGCCTAAATGATACAGTCCTGATTTGAAATACATTTCAACAATTGCATTTTCTGATTAATTATATCATTTCAAATTTTATACTTTAAAAAAGAAAAAAAAAACAACCTAAGATTAGTATCAGCCAGCAGTACAAAATATAATAATTTTATAAAATTTGCTTAATTTTGAAATGGGACATTTGTTCACTAGAACAATTGAAAATTTTATTTAAAAGAATGGAAATAATAAAAATTGCTCTAATAAAAAAATGTTCAACTATACTAAAAAAACTGAATCATGATCATTCTTCTAAATCTAATTTTGAGAAGATTTAAAAAGAAGTTATTATTGCTAATTTATATTGTAACTGATTTTTTTAAAAAATAATTCCAATTTTTTTTTATTATCATTAAAGTTGTTTTCTTTTTAAGTTTAAAATTTTCATGTAAATGTAATTAATTTTTGCTTTTACAAAGATGCATCTGAAGTATGTATTTCTGAAATCAGAAAATATTTACTTTTCATAATTTTTAATATGAATTTTTAATGTTTTTGTTGTTTTATTTTTATTTTTAATAGTCTCAACTTACACCAGTATTGAAAGAAACTACAGAAGAGTTTGTTGAAGAGGAGGAGGAAGACTTGGGGCATGCAGAAACTTATTCAAATTATAAACCAAGTAAATGTAAGTAGTTTTTTTTTTAATATTCGTTTTATAGAGAATGAAAGAGAGAGAGAAAGTTCTCATTTCAATCTAAAATTAAAATAATAGGAAAAATCTTGAATAACATCAATACATAATAATAATTTAATGTTTTCATTTACAGTGCATATTAATGGTATATATACTTGATCTTACAAATCCATTTGATCAGAGGTCTTAGGCAGTAATTAGGGCACTGACTAATGACAATATTCAATAAACTTATTACATAATCTATTTACCTCAACTTGTTTAATGCCCAGGCCGCCATACTGAATTTTTTAAAAAATCGGTTTGAGATACAGTTTTCACAATAACTTCAGTTTTAATAATGTTAGAGCAAAAAGCTTTACATTGATAGAAGCTAGAAAAACTAAGGAAAACAATAAGGCTAAGACAAATAGTGATTACCATTTAGAAAATAAGGAAAAAAATTAATTTCAACATCCAACATAATTATTACTTTATTGTTTGTTCATACTTTCTAATTCATTATTAACTAAGTTTAAATTACATCTTCAGTGATAATTTCTTTGTATTCCTCACAAAATTATCTTTCAAACCATATATAATATATCTTACCTGAGATAATCCATAGCTTCCGAATCTCCAAAAGTATTTGCATAAGAATTCTTCATTTATATCTTGTACCCCAAAAGTTACTAAAACTGAAAGGCATCTATAAGAAAAAGATTCATAAGAATTCTTTATTTATATCTTGTACCCCAAAAGTTACTAAAACTGAAAGGTATCTATAAGAAAAAGATTCATCCTAATAAAAGATACAAAGCAAATCATTTCCAGAAAATAGATACGCATTTGTCATCATAACAATTGGCTTCTTCTCTATCTAAAACTAGAAATTGTAGGCTACTGTCTGTATCATTGATAAAATTAGTTTCATCTCGTCATTTTATATTTTTTTTGTGTACATCAGTGATGTTTATATTCTTTATGCACACCAATGATGTTTATATTCTTTATCCACACCAATGACGCTATTTGCCTGCATATGCAATCTTTCTGTACATTTGATTATTTGTTTTGTAAATCATTACGTGTAAACACAAACACACCATATAAACATAATAATAAATTATTAAACCTTTTGAGAATCATTATTTTTATAAAATAAGTGGATTAGAACACACAAAATTACTGTACATATGAATTCATATGAGCATAAATAAATATAGAATTTATATACACACACACCAATACAAACCCGATAAATCATTTTTCAAATAATAAATTATTAAATCTTTTGAGAATCATTATTTTTATAAAATAACTTTATTTTTTATAAAATAAATCGATTAGAACACACAAAATTACTGTACATATGAATTCATATGAGCATAAATAAATATAGAATTTATATAGGCCCACACCACTACAAACGCAAATTAATAAAAATTAAATCATTTTTTCAAATAATTAAAAAAAAAAATTAAAATATTCAAAAATTTAAAAAATTAAAATTGTAAACTTACAAGCCGGATATTCTGCAATTACGTTTAGACTTCACTGAAGGCCTTGATTGTGAATCAATGTATTTTTAATCTGATAAAAGCGTATTTTTAGCCGATAAAAGTTTTCTGTCTTTAGCGCTTCGTTGAAATTACAAAATTGATAAAAAAAAATTAAATGCGCCGGTTACGAAAAAAATTAATAAAAAATCAAAATTTCATCAGATTTTTTTGTTAAAGACATCTTTAGAAAGTTACGTTAGCATATTTCTGTTGACATCATGCTTATAGTTTTTATGTCATTAAAAAAAGAAAACAACATTTCGACCGCAAGATACCTGCTTAATAATCCGGAGCAACTAAGTCAAATCACTTGTAGTGATTGTTAAAGTACTCTGCATTGGTTATAGTGGGTAAGGAGAAATAAATAAAAATTTACTCATTCAGTCCCCTTCCAATTCCTCCCACATATATTATACATTCCACATTATGAAAAAAGAAAAACAAATTTCCATTTCTCTTTCAAAAAAACAAAAAAAAAAATCATATAGATCAATATGTATGCTAATGATCTGCTAATACGTAACTATATACATATGAAGAAAATAAAATTAGTGATCGCCATTATACCAATCTTGGAGCTATTAAGGCGCAATCATCAATTCATGACGGCTGTTGCAGCTCCCATCTTGGACATTGTGTCCCTGTATCTCTTTGGATCAGTCTTTCAATAGCAAGCTGCAGGCATTAGTCAGGCATAGTTCTTTGGTTCTTCAGCTGGATTACATCTCTCAGACCCCAATCCGAAGATGGATGGGAGAGTGGAGGAAAAATTCTCTATTCAAGCATATTTGGTACAAAATACATTTCACTAGGTGCAGTTTTCTTTACACAAATGAATAGCAATGAAAAATCATCTAACAAAAGAAAAACCGGTGCAAATTTAGTACGCAATCTCTGCCATTTTGAATTTCAAAAATAACCAAAAACGTCTGACACATCTAAGTGATAATAAACTACGCGAAAACAGGAAAAATTTAGAACTTGGGTCATGTGACTGGGAAAACGTGCCAAAACGCACAGTTAAAAAAAAAGCCAAAACACGAAAAATTAACATTTTCTCATTTTAAATTATACATCAAATAATTTATATATAGAGAGAGCAAGATTACTATATTTAAATCTTAATCAATAAATGCTAGTTATCATTGCCTAAAAAAGTACTTGGTAGCATTTTGATGTGGCTGATATGTGATATCTAAGGCACCCCCTCTCCCCTCATACAAATTAAAGTAATATATATGCGATATATATATATATTTCACACAAATAAAATTATGAGTGCGTAAAATAAACAAATAAATGAAATACGATAAATAAATAAATGGCTAGTATTTTTGAAGGAATACCTTCATTATCAAAGCTGTGGCTAAATGAATTGCGAAGTAAAACTGTTGCTATAAGAAATGCAAAGTGTATGTAAATTTAGCACACAACAATTCATTTAGCATACAGGTTTGATAATGAAGGAAAACAAACCCAATAGCCATTTATTTATTTATCATATTTCATTTATTTGTTTTCTTTACGCACTCATACTTTTATTTGTGTGAAATATATATCTAATATATATTACTCATTACAAACACAGACACAAAGCGATTACTAATTAAAACAAATATTTTTTAAAAAAAATAAAATAAAATATTTACATTTATTTATAATATGTTTTTATTTTCCTTTGTTGGTAGTAAAACTCATTTCAATGTTAATAGATATACAGATTATAGTGATATAATCAAGAGTAGATCTGATATAGATGAAATGCAAATAAAGACTTTAATGAGTTTTATCTTCTTATATTTTAACGCATATATATGTTTGTGTACAAGTAATCTGTATATAACTAACTTTAATAGTGACCGGGGTAATATTTATATGTACATCCACACATAGTAAGAGGCTTAATACGCCTTATTTGGTTCTCCCCATCATATCAAGAAAGTTACTTTTTAATTCTCGGAATTTGTATACAAAATAATTATAGAGTGGTTTGCGTATTTTTCTAAACATTTTTTAAATTATTTGTTGAGGTATGATTTTATATATTGAAGCGGTGAATATCATCTGTATGCAGATATACTTGCTTCATTTTACTTAAAACCAAACTATCTCCTATGGTGTATAAAATGTAATATTAAAATCCACACACATTTGTAATAGGTGCAATGTGTGTGTGTGTGTGTGTGTGTATATAATATGGCATCTTTCTAAAGCTAAAATCTAAATTATTTAAGTTAAGCATTTTACAGTTAAAAGAAACATATATAAAAACTGAAAACCATTAAATAAGAATGTAAAAATAGACAATGGGAGAGGGGAAGAAATATAAGTGCAGTGCATCTTTATCCACAAAGGCAATCTTGAAAATAGCTACAGTCAAACACCTTTGGATGTTAAAAGGTGTCAAATGTAAAATAAAACAAAGAGCAGGAAACCAAATGGTCGCCTAGTAGGTGTGAGGAAGTAAAGAGAAAGAGTACTGTAATAAAAATAATGGCATAACATTATATATACACACACGCACCTATTCCTTCAAAAATACTAGCCATTTATTTATTTATCATATTTCATTTATTTGTTTATTTTACGCATTCATAATTTTATTTGTGTGAAATATATATATTGCATATATATTACTTTAATTTGTATAAGGGGGGAGGGGATGTCTTAGATATCACATATCAGCCACATCAAAATGCTACCAAGTACTTTTTTAGGCAATGATAACTAGCATTTATTGATTAAGATTTAAATATAGTAATCTTGCTCTCTCTATATATAAATTATTTGATAAATAATTTAAAATGAGAAAATGTTAATTTTTCGTGTTTTGGGTTTGTTTTTTTTAACTGTGCGTTTTGGCGGGTTTTTCCAAGTCACGTGACCCAAGTTCTAAATTTTTTCTGTTTTCGCGTAGTTTTTTATCACTTAAATGTGTCAGACGATGTTTTTGGTTATTTTTGAAATTCAAAATGGCAGAGATCGTGTACTAAATTTGCACCGAAAATCCTCTATTTCTACCTTTTATTTCCTTTTACATCAATTACCTTAAGTAGTGTCTACCAATGCCTCTATTGTTTCCTGTTCTCAAAATATTTTAGGCTTTACTCTATTTTGTTTTACAAACAATTCACATTATCTCACCCCTTTTAATGAATTCTTAAGTTAAATTCTTGTTTAATGTATTTTGTGCATTAGCCAACTTCTTTATTTGTTGATGCAATGTTTTTTTTTTTTACACATTTGCAAGTAAAATAAATCATTTTAAGCTTTTTCTGTAATTTCTACAATTGCCTATTTTTTTAGTAAATTTTATTTATGATTACAATTTATTTAATGTTATACATATGTGTATATTTTTAAACATTTCTGTTAATGTATATTCACTGGTTGGCTTTAGGGTCTCTGGTTAGTATACAGTGAATGGTGAAGCCCACATATATATAACTATATATGCACAGCTTCAATACCAAATATCGAAATGATAAATATATAGCAAATTATTAGAAACAATCGGAGAAAGAATTGTTGACAAAACTGTATACCAAATGTCTAAATGTATTAGGTAATTGAAAAAAATATTTTGTCAGTTTTATACAAAACCTTGCTGAGATTATTTCAATTTATCTACTAATAACTTTGGACTAAAACCAACCAAAAAAATAAGGTGACTTTAAAAGTGATGATGACTCAAATAGATCACAATCAAATAAGTGAAGTTTTAAAAAGCATGAATAAGTTGCAAATTGAATGTTATATTAGATTTGTAAATTAGGAAAAGTAATTTTTTGCTATAAGCTTTCCTATGGTGATTAAAGTGTTGTAACATAAAATCAAAAAATAGATTGACAGATTCAGAATATCAGAATGCAATAGCAATGAAAGTATTATATGATGACATTAATTGTTAAGAATTATATGATAGTATGATTATATCTTAAATTCTTTTACAGTAGTTTTGGTGATGGTATTTTACAGATTAAAATAGAAGGCTAGGGAATAAAAATAAGTGGAAATTATTTAAATCTTTTAAATATTGCAAATGGTGAATTTGATTTCATAAATAAATCTTTAGAACTTTAGAAAATGCTAAGAGTTCTAGATGAAAATCCAGAAAGTATGACTAAAAAATTAATGTTCTTTGATTTTTCAAAAAGAAGAAAATAAAGATTGATAATAATGAAATAGAAATTAATCATTGTAAATATCTTGTCAGATTATTGCTATGGGTGAAAACATTATTGTAGAATTGAACACGGATGAAGGGCTTTTGGTAGAAATATCTGAATATTAAAAGAAAATATGCAAATATTGTGCAAACATTGATTTTTAATTTGTTTATTCCCAAACTTATATAGGAATTTGGCATTTGGAAATTTACTAGATGTACATTTACTAAACATAATACATATTATAAAGCTAAATATAAGGAGTTGCATGTTAGAATTAACAAAAGGAAATGGAAAATGATATACATTGAAAAAAAAAAAAAAATGTTGAACTAGATAAGCCAATAGGTAAATAATTAGTCTTAAACAGTATCTCAAGAGATTATAAAAATGCTAAAAGAAATCACATATATGATGGATGGATAAGTTTTCTAAAGTTATGTATAAAAGAAAGACTATGGGTTACAAAACAAACTCTGAAACTATGCTGCAATAATTTGATAATGGTTAAAAATAATATCACAATATTTACTAATTATATTATAAATTATTGTTTTTAAAAACTCCATTAAAAAAATTACAAAAGTATTTTTACATATGTCTAACATTTTAAAATTTGTGTTTAATATATTTAAAAAATATTAATTAAAATTAACACTATAACTGTCCGAAAGATGTCTTAACGTATCTGCACTACAGGGCGCCACTAGGCATTTGAACCTAGAAAATTTATATAGTAGGCAGATACGTAAGTTAAAAAAAAAAATTATTTTATATTGGTTGATTCCGACCGTTAGCTCATTGTCACTAGCTCAGCAGGGTAGCAGAGATTTAAAACATTTCTATAAGTTTTTAAAATGATATATTTTATAAATTCTTATCTAAGAATATTTTTAATATTAAAAAAGGAATAAAATAAGCCACTGCCAGTAATTAACACACATACATTTATTTAAACATATATAAGATTTAAAATTATTTTAGTATCAGTTATACATTTTAAAATTTAACTTACATTTTTAACTTTGATTTTAAATTTTAATTTACATTTTAATTTTTATAAGTTCACACAGATGGATTTATAAAAGTTTGTTTTATAATGTTGAGTATAGATCGTTACATAGATTACACGGTTAAAAACATTTCAAATAAACAAACGATCAAAATATAAAGTCATTGGTGGAATTGCAGAGGGAAATTGATAAGAAACCCAATGGCATTCATCATAAGATGACGCATTGACACCAATAACTTAAAAGACATCTGAATAAATACATTTTAGATACTCACCGTAAGGTATCAGTATTTACTGAATGTCTATATATTTTGATCAAATATGAAAACCAAAAACATAATTAACCGATAACGAATCTATGCAAGCGTCTATACCCAACTTAAATTTAATGCATTTAAATCATTTATACAATTTAGTTTAACGAAAATCAAAAATCATAATAAAAACTTAAAAGAACAAAAAAAAAAAAAAAATGGAAATGATTTTAAAAAAGAAATACATCAAATAAAATTATTTATTAATAAGTTAAGTTGGTCAGATAGGATTCTATTTCTATAAATTAAATACTGGAAAAGTTTATATTTTCGAGTTCTTAGTGTTTTCAAATTAATTAATGTTCATTTGATTTCATAAAGTTCTTACGGTTTTAACAAGTCCGTAGTTTCTAATTTCTTGCAGTTGCTTGCCATTTGGAGCCAGCGTTAATTCCCCCGATGTCCTGTGGTCCTCAATATAGGAAAAACGATGTCATTTCTCTTTACTTTTAACAAAACTGAAAGGATTGAAGAGTGCGTCTTTTCAATCCCTTCTCCTTCAACTCTCTCCGCACTAGCACATATCGTCATATCTCTATCTTCTCTCCCAGCTCTTTGTTCATTTTTTTATTTATTTCCAAACTTTTTCTTTTATATGTTACTTTCAGATCCAATGGACATTATGAAATCGATGATGATGATCCTTCCATTGAGGTCAGATTCCCCAATGGATTTCTTTCATTGGCCATTCTGTTCCTATTGTTTTTCCTCTCCTATCTGACCTTTGCTTATGCATTTTGAAATGCCCATGGGCTGGTTTACTTTTACTAATTAAAATTAATCATTTCCATTTTATACAATAGAATTAATTAAATTATTTTGCAAACTTAAAGATATATTTTTATCTCTAAATCTTTTTAACTTTTTGCTTTTAAAATACTTTTTTTCTTTTTAATAAAGTTTTATTTTAATAATTTTTTTCATCTGTGCGATTTTATATATATAAGATAGAATTAATTTTCAATTTTTATGTCTTAAAAAAAAAAGAAGTTTTTAAATGCAATCTTTTTATTTTAATTTCATGTTTAATAAAAAAAATAATGTAACGGTGTATGTGCCCGTTACATAATATATATGGAATCAACCAATATAAAATAAAAATAATTTTTTTTTTTTTTAACTTAATATCTGCCTACTATTGAAGTGGTAAATCTGTAGTACATATTTAACTTCACTGCTTGATGACATTACATACCTTTAAAGTAGGGTTTGAACCAGTTTATATGTTTATTTGGTCATCTAGGAATGTTAAGCACACACGTATATATGTGTAACCGGTTGAATTATTATTTTAAATGGTTATGTGTAACCAGTTGAATTATTATTTTAGCTTAAGTATATTTTATTTCCAAGCTTGTAAATTCCCTTCACTTAGATAAATGTGTATCTGCGTATATGTATTACAGATATAAAAATAAATACAATTAATGTAAAGCTAAAGCAATGCCAGTAAATTCTAGAAAGTATTATTACAATTTAAAAATGTCATTCTCATTTAACTATTTCAAGTCAAACTAACAAAAATCATATTCTTAAAGTTATTTGCAATTTTAAAAATACGTTTAAATAATGCTTTCTGGAATGTATTTGTTTACTTCTTCCAATATTGCCAAATTTCAAGTATAGGAGGAGCAGAAGTTCTAGGAACACGCAAAAGGAGTTCAAATCACTCTTTCTGTTGTGTTCGATTAGAGAGTAAAAACAGAATGACTTGTGAGTAGTGGAAAAATTTGCTTTCCCTGATCTTAGATTGCCTTTGTCCTGCCTTCCTGCCATGCCATCACTACTTGAGAACTGTTCTGTTTAACTGTAAAAGAACTATTGGAAGATGCCTACCATTATTTTGTGGACAGTGCCTTCACATCTAAACTTCGTATACGTTATCCTAAATGACCGCCATAACTTTTAAAAGGTAATCCGTTTTGCTGAAGAATGAACTCTTTATATTTCTCACTTCTTTCCTAAATTTTAATTGTACTCATAATGTAATCTTTATTTATTTGGTAACTGCCTATAAACTTAATTATCATTAAATTTGTGATTTTCTCTCTTAAGTTTTAAAAATCTCGTTCTATGAAACGCTAGCACAGAATTATATTTTAAATCTATCACTAGTTTTTAAGTTTCACGCTTTAGTTATCTTTTTCATATGGCAAAACTTATTTTAAATTATGTATTTTATTGAATTAATCTTAGTATGCTAATGTTTCAATCTTGCGAACTTATATTATTTCAACCATCATTTCGATATTTTTTGAATATTTAAATAGTTAAACGTAAAATTTTTTATCGAACGCAGTTCGTTTGATTGAATATTTTGAAATATATGCTTAATGGCGGATTGTTTAAAAGTCATATTATGGGATAAGATAAATCTTTTGTTGACACTATCAATTTAAATGCATTTTATGTTCTTTGAATAAATCTGATTATTAATATATTTTAATAACTATTTATTACTTATACGCCATTAAGAGTTAACTTGCTTATAATATACTATCGTTTAGGAATATTTGGGGCTTGTTAAATAGGAAAATAATATTTCCCTCTTCTATATTTGACATCCTAATTTGCTAAGATTTTACGTACGTTGCTGAGTGGGTTAATATTTTGTCATGGCGTTACGCATGATACTGTTATTTTATTAAGTTTAAATTAATGCATTAGTCATTTAAGACTTAAGCCATATTCGCGTTGCTTACTTATGATAGCACTTTTAAGATTCTTATTTTGCTTTATTATACTTATTCTTCCGGAACTTGTCTAAGAATGAGAGTTGATAGCACCGATCTTAGGACAAACATTAATTTGTTAAGGCTCTTCATTGGATAATGCCGGCAAACGTACTATGGAACCTTACAACTTTGTCTCTTTGAATACCGTCTTGTTATAAAACAAGCGATCTATTATATGATAAAGCTTTTAGTCCAAAGACGGACATAAACTCCACTTTTAACGCTATCATTATGGTCAGCACTGCAAGTTTTTTTTATGTATAGTTCTCATATTAACTATAAGACATGTTGCAGTGATGTTTGTAAACCACTCATTTAATAATTAGTCGAATATTTTAGAATTGTCACAGTAAAGCTTATTTAGGCTAACCCATTCCTCATTTGTACAGGCCCAGATATGCTCATGAACGATAAATTATTTAACTGTTATATCAAGAGTAAACCTCTCTTTGGAGATGAATTTATAAATGTCCTTATCATTACTTAAAATAATGATCATAGCATTGATAACATTAATGTATTATTATTTATAGCTCATTAGCATACTAAATCAGTTGCCTATATGCAAAGTAATAACCGCATGAAATCTGTGCTATGTTTCTAATGTAAATTAAATTATTTATGTTCATTAAATTATATTGAATTACTCATGCATTTGTGTCTTACTGAATTTCACTCATTGAATCCCATTTAATCTTTATAATAGTGTTAGTAATATTAAAAGTTATAACTGATTATTTTAAATGGATATTTATCTCTGGGTTGTTCTGTCTTTGCTCATTCTGGATGGATACTATTTTATAATTCCTGTTTCTTTTGCAATGCTAGCTGTGTGCAATTCATTTAAATTTATAAATTTTCCCTTCACATAAGATATTTGATTGAGCCAAGATTTGATATTATTTAGTTGTACTAATTACCCTGTAGATCTCATGTTTCTCCGCTGTGTCTCCGGGACCGGAATGAATAAAATTTCATCTGTTATCATCAGAAGTGTTGTTTATAATGTTATAGTTTTGGAGAAGAGCAAATAGGGCAGAATTCATGATTGCTCCTGACCTGTGTATCTCGGGCATGAGTGGATTTAGGATACTTTTGCTTAGATTCTAAACCTTGTTAAATGAACATACAATTCTGACCGGTACACTATAAATTTTCTAGGTTCAAATGCCTAGTGGCGCCCTGTAGTTTAGATACGGTAAGACTCCTATTCTTCTGGACCGTTATAACACAGACAGTCAAACATATGTTCTATGGTAAAACTGATGTCATTACAAGAGTATTTAATTATTTTTATTAAACTATATACATGCATATTATGATTATTAGACCATTTGTAAAATAGAAATATAACAAAAATATTTAAGAAATATAACAAAAGTATTCTTTATAGTAACAGTTTTGTGGATTTGAATGATTAGTGTTTAATAAGATCTTGCGCTTTAAATCATAATAACTCTGAGACAATACAAAATAGGATTGAAATATAATTTAGTTTAATCATAAATTATACTAAGACCAGGCTATATTTATAAAAGTATTATAAACCATGGCCACCTTTCCAGTCCATTAAAACACTCCTAATTAACTGAAGAGAATTTAGATCTATGGATTCAGAATTTATGCTAGGTTAAACCTGGGTGTCATCCAACTACTGGGAAATCCATGAGAGATTCTACACCCTCAACATTGTTAAATTAGACTACAGCTAATTTGGTTGAGTATGAAATCTTATACAAAAATTAATTTATTATTTTAATCAAACAATATTAATATGAGCAATTCATTCACATTATGGTTTATAATTTATTTATATTTGCATGGTAAGAATTTATGAGAAGAATGACAGGAGGCTTGATTAATAAATATTAAAAAAAAAATTGTTTACTATGCAATAATATTCATTGATTAAAGTGACCCATGTTATTCTAATAAATTTAATGTTATACATTAAGATATACAAAATATTGTTACAGTCTTACTTCAAATTATAAATGTTACCATTCTTTAGGTGATCACCTCTTCAATATTAAAAATTTTGTTATAGTCTCCGGTTATAAATCATTTTTGTTAAACATAACATTTATCAATTCTTTTCGTTTTCCTTTATTTGTTTGTTTTATATTATGGAGTCTATTCTTGTATATTTCTTCTTTTTGATTTACTTATTTTAGATGCTATAGAATCCATTCTTATAAATTCAGAAATATTAAGATTTTCAACTTCTTTAATTGCTTTACATTTTTAAGTATTTAAGTAGTGTTTCTTCACTGGGCTTTCATTTAACATGTATATTTGCAGCCATAATTCTAATGTAGGTTAAACACAGCTTGGTAAATGGCAGTTCAAGTTTGATTGCATATCAGGCTTTGAGTAGATAATTAGGATTAAATCTTGTCCAGAATAAATGGGCAGCCACCCTAAATTTAGCAACATGCCATCAGGACATTTCACAATATTGCTTTTTGTTTATAACTTGGCTGATAAAAAAAATAAAATTTGAAGTTTTTATGAGCGGCTAATAAGACTGCTAAACAAGTATAGAAGACACACGAGAGAGTTAGCATGAGCTTTTAATAAAAATTTTAATTGTCCATTGTTTAAAATTGGGTCTTATTACTTTTCGCATCATTTTTTTTTTTTAGTTAGTTTATTAATTATAGTAACAAAAAATATTTATTATAGTACAACAATCTTATTATAAAATTGTATTTTAATTGAATAAAACTTGAATCTTTTTTTTTTAAAAATCATATTTTTATCTCAAGCTTTGAATAATCATATTTTAACTTATTGACCTTTGAAGCGGCCATATTGAATATTTAAAAAATTATGTTAATCCACAAATTTTATCAAGAATTACATTTATATTACTCAAATGACAATATATATTTTTTGAAACATAAAACCCCAAAGAATGTAATTAAATTGAAAAAAATATAGTTATTGATATATTTAAAGTAATAAAAAATAGAATAAAAGTTAATATTTCTAATAATCATTTTCATAATATTTTATAAATTCAAAATTTTCATGCACACAACTTAAAACTATTGTTTTGTTAGTAGGTTAGTTGGATTCATCATAAAATTTCTAAAAATTTGATATATAATAACACTTACCTAAGGCAATCCATCACTTGAAAACTTCATAGAATAAAGACATCAGTACTTTTCATTTTTCTCAATAGTTCTTCAAAATGCATTTCCATACAGGGGTTTGCAATGTATAAGACATCCTTAATAACAAGTAGTTAATATTGATCAATAATTAGTATAATTTGAATATTGTAATAAAGAACTTCAATACAGTGTGTAATTTATTAAAAAGTACTACTAAAATAGTCACTATATACAACAATAACGCATGCGAAAAAAATCGCATATTTATAATTACAAAATAATAAAATATAATAAAAAGTGAATGAAATACTAATTTCATCATAGAGTTATTGACGTACATATGTTTGTAGTTTATATATATATACTGTCAAAACTGTTACTTTAATGTTAGTTTCTATAGTAATTTTTTTTATCAAATATATATAAAAAAATACAATAATTAAAAAATATATAATAAAATAATAATTAAAAAAACATATAATAAAGTAATAATTAAAAAATATGCGGCTTTGAAATTTATATTGCACGTCTATAATTGGCCTAAGTTTATGTACTGTCAAATCGTTACTTTTAGCATTTGCATAATGTTACTATTATTAAAATGCAGAAAAGAAATTATAGAAACATTTAACTCGGGTAATTATATTTCCGAAATATATTCATTTTTGTCTCATATCAATTAATTTAAAGACTAAGCTGACATAGAAAAAAATGCAGACAATCACGATCTTTCTTTTTTTTATATCTAGATTTAATAGTAATTTTTTAATGAAAATATATATATACACCTGGGTCTCATTTTATGCGGTAGATAGGTTCCTCAGAAAACGTGCACAAAAGAAATCGCACAAAAATAGACTTAACTTACTTTGAAAAATGGCGAATAGGGTCTGTAATTTTCAGAATTTGCATAAAAGCAAAGCAACAAGGAAAAATTACTTTAAAATTCACATTAAAAAAAATAAGAAAATAAAATATGACTCAAAAAATTTCAAATTTGAAAAAAATTGATATAAGACAAACTTTTTTTACTTTTTTTTATTAACTACAGTATTTAATTTTATTCAAAGCAATATATTTTTATGCATAATTTATATTTTTTTCATACATGTACAGTATTTTAATCATTATCGCTATTTGAGACATTAGATTCGTCATGATGTGATGTGATGTACTGTAGCTTCTCTTTAAACGAAGTCAAGAGGAAATACAACTAAAACGTTTTCCAATTGTTGTTGATTTTTCCCATTTCGCTAAGCGATCTAAAATTGAAATTTTTGTTTCCAAAGAAATTCATTTTCTTGGATGTTTTTTTTCTCTCCATTAGAGTAAACTAAAAGTTTAAAATAAAAATAAGAACTTAGACTTACGATAAAAAAAGACACCAACTTACCACTGTTGGGCAAAATTTAATTAAAACTAGCAATTAAAAATTAAATTCTTATTTTTGGCTTTAATTTTTTAATTTTCCATTCTGTTTAAAAATCAATTTCATCGTTTCACATCACCTTAATTTCAGATCATGTTATGTAATTTTTAAATTGTTAATTACAATTAAAAATCAGATTTTAATTGTCAAATTTAATTGTGCCCACCGCTGTTACTCACCTTTTAAAAATAAACTTGCGGACACTAAATATGTACTTTTTTTATAAAAAGCAAAAATAAAACGTGATTTAAAATGCAAAAACAACAACATACATAGTATTTTTCATCTATAAGGTTTGAACAGATTTACATTAGTCTTATAAAATTTAATGTGTGTATATAAAATGGGGAAATCCTGATTTTAAGTGAATTATGAACTTCTTTATTGCATAAAATCTATTACAGTACTATTATAAAGCGCTGAAAATATTGAAATTATTAGATGGAAGTCGAACTCCGATAATGCACTATTACTTTAAATATGCCGTGAGAGCACGAAATTTTATAATATTTAAAATAATTGCGCATTATCGGAGCTCGACTTCTGATCTAATAATTTTTATCTCATAAAAGAAAACCGCCTACAAAGATATTAAGAAGAAACATGAATCGCATAACTTCAAAATCGCATTAAATAAATCCTCATAAAATGAGACCCAGGTATATAATTAAGAAAAATAGGTTAGAGATAAGAGGGCCCCTCTTATCTTTATACAGTCGAATCTTGCATTATGATTTGTAGAGGTCTCTTGCTAAAATTAAGCACTCAAGGCGCATGTACTAAGGTTTTAGCCTTATACAAATATAAAATAATATAAATATCACTATATAACAGTGATTAAAAAATATATATATTGTAACGATATGGTCAGATATACCTGGATGTTCCGGTCTGCAAATACACTTGATTACACAGATCAACTTTAACAATCACCTGGTTCGTCCATAACATATAACCAATTTACGTCCAATCTAAAAAGGCTGGTACACCTATCTGCCATATCCTAAAGTTGATAGTGCCAAATACAACAGTCCAGTCCACATATATAAGAGAAAGATAGCAAGCTCGCATCTAACTACTATCGGACCTAGGGTTTTCACGTAGGATGCTAGAGATAACATTATGAAACACCTGACTCATGATTACATCTATCTTTAATAGACTACCCTAAGCATTATCCATCAAATCTACATGTAATCCAAATCAGTTCATCTCACATCTCGCCACTCTTTTCCAAAACCGTTGCCTCAGATATTCGAACTGAGGAAGAATTCGCATTCAACTCTCTTAACAGGTATGTATTTATGCAAACTATTAATCAATGATGAAAATAATACATGTCCCATCTACTAGAAAGAAATAACCTCTAGTTAACAATGTTCTCACATACCTATCAAACCATAATGTGAGTGTGTGCATGTGTAAAACATTGGTTACAAGATGTAATGGAAGTGCTTAATTGAATGTAATTACCGGATCAACAAAACTAGAGATCTTGTTAATTTACAAAACTTCATAATATTTATTTACAAACAAAAATAGGATATATTTAAATATAAAATAAATCCTTAAACAATTTAGAAAAGACAAAAAATTTCAATATAGAAAGATATTAAAAAAAAAAAAAATGCCCATAAATTACTTGGATATCTCTATGTATTTACAGTTTCTATGTTTTTGATAATAATAATAAAAAAATGATTAATTAAAAATGAGATTGCTAACCCTAAGTAAATTTAACTCCAACCTCAGATATAATATGCAATTTTAATTGTGAATAAATATAATGATCAAACAACACAGAATATGATAAAAAATAATAAAGAATACTATTTTTTAAAAAGGGTTAGTCATTTATTCACTATATATTAAGAAATATGATTAGTAACATATATATAATTAGTCATGTCATGTGGTAAACATATTTTATATGAGTGGCTTTAAAAAAAAATAAAATGTCTTACTGTTAAATATTCTAGTGAAGCACTTAATTGTTTGTGCATATTTTAATCCCACATCTCTCAATAGAAATAAATCATCTAAATTTTATTTAAAAAAAAAAAATAGACTTTTCATCCCCCCTCCCCTACTCTCTTGATATTTTTATATATTGGATTGTCCCCAGTATAATCAGCAATAGCTTTTTCCAAATATAAGATGGGATAATAAATAAAAATAAAAGTACAAATTGATACAAAAAAAATTACAATTTTCCCTTTATATAAAGTTCCTACGGTTGATGTATTTTTTAAATAGATGTTGAAGAACTCCAGTTTAATTTGATAGTGCATCCTGAAAGTATATCAGTGGCAGTAGGTATTTTGGTGTTACTCATCCCATAGATTTTCATCCTGTGTAAATCACAACTTCTTAGGCAATTTAACTGTAGACAGTCATATTTTTATATTTATATGGCCATAATGGATAGGTAAAATGCTTCACCCTGATGACAATTCAGCTCTTTAGCCAATGTATTCCATACTTTAACTATATCTATAACTTTACATAAATTTATATGCAGTTTGCATATAATAAAATATTTTTATAGACAGAATAAAGCTTAACTCAACTGTTCTAATTTCCTTTTTTTTTTAAAGTTACTTTTAAACATGAATCAGATTGCTTTTCTTTTTTAAAATTTAGATTGATAATTATTTCCACTTATCTACTGAATAAATCAGATTAATGTTCCATTCATTTTTTTTACTTTTATCCAAATGCCGAATTAATTAAGAAAAAAAAAAAGTCTATTTTGTAGAACAATATAAAAATAATCCTTCTCATAAAACTAGCTTGACCGATCCAATTCCCAGCAAGAAGAAGCAGATGATTTTTTAATTGTTTCCTTTTTATCTTGGCTTTATTTCTATTGTTTAAAAACCTGCATTTCAGCTTTCAAAATATATTTTTACATTGATTCATTAAAAATAACAAAACAAATCCCTCATATTTAAATTATTGATTTACTTTTTACTGTTATAATTATTGGTTTTTTATTTTATTTAAGTCATTGTCAATTTAACGCAATACAAACGATCAACATATATATATAAAACTATGTATAATTTTTTTTTTTTATTAAGATTGACATTTTATTAGTAATAAAATTTTATTACTAATATATATGTGTGTGTTTTTTTTTTTACGGTCAATTACTCATCATTCTTAAGTACTTAGTAAGTAGTTATTACACTATTTAGAAAAAAATATTAAAAATATAAAAACATTAATCTTCCTTGCTAATTAAAAAAAAAAAAATCCATTATTTCAGATGGCTTAGGTATTGTTGTTGGGTAGCGATTTTTTGCTACCTTCACAATTTATATATAATTATATGGAAGAACTTTTTATATATATAATTTTATACCCTTTTCAATGGTAAACATTATATCTGGTATAACAATTAATGTATTATTGCATACAGAATGACATTATTGCCTTATAATAGAAAAATAACAACAATAATAAGTAAAAATAAAAAGTGAAGAAAATTATGATACAGCAAACCAAATTGTTAGAAATTTGATAATGGTTGATATAAATTAATTATAAAATACAGTATGAATAAAAACATACCTTATAAAACTTTATATATACTATCTTGGTAGATATTTCACTTACTAATTCATTTATTGAAGTTTTTTATCTATATTCATATATTTATCTTTTTTTATGTAATACACCTGGGTCTCTTTTTATGCGGACTTATTTAACACGATTTTGAAGTTACGCGATTCGTGTTTCACCGGAAGTCGATTTCCGATAATACGCTATTACTTGAAATAATAAATTTCGCGCACTTACATTATATTGAAAGTAATAGCACATTATTGGAATTCGACTTTCATCTTAGTAATTTCAATATTTTCAGTGCTTTATAATAGTAAGATTTTATGCAACAATGAAATTAAAATCATGATTTCCACATTTTATGTATACACATATTAAATTTTACAAGATTATAATGTAAATTTGTTCAAACATTGTGCGTGTTAATTTTGCATTTTAAATCACATTCTGTTTTTGCTTTTTAAAAAAGAATGTTATCAATTATTATTTTCTTATTAATGACACTAATCATTAACGTGCTCTTAAATTCCAACGAGAGCTAAATGGTTGTATGTCTGGATATCGCGAGCTTCGTAAACAATTAATAAAATCATCGTCTCAAAGATTAATTACGTTGTCACTAGAAAATCATAATAATTAAAACGTGTATAAAAAAATGTAAATTACAGTACTGTAAATTATGCATAAAAATATATTATTTTGAATAAAATTAAATATTATAGTTAAAAAAAGTTTGTCTTGCATCAATTTTTTTCAAATTTGAAATTTTTTATTTTTTTATTTTATTTCATTATTTTTTTTTTGCCGAATTTTAAAGTAATTTTATGTTGGTGCTTTGCTTTTACGCGAATTTTGAAAAATCACAGACCGCATCCCCCCTTTTTCAATGTAAGTTACGTCTATTTTTGCACGATTTCGTTTGCGCATGTTTTCTGAGTAACCTGTCTATTGCGTAAAATGAGACCCAGGTGTACTTGTTTTTTTTTTCTTTTCATGTATCAAAGCATCGGCCTGGAAGCGAACCCGAGACAACTGCTTGGAAGGCAGTTGTGCTAACCACTCGGCCACCAACTCTTGACATATCTTTTTATTACTTTACGTTAAATAGTGAATGTATATAACAGATTTCTACTAAACACACCATTATGTTAATTGGTTCTTTAATCTAATTCTTTTCCTATATGTTTAGTAAATCATTTACAAATGTCATAATTTTATATATGATTTCTTTTTATATTTTATTGTATAATTGCATATTAATTTTTCCAGATTTTTATTATTTGATCATCTAATAATTATATCATTATCAATATGACTTGTTTATTATTAATGTATTATAAAATATTAGGATTATATGTCAATCTTTATGAAATTGAATGTAAAAAAAACCACATAATCAATCACAATCATGTTTAAACATTGGTTATTAGAAATCAAAACATTATAATGAATATTATGATCCAACTTGAAAAAATGTTGAATACTGACACAGCTGCTAAACATTTATGCTTTTGGGGAAAATTATGTGCAAAAAAGGTTTTTCTGTATAATTATATATTTTTGTAATTGTTGTTATATTGATAGTTATTTTATTGTAAATTTATTTGAAAAAAAAAAAACTCAGCATAGTGGATTTTCTTTATTTCCATTTTTGTTGTTAAATTATTATATTAAAGAACTGAAACTTTATGTGGTGTGATGTAAAATCACTTGTTAAAATCAAAAGTTTCTATGCATAGAAAGCTTATATCTAGAAATTATATTTATCATTTATATGTATTTTTTCCCCTCTCTGAAATCTTAATTTCATATATTACCTATCATCTTCTAGACTACATTTCCCAGCACTGATACATTCCTTTAATATTCCTATCCTGTTTTAATAAAAGCTCTTTCTTTAATTTCAATATCTTTTCCTTACAGACATAGTTCTCATAAAAGCCTAAATAATACCAAAAATCTTTCCTTACATTTTCATGTTCTTCCGATCCTCATACAATTTATCCTGTTTCAATTTTTATTATTCTTTATGCCAAAAAAAAATAGTTTGTTTCTTTCCTCTAATCCAGGGGTCCCCAACCCTATGCCCGTGGGCACCATGGTGCCCGCAGACCATTTTATGTGTGCCCGCCGCTATCCGAACACGACAAAAAATTATTTATCTGATATAAATAAATTTAATTTTTAAAATTTCTTATAAATTATGGTATTATATTGTAATCAAATTGTAGGGCATACTATACTTTTGCAGCATAAAAATATAAATGTTAATTATATGCTAAAATTTTATTTTTGAAATAAATATTTTTTTGTACATTATGTGTATTATTAACAATATCCAACTATAAATTTACATTGAAAAAATAAATGGTGCCGGCCACCTGGCTGGTATTATAGAATGTGCTCTTAAGTGCAAAAAGGTTGGGGACCTGCTCTAGTCATATAAACTATATCTTCAGTCCAAATTCTTATCCCATTTTTCTCTTTTCTGAAGATTCTGTTCTTGTCCCAAATACATAAATGTTTTGCAGCTATGTCAGTATTCAATATTTCATCTAATTATATCAATAGTCATTTTAATGTTTTGATTTTTAATAACTGTTTACCACCATTGTGATTGATTGTGTGTGTGTGTGTTTTTTTTTTTTAATTATTTTTTATTTCTCTTTAACTTTTTAAACTCAAATTTAAATAAATGAGTGCATTTAAACATTTTTTTTTTGATTAATACTCATATTTATGTAAGTTGCTTTAGTTCAAAGAAAAAAACTGTCTTTAGCAATAGTGAATCTAGAATTATATTGTATTTTTATTCTAATGTACTGATAAATGTATTATTTTGTTTTCTCATTCTTTTTATTGTTATGAAATTATTGCAATACTTCTATATTAAATATATTATATAATATATTATCTTGAAGTGTATGTATTTCATCTTATGCATAGGATGTCAGTGCATCTATTTAAGTTTGGACTATTATATGTTATGCAGCAGCAGTTGACAATCTAGTCGGGTGCTGACCCTATGTTACAATGTTATTCTTTGTGCCAAAAATTATTTTACCAATCTTATTATATATAATATCAAAATTGGTCCAGTTACAAAAGTATATATTATATACTTTTGAAGCCCATTATAACCAGATCTTATATTAATGGTCATTCAGTATTTTAAAATACATAGAATCATATATGAAATGTATGTTTTGTTAAATTTTATTGCATTCGAAAGACTGCTTAAAATTTCCTTTGGCATAGAGAAAATTCATCTTGTAGGAACTTAAAAAATTGTGTACTACTTACAAATTTGCTGATTAATGTACGGTGATTCAGAATAGACGAAGTGCATTTAGCTTTCATTGGTTTAATTTAAACTGATTAATGAATTCTAATCAAAATGTGAAACAAGTATTTTTCTAGCATTCATCAAAAATGTTTCAAATTAACTCATTTTTGTGATATAAAAAAATCAACTCGAAATTGAAAGTTTTTCATGTATTCTTTTTTCTTTAAAACTATGGACATTTGGAATTTTTCTGTATGAGAAAATTTGTTTTAATTACACAATAAACATTTAAAAGAAAAAAAAAAAAACAATGATTTTTAACAAGTCTCACATATTTAGACTTTGTTCACGCATTAATCCGACTCTCATTAACTATAAACTTGTTTTTTTTTTTCAAGTAAAGTGCCAAAACATAACATGTATTATTATATAATTATAAATAGACATTTTTCAAATGAATTAATCGATATAATGTTATGCCTAAATACATTACTCTAAACACGCAGTTGTGTACAAAAGTATTAATGGTCAATTGACCATCAAAAAAAAAAAAAATCCAGGCAAAAGTAATTCTTCCTATGGGGGAAAGAAAATGTCTATCCCCCTTAGCTCTTATCTTTATTGACAATAGCAAAGATCGAATGTACGTTTATTGTACAAAATAATTAGTAAATTGAACTGAATTGTGGCTTCCATTTATATGTGAGTCGCATATGCAAAATATAGGTGATAGTGCAAACACATGCACTATAATTAAAATATAATTTTTTATTATTTCAATTTAATCAGAGTGTCATTGATAATCATTCTGTGTGCCATGCTTGGCTCGTGTGTCCTAGATTGTTTGACCACTGTTATACATTATAATAGTGAGTCTTTCAATTATATTAATTCCAATTTATGGTTAGTAATTGTTTAAGGTTTGACATAGCTCAAGAAGACAATTTTGTTGCAATCAGAACTATGAGCCTTGTTTTGTCATAATTATAAAGGATTTTCAGTGAAAAAATGTACAACGAATAACATAGTGCTATTAATGATTATGTAACTATCTTATGACTAAAGACTAGTTTATATATAATTTTTCTTTTTATTTTATTTAGTGAAAATAGGAATAGAACATCCAGATTCTGTTGTAGAAACAAGTTCTTTGTCAAGTGTTCAGCCTCCAGACATATGGTATAAACTTTCAATTCCTGAAAGCACTATTGATTATGGACATTTGTCAGCACTGCAGTTGGAAGCTATAGTTTATGCCTGTCAACAACATGAAACTTTTCTTGCCGATAATTCCAGGGCTGGATTTTTAATTGGTATTTTTTTTTAATTAATGTTGATATTAGAATTTTTTTTCTTTCATTTATAGGATTTGTAAAATTTAATTATAATTAGTTATTAGTTATCAAAATGACCATAAATAATCATTATATTGATAATAATAATAAAAGTTCAATTTTTGAATGACCAATTTTTTTAACTGATATTTTAAAATAAATATTTATAATTAAAAGTATAAAATGTTTTCATCTAAAATTAAACTGACAGATTTAGTTTATAGTAGACACATTAAATTTCTTTTTTAATTTTCATAAAATATACAGTAAAAAAGACTGCTATTAATGACTAAATAACCATGTTGTAACTAAAGGCTATTACACCAAACTATTTCATGTAATTCAAATAGAAAGCATTCACATTATGCTCTTTAGTAGTACTTATTGTCTACAGCTATTATTTTTTGTTGTGCAATAGTTATTTATTTATTTAGGTTATGCGGGGTTTTTTTAAGTTTAAAAAAATATTAAAGGACTTATATCAATACTTATGCGCTTATAACGCTCGTTAAAGAAGTTATATGTTATTAAATTTATTTAAAGCTTAGCGCTTTCAAAGCTCTATAAGACCTTCAATTCTACCAATATATTAATAGATTTGGCAATCATTAACTATGTGGTTCATAATTTGTGATTGTTCACATTTACGTAAATTGGTGGCTGTTAAATTCCATTTATGAAATAGATGAGGAAATAGATGAGTGCAATAATCAGGAGTTCATAGTGTAAATCTATTGATGAGATTCTAACTGTATCTAGGAAGATCAAATCCAGCTGATTTTATTGTTGGATCTAAAAAAGAAGTTAATTACATTTTTATTCTGTAGATTTTTTTTTGAACATCCATAAAGTTCTTGGTTTGAGATCATCTTAGGTGATAAAACTATATTTTGAGTTAATGGCAAACCCAATTTGTTAAACAGCTTTTCATATGTTTTCTGTGAGGCAACTTCTTGTCTGAAATTTATTGAAGAATATGAGAGTGAGAAGGAACCCATTGCAAAGGAATAGACATGAGTGTTTCATTACTATTTTTTATAGTAATATTTATTAAATATCCTGATGTTTAATGTGGAAACTTTTTCTCCAAATAGGGACACAATATTCATTTTTATTTATTTTTATGGATACTTGTAATCATCTTAACTTTCAAGTAAAATGTATTAAAAATGAAATTTTTCTTAGAATTAACATTGTTGCTAAATGTAAAATTTTGTATATTATATATACTTTATTATATTACAATGAGCAATAAAAGTTTTTTGTCTTTAAAAAAAAAAGGCATATGCACAGATTTTTATATATATACGTAAGTTGATAAATAAATATATTTGTATAGGTGATGGGGCAGGAGTTGGTAAAGGTCGGACAATCGCTGGAATAATCTATGAAAATTATTTATTAGGACGAAAAAGATCATTGTGGTATGTATATATAAACCTATTTTATGGCTTTGATTTTTTATTTTAACTTGTTTTATTGCTTAACATATTGACCTCCAAAAATTTTCTAGAAAATAAAATGGTTAAGCATTTTATTATGTCTTTAAGCTTATTTTTGCTATAAAGAAAAAAAAGTCATAAATGATTTTGTAATTTTATTTTTGTAAAAGAAAATTCTTCATAAAACTTAGTAAAAAGATAACTTTAATTTTCACATAAATCAAATAGAAGAAAACTTATTAATCTTTATGGTTTTCAGATTTTATTACTAATTTTCATTTTTTATTTGAAATAGTATTGGTTTGTATTTTATTAATACAATATATTTTTTGAGATTAATGAATAATGAGAAATAATTGGCTAAAAGTTAATCAAATATTACATTGGTAAAAGTGATTCTGAAAACCACTTTCAAAATATTTAAGATATGGAATCAAAATTACTTATTTATAAATGATTAAAAGTATTTAAGAATAAATATTATTATTTTTATTTTACAATATTCATGTCTTTAATTGAGTAATAGATTTATTTTTTTGTGAATTGTTTTTGTAAAAAGAAATGATTTACTTATTCTCATACACAATTTTGTATTTGTCAAAACTGACTATTATCAAAATGATTTCTTTATAAATAAATATTAACCAATTTTTTTTTTTGTTTAATGTTAAATATTTAATGCTTCAACTATGAAATAATTGAAATATTTTATTTCCTGTTGCATTTACTGTTCATATGAATATTTTTATTTTCTATTACCAAGCTGATTTTATTATTATTTACATTGTACTGCTTATGAATACATTTTCAATTTTTGTTAAAATTTAGCTGATCTTTTTTATTATTATGATTATGAGATAACTTCTAGTTGTCATCCAAAAACTTTATCAAACATAAAATGTCAATTTTTGAGCTTCTTTTATTTGACTTGCTCAGTTTTTAATATTTATATCCAGTATGAGTGGATATGTTCAAATTAGCAATGAAGGGTAAAAACATATTTATAAAATAATTATTAGTTTTTTTCTAATATATAAAAATACAAACTACACTCTGATAACTTAAGTATTTTTTATATTCTTCATGCACTTATATTTTATTAGGATTTATTACATAATAATATATCATAATTTTTACTCATAAAGTATTTATTGAAATTGATGGTAAATGTACACAATTTGTAAAATCTCAGATAGAATGATTCATGTGTTATTGAGCCATATTACTTTTTGAAAAAGTCATATTGTGTTTTCCGTTCTAAATACTTACTTGTGCATATCAGTAACTTTAACTTTGAAAACTATTTTAGCTGCTAAACTAAACTATGATAGTATTAGTTTTTTTTATTTTAAAGATCTATTATGATTATAGTATAAATAATTAGCCAAGGAAGACATTTACCATGTTTCGCCTTCCAGTTTTGAGAATGAGCGGGGGGGGGGTTTGCTAAATGCAGAACTGCACAGTTTTTCTTATGAAAAATATTTCTTTTGCTACAATAAAAATGAGCAGGTTACAAATTTTGGAAAAAAAAAAAAGAGAGATGAATATTAAAGCACCTTGAGTCCAAAGAGCCCATGTTCAAAAATTTAGAGTTTTAACTGAGGGTGCTTGGAATTGGAAAATCATACACTTACGGTTCTCAGACCATTCGATGCACCATTTTATTACATTTTAAATGAGCTTTTTTTTTCCCCTATGATGAAATTTGGATTTTTTTATGATTTTTTTTTTTTTCTAAAATACAATTTTTAATTTCTTTTTTCTCATTTTTTTTTTTGGATTTTTTTATGGGAAATCTTTTTTTATGGCTGAATTGTATTCTCTTACCTCTTGATATAAATATGAAAATGGCAACGTATATTTGTAAGCCCTTTTGCTAGAAGCTCATTTTCATGTCATTTGGAAGCTGCAATGTAAAAAAAAAGGATTTTGAAGCTGTAATGTCAAAAAAAAAAAAGGATTGGCGTAATTTTTTATCTGCAAGGACAACTGTGGATATCACATCTAATGTCTCAGGAAATTCAAATTTGAAATGGACGCTAACTAGCTAGGAGTCAGTGAGTATTCAATTACATTTATTACTTATTTTTTTTATTACCTTTTTTTTTATATAATTAAATATTTATAGAAAAGAATAAATATGCTATATAGTTTTAGACAATGGATTTCAGTGATATAAAAACATACACATCCAGATTCGATCATGTACGTATATTTAGTGCCATAGGCAAGATATATTATGATTTTATTTCAGTATTGAATTAGTTAAATTTATTACCTATTTTTATTACTTATTTTTTTGTTACTTTTTTTTTATATAATTAAATATATATAGAAAAGAATAAATATGGTATATAATTTTAGACAATACATTTCACTGATATATAAACTTACACATCCAGACTCAATCACTTAACCTTGGCCATCTACTTCATACATCATCTCCTACACACATATATAATCAGTGCTCATAATAAATTTGTTTATTTTGATGTTTATTGATTTTACTTCATTTTATCGTAAGAGAAATTTTTGTTTGATATTTATTTTTTGAGTACACTTTATTTTCTTGAAAAGAATACATATTTTAGGTGGCCCTTTTCCTCCAATAATACAATAATTAATTTTAAAAGATAATTGTTAGAAAAAGATCTAAAACTTTTAGACATCTACATGTCTTTAAAGTCATGTAGATGTCTAAAAGTTTCAGATCTTTTTCTAACAATTATCTTTTAGATAAATGCTTTGCTTGAGTTGGTTTTTTAGATCTAATGTCCCAACTCCTCATTGAAGAGACCCATAGGTCGAAACCGGTCTGGGGATGGGGACCATTTAAAATAAAAATGATTTGAATGCCTTCTTTTGTAGTAGCATTTATCATAAATAAAAAAAAAAAGCTTGTTTAGAGCTATTAGCACGCTCTTAATTTTACATATTTGTAAGTGCAAGCTATATATAAGTCATGTGACATCTGACTTGTTACTATTACTAATAATTAATTTTATTTTTAAATATATTACAATTTACTAAAGTTCTCTCTGCATAATATCTCATAAGCTGTTCTTACTGTTTGATATTTATTTGAGCACACTTTATTTGAAAAGAATACACATTTTAGGTCACACCCCATTTTTCACTAATATAATATAATTAGTATATAGTATTATTATAATATAATATATTACAATTTTCTAAACTTCTTTTTGCATAATATCTTGTAAACTATTACTGTTATTTTTTCCCCACTAAAAACCAAACATATTTCTAATAAATACCCTGCATAGAAGGACAATCAAACATTTCTAGCAGATACCCTGATGTGGAAGGATAGGATCTGGGTTAGCTAGTAAAAATGGAAGTTACCAATCACATTGTTTTTGTAATGTGTTCACTGAAAAATTACTTCAGGTAAGACATAATATATATATCATTTTTTCCAGCATTTTATGACAAATATGATGAAGCTGTCTATGAAATTGTAATTTTAACATATAACTGTGAAAATTTAGAATTTGTGAATCAATGTAAAAATAAACATGTTTAAAAGTGTTAAAAATCTTTTTTTTTAATTTTTTTTTTTTTTAGGTAATGACTATTTTATCAGCTTTATTACATTCTTTCATGTTTTCTCTTTCTAACAATGTATATATATTTATATTGTAATAAAATAGAAAATGTATCAAAAATTATATTTCTTGTAATTTTTTTAAAATTAAAGATGGTGTCTTAGGATTTAAAAAGTAAATGACTTTTGTGAATAGAAAGATAGTAGTATTGCCTAATAGAAACTCGTCAGCTAAAAGAAAGATAATGGTAATAGAACTATGTGTCTGTCAGTATATACATAAATATTTGAACATTATTAAAATAATTAAAATGTGTTTAAAAATAATTATGTCCATGTATACAAATATGTACATGTAGATTGTTTACAGTGACTTGCTTTTCAGTATCTTCTTCTGCTTTAACTATCAAAATGTTACAGCCTCAAGTTTGCACTACTAATTTTTGTGATTACTGTGGTGGTACAAGTTGACACATATCAGCATGGATGACAATTGGAAGGTGCCATCAGATAATATGCTTGGAACCAAACCATCTAAGACTATTTTATTTCATTCCATGTATAGATTTGTTGGTCTTAATTTATCTTATTAGCTATCATATATGCCCAAACTAAACTATCTACTTAAATATGTGAATACCCACCCAGGCTCTTAATGAATGGCCATCAATAATGTTTACACAAAACTAGACACATAACACTAAGAGTAATCATAAACATTTTATTGGTTTTTCTAATACTGTTTATTTATTCCAATAGCATATTTGGAAACAAACGACTTGTTCTATTATAACATCAAATGCAATGGTCTATCCCCTTCTTTTTTTTTTTTTTGTTAATAGTCACTCACAACCTTATAACAAAGTCTATTGTCTTCCAAGCAAACTAAAACCATTCCTGTGAAGTATATGTGAATTATCAAATCTTTTTTCTTTTATTAGAGCTACTAGTTTTTAAACAAGCTGATCTGGGAGTACAAATTATCACTACCATTAGCGAGGTCAAATCCTAAAGTAAGTTGACAACAAGATGAACAGGTAAGTTAATCATTGTTCATTACTTCGAGACCAGAGCATTAACCTAATTTTCTAATGGATGAAATTTCTGTTCCCTCACTAAGAATATCCTGATCACATATAGATAATAAATTAAATACCAGATCTCCTATTATTTTTAATGTTTGCTAAGAATTATTATTCAATTATACAAGAATCTTGACACAAAATCACCCCACTATACCTTACCAATCACTTAAGGTGAGGTTAGAAATAGACCAAATTGTTTAACTTCACTTTTACACACAAATAATCTCAGAAACAATTATACATGATTATTATTAAATAATTATAAATAAGAGAAAGAAAAAAAAATTCCCAAGACTTTAATGAAAAGATAAGTTTTCAGTTCAAGCTATATAATTTTTTCTAAATTGAATTCACTCGTTTACAAATTTAAATTAAACTTTTCTCTATTTCTCCTCTTCATAAGGGAGCACCTTCCCCCCTCCGCCTCCTTAAACTGATATTTCAAAGTATAATTATTGTGCCGATTGAATGTGTGTGCTGATTTAACCAGGTTCGAAATGTAGACGAAAGTACTTCGAGACCAATCATATGCGAGATCTAAAATCAAGAATACTAGGTACTCTGCCCTGTTCGTCCACCTTTCGAATCTAATAACAAATCAACATGTCCGAGACATGCATAGATCCACATTTTTCCGCCTGTCCTGCTAGCATCAGGTAGAAACAATCTACTAAAACTACTTCATTAAACCTAACTCAAGGAATGATACATAACTTAGGTTATGTATGAAAGACTAGCTGCGATACTTGGATCATCAGAAATTTATCAAATAGATTAACATCAAAATATCACATTTACAACTAATAAATAAAACTGACTAATGTTTATTTATTTTTATATTAAGAAAAGATACTTTAATAAAGATATTAATAAAGGGGAGGCTTTGTTCTCCGCTATTCCACAAATAACACATTATCAAATCATTTAGTAAACTTAAATATAATCTCAAGATCTAAATACTACTTTTGTGGTATGAAACATAGGTTTGCCACCTCGCCCCACTTTAACATTTAAACAGTTAACAGCATATTTGCGTGAGCAAGCTTGAATGAATTATACAGTAATTTATTACTACCTTCTCCAAACCCCTTTTTTAATAGAAATTTAAAAGAATTGATTTGCTGTCAAATGCAAAAGACTAAGTAATTGCTGATGAGTGCTCGATACTATTACTGCCTGGAGATAAAATAAACCAGCCAATCTTAATTCGCATAACGTTGAACATGAAAGCCCAATGAGAAGAGCAAAATAGAAATAATTATGCGCATTCGCATAAATACAAATTTCAGATGAAAAATAAAACGAAATGTCAGCCAGCCTAGCTTAGCTAGGTAAATATTTACGTAAATCCTTCATATCCTGAGAAAAACGAGAAACATCTAAATTGGACGGCCATGGTAATCCGGGCAAATAAAAGATTTTTTTTTATCTACCAAATCCATAGGTAAGCAGAGTAGATGAGCAATAAACATGCATGACAACAAATCAACTACAGCCAACCTCCCTGGGGAAAACGAATGCATAAAAGAAACTTTCCCAAGGTACTACGAGAATAAAACTAAATAAAGGCAGCACTAAAAAGATTTCCCAAAATCCAGACTCGGCAGTAATACATGGCCGGTTATTTGATGTCTAATGACGTCACACAGTTAAATTTTAACCCAAGCTCGCCACACGCGCGGTAACCCATATGTTTGAATGAAACCCATTCAGTAAGTGAGAAATCTTCCTGATAAAGCAAGGCGGAATAAAATCTTTACATATGCTTTTAATAACTAACATATGCTTTTAATAACTAACTCGTACCGTACGTCCAACTTAAAATGTCTATAATTACCCCCCTCCCCTCTTTTTTTTTTTTTAAAGAAAATTTAAACCGTTAAACATTATATGATTACCATTTCTTATGCTTGCTCAAGCTATTAAAACAGGCAAAAATCTCCATACAGTAGTGCCTCTCAGTTCAAGGTCAAGTGTACAAAGGAATAAATTAAGCTTTATTGAGGAGATCAAACTGGCTAACTATCGAACAGTCATATTATATGAGTACTAATATATAACATTTAAAATATATCTATAGATCAATACCAACACCGCATGAACAATAAGAGAAATATCTAATCCTGATTGGATTTAAGAAATGAGGAATAGCAAAGGAAAGCATGGAATTATAAAGAATGATCAAACAACAACATTGGCGTAATACATAAAGTTACATTTTTACAATTACATTATATTACATCAAAGAGTTAGATGCTAATAAGAACAAATGAAAATTTAAGAAAATAGGGAAAGTAAAAGTTCGTGAGGAGTTATTTTAAAATGTTACCGGCACCGGATTTTGGTCTTTGCAATGGTACAATTCCCACAACACCTTGATTGGTTTGCCAACTGGAAATTCATTTGTACAGGTAGCATGCTTATTATGTGAAATACCAATACTGACCGCAGGCAGACAGTTCAACAGTTCGATTCACTTTATCACACTATAATATTTGGCATTTGTCTGCATAAAGGCCCGGACGTCAGGCAAAGCTGATAGAACTAGCTGCCGTACATGGTCTCGTCCGAAAAATTAAGTAGTTCAACCATATCACCTCATTCTTTCCGTCCCGTCCCCCCCAAAAAAAATGACGTCTCTTTTGTTTTCCCCACTATTTATACATTTTAGCAAAAACTCTGTCTATTGTGTTTCTTATCATTCACATTTTGACGCCCCCACTCTCCTTTGTTTCAAAACAATTTTCTTTTAACCAAAATCAAACTAAGATTTTGTAATTTATTTTTGCTTTAACTTCATTTTTTTTTTATTAAAGAGGCCATACTTAATTGCCCCGAAGGAAACTCTAATTTAAATTTAATTTATTAAGAAATGTTGGAAAGCCTATCTAAAATAAATCATACGAAATATTTTTCGACATAAGAATAAGTCAAATAAAAATATTATATTCTCAAGTTACTTTCAACAGAATCCTGCATTAATTTATGCATATATGTTTACCACACATCATGCTTATTTTATAAACTATGACAAAAAAATATTTCTATGAAACACAGTTTTTTTTGATTACATTTACTTTACTAAATTATTTCTACCTGAATATCTAATTTCAAGGATCGATAAACAGATAACAAAAATACTTTATATTTCGCTTAATACAAAATTCTGTTAAATACTTTAATACAAGTAGAAACCAGGTTTGAAATACCGGTTGGTTTATGTAAGGCTGTGAAGCATGGATCTGACTTCCATATCCATTGCTTCATTATACTTCTGTTAAAAAATTGAAATAAAATTTCAATTAGTTTTTTATGTAATTAGTTCAAGCAGATTTACTATTGTTTTATTATTAATCTACTTACATCAATAAATCCTAAAATTATATATATAGATGTTTTATACATAAATTTTTAAACAAAAAAAAAAAATTATAACTAATCACGATATACTGCAATATTTTATTTATTGTGAGGTGGAAAAATTCCATCTTACTACATTCACATAAATGTTTTGTTTAATTATTATAATTGCCATACTTATACACATTTAAAACTTATATTTAGCTTTCAGTATTCATAATCATTTTTTTTGTTCCTTATTTTTTATATTAACAAAATTAAAGAATAAAATTAAAGTGCTTAAAACAAATAATTTAAACAAATGGGGATGTACCTGATGTAGTCAAATTTTAGAAAACTGAAAATCTTTTGCTTATGATGTTAGCCAGAAATTCTTTAATATAAAAAATCAATTGTAAATTTTTACAAGTTATTAATTTTAATTAAACAAAATAATGAATGCTAAATAGACTGAATTTAAATAAAATAATTTATGCATTTGCATGATTGGATGAATTTCATTATTTAATTGGATTTGTATGCTGTGCTTGCATGTATAGACTTACATTGTTTTACAATCAAGATATTACATATTAGATCAAACAAATTATTTTAATAATTTTTTTATTTTATTTAAATCTAATTTTGACTTTTCTAATATTTTAGCAGCAATTTGAAAAAATAGATGTAAAAAAAATTTTTTTTTTGTATTGATGTTTATTTTGTTTTGTATAAAAACATAATTTTCAATATTCATATAATTGTTTATTATTAAAAGTTAGAAACTAAAATAAAAAAATAAATTGTTTTTTCATATAAATTATAATAAAGATTATATATAATTATATAGAAAATCCTTTTTTGGCATTTAATTTTATGCTCATTTGTTTTAATCATTAAAATAGAAATTCTATAAATATTTAAATAAATATATAGTAAATACTATAAGATATGGAGAATTTTGGATAAAAAATGCATATAGTATTATAAATAAATTAATATAAAATTGGATAGAAACCAATGTATTTTTACAATAAATATAGAAAAAATATATTCAGGTATACCAAGAGTTAAAACTATATAAAGCATATAAACATAATAAATATTATAGAAGATAGTTTAACATTGATACATAATAGTTTATATTTTAAATACAATAAATTTTGGAATATATATTGTAACATGATGACAATGGAAAATGATTGATATATTCTAAATTTTAATGCAGCCCAGTTGTTGGTCACTATCTTTAGAACAAAACAATGATTAGAATATGGGATGAGAATAGAAAATGTTAGTATGCCTCAGGAATTAATACATTATTTAGAATAATATAAATCTAGCCTAAACATGGAGTGTCATTTTATAACAGCTCTTAAGTTGATACAGCATTTTATAACAATGGCCATCCGAAAATGACTATTGTTAGCCATCGTTGGGTAGCTATTTTGTAACAATAATAATTGATCTACTATCCCACTATCTATACATTTGTTTAGTCAGCATTTTCAAGAAATTGCCTTATAGGTTCTTGCACAACCATCTATTTTTGACCCAAAATGAAAACAAAAGGCAATGGAGAAATGTCCTTATGGTTTAAATATTACTTGTAACAGAGAAAAACACATCAATAAATAGTAACTTATTACATGTGTGAAATTATCTAGCTCAGTCATTTGTCACACTATGCAATAACAATATTTCAAATACAGAATTATTTAGATTATCCACTATACTAAAATAAAATATAATGACAATCCCTATTAAAAACGAATTTATTTAGATACCATTTAAAACAAAGGAAAGCAAACACATATCACCAAATCTATTTACTATCCCAAAATAAACTAGAATTAGCAGTGAAATCATATATCACCTTCTCAGTCAATGATATCTGCCTATGACACATTTGATTTATAATTGTATGAAACCAAATTCACATCAATAAATAACCAAGTTCTGATCTACTTTATTAATCAAATACTACATGTAACACTATAATTTTATATTAAAATTTAATGATATTCTCTATCTAAAGAAACTAATTCCTAAATAATTATAATAACCCCTTGAGAATATTTTATAAACTTATAATATCTCTAATGTCCAAATAAAATAAACCATTACAGCTTCACATTAAGTTCAATAAAATGTTGCATAATATGAATAATTTATTTATACTTTACATCAATATGCACTTATGTTTGTTTAATCTATATTTAATAATTAAAATATATTAAATTATAATCAATGTGTTGCGTGTCATTTGTAGTTCATTCCAAATCTTAGTTAAATTTATTAATATATGCATTACATTATCTAGTTAGCCATAGATGTGTCTGTTTAGTTAAACTATTAGTAATTTAGTTATTATTCCTGAGTCTCTTGCTATTGCCGGCACGTGAATTAAGAAATTCCGAGTGTAGCCTCATATATGTCATCCATTGGGTAGTAAATCGTAGAGCATTGGCGAAGGAGCTGAGGTGCGATCAGATTTGAGGTCTCAATCCCTCATGCCTTGGAATAATTTGCCAAAACTCTGGATTTTGTTGTGTGAATGTACAAATATGACTGTTACATAGGATAATTTTTTTTCTCTGGTATGGATTGCAAATCGTGGGGCGTATCGATTATTTTCCATGGCCCTGAATTGAGTATATGTTGGCAAAAATATATGTATAAATTTTTTTCCTGGGTATGGCTTGCCCAAACGTGAGGGCCTCGTTTACTTTGTACAACTCTGACCCTGAACTAATTGCACTTGGCAATAAAATAATTTTTTTTCTTCTCGGTTATGATGCCGCAACGTCAGGACCCGATATTTATTTACATGACCCTGAACATTAAATATCAATTTATTGGCATATGGGTGTGAAATGATGTCTTATAGTTGAGTATTATAGAGAAATTTTTTGTTCTATATGAGACTTAGAAATTGTATGTCAATTTAAAATGCAAAATTGACATACTATGGCTTGACAACTTTTTTTTATATATAGTGCATATTATAAAGTGTGTGATCCTCTATTGTTATGATATGTATATCTTACCTACTGGCGCCCAAGGATGATTCTGCAGAAGAAGAGACATCTTCACATAAATTTGTTATTAGAAGGAGAAATTGATAAGGATCTACCATTAAACTTCTTTTTTGGATTTGGAAATTTGATTGATTAGACAAGATTAATATATACGTATACTTGGAAGCAAAATTTAAAGTCACGAATCATTAGCAATTATGAATTAATAAAATTATAAAATAACTGCGATAAACTGAGATGTTCGGTAAGATTTTTTTTTATTATTATTTCTGATAAATTATATTTTAATTGAAGGCCTAAATAAATAGTTAGACATTTAAGGTCTGAGATTAGGTATAAGAATAAATTTCGATGGCAGGGCAGTAACCTTGTAAATCGTTTTTCTGGTGGGGGAGATGGCAAATTGGTCATTATGAGAGAGCAAAGATCAACATGGATAGGGAGACAGGCATAATAGGATTGTAGTCGAGAGTGGATAATTGGTAAATGTTAAAGAAAAGGGGATGAGGGTGTGCGGATGCCCGAGAGAGCATGGGAGATCTCGTCCGAACCCTCCACAGTAAATTGGAGAGGAATATCCGTGAAATGGAGACCAAGCACCAACAGGCCATGGCCAAACGGAAAATAATTGGCAAATTGCCAAGCTTATTTGCAAATTGGTGGCAGAAAGGGCGAGGGTGACTGTAGAGAATAAGGATGAGCTAGTACTGTTGCTTAAAGGGGAACCATTAGTAGGAAAGCATGATGATATGGAGGTTTGGGTTATCGGGGTGAAGAGCGCAGGCAAATCTAAAAAAGACCCTTGTAAGGGAATAGAAATCGAGGGACCTGTGAGACCTGAGCTGCAAGACTTATGGTTGTTCAAAGGAAGAGAGCTGGTGTGGGTTTGGTCATAACAGTCACGCTGACCCATATCGAGGAGTAGACAGCGCTCTGTTCACTGGATACTTCAGTCCATACCACGTGACGGAATGACACGGCGAAAACCACTACATAATAACATACCAGGGCAACATTATGGGAATATACCACCCCAGAATCTAAAACTTTTTAAAGACATCCCCAGATCCTATCTGAACTGTATAGCTTTATAGGGATCTGTTTTCCCTTTCCCAATATAAATATGTTGATATATTTGTATGTACACATAGTTTTTAATAGTCATTCAATACTGTAATCTGGGTAATTTTGGTTTATTTAATCTCTTAGTATGTTATTTAATCTAATATATTATTAGTACTTTATTTTATGTATTGGATCCACATAACTAATAATGTAGTGGTGAAGGTGCAGGAAATCTTATAGACAAGATTGATAAAATTTTAATTCGGTATATGTAATTAAGTTTTTAGTTGATTCATGATGGTGTCAAAATTATAAGTAATGTTCTTTTTTTTTTTTTATTGTTTTTTGTTTTGTTTTGTAACTTTAATGATATGAAACAGTATTATTTGTCTATCATCCTGTTTCACCTACTATGTACCATAGTAGTCTTCTTTTCCTTATTCAAATCCCTTCCAGTCCACGTATATAACCTTATAATAATTTATTTTGATATATAATAGCTATATTTATGTGTATGTGCGGATAAGCACGCACATTTAATATATTAATGTCTGTATGTGTGTAATGTATACCAGTTATATTTTTAAATTAATAAAAGTTAAAATAAGTTGTAAACATTGTTGTATGTGTAGAAGCGCACCTATGTATATATGCGAAGGGAACTATAATGTGATAGATTTAGTAAACATTACAACTTTTCTAAATTATTTCTAAGTTATATTTTTTAAGTTATTAAATTTATAAATTTTTTTGTATTCGCATATAAATCTTAAATTCAGAGGTGACTGTCTTATACATAAAGCAGAATGTTAAATCTTTTTTTTTTTAAAAAAAAGAGAATCAAAGTCATTGGTTTCTCAGAATACCTCTCATTAAATTGTAAACTGAGAACCGAAAATTCAAAGATTTAAAAAATACATAAAGCAGAATGTTAAATCTTTTTTTTTTTAAAAAAAAAGAGAATCAAAGTCATTGGTTTCTCAGAATACCTCTCATTAAATTGTAAACTGAGAACCGAAAATTCAAAGATTTAAAAATAAAGTTAAGAAAAGACAAGACAAAATCGTTAACCCGGCACTATTTGTCAATAGCTCATCTAGATCTTGTGTTTTTGTTAAAGTTTATGCTAGCTATTAAAACTTAAAATTAAAAGTTGTATTAATGGCTTGTGAGGGGGGATGGGATTGAGTTAATATAAAAAAACCAAAGTCGGACATCAAAGTTCACTCATTCACTTTTTCTACGATGAAAGCTATGAAGTAGAGAGCAATCAGTTGCCGTCTTCCTTTTCGGACGGAAATTGGTCCAGGATGACAGAGGAGTTCAAGACTCACAGCCTGCCAAGAAGACATCAGACAAGCCAACCTAATGGAAAATGCCAGTGCCAAACGCCATGAAGGCGCCTCAGCTAAATGAAAATTGGTAAAATTTCTTCCCGCAGAGTTCTATAAACTATTTTAATAATTCTCTAAAGCTAGCTATGTAATGTTGAACGTTCATAAATAATAAATTATAATAAATAAACTTGCTAAAATAATTTTTATGAAACTATAATTTATTCTTAATTTAATAATATAAAAATCTTGCCTCTTTTAAATCAAATAATTTTAATTGAATAATCTCTGTAAATCATAATAAATGTAATCAGTTATTATTATATATCTGTCTCTTGATAATCTGCAGTCATGCCTATTTTCTATTTTATATATTGTTAATTCATTAATTTATGTTATGCCTTCATTCAGAGCAGAGATCAATAATATTAATAATTTTGGAGAGGTGATTAGAAGCACTCACGTAGCCAATTTATGTTGGTTTTAGCACACCTATAACTCTTTGATCTGAAAACCTACTTTTATATATGTTAGATAAGCTACTATGTTTTAGCTTATTGGAATTCAGGTTTGCATATTAAATGACTATATTTAGTTAAGTTTGAGTGAGAATTATATTTTAAAGCATATTATAAACAATTAATTAATTAAGTCCCAAATATGCTTTACTCCTTTTTAGTTTATTCTTATAAACTATATGGATTACTCGATAAACTAGATCACTTGTAATTACCCCTTTTAGCACGATTTAAGTATGCTAATTTACGAATGGACATATAGTAGTTTTGCAGATCGAAGCTAAAGATTTACCGCTCGATTAATTTTAATGTTTGATATTTGGAAAATGGTAGGAATGTGTCTTTATAAAGCACACAGATGCAATATACACCTTGCTATATGTATTTTCTTAATGAAATGGGCTTTGGTGTAAGGGCCACCCCATTAGTCTTAGTTCGGATAGCTCTCTTTTAAAACTGGAACATGACAGTCCGGATTTTTATATAAGCTGCTCCGATCACCCGAATTAAATGGTCTTGTATTTTATGATATCAAGTCGTATGGTTGGGAACTGAGTACTTTGTACTGAATTCCATGAGTAACTACATATTCGGGCTGCATCTCTTATTTATTTTATGTAGCACTGTAGTCTTGGAATCGTGCTACAAATCGCCAGTTTGCCCTCTATAATATTATTTATTCAGCGTTGATCAGTACCTCCGATCTAGTTTGTGCAATGAAATCTGCATAAAGAGCACATTAATTGCTCATTACGTAATAGTAATATATTATTTATATCTGTTAGTTATCATCCTCATATAGGATTTGATTATTAGCAAACCTCGTAAGTAGGGCACACCATAATTAAAGCATGATTAGACTGGGGGTTATTAAATTTGTAATTCTTTTAAATTATGGTGTATTAGATGAGCTTCTGTTCTCAAACTTGCTCATCATTGTTAAACCTTCATGTGTCGTTCAATGCACTTATGTTTGTTTAACCTATATTTAATAATTAAAATACATTAAATTATAATCAATGTGTTGCATGTCATTCGTAGTTTGTTCCAAATCTTAGTTAAATTTATTAATATATGCATTATTTAGCCAGCCATAGATGTGCATATTTAATTAAACTACTAGTAATTTAGTTATTATTCCTGAATTTCTTGCTACTGCTGGCACACGAATTAAGAAACTCTGAGTGTAGCCTCATATAGGTCGTCCATAGGGTAGTAAATCATGGAGCATTCGTGAAGGAGCTGAGGTGCGAACAAATTCGAGGTCTCGACCCCTCATTTAGATCAGCCTTGGTATAATTTGCCAAAATTCTGTCTGGATTTTATTGCGTGAATGTACAAACATGACTGTTACTATATATATCAATTATAAATGTCCAGTCGATTTAAAGTTTAATATTGTTTAACATTTTTATTTATTGTGCCAATACTAAAAAGAAAAGTAATTTTTTTCATCAACAACAATTGGAATTTTTAGACTTAAATTGAAATAACAGCATGGGTTGGTGGGTAATTAAATCAATTTCTATTTTTTATAACAAAGGATTGACAATTCATTTGTGGAGCCCCCCCCCCCGCTCCTCCCAGTGCCTTTATTTCAAGTTAAATGTAAAAACCTTATTTGTTGTTGAAGAAACTATTTTTTTTCTTTTTAGTGCATAGGAAATAAAAAGCATTTATTTTAAAAAAATTTTTTTATTTCTATTATTCTTATTCACATTTATTTTATTTCTTATTTAAAACAATAGATGTCGCTATATATGCATCGATAAATTAATGTATAGATTATCTATTGGTAGAATAAGAGGGAATAAATAAAGTACGGAAAATTAAGGTGTTTGATAATGAAGTGAGAGTATGTAATAGTGATCATAATTTCCTTATATTCGAAATGGTTGGTAATGTGATGGAGAATAGAAATGGAAGTAGAAACAATAGTGAAAGATGTGGATGGAGAGTGAATGATAAGAATAAGTTGGAAGAGTATAAAATACAAATTTAAGAAACCATGGAAGAGTTGGTTGGGGATGAGTGTAAGGACTGATGTGATGAAATAGAAAAAGTGGCAAATAGGGTTTTAGGTGAGAATATTCAGAAGAATAAAAGTAATAAAAAAATGAGAGTTAGTAAAAGTGTAATATTCACAAAGAAATATTCATAAAAAAAATTAAACCAAATCTTAATAAAAATGGGGGAGGGGTAAAAACCATAATAGCATAAAAGAAATAATAATATAAGAGAAAATGAAGTTTTTTGGGAGTGTGATAGAAATAGTTTTTTTAAAAAAAGAAAAAAGGGAGAAAAACAAAAGAAATATTAATAGTTATAGAAATAGTTATTTGAGAGAGGTGTAGGATAGGAATATGAAAGAGAGGTCAAAAAAGGAAGTTGAATTATAGAGTAAAATGGAGTAAGAGAAAGTTAAAAGAATAGAATAAGGTAAGAAGATTTTATATGAAATAATTAAGAAGGTAAAATGAATGGAAATAAGTGTTTAGTTAGAATAAAAGATATAGAAAGGTTATATTGATAGTGATTAAATTTTTTTTTTTTTTTGAATAGTGTAATTAAAATTACTTTAGAATGTAAATATATTTATTAAAGTTATATGTATAGGTAGGTATATGTTATAAAAAAAGAGAATAGAAAAGATTTTAAAATAATAAAATAGGGTGGTAAATATGTTGAAGATATATGAATTGAAAAGGTTAGGAAATATTTTAAAAATTTAAAAGTTTGATAGGAATTTAATAATTTTATATAAAATAATGTATTTTGATGGTTGTATTTTTATGTGCGTTCAGATTTTGTAGATCTGATGAAGGCTGCATGGTACAGTTGAAACTGTAATCTATAATAAAAGTTTTTTTGCTGAAAAGTGAAAAGTGTAAGATTTTTGAAATTCAATAAAAGAGTAAAAGAGGAAAAAAGCATGCAGAGAATATAAGTGTGCTATTAAGAATAAAGAAAGTGAAAAAGATATTAGTGCTAAATGGAAAAAGTAATTGGAAAAGAAGAAGTTAGCTAAAGTAGATAATTATAGAGAGAGAATGAAATTGAATAGTAAATTGTTGGAGGATACTAATAAAAATGGAAGAGTTGGAAGTAAAAAGTTTTGGAATTACATTAAAAGGGGAAATGTAGGGGGGAGAGAGATAGTATTACTAGATGATGAGGGAATAGAGTGTAGCTCTAGAGAAGAATTAGAGAGAACTTTGAATAGGTATGTAATGGATATAGAAAAGATGTTAGATGTGACGGACAGAAGGCTAGAGAATATGAAAGCATATAGTAATGGGAATATTAGGTTTGCAGAAAATGAACCGAATGAGGCAGTGAAGAAATTGAAAAGTGGAAAGGCAAGAGATTTAGTTGGATGGGTAGCAGAGATGGTAATGAATTTAGGGCCTAAGGCAAAAGTAAAGCTTTTATCATGGTTTAATAAGATGGCACAGAAAAGTGTTTTTCCAGGTAGTTGGAGTAATACAAGAGTAAGATTATTATTTAAAGGAAAGGATAAAGATCATAGAAAGTTTAATAATTATAGACTGATAGCGGTAACATCAGTTTTTGGGGAAATGCAAGGAGGTTTTAGGTCAGATAGGCGAATAGGAGATAGTTTATTTGTAGTTACACAACTTAAGGATATGAGGGAATTCAGGTAGACAGTTATATATGAGTTTTATAGATATAGAGAAGGCATATGATAGAGTAAATAGAAATAGATTATGGATAACTTTAGCAAATTTGGGAATGGATGTAGCTTTCGTGGATATTATTAAGAAATTGTATGAAAGTAATTACTATACATATGAATTAGAGGATATAGAATCAGTTAAAGTTAAAAATGGGGTGGGACTAAGGAGAGGATGCCCTATGTCACCTATTTAGTTTTTGTTGTATTTGAGTGAAATGGAGAGAGCAGTAGAAAGACTAGGAAGAGGGATAGAGATACCATTAATAGGTTGCAAGGGAGTATATACTTTGTCGGGCCTTTTTTTTTTGTGGATGATGTCTTTTTTTGTGCAGAAAGAAGACATGGAAGTTATACTAAAGACATGCGCAAGGGTGGGTAAAGAGATGGGAATTAAATTTAATGAAGAAAAATCAAAGAGAAGACAAATATTTTTTATTGGGGGATATAAAGTTAAGTGTGGTGAATAGATATAGTTATTTGGGGATCATCTTGAGTAATCAGAAAAATTGCTTGGATGAATGGGATAAAAAATTGATAAATGAAGCAAAGAAAAGAAAGGGATTGATAAAGAAATTAACAGTGTTTTCATATAATAAATATGAAGTAGCTAGAAATTGTATGGAAGGCAGTGACAGTAGCAGTGTTAACATATGGCAATGATGCGTTATGTGTTAGTAAAGGTACAAACGGAAGTAGGAAGACATGCATTAGATACAGATGTGGGACAGCAAAGAAGGCAATTCAAGGAGAAATGGGATCGTCAGGTTTTTATATGAGAGATGCAAAATGAAAATGTTCAGTAGATTACAGTTTATTGATAATAAAAGAATAGCCAAAATGGTATTTAATTAGGTTACGAGTAAAGGACAGGTAACAAGATAGGTGAGAAAGGTAATGTGGTATGCAGAAAATTTGAATCAAGAATTTGTATCAGTATACTTGTACAAATGGTGGTATGATTGTGTTAGGAGGATTGTTGAGTGTTATAGTGGTAAAGAATGGGATAGAAGAATGGATGCATTAATAAAGAATAGGGAGTTGGAGAGATGGAGAACTAGTATGGAGAGTAAAAAGAGGTTAAGTATATATAGAATTAAACGGAACATTGGGTGCAAGTATTTTATTGTTTAAGGCTCGAACAGGATCTTTAGCTATCTGTTAATTCAATGTAAATGCTTGAAAGCATTAAGGTACAAATAATGAAGTTACAGAAGAATAAATATGAACAAAGTGATTATACAGAAAGTGTGTTATTGGTTTTTTAAGCTGGGTTTGGGAAAAGATAAGGGGGATTTAAATATGAAGGCCATTGAGTTGACAAAGATTATGTTGTGGAAATGGGATGGAGCCGGTTATGGGAAAACTTAGGGTGGGGAATGGAAAGGGAAGGTAAAGTGGCTAACAGATTTCTCTGGACATAAATGCTGAGAGATTCCTGACTCCATATAAAGAGAAGTCACAGTGCATCACATCACATAATATTTTATATTACATTATTATAATTATTTATAAATGATAATTGATGATTAATATGAATTATATTATCTTACAATTATGTTTATTCTCCACAGTCAGTATCTTAACAATCTAATTGACTGTGGACAAGGTACATATAAAAAATTCTGTGTTTTCTTGGGAAATTCTTTTCTACCTCAGAAAAATCTCCCAACTTCATTTTGCATTATTAACAGTTATCATTTTTTAACTTTTTTAAAAGTAGTCTATAATGATAAGTAAAGCAGATTATTGAGATGTCCTCACTTTCTTCAAAACAATATTTTCTTGTGTAAGTTGTTTGAATTGTAGCATTACAATTTTGGATAATAATTTATCTAGGAATATGGTAGCAATAGTTCTCGAATGTTCAAATAGTTTGCAGTTGTGATTTACCCAGATAATAATTGCATCAAAAAAATATCAATATTGCTGTCTGAATAGTGATCACTATTATAATGTACCTTAATGTTAACAATTGTGGTAATTTAATCTGGTCGAAGGTCTTAATTTATCCTGCTGTGATATCCTTTTAATTATTTATGCTTCCAATATCACTATTTATATACCAGTTAGATGCATTAGAAATCAGTGTTAGATCATTTGTAAATTTTATACTTGTAGTGCTAAGAATGGGTTGTTTTGGTAATCAGTGAAACGTTCAGTGGATTCATTTTTTTTTTTTCTTGCCTTTGGTAGTGATTTGCTTGGCCGCACTCTTAATTTTTTTTTTAATACTTATTATTTACTCATAGTAATCATTCATTTCAAATTGCAGATGTGGTTACAGTTAATATTTTTATTAATATGTCCTTATTATTGACTTAGTTATATATAGAGCTTGACATCTGACTTGATTTTTTATCATTTTATTGTCTTAGTTGTCTTGAAACATTAAATAATTGAGCAACTTAAGGGAGTTACTTACAATTTGATATTGACACCATCTCATTAGTATATACAAATTCCTTATTGTCTTTTTAAAGATTATATCTATAAAAGAAAAAATATTTCAACCATGTGTATTTTTGTTTCTTTGTTATAAGATGTAAAAAATGTATGACAATATGAAAGTTTTTGGAATACACCTGGGTCTCGTTTTACGCGATAGATAGGTTCGTCAGAAAACACGCGCAAACGAAATCGTGCAAAAATAGACGTAACTTACCTTGAAAAAGGGGGGATACGGACTGTGATTTTTCAAAACTCGCGTAAAAGCAAAGCACCAACGTAAAATTTACTTTAAAATTCGTGCAAAAAAAAAAAATAAGGAAATAAAATATGACTAATAAAAAATTTCAAATTTGAAAAAAATTGATACAAGACAAACTTTTTTTAACTATAATATTTAATTTTATTCAAAACAATATATTTTTATGCATAATTTACAGTAATTTATATTTTTTTATACACGTTTTAATTATTATCGCTATTTGCCGGTAAACAAGTTCGTTTGCAAACTGATAAAAAAATCAGATTCTTCACAAGATGAAATACAACTAGCGCCAACGTCACTCTCATGTTGTGTTAATTAATGGTTTTCTGGTGACAACGTAATTAGTAATTAATCTAACAACTAAAAATTAAATTCTTATTTTTGTCTTTAATTTTCAATTTTAATTGTGCCCACTGCTATTACTCATCTTTTAAAAATAAACTTGCGGACACTAAGTGATTAATAATTGATTAAACGTTCTTTTTTAAAAAGCAAAAACAGAATGCGATTTAAAATGCAAAATTAACATGCACAATGTTTGAACAAATTTACATTATAATCTTGTAAAATTTAATGTGTGTATACATAAAATGTGGAAATCATGATTTTAATTTCATTATTGCATAAAATCTTACTATTATAAAGCACTGAAAATATTGAAATTACTAAGTTGAAAGTCGAATTTCATAATGTGCTATTACTTTCAATATAACGTGAGTGCGCAAAATTTATTATTTAAAGTAATAGCGCAATATCGGAGTTCGACTTCCGGTGAAACACGAATCGCGTAACTTCAAAATCGTGTTAAATAAGTCCGCGTAAAAAGAGACCCAGGTGTATTCTATTTATTTTTATATGACACTAATGTTATATGAGAAATAACTTGCTAGTACTGATGTACACAGTTTCTGGAAATTTTTTTTAATTGTTTAAATTGAATTGATAATGATTACAATATAACTAATTGAAATTCTTTCTGTACATGTCATGTATTATTACTGTTTATTTGTTTCGCTTATAATTTAAAAGAATATATAAATATAATTACATAAAATTGTATCATATTACATATAGACATTATGATGTATATGAAGAAATGTCTGTTTTAATACATTCTTTTTCATTGTTTTGTTCTTATTGTTTTTCTGTTTTAAATCATTACATTTAACATGAATTAAATATTTTTGTTCATATATAATTTAATTTATTTTATGCATTCAAAAGATAATATATTCCCAAAATTGTTACAAACTGTTATAATTTTAAATTATTCATTCATCCTCTATATTAGTTTTTTGTACAACATTCCTAAATATTTTCTTGTTTAGTTCAAAATGTTTAAAACAGTAGTATTATCAGAGTTGAATTCTTGACAATTTTACTTTTAAATTTTATAATAATGTAAAAGTTTGTTATTGTAACTTTTGTTTTTATTCTATAATATTTTAAAATAATGTTTTACATCCAATTTGTCTAATGTATTTTTTTTTTTTTAGAAACACTATAATTCTTTTTTGTTTTTTTTAAATATATTTTTTTAAAATTATAATCAAGATGTCTGAGAAATTTTTTGAAAACTTTTTTCAGTACTTTACTCTATGGCTAAAGTGATTGGAGTTTGAAATCACATAGGTGTAGTTTTAAATTGGCACAGCTATTATTGTAAAAAAATGCACAGATGCATTTCCCCCAAACAATTTACAATGTCTGATTATAAAATCCTTAAATTTTTAACTTTTAAGCATAATATATAATTGAAAATGCTTGTTGAGAATTTAAAACAAAAAAAATGTAGTTCATTATTTTCCAATATTGACCTCCATATTGTTTTTCATATATCAAGTTTGAAAACTTCTATTATGTGGCTGAAATTTTGTGATGAATAAAATTAATATTGTATATTAGAAGTCGGTAAACTGTGGCTCTTGAGCCAAATATGGTTTTTTAATCCCAATTTCATGGCTTTTTTTATCATGATAAACACAACACAGTTTTTTTATTTCCTCTTGTAATTTGTAAATAATCATTTTGATGACTCTAGGAGATGAAAAATGTGCATTATAACATTGTTTCTTGAATTCAGCTTTATTTTAGAATAGTAGCTATAGTATATGGTGAATATTTAAATATTAAAAATTTGTAGTTAAATCAAAAAGTAATTTTTGTTTTTAGAGAATTTTTATTTTCATTAGGCTTTATACAGATTCTATTACTAAAATGCATTTTCAAATATATCCACAGTCATTCAGAAATTCATTTTCTTCACGAACATATTTTTCATATTTCCATGTGGCTAGGCTCTTAAATGGGGAGGGGGGGGTTAAACAAAATGGCTCTTCATGTTAAAAAGTTTGCTGACCCCTGGTCTATACAATTTGATATAATCAGGAAAACAAAGATATTATTTCCAATAAACACAGAATATTATATCCAGTAATAAATCAAAAATGCCATTAATTCAGTTTAAGAGAATCAAATAAATTGCAGAAGCATATATTACATATTGTTGTAAGATGTGGGTCTTATATAACGTATTGATAATTTTAATAAGATTATATATTATATAAAAGGGAATAAAAAAGTATTAAAAATTAATAAAGTGAAATAATGAGTGTGAAAATGAAACTAGATATTTTTTTAGAGAGTATCTAAAATTGAACTATTATTTTTTTATACACTAGTTTTTGGTACCGATAGAGTTGAGTATCTACATAGTTTTATTTTTAGTTGACACTGTGTCAATGTCATGAATCAATACTTAGAACTAATCGATAAATTGAAGTTTTTTTTTATTTGGAAAAATCATTTCTTGTGATACTACGTAATACTGATTTACAAATTAATATATAAATTTGTAATTTTACATCTCTCATTACTTGTAATTGACAGATTTGTTTCGAATTTTTAATAATATATGACTTTTCAATTTCTTATTTGGTTTCGACGTAGGTTTGGGAAATACAATCAATTGTAAGTTTTTTTTTTATTTTGAAAATTGTTTTCTCATAACTAATATTGACTTAAAAATGAGTTTATAAATTAAATGTACAATTTCAAACCTCTTATCACTTGTAATTGATATATTGGTTTTGAATTTTTATTATTTGTCTTTTAAATTTCTTATTTGATCCTGAAAAAGTGAAGAAAAAAAAAAAAGGTTAATTGTCATCTACATATTTTTTATTTTTCATGTGTGAAATTGTTTTTTTTTTAATTCAATACAAATTTCTAAAAAAAAACAAAATAAAATAAAATTGACCTGGCTTTGAAACAACAACAAATCAAAAGAAGATTAAACAATGCAAAATTGCTCTAAGCAATTTTTTTCTTTTCTTCATCTTAGCCGATCTCTATTTGAAACAAGATGGTTTACATTCAATATCATTAAGAAGATTAGTGTGCTACAAAATGTCTATGCAGTTTTTTCACTGGCAATAACTTAAAATTTTTTTTGAAAAACAAATATTTTCATCAATAATATAGAGTTTAGCAAGTTGATCAAATTTTTTAGGATACAAATGGCTAGCATTCTGAGATCACAAAGTCGAAATGAAAAATACAGGATTTATTTTTACTATTTTTTTTTTTTCCAAAAGTGAAAATATATATATATATAACATTGTAAATGAACAAAAGTTTCATTTTCAGATTTCTTTATCAAAAACAAAACAAAAAACATTCTAACAATGTAAATAGAGAGCACAAATTTTATTATTAGATTAATTTTTTAAAAGAAAAAAGATTTATTTTGATACATGAAAAGTTTCATTTTTATATTTTATTTTCTGTTCTATTTTTTAACTATTTACATACATATATATAAAGTACACTGAATGTTAAATTTATCAATTAGTTATCACTACCTTAGATTTCATTTGAGAATCTATTATTTATTTTTATTTAATGTTGAAAGTGATGATAATTATAATTTTTAGTAATTAAGTTACGAAATTTTTAAAAGTTCAACACACGTTACATTTTTAAATGTTATTTTTTTTTATTTAAAAAAAAAAAGCATTATGATTCATTTGAATGTAACAAATTGCTTAAAACTGTTGCCAAGGCATTTTGGAGTCAAGATAATGTTTTTTTGTTGTGCTATGAAAGATCTTTAATATCTTTTTTTTTTTTTTTTAAGGAAAGAAAATTGTATTATTATTGCAAAGTAAAGTGAATTATAAATGCAACAGTTTTTAGCTGAAAAATAAGGGAGATATCTGAATGTAATGTAATCTAGCTTTTAAAAGATTAAATTAGAAATATTTCCAATTATTTATATCATAAAATATTTTTGAAAGTGAAAGAGGAGTTATAGTCTGCTATATTTCGTATTGATTTACTTAGGATTAGAAATTGTAGAAATTCCTATCTATTATGTATAAATTAATTTATATATTTTTATATAAAAATGATTTATATATTGTACATACTATTTGCATTTTTTTTATAGGTTGAGTGTTTCTAATGATTTGAAGTATGACGCCCAAAGAGATCTTAAAGATATTGGAGCTGGAAAAATTGATGTGCATGCTTTGAACAAAGTAAGATAATAATAATACAATCATTGAAAGTATTATAATCTTCTTTGAATACATTTTTATTTAATTTTATTTTTATATACTCTTATGTGATTGTTGTTAAAATTCAAGTTAATAACTAAACATTAATAATAATAACTAAACATTTACTTATCTCTTATAAATATTTTTAATGCCGGCTTTTTTCATTGCGACTAATGATCTTTCTTCAAGATAATGGTTGTTATTCTTTCAAGATGGATCAATTTATTTTACTTAAAAAACATTTTACTTAATTACTCAGATAATGTTTATATCAACAGATGTATAACATTTTTAAAAATAAATTGTTTTATTTGACAAAAAATAAAGAATGAATATCTATCAACTCATTCAGAAATGATGAATTTAATAAGTCATTTAACTATGTGTTAACCAACAAAACTCAAATGATTCTCAGTTCACTCTTTCACATTATTGAAATTAAGCTTGAATGATATAAAAAAGTAAAAAGTGGCTTTTAGATATATAAATGATTTAGTTTCAGCTTTAAATTCTAAATTCTCATTGATAAAAGTACATATTATAACATTATTACTTGGTATCCATTGATTAATCAAGCTAGCATTAATAGGTAGTAAGATAAAAATAACTACTCCTGGAAGTCCATATATTTCTTCTTTATATATATATATATAGAATACATTTATATCTGATTTTAGGTATAATATTTGCCACAACATTTATTAATTTGGGAAGATAAATTCTTCATTTAAATGTTCAATATAAAATATAAATAATATTATTGACTTTATAACCATTGTTCTATTTGTTAATATTTATTTGATGTATTTCAGAAACTGCAAAAATCAAATATACATTACATAATTATGTATTCATTTGCTCTAGCGTTAGCACAGATAATATTTGTTAAAAATTTTAATGAATGAAGAATACAATTACTATAAAACAAAAAGTTTGACAAGATCACAAAATTATTTTTAGTATTGGTAAAATTCAATAAAATACTTCTTTCCTTAATTTAAATATATATATAAAAAAGTAACTCTAAACTATTCTGGAAAGATTATAAATTTAATAAAATATTATTTCTAAGCATTGCTTTTGACCAGGTTGGTCATATTCATTGATGTTATTTGCAATAAACCATGCCTCTATATTTTTTTCTTCGACCATTGCACTCAGTGCAAATGACTTATATTAAGAGGATTGAATTTGTGGCCAGACTTAATTTCATGTTCTAAAAATATAGATTTAATATTATGATCTGTTTTAGCACATTTATATATTTATATTTGTGTTGTACTAATCTTGTAATGCAGTTAGCACGAGGCTCACTATAATAAATTGCATTTATAAACTATTTGGAGAGCTTGGTTTGGAGATAATTTATCTTTAGTATTGTTCAAAATTTGATTAAGATTAGGAGGGGTTCTAAAACTAATATTGAAAATGTTTGAGCAGATTATTTTCATCTTTTTAGATATATGTGGCACAAAAGTGAAGGCTGAGTTAGTTAATTTAGGATATAATATTAATATATTAAATACAATTCTTAAAAAATTCTATTCATCTTTAAATACTAGGAACATTAATAACAATGCATAGATCAGTCTTCCTTTTGTACCATATATATATATCTAAAAAGATGAAAACATTCTGCTCAAACGATTTCAATATTAGTTTTAGAACCCCTCCTAATCTTAATCAAATTTTAAACAATACTAAAGATAAATGATCTCTAAACCAAGCTCTCTAAATAGTTTATAAAATTAAATGTAATGAACCAACATGTAATGTAATTTATTATGGTGAATCTCTTGCTAACTGCACTACAAGATTAGCACAACACAAATATATATATATATATGCACTAAAACAGATCCTAGTATTAAATCTATATTTTTAGAACATTAGGAGTCTCTTGCTAACTGCGCTACAAGATTAGCACAACACAAATATATATATAATGTGCCAAGGCCAAATTGGCACATGTATATAAAATAATTTTGTCTAGAAAAAATTATTAAAATAAAAATCTTTCGTAAAAGAGTTTGAAATAAAAGTTGGAAAATAATTGATTAAAAGTGGGAAGGGGTTTTCTTTAGAAAGTTAAACTAAAAGTTTTATAAAAGGAAGTAAAGTTTTCCTTAATTAGTATTCGTAAAAATAAATAATTTAAAGTTTAAAAAAATATAAATCTCTTTTCATTCGAGCTTATTGTAATAAATTATATATGTGTGTGCGAGTGTAAATAAATGTATGCATGTTAGAATAATATTAAAAAATATATATATATAAATGAAAGTTAAAAAAGAATTATATTTGGAAAACACGGCGATGGCTATTAAGTTAAATAAAGATGTAAAAAAAACCACACCAGCGGTGGGCTACTAATTAAAGATATAAAACAACACGTTTATGAAGACTACTACTAATTAAACAATCTTCAAAAAAACACGTTGTCAGAGGATTAGTTACAAAAGGAATTTCCACAACACATATTTGCCGGAGGATATTAAAACAAAAACACTTCGCATATATAAATAGCCAGATTTTTATCGGACGTCAGTTTTTTCAGCCTAGTTTCCAGTGACAGTCTTGTTTCAGTTCAGATATTATATTATGTATCCAGAAACAGAAACGCGGTGTTGAGCAGCTTTTGGGAATATACGCTCTTACTTCAGCCCTTTAGTCCAACAAGATCATCAAAACTGCCCGTGAAATAATGTCTGCATAACAGCTCAGAAATCCTTCATCAATGTTCAACTGTCTCCAGGAATAAAACCAACGGATTAGCATCAAATCTCTTCAAGAAACGTCAGATCTAACCGGTTAGATACACTCCGTCAGAAGCAGCCAACAACAAGCAATATCCACGTTCCAAAAATCCTAGGTAAAACATTTTATTATTCTCATTTATACATAGTAGCCACCGCTGTAATTCGTAAATCCTACAGAGACAAGTAATTTGAACTCTTAAGCATGCATAAAATGAATTATTGATGTGCGTGTTTGCGAATGTTAGATAATTTATCACTGTTAAATATTATTTTGCTTTCTCATAAGACATATTATATTGTGTTAAATTTCATTCCAATATCAGCCTTTCAAGCTAATTGTGTTAAATTAAAATGTGCGTGTGTTATATTAGATTTAGAAAATATTTAAACTTAGTTAATGTTGTTAAAATAAATGGTCTTTAAACTTATACTTTATTTATCGGTCAATTCTTTTTATCAATTTCTTTTTATCCATTTCTTTTGATCAATTCTTTTTTCTATATTTTATTATTGATTAAAATTAGACTGGGCTAGTTTTGGGATCGTTTCGAGCGCTGGATTATGGGCCTACTGACCAAATACGTTAGTCTGAGACTAACTAGCGCCCAGAGTTTACTCCGAAACAAATAAAGTGTTTGGATAGTAGAGGTTTGAATCTAGCAGCCGAGGAGGGCCATTGTTGATAGTTAAAGCTATCAATAATATTTCCCACTTTGCTCGAACGTGCCGGTTCGTTCATGTAACATTTATAATTACATAAGATTATAAATGTGAATTATAAAAGTTGGAAACCAGCCAAAACATATATACGTGTAAGTAAATAATTCTGCGGAGCGAACCCGGTACAATATAAATGCACTAAAACAGATCCTAGTATTAAATCTATATTTTTAGAACATGAGATGAAGTATATCCATAATTTCAATCCTCTTAATATAAAAGTCGTTTGCACTGAGTGTATGGTCAAAAAAGAAAATATAAAGAGGCATGGTTTATTGCAAATAACATCAACGTAATAAATAAGAAAGACTTGTGCATTGTGTTATCATGGAAATGGTATGTATAAATTATTAACTTATAAATTCTATTTATATAAACTTAAAGTGGTTCCATGAATATGACTGATCTGGTTGAAAGCAATGCTTAGAAATAATATTTTATTAAATTTATAATCTTTCCATAATAGTGTACCTTTACTATTATTATTTTTTTAGGATCGATGATTTTTTCCTTATTGTTTATTGTATCTTAGCAATTTTATTTTTTATATTAAAAACATTTTTCCTATTAAAAAATTGTTTGAAATTTAAAAAATAGTTTATTAGTTTATAAATTATAAAAGAAAAAAGTTTTGTGTTGACACATGATAAAAGAATAAAAAATGGAAAAATTAAATTTTATATTAGATACAAATATATATCAAATTAGAAGTTTAACGATGAATTGACACATGTACCTGATAAAGGGTGACAATATTTGGAAGAGAAATATAATAAAATGTGAGAATTATAAATATGAACTGGTTTTATTTTATAATAGAAGAAAATATTTTGGATAGGAAAAACAGAATTGCAGAATATGTGTTTTGTATGATAAGAATAATAAACTGTTATCTGGATTAATAGAAAAAAAGTTTGTAAAAAATGATGAAATGAGTTTCACAATAACTAAGGATGAAGAAGCAAAAGCTATCTACAACTTGAGTTAAACTCAGGCAACATCTTGAGAGGGATGGAGGGGGGGGGGGGCTTAAGAAAAATAATTTTTGAAACAAATGAAGGTCAGTACATTTTTTAAAAAAATAGATATTTTTTTATAGAGAAAAGTGCTAAAATTTAGGGAGAATTTAAAAAAAATTATTTAGTTTTACTTATAATGAGCATATTAATAAGAATACTATTTATAACATATTAGATATGTTTATACTGTAAGCAGTTTGGATTTAGAAAGAATTGTAGATGCAAATAAGTGTAATGAGAATCATTGTTGAGAAGCAGTTAAAAATAGAATGTAAGTTACTATCTGTTCATTAATCTGGAAACATTTTTTGATATAATGGATTGGGCAGATAGTGTGGATTTGGATGTTTTGAAGAAAAAAGATTTAGATTGGAAGAATAAATAGCTATTAGAAAATTTGTAGAATCAGAAAGTATTTGTAAGATTGAATAGTCTTTATAAACAGCTTATTTCCTCTTTGTTTATTATTTTTTATACTGATCTTGATGATAGTTGTTGTGATAAGGGTGTTACCATTTTGATATGAAGATTCTTTCCATTAGTTTTGCTGATGACATAGCTATATTTCAAAATATTAGAAAGTTAGTTAAGTAAAATATTGATTAGTATTGATGAAATTTGAAGAATGTTTGGACTACAATTTAATACCTAAGTCTAAAAATTGATTATAGATGGAGATGATAAATGATTAAGAATAATTGATAAGCAGGAAGTTTTAGATTAAGTTAATGACTTTAATTTATTTAAAATATTCAGAGTAAGAGTAGAAATTTATTTTGTCATTAGGGGAAATTGAAATTAAGAAAAAAAGCTTAGAAAATGGTTTTATTTGTATTGTGTACAATTAGAAAAAATGATGTGAAAAGATTGGAAGATTTTGAAATGTGGATTTGGAGAAAAGGAAACCTAAATTTGAAGGATGTTGAAGAGAATACATGAAAAGAGATTATTTATTAAGGAAATTATGATTTGGAAAAGAAGTTGGATTGCACATATATTTATAAATAGTGTATGTTTGAGCAGTCTGAAGTGGATAAAAATAGAATTGGTGATTGATGATCTAAAAAAAGAAAATTATGATTTATGTGAAAGTTAGTACTATTGAAAAAGAATTTTGGAAAGTGGGTTGTGGAATATGTGACATTTTTTGAATTCTTATTTTAAAACTTTATTTATTTTTTGTGAGTTTTTGATTCTTTGTGTGTGGTCCTTTTGTTTTGTGTATATAAAATAAAAGTATTGTTTTTATATATCAACGTTTTGAATATTTAAAAAAAAAAAGATTATTCAGTATTCAATTTTTAAAACTTGTTGAGCATGCTTTTGATCACTAAGACCAGAATGATAGTACTCATAATTATTACTTCAAAAAAAATTAAACCTTTTTTTTAAGCCAATGTGAATAAAATTCGTAATATTGTAGAATGTATTTATATGTTAAAATAATAGATATTTGTGGGGGGGGGGGGATAAATTTTTACACTAGAATTAATAACAAACATAATGTAAAAAAAAAAATCGAAATAGAATTCTTTTTTATTTAAATATGGTAATAAGAAAATGTTGGTGGTAGTTAATCATTTTTATGCACAGATAAACATTTCAAACTGCATATGTGAAAGTCATTTATTTTAAAATTATGAAGAGTATGACAAAAGAGACCATTATAAATTGCTGAATGGATCCCTCGAGTGCAAAGATGTTCAACATGTTACTGAGGAAAAGATAAAGATATTTTTTAGTACTAAGGTCATGGTTTATGCAACTAGATTAAAGTTATATGGATATCTATGTATTGTTGTCTAAAATGCAGAAGTGAAAACTTTGTAATTATAAGATCATTATAAAAATCTGAAAGTTTTGATTATGAATCAAGAAAGTCTTTATGTGATAATGACGATTAAGGAAGGACTGGGAAATTTTTAGGCCAAGATAATATATTGTTTATTGTTCAGACTAAGATTAGGAAAGAAGACATGGTATGGCTTTCATTATCAGGAGGAGTATTGCAAGAATTGTCATTGGGCAAAATCCTATGAATGACATTCATCATTACTATAATACAATTCTGTGTTCCAATAATTCAAGCAAGTAAAGAAAAAAATGGAAAGTTTTATTATCAGATACAAATAGGATTCCATAAAACTTGCAAACAAGATATTCTTTTTAGTATTGATGACTGTAATGCTAAAATTGATAATGAAAAGGGAAGAATTCTATCAGACATTATATATCTGGAAACAGAAATGAAGCAGGAGAAAGGATTTCTAATAAGGTGGTGTGAATTTAACAATCTTTTTTATTGGCAATATATTTTTTTAAACAACTAATATGCTGACTATTATACACATGAATATTATGTTAAATATTACATTCTTGGTATTAATAATGAAATACTAAAAATATAATCTAGTAACTGATTGTTGAACAAGTCATGGATATTATTCATGGATAGAATTTCGAGTGAAAGTGAATAGAGTTAAAATCTTGTATAATGTTCTATATATAATCTAAGAAAACATACATATTGCTTTTAAAAATGATATCAAGAATAGATTGAGAATTGCGATGTAATTGATTGAATCAGATGACTTACGGATGAAAGTGAAAGAAATAAAAAGGAAGCTGATAAAAATTTGACTAACATTAAACATGAAAAATGAAAATGGGTGTTAGAAAATACAATGGGAATTGTAAATAAATTAAATCAAATGATAAAAATCTCATAAGAAAACTGAGTAAGATTTTCAAATTATCCATGAAGAATATATTTGTAGAATTATTTAAAATTGTAACTTTTCTTTGAATAATAAAAATTATCTTTCAGAAGATTCATTTAATTTCCTAATTGTAGTTCATCCTGCCACTTCACATTATCTGAGCAGCTATCCAGTTGATTAATTTATTTTTAGGTAATTAACCAAAGGCTATATTATAATATCAGTAACAAAATCGAACAGTCAGAAGAAATATATGGAAAAGTCACTCCACAAAGTTGTCAACCTAGATACTTGATGATATACCTTATATCACAGAACTTTATTAAGCAAGGCCAGATCTACCTTGAAGTAATAGTAAAATTATTAATCAAATCATGTCATAATCTGAAAAGTAATCAGTGGTCTACAGATTTGAAGAAATTGATTTTTACTTCCGCATCAAAGAAAGTAGTTAAGGCAGAATATGTTTATTATTGAATCATATCTTTTATTCCCAACACTAGTAAGATTTTTTTTTAAAATCATAACAACTTAGATTACAACTTTATATTGAAAGAAAATTTTTGATTTCGAGAAAGATTGAGTAATAAAGACTCATTTGCATGATCATTGAACAAAGGCTAGGAATATCAAAAGGCTATATACGTTTTATTGATTATGATAAGTCCTTTGATTCTTTGCATACTTATATCACTATGAATCCTCTATAATAGAATCTGCTGTGGTATAACTTGTTACTTATCTGCTATTGAAAATAAACTAATTTTTGGTAGTATCATTTATTATTAAATATAATAGTCATAAAAATCGATCACAATTTTAATTTATTTTAATGATAAATAAAGTAATTTTTGAATTTGCACTTGATGCTTTATTTGGTCACAGAAATTGAAATTTGTTTGAATTTTTGGAAGGTCATTAAAAAAGTTAATATCTACTTTGTTATAAATTTATTTAAACGCACATTGATTACGTAAGTAATATTTACTAAGGCTTTAACGTCAAGAATATGCGTGTAAAAAATGCGATATTAGGGATCTTTTGCTTATGACTTGGAAGAAAAGAGGGGAACCCTTCTTTACTTCAACCTACTTTCTATCGCATTTTTTACATGCATATTCTTGAGTTTAAAGCCTTAGTAAATATTACTTATCTACTTTGTTATGAATGAAAGCAGATATTTATTAGATAGATAGCTGTACGACATAATTAATCACATCCCTTGTTTTGTTTATTTTTTTAGAATTTTTTATTGCTAATTCACTATAAGAAAATTGTTAATCTTTTTCAATAACTCTATACTTTTGTTTAAAAAAGAGAAACAACTAATTATATTAAAGGACATAGATTTTGTACTTGATTAAGAAAAAAAAATATTGATAAAATATATATATATATATATCTTGATTCTTTGCTTATTGCATTTTGTTATAAACAAAAGCAGCTTTCTAATCTAGGGCCATCTAATTATAAACTTGATTAATCAATGATTATCAGATAGAAGAGCATTTTATTTAATACCCAGATTCATTCTAGCTTTTGGTAATTATAACATAATCGGGCTTGGCCACTTGATGGCGTTGTTGGCAGTCAAAAACAATACAATGTACGTTTTTCGGGGCCGTGTGATTTTTAAATCGCTGTTTTTTTTTTTTGATTATTAATTTATTGATTGCTATAACTTTTTTTTTTCATGCCTTTTTAATTTTAATTTTGTATTTAGTAAACGACAACCTTTTTTTTAATTTTTAAATCTCTGTTTTTGGACAAATTATCATCATTCAGTGATTGTTGCTACTCTGCGATGTCTATTTAGTGATGTCTTTCACTTAATTATTGCTTTCTACATAACAAAAACAACTGTGTAGGTTTAGGGTTACTTTTAGAGTTAGGGTTAGTGTTCTGTTGTTTGTAATGCTAAAATAAAAAATATCAAAATCGTAACCGTAGTCGGATAAAAGAAAGAAACTCAAACTTTTTTAAACAGCAACAAACACATATAAATGTCTTCTTTACTTATTAAACATGTTATATGTGCTTTCTATGAAATTTACAAAAAATCGTGTATATTTTTATTGGACAGCAGAAATACTCGGCTTCTGTTTTCGGCAACTGCAGAAAAAGTTACGTGATCGCCAGCCATTTTATGAACTACGTGGTATTTCATGTGAAAACGAGATTTCGCACGCGAACTCGGCCGAATTCGTTTTGACGTACCCTCAGCAAGCTTTTACACATTACACCTTCTCTAAATAAGGGTGTGGCCATTTGGAAAATTACTATAAAGTCAGGTTTCTTAAATTCATTACAAATACAAAGATTGTATAACGTATATTGTAAAAATTTAACTAATCAAACTGCACATACATATATATCAAACTGTACATGAAAGATAAGTGTGTGGATTCACAGTAACTGTCGCGAAGCAGAAATAGGCCGTATTATTTCTGCGTTCCGTTATCATCAACGGCCTTCTAATGGCTAAGACAAACATAGATGTTTTCTATAGCCATAAGTCAAGCCTTGTAAATGGCATTTGTTAGATGTTTTGGCGAGCCAGAACGCCATCAAGTGGCCAAGCCCGATTACATTATAAGAACCTAGCTTTTCTCTATTTATCAGGGAAGATTTGGGTATTTAAAGCAATGCAATTATGTTTCTGGAATAAGCTCTTCTAACTCCCTTTCAAGCCTGAAATTTAAAAAATTCAAACCAAGCCAGTCTGCATATATGATTATATAATTCTAATCTTAGGTCAGTAACTATATTTTAATAGCCTCAATTTTTTCAGGCATCTTTCTGTCCTGGTGAGATATGTTAATACCATGTGCACATTATTTGATTCTTTATTTACTGAGAACTTTTTTTTAATTTCAGACTTTCAGCTTAATGATAAAAAAAGTTAAAAACGATTGCTAAATGCATAATTTTATTCCAAGTTCTCATTGAAAATAGAAAAGTCAGGACTTGTTTTAGGATGGGAATTAAAGTGTATTATTATCTGATAATCTCTGGTTATTCAAGTTACCTCATGTTTATAATATACATTATTGTATTTTTATATTATTCAAAACAAAAGTAATTTTGTTTATTAAATTTATTGTTTTGTCATTATATTTTTCAGTTTAAATATGCCAAAATTTCTTCCAAAGTGAATGGTAGTGTAAAGAAAGGTGTAATATTTGCTACATATTCATCTTTAATTGGAGAAAGTCAATCTGATGTCAAATATAGAACCAGGTTAAAACAATTACTTCATTGGTGTGGAGAAGATTTTGATGGAGTTGTATCCTCTTATTGGCTTATTTTTATATATAGTAAATGTTTGTGTTTGTGTGTGCATATATATATACTCACACAAACTATGTAAGGGATGAATGAAAATATGAATTTATTTAACTAGGAAGCTATTTGGAAAAATTTTATTCATTTGCTTTCTGAGGCAAAGTCATTTGTAGTACTGTTATCTTTATTAGGATTTGTTAGCATTTTAAATATTATTACAGTATATAATTGTGGGTTTTAGAATATTCTCTATAGAAAAAAGAAACAGTATGAAATTTAATACATTTATCTTGCCTCAAAGAAATAAATGATGAAGCTTAGTAATTTATTATGTCTTATGATATAAATTAAATTTTTGTTATTTGCACAAAAATTTTGTAATAGATGTCTTTATGTCAGCATTTTTGAAAGATCAATGTTTTTTTATTATTGTTAATTAATTTGATCATTTAATAAATGTTAACTTAATGTATTATTATGAATTATTTTTAGTCTTTTATTCTTATTGAATAAAATGTAAAATATTTTTAATCATTATATTGATTTCTGTTTGATCATGTATGAAAATAGATATATATTTACACTAATGTGGAATCAAGTTAATGCTTTTTTTTTATAGATGTAATAATAGAAACATTGTATTCTCATCATTAATTTGAAATCAGTAAATTATTTGATTTGCCAAAATATAACTGCCTTTTTGTATGTAATTATTTTTTGCAAATAAAATAACTTATTGTCTTAAAGTTGATTTCAATTTAAAGCTGATTCATTCCATTTAGATAAATAGTCTTAACATTGGCATCTGCAAAGGCAAAGATTCTCCAACAGCTCTTCATAGAGGAATGTATTTATTAATATATTGTTATTAATGTACATGTATTTCTGAATAAACAAAAAAAATCAAGAAAGGTGATTTTGTGCTATAAACTTTCGTAATAACTTCCTGCTTAAATTGGAAAAAAATTTTAATAAAGCAAAATCCAAAAATCTTAAATGATTATGAGCTGTTATCAAAATCTTAAAAATTAGTTGCTTATTTTATGTGTTCATGTACACGTATATATATTAAGGGTTGTTTTGTAATAGCGTGTTGAAACCGCCGGAGGGCGTTATTTCTATGATAAGCGCACAGAAATATGCCGTTTAGGTGGTCTCCGCTATCGAACGTTCTATTTCTAATGCGTAAGCCTAGAAATAGTCCGTTGTACGGTGGCTGGGTCTATTTCTATGCTAATGCACAGAAACATGACATTTAATCTGCCGCATAAGCTATCGTGTCAGCTTACAGCTCAGATTTGGGCTAAGCATTTTTGATGTGCGATCACATTTCACTTTTGGCTACAGTATTGTGTGAGAGTGGCTGGAATTCCGATTGTCGAAACTATTTTAATATTCATTAAGACCACCTCCCCCTCTATCTCCCATATTTTAGGAATGTCTACTAACAATTATGAGCATAGTCTCATGCTTGCCTAGCCCACATTTCCTGCTCAAAAAATTGGGCAAGTGTAGGTGCAAGCGCGATTGGGATCAAATCACGCTCTAAGTCACATTTCTGCGAGAACAACTGCAAGCTTAATCAAATGGCTGAAATAGGAAAGTTTCCGACGAAAATATAAGTAATGAGAAGAATAAAAAGTAACTACTTTTTAAAATTCATTTTTAATTGATGTATTTTTTTTGGTTCAAAATTGATTTGATAGTACTTTTAAATGTGATAAACAAAAAACAAAAAAATACATAGAAAAAAACCCCGGCATGGAAATATAAGTAATGAAAAGAATAAAAAAATTAAGTACTTTTTGTAAATTCATTTTTTAGTTTTTTTTCTGCATTTTTTTTGTGTTAAAAAATTTATTTGATATTACTTTTATAAATATGATAAACAAACCAAACCAAAAAAAAAAAAAAAAACCCGGCCCCAGCAACGTTATATTTATCTTTGTTTACAAACAAACCACGCCCTTGGGCGGTTTCAACACGCTATTATAGAACAACCATATTAAGTTATTGTGCAATAGATTTTTTTATAGTAAAGATAAATCGACTTGTTACTTATCCTGATTTTGAATTTTTATTATGAAATGTGCTACACTAATTACATTTCTTATTCATTAATATTACTATGAAATTTCTGTGAATGTCTTTAATTTTGGAAAACAAAATATGTTTGCTTTCTTAATTGTATTCATATTGTTTTTGATGAATGCCATAAAGCTAAAAATTTATGCCCAGTTGGTTCATCTAAGCCAACTAAAACAGGACAGACAGTTTTAGATCTTCAGAAAATGTTACCAAAAGCAAGAATAGTTTATGCTAGTGCCACAGGTATTATTTTTTCTTACTATAAAAATTAAAAATAGGTCTGATATTTTTAAAATTTTAATATATGCTGAAGATCAAAATATTTAATATAGCTTCATAAACATTAACCACCATATATGAAACATTGTCATTTTCATAATACAAAAACAATTTTTTTGATTTATTTTACTGGATCACTATAAAATTGAAAAATTAATGATAAATTCTTGAACGATTTTAGTTTTAACATTAAATAAATACTATCACTTTTATGAGAACTTTAACATCAATAGCTATCACAATTATATTTACAGAAATTTACTAGCTTCTATTTCAAAATTTGACTTTTCTTATTAATTATATATTCACTTCTTATACTAATGAAGCAATAATAATAGCTAATAATGTTTTAGTTCTAAAACAATTTAGTATTATAAATCAGTAACATCAGTATTATATTACAGAAATAATTGTCAAACTGATATGGATATGGTTATTGGTTATGAAGTTAATATTACATATTGAATAAATTAGATTATTATTATGATTTAAGAAATGGAATTACATTTCTAATCTAACTCACTTAGATGATTAACATAGAAATTGTTCAAAACTCAGCATGAAAAGTATGCGTGTATTTAATAATAAATTTCATACTTCAACATAGATTTCCTTGTGCATATACATAGTAAATCAAAATATTTCAGCAATATGTATTATATACATGTGTATGTGCTTAGATAAATTAATAATATTTACACTCAGTGTAGAATAAATTTTTACCATGTTAAAAATAAAGTCATTGAAAAAGAAATTTAACTAATGAGATATTTGTAAAATAATACAGATTTTAAACTTCTCCCTCGATAATTTAATATACAAATTAAAAAGCGTATGCAACACTTGAATGAGAAGCTATACCGATGAATATGAGGCAAATGGCCTCGAAAGCGCTTAGCGCATAATAATTTTTGGAATCGGTATAGCTTCTCGTTCAAGTGTTGCATACGCTTTTTAATTTGTATACTAATGAGATATTGTTAAATTTTTAAAGTCACATTATATAGCCAAGTGACATTTTGGGTATATAGTAATTAATTCTCGGAATAAAAGAAATTAATGTTATTATTGTAAAGCTTTTTATAAAATACATTATAATGACATTCAAAAACAAGTCTTGAAATACTTGAGAGAAATAACAATCATAAACAGACTAACGGAAGATGATCTGTTTCATTTGAGAGGATGATGAGTTGCACTCAATCAGTCATTAAATTAGTCATCAAGCAGATTGTCATATAATATTGGGAAGAGTAAAACCCAAACAGATAGTAATAGCTTCTTAAAGCAACAAATTTAAATTTGTCAATTTCAGCATGCTCTCAGGAATAATACGTGGCTAATAAACTAATGTTTGAATTGATTGCAAAGCCCTTGTTTGCATATCTTTCAACTGCCATTGGATATCAATGTGTTTTATATACTGTACTATTTCTTAAAATTGTAATTATTAATACTTATACAGATAATCATTGAAGAATTCACCTACAAATTCAGATTTTTATTGACAGTTGTAACAGAGCTTTATATATTATGCTTTCTATAAGAATTGCAAAATTTTATGAATAAGTAGAAAATCAAAAAAATTCATCTGTGATTTCAGATTTTACATATCATGTCATTCTTAATTTCCATACAAAGTCCTGAAGCAATTTCATAAAATCATATTTGTTCAATATATATATATGATTTACTCTAGTTGTATTAGAATATTATTCATAATATTTATTAGATACAAATTTACCATTAAGATGAGGAATGGAAATTGAAATATAGTTGAATTGGAATTTTGAAAATGCAACATTTTTGTTTAAATCTATACCTTTGACAGTCAAATTGTTCACTATTAATAATTTTTATTTTTTTAAAACTTAAGAACTATATACATAAAGTTAGTGATGTATATCACAAATGTATCATTATGTGGTAGTTTAGTGTATGTGATAATGTTGCATTTGTTAATATGCTGTTTAAAACATTTAAACATTTCCGCAAATGATTCCGTGATAACAATATCCTCTTGAAATGAGGTATTTTTAGATAGATTTAATATTTTAATGTATTTGTTTAAAAAAAAAAAAGTACTTTTTTATATATTTATATTATATTTTCTGAATTAAAAATAGAATGAGAGAAATATACTTGAAAGCATTTTCAAATATAAAAGTTTTGAATATTTATTTGTCTTCATATTAGTAACATAATGATTGCCTATATTTAAATATTTTTAAAAAAAATTGAAAATAGATAATTAAAATATTATTTTAATAATAAATATTAAAATATCTTTTCACAAAGTTCAATACATTTTCATACTTTAAGCATGCTCTAAAAAGTCTTGTTTATGTCTTTATATCAAATGTAGAGTTCATTTTAACATTTACTTTAGCTAATGGTATTCGTCAATTTAGTCATTCTATGTTGAGTACTTGGTTTTTCACATCAAAGTTTTTTTTTAAATGTCAACATTAATCAGCATTTAAATTTTGTTTTTATGACTCTCAGCTAAAGTTATTACAGTATAAGTATCTAAGATGATACTTTTAAAAAATATGTGTACAATGTTTTCACTTCTAAAAGATAGATAAACTAAATTGACAGTTGGCCTAGATTGTTGATGCTTTCTTAAAATTAAAATACCTAAAAATCTTGCACTCATAGTCACAATATCAGCTAGTGAAGCTTGTAACATTTTCTATTTCAAGCAGTGACAGTCATTGATTTAGTCATTCACAATAATTTCACTGCTTAGGAAATGAAGGGTAAGTGAATTAAATTACTTCTTTATATAATAAAGAAATCTGCTACTCCAATATTTGTTGTATAAATTCTAATTTAGTGAGAAAAAGTGTTTATTGTACAATATGTTCATTAATCTTATTATAGCAGTCATATTGCTCTATCTTATTAGAATTGAGTTTTTGTTTTTCCCATGTATGTATGTATTTAAATAAAATTAGCATTTATTTTATTTTATAAATTCCAGTAAAGCGTTTTTGTTTTTGTTAAATATCTATTCAATATATTTATCATGTTTTTTTTATTAATAATTTTATTTATTCTATTTACTTGTTTTTTTCTTTGTTATTTGCTTCTGTACCTATATACTTAAAGTTTTTATTTTTTGTTATTACTTATTACATTTGCTTCTTTTATTTTTTTTATATTTTTATTGTTTTATTGAGTAAATGCTACTTTTAAATTCTTTTATTTTTTTCACTTCTTTATAATTTTTTTTATTTAAACAATCCTATATGTTATATCAACTGTAATACTTTATATTAGATTTCTTTGTATATACTGATATTTTTTCATTAGCAATTTCTTGTATTAAAATGTCTAAACATTAATGTTGTTGTCTATTTTTTTTTTTATTTTAAGTTCAATTTTATATAAATTTTTATTTTTCATTTAATTTAAACTTTATATGTAATTATGTGTCATGAAAAAGTTGCGTTTTTATAATACTTTTTTCAATTCATTCATATAACTCTCCCATTATCAAATGATTTTTTTTTTTGCATGCAGTATTTTTTATTAAACTCAAATATGACCTCCTTACAACATATTTATTAGTTCTATTATTGTATACATTAATGGTTTTATTTTATTATCTTCTCTATATCTCTTTATAGCTGTGGTTTCGTTTATATCAGTATTTGTGTACATTGAAACTATATTCAATTTAAATTTTTTATTGGCTATATTTATTTATTATTTTATTAAATTTTATTGTGAAATCTTTATTATTTATTATAGATTCTTTGAAGATTACTTTGAATTATTAAAATAAGAATTTATATCACTTGTAATGGTCTTAACTACATGTATTTTCAATTCTTCATATATTTGTGCTGTTTTACTTTATTTAAATTATTATTAATTGTCCATTTATCAATTACATTTTTAATTTTCAACTCTTTAAATATGTTCTATATTCTTTTAAGTTTGTTATTACTATTCTTTACTTTCAAAAATAGTTTTTTTAAGCATATTGTTTTACTTAGTCCTATTTCATCTGTAATTATTAATTTATTATCTCCATGTACTTTCATAAAAATTATTATTATTTTTATTTTTAATATTTTTATTATAATTTTGCATATATTTATTACTATGATTATATTTGTTTGTTTTTTTTGTTTTTAATCTCATTATTAAGAATATTACTTTTATCTACAACAATTTTTATATTAAGTTTTATTATTTAAATGTAATTCTTCTACTTAATTTATTTTTTTTATGTGGAAGATATTCAATATCTTTCTTAATAATTTTTTTTGCCCTACATAGTTAAATACAGTGGTAGATCCTGAAACTCAATGTTCATGTACGAAGTCCTAAGCAATAAACCTTTTGATTATTAATATTTTTTTTTTTACAATATATTTTTTTATTAAAATTATATTAATTGCATTATACATTGCGTTTAATTATCAATTACTTTTTTTTTTTTTTTAAGTATCATAGCATCGGCCGGGACGCGAACCTGCAACCCGGGCAATTGCCTGCAAGTGCAAGGCAGTCGCGCTGACCTCTCGACCACCAATGCAAGACAATTATTTCTTTTGAATTTTTTTTGCTTTAGGACTCCCCCCCCCCTTGCTTTAATTTAATATCCTTATTTATTTATATTTTGCACCTTTTTTGGCTATAATCCATTAAAGATTATTTCTTTTTTCAATGTATTTTTTTTTAATTTTAGTTCTTCATTATCAAATATTATTATTATCTAATTTTCTTTTTTTTTTGGAGCTATTTTGCCTTTTTTTAAATTTCTCATTTTACATTTAATTTTAGTAAGGAATTCTTGATTTTTTAGTAATTCCCTTTCATTCATTTTTGTGAATTTCAGAATTAATTGATTTATTTTACTTTTTTAAATAATAATAATAATAATAATAATGTGATGGATAATTTTTGTTTTATGTTATTTTTCCATTTTTGATATATTTTACAGTAATCTCACACACAAATAGAACTACCAGAAATTTGTTTTAAGGAAATTACATTTGAATTTAGTAATGATTATTACCATATGAATTAAGAAGGATTATTGACAGAGGATTATTAAGTGATATATTAACATTTATATGAAGAATTTGAAAAAAAAACATAAAGGATAAGTATAAATATATTTTTTATATATACAGTATATAAAAGATAAATAGATGACTATAAACTAATTTTCAATAAAAATGAAAGACTAAAGAATGATTAAAAAATTAACTTTATAATAGAAAAAGAAATTAGTAATAGGACAGAAAAAATACCAAGTAAATAGTTTAATTAAATATAAAAATATATAAAACAATTTATTGCTGTAAATAAAAATAGAATTTAAAAATGCTAATTAAAACTATTAAAAAAAGTAGAAGAAAATGTTTAAAAATATTATAAAATAAAAAAACATCAAATATTTAATTATAAACGATCAAAATATTTAATAAATAAATTTTGTAATAAAGTAAAAATATTATACAAATTAAGTATACATATTATTTTAAAAAATAGTAATATATTGAATAAGAAAACAAAAACTAGGTGGATAACGTAAATGGAATTTGTGAAATAAAATATGAACATGAAAATATAAATTTTATATGCATGGAAGAAACAAAGAATTTAAAACAAGAATAAAGCAATATAAATATAACAAAAAATCTACTATTGTATATGCAATGTATACATTTATTTAATTAATTTTTGTTTAATTTATTAAATTTATTTTATATATATATATATATAAAATGAGTAATTATTCAGATCTAAAATTATTAATTGTCAATCAACTTTTTCAGTTCATAAAATATATATATATTATTATTTTTTGTATTTTTTATCCTTTTATGTTTTTTCAATTCGATTTTTGAAAAAACACTTTTGAATTTTATAATTAATACGCAGATTCAAAAATAATGTTTTATTACTATTATATTTTATTTAATTTCTCTAGTATATTTTGTATTTATATATGTAAATTTTAACAAATATATAGATGTGCATATTTTATTTTTCTTTGTATAACTTTTTTATTTATTTTATATATCTATAAACTAATTGTTGAATTTTATTTTTTTAATTAATACAATATACAGATTCTGTACCAGTACAAAATTAAAAATCTTTAGAATATATTGTAGACATATCTAGTTTTGTAGAAATTTTACATTTTTTGCTCTCGCGGTTAGTTTGAAAAAAGAAGTGAGGATTAAAGGATATATTTTAATTTAAGAGTACTGGATTAATTGAATTGCACTCATATAAAAATAACTTTCAAATATATCATAAAAATTTGATAGGAATAAAGAAATTGTACAAATTGAGATATTTTGATAGATTTCTATAATATAAAAATAATATTTACTTTAAAAAGCAGATACTTTCTTAAAATACATTTATTTACATTCTTATCTAATATAATTCATTAAATTTTATTCTTTTATAGGTGCTTCTGAACCCAAAAATATGGCTTATATGGTACGATTGGGAATATGGGGAATTGGAACCCCTTTTCGTGAATTTAATGATTTTATTCAAGCTGTAGAAAGAAGGTAAATGAAATGTATAAATCAATAGAATGTTTATAAATTTTATTGTCAATTTGCTATCTATAATTAGAAAAAACTTTTGACTTTAGCATAGTGTTCAATAAGTTATAATTGTAGTTGAGAATATATAGTGACACTTAAATTTCTTTAATAGTATTTCACTTAGGTTATAACAATGCCTTAATTTACAGCTGTTGCCATTTTTTTTTATATTCTACAATATGTACTTAAAATCAAGTGCTATTTTGTTTTTGGAGTGTCACTATCTGTTTACAGCATTTGTGCTTTATATCAATAATGCAATAAATAATTAACTTTTATTGATTTAGCTATTGTTTACATCAAATTTTTTTTTAGCTGTTATTGTAATTACTTATTTCCAAAAACTAAATATTAAAATTTTTCAGCAATTTGTACATACAATATAATATAAAAGAACATTCTTTATTTAAAAATCTAAATGAATCTTAATTTAACTATTAGCTTTAATTAAATCCTAGATGTATTTTTAATTTTATGTTCTTTTGTCTCTATATCTAATGAAAAAAAAAAAAAAATTAAAAGTAAATATTATATGTATTTTGGTTTGATTTCACAGTTTTGTAGATTTCTGATTATTGCAAACTAAAATCATACCATCAAATGTTTTGTTTTTGTCATTATAAGCATTCATGAATGAATTTAAGTCTGTAACTATGAGAGTCTTTTATTCTGAAGTTCTATTGTATAAATAGATATATATAGTGCATTTTATGAAATAAGCAGACTTCTCCAATAGTCCTCAAAAACGAACTTAATAGATAACATTCTTTATTGTATTATCTATTCATTTTAGACTATTAATATATTTTTTTTTTAAGCTTTCCATTCTTGTTTCACTTTGTAGATAAGAATAATTATACTTATTTTGTGTGTGTATGCATGTAAAAATATAATGAACTTTTAATAAATTTATAGGTTTTTTTTTTTATAAAAAAAAAAAGTGTATATTTAAAAAACTTATTAAATTATTATATTTGAATGTCCCTTTCTCCTCCCCTTGTTTGTTTGTTTTTAAAGGTTGGATGTTTAATTAATATATATTTTAATGTGTTATTATTTTGCATCTGAAATTTTGAATAAATCAACACAAAAGGTTTTTATTGTTCGTAGTTAATTGATTGGTTCTGGAAAACGTTTGTGATTATTATATTTAGGAAAAATTGTCATAGATATAGTGTTAATAAAATTTAATTAGGACTATAGTGTTAAGTATATTCATTATTCATATAAATAGATATATTCAAACACATACTTTTTACAATATATATATATTATAACAGTACGCATCCTCTCAATGAGATAAGTTAAGACAGTCGCATCTCACTATAATCAGATTTGCAGTCTTTATATAGGATGCCATGAATGATGTGATTTAATTTTAATATAAAACTATATCTTTTCCAAATAAATAATTTATTATTAATATAAATTATATCTAAACGACATGAAATCAATCTTCACCTTAATTGATTTAACCGTTATGCTCAGATTTCAAACTCAGGGAAGTTTAACAATTGACTCTCTTCAGGGGTTCCTATCAATATACTAGAGTAATAATGACAAATCTCATTAATTCTTTAAAATGGGTTTCATGAAGTTAATATAATAATCAATAAAGATTATATATTAAATGTTAGATCTTATCTTATAAAATCAAATAAATAAATAAAATAAATTAAAGACTTCATTTAGTTTAATATAAAACATAATAATTATTTTATTTAACAAATAAATAATTTAAACTTTATAATATATAAGAATAATTTATATATCTACTATCTTATAATTTAAATATAAATATATTCTATTTACCCACGGTAGATATATTTTTTAATTTAGAACACTACATGATTTTATATCTTATATAATATATATGTATCTAAATATTAAGATTACTATATTAAATCTATCATATAATAATTAGATTATATAAATGATAATCTAATTATTTGTATATAATGTTTTCATCTGTTAAAGTGATTATATGTAATTATTTATCATTAAAACAAAAAAAAATTATAAATATATTTCATACCAATGTTAATCATTTATCCAACTATAATAAACAATGGTTATTAGATTATTTGAATTTGTACAAACAAATAGTGTCATGTCTTAAAAAAAATATGTAAATTGAAGAATAATTTAATTTCTTACCTCTAAGTTCACTCTATCCCTTTTGTATATTTATATGCCTTTTCCATGTTAATATCGCTTATCCCATATCTATATGTTTATTAAATATATAAAAAAAATATTTTAAATTGTTAATCTTTTCTTCTTATTCATTTCTTTAATGAAATGAATTCAATGATAAAGAAAATGAGATTAATATTCAATTATAATTTTTAAAAATTAAATAAAAGTTAATGCAATAGTCCTAGATGTTCCTGGAATTCACGAATGAAAATCCTTTATAATTCCCTAGTTGTTATGCATTGAAGAAGATAATATGAGATCTCAAGTTGACGTTTAGTTTCCTCCTTGCATATAAATGGCATCTCCTTTTATACACAGTTCTTTTATTAACAATTATTCCATTTCGAAGATATAACTTATATCTAATTTTAAAGGCATTTGGTAAAAGTTGTTATTCACATATATATATATTTGACTAGACAAGCACATTTTATATATCCTACAATAAAACTGGTGTTCTATTCACTTCACATTTTTCTTATACTATAAAGTTCATTAATTTAATTAAACCACCTAAAACGATCTTTATAGAATACAAAAATTCTATTCAAATTAAGTAATTTAGAAATTACTTTTCTTTAAGAAATATTAGAAATTTTTTTCTAATAAGCTTTCTTATTAAATCGTTCAAAAAAATATAGATTTTATCCTATATACTATTTTTTTAAATCGAATACAGTATAAGTCCTTGTGAGGATATTGCTGAAAAGATCGAATCTTTTATCTTACCATAAATTATTTGGTTTTTTTTTTATTTATAGTTGCATGAGGTTGCTAAAGCATATCATATTATATATTGTGATATTACCATTCTATATTAAATCATTAAGTTAATTTCATTTTTTTAATCCATTGTTAAATTGCATGTGAACTTAGACATTATCACCTTGTCAATTGTCTTTATTAAGGAATTAGTATTTCAACAATGGTTTTTCATTTCAAAGAATGAAAAATTCTAATTTACTATATTACATATTTATTTTCATGAATATAATAGAAATAAAAATATAATCTATACATATGTTGATTATATGAGTAATGTATACTGGTAAATTTTTCCTCGACTAAAGAGGATTAAAATAAACTAACATTTTATTTTAATTCTTCATCTTTATTATTATTTATACATTATTACAATACATATTTCTTTTTTTTTTATTTCCCCATGACTTAAGATTTTTAAATTCTTAATCAATTATTAGAGGAAAAAAGATTATTAATTATTATATTTAATAATAATTAAATTGCTTTATGGGCAATTTGGTTCTTTTTTTTTTATTATTATATCTTAAATATGGTACATCTCATATTATTTATTTTGATCAAATCATAGATTAAATGTAATATCATTTCTATAATATTACTATTTATCCAGACTGTTTTATTTTAAAATTATTACCTATTAAAGTTAAATAATTTAATAATATTTTATTATGTAAAAATCATTATATAGATTACTTTCTTTTTATTCACTTCTTTCAATCAATTTCCATATAATGTATCCTTATCAATATATTTGGAATGGTATATCAAAATAATTATATGGTAGAAAACCTGATTATTTTGTAACTAAGCTTTAATTAGTTAGTTCATCAGTATTTTATGTATAAATCAAATTAAAGTGCCAATCCTGCTCCTTATTGAGACTTACTAGACTATCACTGACATCCAATAAATCAATACACATAAACTTATTTAGAGGTACTAATCCTGCTTTTTAATTTTTGAGACTTAGTAGATTATCTTTAGCATCCAATAAACATATCAATTGGAATTTATTTATGAACTTGCCAACTTATAAGCAACCAGTCTTCTGTTTCCATATTAATGATATGATCCATCCTAGATTTTATTTTTGTAAATGAATCTATAAATTTTTTAGACAATTATATATAATACTTCCTTCTCTTTCATAACTTAATTCTTTACATTTCTTCACTATAATACTAATAATTATTACATAATTTAGGCATTACATAACTTATGGTAATTGATTATTTAAAGAAATTATTATATTTTTCCTCGATAGAGCTTTAATATATGAGCATTATAAATACCTCGTATCTCATCATCACAATCTAACCAGTATGCATTTGGTCCCGCTTTCTTTATAATAGTAAACGGTCCTTCATAGGTATTACAAAATCTGTGAAAAATAATATTTTGTGGATTACTAACATGTGGAGTCTTTAAAAATACTTTGTCACCTACTTTAAATTGATAATTTGACTTAAATGTATTTTTATGACATTTTTGAGCCATTTGTATCGTTCTTTCTAAAGCTTCTTTTCTATCTTTTCCAATATTTATGGTTAAATTAGGGATTATTGGTATATAATATTTAAATAGTATTGGTATATTTTGTTTTAATTGTAATTTAATGGGTGTGAATCCAGTGGATTCATTAACACTCCAATTTATATAATTTACCATATCTGGTGTGTGCTTTACCCACCCCTTGTGATTACCTGTCTAATAAGTTCTAAACAAACGTCCAAGTTCTCGCATTACACGTTCGCATGGGTTTGATTGAGAATTTCCTATAGAAGTAAGCACAGTTTATTTGATGCTTATTTACCCATGTATTCCATTCTTTGGATAGGAAAGGTCTGCCATGATCAGTTGAGATTGTCATAGGTTTCCATATCCTATCAAAATGGAGGGTGTCTAATACTTTAATAGTATATCTAGTATTAGCTTGGGATATTGGATAAGCAGACACAAATTTAGAAAAGAGATCATAAGCTACTAAAAAAAAATTTTTTATTAAATGGAGGTAAGGGTCCATAGTAGCTAAGATCTCATTTGGTCTTTCTGGAATGATAGAATTCATTGAACTAACATAATTTTTATTTACTGGTTTAGCTCTCAAACATATTTGACAATTTTGAATTTTATTCAAAATATCTTTATGCATATTAGGCCAATAAAACCAGTTCTAGACACTGTAATGTCCATATAAACAATGTTTATATTGTATGAGTGGGTTTTTTAGTATTTCAGATATTACTACCCTCCACTCATTTAAATTATCATTAATTTTATATTTCAAGACCATATTATCTATCTTATATAATTAAAGAACAGAATTTATGTAATTGTTCTGGTTTACATGGATTTCGACTTAGTGCATCAGCTACAACATTCTCGGATCCTTTACAATATTTAATTGTATAATTGAATTCTTGCAATAATAGACTCCATCTCACTAATCGAGAATTAGTCAGGTAGCTGTGATTCAAGAATTTGAGGCTTTTATGATCAGTTATCACTATCACCTCTGATTCGATAAGCATCTGTTGAAATTTTTGTAAAGCCCACACTATTGCTAGTGCTCTTTTCTCTGAATCCGTATAATTCAATTCAAGACCTTTTAATAGACAGTTAATAAAATAGAGGACTCCTGTTTGGCCATCCTCGTGGATTTAAGATAAAAGTTACCCTAATCCATAACTGCATTATCTGTTTTTAAGATAAATGGTTTGCTAAAATCAGGAAAAGCTAATATAGTTTGCTTTAAAAATCCAGCTTTGATTTTAGCAAACACCTCATCTTGTTCCTCAGTCCATTTCCATTTCTCATCTTTTCTAATGAGTTTTAACAGTGGTTCCATGTAATCAGAAAATTTTTCATAGAAACGATTATAAAAATTACATATTCCTAAAAATGATTTTATTTGTTTTTTATTTGTGGGTTTAGGGAAATTCTGTAAAGCACTAATTTTATCCGGATGAGGTTTAATCCCATTGTGACCTACAATATGACCTAAGAAGATCACTTCATTAGATACCAAAGTGCTTTTCTTAAAATTGATTTTTATTCCTTTGTCAGAACACTTTAAAAAACATTTTTATATGTTGACGATGTTCTTCAATTGTAGTTGATGCAATTATAACGTCATCTATATATTTTGTTAGTCTGTTTTATATCAGGAGATAAGGTTTTATCCAAGCACCTAATTAAAGCAACGTCAAATGGCATCCTATTAAATTGGTAAGTAAATGCTTTGGTAGTTATGGATGGACCGTACTGTTGCCGGCAGATGGCGCTGCGACACCAACAACCGGCTCGAAGCCTGCAAGTGATAAATTTATACACAAAATTGTCAGAAAATCAAAAAATAAAAATGCCCGAGGATATATATATCCAAGAAATACATCGAAAGTACAAATTATAAAAAAAAAACAAGAAAATCCAATAAAATTCAAATTAAAAAAAAAAGAAATTGATGAAAATCCACAATCTAAGAAACATGACGGAGAGAGAGCGGCAAATCCAAAAACATCAGATTATTTACCTTTCAACATTTGTAAATATAATTAAATATGCATCTTATATATATATTTACTATGCACAGAATATAGTACTAAATTAAATTTTTAAGAAAATATTTTCTCTTTGGCAAAATGCTGAAAAATCATTTCGTATTTTGAATTGCATTGGGGTGTTATATTTTGTGGAGGTACATTGTTTGCGCCTATATTTTTTTAATGCAAGAAAGCTATTATGTCACATTTCAATTTGCAACTTTGTTTAAATAAAACGTAATGAAATATGCATCTTATATATAATTACCAGTGTGCACAGAATATGGTACTAAATTATATTTTAAAGAAAATCATTTCTCTTTGTCAAAATGCTGAAGAATCATTTATTATTTGATAATTTGAATTAAAGAAGAGTTGTAAACAAAGCAGGACATTGAGGAACTCATCTTTGTGTAAATGGCCAGAACAACTTGGAACCAAAAGTTGTAATATAAACTTGTTATAATGATTAATTAATAAATAGCAAATTACTTGCTATAATTATATTTAATCACTTACTATGTGTTGTGAGTTATTATTTGCAAATAGTCTTTTTATTTTTTAAATATTAAATGTATATTTTTGAAAAGTTACTCAGTGACTGCCATATTTTTTTATAACTTTTCATGTTGGGGGGAAGAGCGTTATCTCTAGTAATACACCAAATTCTATATTTGCATTTCAATTATTTTTGATCGAATTTTTTTTATTTGTATTTTAGAAGTATTTATATGATTTAATTTGTCCATTTCAGTTATTTTTGGATAGAAATTCTTCATTGGGGGAGGGGGTAGGTTTTATGTTTGACTTATTTTTGATGATATGCCATAATTTCAAAACAGTAATATCCTTTTTAGTTTATATAACCGTTGCTTTTTAATCTGATCGTTTGCAAATATTCAAAGCTACTTAATTTGCTGATTCATATTTACAAATGTTGAAAGGTAAATAATTTGGTGTTTTTGGATTTCCCGCTCTCCACCATGTTTGTGGATTTTCATCAATTTCTTTTTTTTTTAATTTGAATTTTATAGGATTTTCTTGTTTTTTTTTTATAATTTGTACTTTCAATGTATTTCTTGGATATATATATATCCTCAGGCATTTTTATTTTTCGATTTAAGTGAAGAAAACTTGATTTGGGGGGGGGGGTCATTCTCATATTTTCATAGAATTTATTTTTTTTAATTGGAATTTTATAGCATTTTCTTGTTTTTTTTTTTTATAATTTGTACTTTCGATGTATTTCTTGGATATATATATCCTCAGGCAATTTATTTTTCTATTTAAGTGAAGAAATTTTGATTTTAGGGGGGGGGTAGGTCTTTCTCGTATTTTCATCGAATTTTTTTTTTTCATTTGAAATTTATAGCATTTTCTTGATGTTTTTTTATAATTTGTACTTTCGATGTATTTTTTGGATATATATTGCCCCAGGCATTTTTATTTTCCAATTTTCAGACTCTTTCGTATATAAATTTATCACTTGCAGTCTTCATGCCGGTTGTTGATGGTGTCACAGCGCCATCTGCTGGCGACAGTACGGTCTCTCCACCAAAACGTTCTATATTGGCAATCTTCGGGATGAAGATCTATTTGCCAATAGCTTGAGGTCAAACCGAAAGTAGAAAATACTTTCTTGTTTCCAAATCTCTCAAATAATTTGTGTATGGGGTGGGGTGGTGGTATATTTCTGTCAAGGACAGTAATTTTATTTAGTTGTTTAGCATCTAAACAAAATCTCATTGACCCATCTTTCTTCTTCACCGTTACAACTGGATTACAGTAAGGTGAAGAGCATTTGGAAATGATTTCCCATTCAAGCATTCTATTAATTTGTTTATATATTTCTTCTCTATATTGATAAGGAATAGGATAAAATGTGGATTGAAAAGGTTGATCATGAATTAATTTTATTCTTTGCTGAAAACGTTCAATAACTCCTGGTATTTCTGAGAATATTATATTATATTCATTAATAATAGATTGCAATTTATTAGCATTATCTCCATCAATTAAATTTGATTTGGCAATTTTTGATTTTACAAGTGTTTCTGGTATGTTTGACATTATACAATCAATTTCAAATAGGTCTTACTTTTGAGACAATGTCATCCTTAAAACCTCACCACCTACCATAACTATCTTATCTTTAAAATCAATCAAACATTTGTTCAGATGTAAAAGTCTACTTCCAATATCATTTCATGAATGAGTCCAGCTAATATCATAAAGACATGATAAATACATGTTTGATTAATAATCAGTTTGATCCAGATTTGCTTTTGAATTAATTTTACTTTTTTATTGTTAGCCAGGGTAATCTGTACTGATTTTAGAGGTAAGATTTTAATATCTGGATTTTTATCCATCAACCTTTTATAAAACTCATCAAATACTACAGATATTTGGCTACCATTATCTAATAAGGCTCTAATTTGCAAATCTTCAAACATAATATTAATTAATGGACAATTTTGTACAGCATACTTGGGCTCATCATCTTTCTCTGAACATATTATGTTGGTGATTTGTTTAATTAAAATTTTATTTTTTCCTTGTTTTAAATATGGGTCTTTGAAGAGAGGAACTATTTCCGAAGTCCCTTTTTAATTTAGTTTAGCTGTTGTTTTGGGTATATTTTTATTATACCCTTTTTAAATTTTGTTTGATCCACTAGAAGTTGCTGTACTATTAATTTTTGAAATTTGATGTATATCAGAACTTAGTTTAACTTCTGCATCATTATTACTTTTCATTGTTTTACTTTGAGAATGATTAAAAATCTTATGTTTTCTTTTTTTATAATTAATAGCATTTACTTGAATATCTTCTTTCTTTCTTTCAAAATACTTTTGATTATTTGAGTCTATATTATTTAAAATATCTATAATTTGTTTGATATTTTGCGCAATTAGAAAATAATGACTGCTCAAATTTCATAGGTAAGTTATGTTTCACTATACGAATAATTTGATTTTGGCTAAAATGATATGTATCAAGGATTTTCAGTTTTAATACCTGTCTTCTAAAAAAATTTAGTAAGAGTTTCATCTGGCATATTTTTATATTTTTCCTGAAGTATTTGATATAACAGTGATTCTTGACGATCATTATTCCAAAAATTTTTTATCAATAATTTTGATATTCTTCAAAAGTTTTGATTCCCACCATGATAAAGCATCACCTTGTAAATGACTGTATGCTACTATCACTTTTTCACCTTCTGTTAAATTACTATTTATTGAAAATTATAAATTTAAACTCTTTAGATGCTCTATTGGAGCTTTATTTGTAAACCCTTGGAAATTTTTTAATCTTACAAATTGATTTATAGCATTAGATTGTAATGTGTGATTTGTATTGTTAAAATTTTGTTTTTGCAGACATATAGATGATTGTTGATTGTGGTGGTGAGCAAAGTCTTCTATAGAATAACTAATATTATCATTATTATTTTGTTCCCGTTGCATGTTTTCCATATCAATTACTATTTCATTTTGATGTTCCTTCTTATTTGGATCTTTCCTTATCCTATTAATCGCTTCTAATATTTGATTAAATTTATCTGAAGTAGTGTCTTCTTTAATATTATATAATTTAATCTTTTTACAAGCTTGGGTATAATTTTCCATTATTTTTTTTCTTGCTCAAATTCCTCCTTCAAAATTTTTATTGTTTGATCTATGGTAATATTTTTATTTTCCAATTGATTAAGTATATCTGATTGATTCTCTAATAATATTTCAATATTATCTTTATTTAATTTTAAATCTGTATCAATCAAATTTTGTTTCATGTTTAAACATTGAAAATCTGTTTCCATAGACTGAATTTTTTTTTCTTGGTTATTAATTTCTACATGGACATCTTTTATTTTTTCATCTATAACTTTTTCAGTCTCTTCTTGGATTTTATATATTTCAATTTGAAGGTGATTGTGTTTAGTTTTTATTTCTAAAAATTTGTTTTCTACATTATTTTCTAGCTTTGTTTCAAATTCATAAAATCTTTTTTGACACCTAAGATATGTTTCCTCAATGACCTTTTCAATTTTTTTGAATTTCATTATTCATATTCGTCTGTATTTGTGATACCTCATCCTTTAAATCTGTTTTTATATTATCTAATTTTATTGATAATTCATTTGTGATATCTGCTTTCAAATTTTCCATCTTGGTATCCATCTTTGCAGACAAATCTACTTTCAGATTTTCTATCTTTGTATCCATCTTTTCCATCTTGGTATCCATATTTGCAGACAAATCTACTTTCAAATTTTTCATCTCTACTTTCATATTTGCATTTAAATTTTCCATCATTTGTTGCATTATTGACATCATTTGACTTAATGATGGATTATTATCACTGGTTTTATTTTCTATAAGTTTGTCAATAATATCCATAGTTTCTGGAACCTGGATATTTAATATAGAATTACCCTCAGACACATCTATATTTATTTGTTCATTGATACTATTCATAGCATCAGCTATACTTGAACTAAGTACCTCAGTTTGCATTTCTATATTACTATAGGTTTTAGAAGAACATATTTTATACTTTTCGTAATCATAAAACTAACTTTATTTTAAATATAACTTTACTTATACAATAATATATCATTTATCATAGGATATTAATGCCATGTTGTTGTTTTTTTCAAAGTATATATATGTTCTTACTCTAATGCCTAATTTTAAAACTATATTTTTAAGCAAGTGATCTATTTATTTAAATTTTAACTATTTAATTTTCAAAGTCTCCATTATTTTATTAATTACTATTTTACAATACATTATTTTACAATAAGAACTTTAATATATGAGATTATTATTAATAATATTTATCCCTCAAAGTTTTATATCCCTATACAAATAGTATAATGATATGGAATCTATGATTCAGGGGTATAATGGTATGGAATCTATGATTCAGGGTCCCACTTGGCTGCACTATATGTAACGGTACGCACCCTCTCAACGAGATAAATTAAGGCAGTCGCATCTCACTATAAACAGATTTGAGATCTTCATACAGGATGCCATGAATGATGTGATTTGATTTTAATATAAAACTAGATCTGTTCCAAATAAATAATTTATTATTAATATAAATTATATCTAAACCACATCAAATCAATCTTTACCTTAATTGATTTAACCGTTATGCTCAGATTTCAAACTCAGGGAAGTTTAATAATTGACTCTCTTCAGGGATTCCTATCAATATACTAGAGTAATAATGATAAATCTCATTAATTCTTTAAAATGAGTTTCATGAAGTTAATACATTAATCAATAAAGATTATATATTAAATGTTTGATCTTATCTTATAAAATCAAATAAATAAATAAATAAATAAAATAAATTAAAGATTTCATTTAGTTTAATATAAAACATAATAATAATTTTATTTAACAAATAAATAATTTAAACTTTATAATATATAAAAATTATTTATATATCTATTGTCTTATATCTTATATTTTAAATATAAATGTATTTCATTTACTTCTGTTTAAAATGAGACTTAATTGTTTGAAGTGTTTTAATTATAGAATTATCATATATAATAACACAGCAAAAGTACGTCCACTTTTTCTTTTAAAATATATATGTTCTACAATAATATCAACAAATTAAAAATCCTTCTTTTTCTTTTCAAAAACTTTATTTTTTTTATCTCAATACTGAACATATATATACATTTATATAATACAAAACTCCGACGTTTCAACTGTTTTATCTCATACAGTCATTTTCAAGGATCTGCAACAATATTAAATACATGTCAACAAATAAACTTCAATTACATAAAAACTTTCTCTTACATTAACATAAACAGTAACAAACATATAGAAAGATGTAAGTAAAATATATTTCTATATGTTTAATATGTTTATTACTGTTTATGTTAATGTAATAGAAAGTTTTTATGTAATTGAAGTTTATTTGTTGATATGTATTTAATATTGTTGCAGATCCTTGAAAATGACTGTATGAGATAAAACAGTTGAAACGGAGTTTTGTATTATATAAATGTATATATATGTTCAGTATTGAGATAAAAAAATAAAGTTTTTGAAAAGAAAAAGGAGAAGGATTTTTAATTTGTTGATATTAATTATAGAATTATATGTTTATAAATATATTCTATTTACCCACGGTAGATATATTTTTTAATTTATAACGCTACATGATTTTATAATTTATATAAAGTATATATATATCTAAATATTAAGATTACTATATTAAAACTATTATATAATAATTAGATTATATAAATAATCTTATTTATATATAATGTTTTCATCCGTTAAAATAATTACATGGAATTATTTATCATTAATACAAAAAAATATATATATAAATATATTTTATACCAATGTTAACCAATGTTAATCATTTATCCCACTATAATAAACAATAGTTATTAGACTATTTGAATTAGTACAAACAATGTAGTGTCATGTCTTAAAAAAAATAATATGTAAATTGAAGAATAATTTAATTTCTTACCTCTAAGTTCACTCTATCCCTTTTATATATTTATATGTCTTTCCCATGTAAATATCCCTTATCCCATATCTAAATTTTTCTTAAATATATAAAAAAAATATTTTAAATCATTAATCTTTTCTTCTTATTCATTTTCTTTAATGAAATGAATTCAATGATAAAGGAAATGTGATTAATGTTCACCAATTATAATTTTTAAAAATTAAATGATATTTATAAAAGTTAATGCAATAGTTCTAGATGTTCCTGGAATTCGTGAATGAAAATCCTTCGAAGATGCAATTCTTAATTCCTTAGTTGTTATGCATTGAAGAAGATAATATGAGATCTCAAGTTGACATTTAGTTTTCTCCTTGCTTATAGATAGCATCATCTTTTATACACAGTTCTTTTATTAACAATTATAATTCCATTTCAAAGATATAGCTTATATATAATTTTAAAGGTATTTGGCAAAAGTTGTTATTCACATCTATATATTTGACTAGAGAAGCACATTTTATATATCCTACAATAAAACTGGTGTTCTATTCACTTTGCATTTTTTTTATACTGTAAAGTTCATTAATTTAATTTACTTGAAGTTTTTGTAAACCACCTGAAACGATCTTTATAGAATACAAAATTTCTATTCAAATTAAGTAATTTATAAAATACTTTTCTTTAAGAAATATTGAAAATTTTTTTCTAATAAGCTTTCTATTACATCGTTCAAAAATATAGATTTTATCCTATATACTATTTTTTTAAATCGAACACAGTATAAGTCCTTGTGAGGATATTACTGAGAAGATCGAATCTTTTATCTTCCCATAAATTATTTGATTTTTTCTATTTATAGTTGCATGAGCTTGTTAAAGCATATCATATTATATATTGTGATATTACCATTCTATATTAAATCATTAAGTTACTTTCATTGTTTTCAATCCATTGTTAAATTGCATGTTAACTTAGAGGTTATCACCTTGTCAGTTGTCTTTATTAAGGAATTAGTATTTCAACAATGGTTTTTCATTTTAAAGAATGAAAAATACTACTTTACTATATTACATATTTATATTCATAAATATAATAGAAATAAAAATATAATGTATTCATGTGTGTTCCAAAAAGTGCCTAAGGTTATCTTAGCTTAACCTTTTGTTTGTAATTTCGGATTTTTAAGAAAAATAATAATGATAAAAATGGAAATTAACTTAGTTAATGACTAAAATAGGATAATCTTGTATTGATTGTAATAATTATTGTATATTATGGAATTATGTCTAAATATTTCAAAAATATATGTGAGTTTGTTTGATAAGGGATGCTAGATAATAATTTGAATTAAAAGAAATATCAGAAATAGTTGGGAATTGATCAATAATATTAAATGTATTTTAAAATAACTACTGTATAATTCATTTTAATGTCTAAATGATAATAATTAGATATTATAAATAAGTTGGAATAAATAATAATAAATTTAAAAAAATAATCTGTAAGTTTTTATTAAAACAATATAACAGTATTTATTAGATGTAATTTAATATAGTGTTTCATTTATAAAATTATTTTGAATTAAATATTCATTAATATTTGTATTGTTGTAATTTTCAAAATAACTTTTAAACAATTACTGTGTGATCATTTATAGAATGCACATATGTGTGAATATGTCTGTGCATGCAAGAATGACATAAATATAAAAATAAAGAAATAATTTATTTCTAATATTGATTTAGAAAAAATAAAGCAAATGAATGAATAAAGTTATTTAAAATGAAATATTTAAAAGTTTAATAGAGAGGTATAACTTTAAGTTTTATACTTATTGCTATTGTGTTTATAAAATATCATTAAAAGTGTTGCATAATATTTGTTAACAATGAATTTTTGACTTTGCAGCTGTGAGTCACGTGGTTTGGTCTAATAAGATCAATGACGTCAGTAAAATCGATTACACAGCTGGTCTGTCAAGAATATTAGAGTTTAAAAAAATAATTTCATTGGTTTAAACCAAGGAATTGATCGAAAGGGGGTGTATTAAAGATTATTAGATAAAAACACGAATCCAAGATTCAGAGGGGGCTTATCTGATTTTTAATTCTACCTGTGGCTGGATCTTGAAATTTTTCTTTAATAAAAGTTGTAATTTTATTTAAATATTTTTATTTTTAAAAGTAAAAGTATTTTTTTAAAACAATTATTTAAAATCGTCTTGTAGACATGAACTGCTGAAGTTAAAAAGGTAATCCATTTTCTGACATTTTAAATCCCAATGGAAACATAAAATTATAGTAAAACAATGTTTGGAAAGAAGTTAGCGTCTCTTATCTCGTTTACATGTTATCTGTTGGTTTTTCTTTATGTGAAAGTAAAATTAAGGCCTAAATTATTAATTATATTTATATATATGATTAAACATGTTCTTGCAATAAACTCTTATAGCTGTAGGATACTCATTATATATCCTATTAAATTAAAAATATATGTAAAGAAGAAATTAAAAGACATTCAAAATTTTGAAATATTATTATATGAAAATGCGTCAGCGTCTTCATAAATTAGAATTGATGTTAAATTTAATACTTCATTATAATACATGATATATACATGTAAATATGCTCTAAACCGAATAATGTTTATGAGGAAGATATGTATTCTAGAATAATAATTCTCGTTTGTGCCCAGTAGTATGAAAAAGAAGTTATTTGGAAGTAAAACTTTAAAAGAATTTATAAATATTAATGATGAACTCGTGTCTATCAAATATATAATAAATTGTTATATTTGTCATTACTTGTAAGTAATTTTATGACAGTTGATCTTAGTTCATAAACCGAGGAATGTCCTTAATTATAAACAAAGTCTACTCTTATGTTTAAAAGTAAAAGGAAATGTGTTTAAAAAAAATACATTTTGAAATATTAAAAAAATGATGTTTAAAAAAAAGAGCTCTATTTTTAAAAAAAATGCGTTTATCTAAAGGAGAACAATGAGATTTAAATAAAGCTATACATTATAATTATTCTGCAATTGAACCTAGGATTATAAATATAAAAAAAATGTACTCAGCTGAAGAATTTATTTTTCCAATGCCGGCTTATGCTATTTTATTATTTTAATATTTAAAATTATCTTTAAAGATAAAAGAAAGTGAAAGTGTTTATTTAAAGAACTATTGAACATTTTCTTCTTGGAAATCATTGCCATGTTTATAAATATTTTGACTGAAGCTTCGAATTCGGATAGATAACTTAACCTGAATAAATTATCTACATATTTTTGAACAGAAAAACCATTACTGAGCTGAAATATGAACTTAAGTTAATGTATTATTATTTTTTTTTTATTGTCTGTTTTATTGGTTTTAGAAAAATGAAACCATAAAAATATTTATGCTATATATTTTGTGTAACACTTTTTGCATAAATATGCCAGGTAAATTAGGATTATAATTTTAAAGCTTAATGGATTTATTAGAATGAGCAAATATTTTGCCATTCTCAGGTCAATTTAGTTTTATTTATTAAGCATTTCACAAGTTAGTTTCTATTTAATAATTTCATTTATAGAGATTTAAATATCACAGTCTTAGTTTATTATAGATGGAATGTTTCACTCAGTTTTATTTTAAATTAACCAAAGAAGTTTATCAGAGAGTTTCCATTCATTTGTTTTATGAATGTTATAGTAATAATAACTACAAATATTTTTTATATATGCATTGAGAATTAATATTCTCGCATTTAATTTGCAATTTTTTTTAAAAAGTCCACTATTCATTATATTTTAGTATTGAATATTTTATTATGTGTGCATTGTGCCTTGCCTAGAATTTTATACGCATTTAATTTTAAAGTATTTCTCATAGTAGTCACTTGACAGTGTTTTGTTGGTTCGAACATTGAATATACATTTTGTATTTTCAAACTTCTTAGGAATAACTTTGTTAATTCAGGTGAAGTATATATCTTGCTATTAGTTCGTAATTGTTAGTCTCATAGAGTTAGGCTTAGTTAATAATTTTTGAATATGCTTTATGGAGTAGACAAGGTCCTCCATCCTTATTGTATTGTATTTCCATGATTTGATAGTGCTTGTCCCCAAAAGAGGGTTATTATATTGTATTTTTCAGTGATGATGATCACATTTATAAGCATTGGAAATCCCATGAGAGAGGATCATGCTTTCCTGGTGTGTCTTTCCTGTTCCCAGATGTACTGTAGACAAGTTCCAGACATCTTAGTTTCTGCCTCAAAGTTAGGTATTTTTGAAAGCCACCACATTCTTTTCCAGCTCTGAGGAGCTTATATATTCTTATATTTTTGCCTATCATTCATCATGACTTAATGCTAGTTCCACCACAGTAGGTGATGTTGCATTTGTTTTAGATTAGTGATGACAAGATATGTGTGTTTGAGGAACTTTGTTTCTTCAGGTAGTAATAGCTATTTTTAATGCTCATAGGTATATCAATGTTTGAATTGTGTTGATATGATAGTTTTATCATCCACAAGCTAACCAACAATAAGTTCTATTTATTTTAAGTATGTTAAAATATGCATATGGTATAAGTGGCAATTCACACATACTAATTTTAATATTTTCATCCAGAGTTTCGCCGCTGGATTTGTAAGTCTGTTGCATCATTAATTTTAAAAACATTGAGGGTAATAGTTTTATGTGGACTAAAATTATTTAAAAGAGTATAACTGATCTCTGATGAGTGAATTGTCCCATACATTTAATTTAGTTTAATTTTAAAATTAATTTAGTCTGTTTTAAATATATCACTAGCTATAATATTAGTTATGTTAGTGTAACTAGTGGTGATATTTTTCAAAAATATGCTGAATATGCTTATTACAGCTTAGCGTTTGTTAAGCTCAGGATTATAAAGTTAAGCTTAGGGGTTCAAATACAAACCTAGTTGTGTGTGTTATTCTGTTTACTAGATGATACCATAATGTTATAAATTATTTTAATTAAAAAAATAGTAGTGTGCTTATTAGATACAGACATTGTAATTAAAGTTTAAAGTTTTTCTTTTAAAAACGTCTCTAATTGTTAAAAGAGATTAAAATTGAATAGCCTTTGCCTGCTATTATGTATAACTATTTTATTTGATTGATTTATTTATAAGAATAAACAAGGTAAAAAAGTTTTAAGAGGGATAATCAAAAATAGTATTGAAAGAAGTTGTATGCTATTGTAAACCGAATAAAATTGTTAAAAGTCAAAATGCTTGTATTAAGTCCCAGTGCGATATTGGCAATGTTTGTATTCCATTTAATTTGTAAGTATTTCTTATTATTCTTAATAAACCAAATTAGTATTATTTCAAACAGTTTTGTTTTGTTTGTTTTACTTTTATATGAAAATATTATTGTCTTGGGTTCCAAGTTCACAAAATCTTAAGTTTCCAAAGTTTATTAAATCTTCAATTCAAAAGTTCACAAATATATCATAAAGTTAATTAAATATATTTGATATTGGTTTTAAAATTATAAAGCCATGCTAAAGTAAGTGATTCTTAGATTGAATCACAATAACAGATAATTGCATTATATCAGATACTTAGTTAAATGCTTAGTTAAAAGTTTATTTTTAAATTATCAGTATATCTTCTCAGACTAAAGATTATGCAATATGAGATTAAGAATATTAGTACTTCAGAAGAATATTTTTAGTTACCATTATTTTAAAAGCTGCACATTATCTTATATTAACTGCACATTGTCTATCATTATCTTAAACCTTATATGTCCAAAGAATTTTAATCCATCTGCATTTGAGGTCTTGAGTAGGTTGTCTGTGAGTATGGGAAAGGCATAAAAAGTACCCTTGCCCTTTTCTTTGCTCGAGTAATGTCTTGGATAATAGGCCATTATTAGTTTAAATTTAAATTGATTCATTAAATTTGTGAATTAATATTTGTTTTGTTTATTATTCTAAGATTGAACATAATATAGTTATTCTATGGTCAGCCCAGATATCACTCATTTATTTTATTCACCCAGCAATTATTTTATAGGCAACTTAAACTTTAATTTTGCACAAGAGTTTTAGTTTTAGAATCCCTGAGGTTATTTACTCTTGTTGCCTTGTTAGATATAATTTAGTAAGATAATCTTTCACAATCAAGGTATCATTATTCTTATTCAGAGTGTGTGTGATCTGTTGATAGGACTATTCTAATAACTATTAATTAATGATTTAAGATAATCTTTTGTATGGTTTAGTAGTAGATTATCAATATGCCATAGTAGTTATACTTCATCAGGATTGAATTTGATCTCTATCTAATTATACATCTCTGGATCATCATCTCTTTTCTTTAAATTTATTGTAACCCCAGTGAGCTGAGTCGTTAAGGGTCTCTCATCTCATTTCATTTTCTTTTCATATCATTTTCATCTCTCTTTCACATCTCTTCTATCATCTCATTCATTTCAAATCATTTCATTTTTTTCTTCTCCTTCCATCTCATTACATTTTCTTCTTTTCTTTTCCATTTCACTTTTCCCTCCTCCCCTCTCTCTTCTCGCTTTCTTTTGGTTACAATATATATATATATTGTAACCATATGTTTTGGCTCAATGATAGTAAGTTTTATTCAATGGACCAGTATGTAAAATTTTAAATTTTAATTAGTAATAATTTATTAATATATTGAAAATCAGGGTGTAGAAATCAGTTATAGAGTGAAATGCTTGTGGATTATAATTTCCAACTAAGCAAAAGCTCCCTAAGAAATATCTTGAAAGTGATGTGATGATCTTGACTGTTTGTGACACTGTAAAGTCTGATAGAGTGGCTATGAATCTCATAAACATTTTATCACAAGTTCCAGTGGTAGCTATTTCAAATAATATTTTAATAGTATTAAACTAATTTGGAAGCATGAAAATAATTAACACTTTATTATTATTATTAAACAGTAATTAAAAATAATCAACAAAATCAATTTATAAGTCTTCTAAATTTTCTTCATAAACAAACTTTAAATACATTATATTTTAATTTAAATTGAAATGTAACAGTCTAGATTTTTTTTCACTAGAGGGATAAAAATATTAATTTATTCACATTTTACAATGATTGGATCATTTAGGACCAATCATGCATTATAACACAATGAATAAATACTCTAACAAGTTTGTAGAGGGGGGGGACTACTAAGAGAGAAGAAAATCGGAACAAGACTTTAATTATCCACGTATAAGATAAAATAAAAGGAATAAGTTGAAAAATAATAACCTTGAAAATTAATTTGGACAAAATCTCATGATTATATGATTTTAAACAGAATGGAGTAGAAACTTAATAACTCTGTAACATTTCAGCACTGCTTTTCATCATCGATCTTATGATTCTTAATTTTGACTACTGGAAACGCTAAAGTGACCGCTATCTGGACAAGTATTTGCCTTAACATATATGATTTCAGAGAAGAGCAATTCCAAAAATGTAAGCACTTATTTTTGTTTTCTTTATCTTAATCAATTGTCAGATTTAATAATAACACAAAAATTATTTAGATTGAATAAAAAAAAAAGGGTTGTCGTCGAATAGCTACTATATCACACTCGATGGCGCAGTTTTCATGCTTAAACTATAAAATATGATCATTCCAGGGCCATTAATTATAATTATTTTGATGTGTTTTTTGTAATGCGAAAATAAAAACAAAAAAAAATCGTCTTTTTTAAATATTATTTAATTTTAAATATTTTTTATTAATGTATACAAATTAAATGATAATAATAAATGTAAAATAAAATAAACAAATTACAATTTGATTGGTGTTTTTTAGTTTGCTTTTTATTACAAAAATAAATTTTCTATCGGAGATTTTTTTACTGGGGTTACGGCTTTTTTTTTTGTTGATTACCGCTATTTTTTAATTCAAATAGAATGACAACTAAAAGTAAAAGTTGTTACGGTTAGTTTTTAGGGTTAGATTTAGGGTTAGGGTTATTTTTCTGTTGTTTGTAATGCTAAAATAAAAAATATCAAAATCGTATTTTGTAAATATTTTTTTTTACTAACATTTATAAAATAAATGGTAACAATAAACGTAAACTATATTCAACAAAGTATAACAGTAGTCGGAGAAAAGAAAGAAACTAAAACTTTTTTAAACAACGACATATATATATAATGTTTGTAATATATGTTTTTTATGACATTTAAAAAAAAAAAACGTGTACAATTCTACTTTTCTTACGGGATATTTTTGTGTTAACGCTCTTTTTTATTTCAAAAATATACACACCGTACAACTTCTTTGTCTCGTGGAATGTTATGAACAGTACGTTACTTGACTCGTTACCTAATGACAACTCACTTTATACATATATCTCGTCAACATTTACTACTTGAAACTTCAATACACTACGGTGTAAAAAGTCTGTTAATTATTACTTTACAAAATCTGAACATTTCAATAGTTTAAAATAAAAAAAAACCAATGAAAACAACATTTCCATCCAATTCAAAAAAACACACCCTCTCCCCAAGCCGTAACCATTTTATAAACTGTGCGAATTCGGAAAATGTATTTGCTGCGTAAAACATACATGCTGTACTGCGACGTGACATAGCGGCCTGCAATCTGTATCACAACAAAAAAGTTGTACTATAGAAATATGCGGGTTCAAACGTGTCGGCCGCGGAAACAGCATTTTTATGTGTTTTAGCGCGAAAACGGCGCCATCCAGTGGGATGTTAGGGGCTCTTCGACGAATACCAAAAAAAGGATTAAAGTATTTTGATTTTTGCACGGCCCTTAAGCATTAAGCAGAGAAATATGTTTGTTTAGAAATTATCTCAAAAATAATTCGAAATTATTTTGAAAGAAAGTTTCAGGAGAGATATTAAATGAACTAAAAATAAAAAGTTATTTTAAATCATATAAAGTAATCAATTTTAAAACAAAAAAAAAAATGCATGAATTATTTCTTATTTTCATTGGGAAAAAGAACTCGTCTGCACTGATATTCCTGCAAATTTGCGTAGTTATTGAAAATAGAAAAATGACAGATTATTAATGCCAAGTATATTTTATTAATAATTGTTTACTATTGAATCATTTCTGCTTAACATTCTTAAATACGTATTAATTTGCTGATAGTAGTGAATAAAGAGATATTAATTTTTTTTTAATCTTAATTATGCAACATATAAATTAGTAATATTTTAAACTGTTTTAAAATCACCCAGATCAGTTAAAATTATGACTGATATTTTCGCGTGGATGGAAAAGCAAAATAAACAAATCAATGAATAATCTTAAATATTGTCTCACGATGCTGACATTAGTACATAAACTAATAAATGATTTTTATTACCTTTGGAAAGTATTTAAATATTGTCTCATTATGTTGATATTAGTACATAAACTGATAAATGATTTTTATTGCCTTTGGAAAATATTTTAAATATTGTCTCATGATGCTGACATTAGTACATAAACCAATAAATGATTTTTATTACCTTTGGAAAGTATCTTAAATATTGTTTCACGATGCTGACATTAGTACATAAACTAATAAATGATTTTTATTACCTTTGGAAAGTATTTCAATATTATCTCATTATGTTGATTATTAGTACATAAACCGCTAAATGATTTTTATTGCCTTTGGAAAATATTTTAAATATTGTCTCATGATGGTGATATTAGTACATAAACCAATAAATGATTTTTATTACCTTTGGAAAGTATTTGAATTTTGTCTGAAGATCGTCTCACTATTGAACCGGATAATCAATATATATATTTACTTAGGAATATTTGCTTATAATATCCATTTTCTTGTCCTTTTGCTCATAAGAACGGGTCAAACTTTATCACTAAGATAAAGTCTAATGGGAGAAAATGTAATGTTTGTTTATTTTTGTTATTGCTATATATAATATTGTAATATGTTTTTTTTCTTTCATGTGTTATTCAGGCATTAGTTTTTTTTTTTATATTTATATATTTTATGATGATATAAAATGTACTTAGTAAGGATATAGAGATGTATAAAGAAATATACACATATATATATATTTTCATTTTTCTAATTAAGGGAAACAAAATATTGAATATCATTATCTGGGAAGAGAGAGAAATATTTATCTCTCGCACTGCTAAAACAAATGTTAATATTATATTGAAGGGGAACAAACAAACCCAAACTTGTCAAAATTATACACATAATGATACCATTGTCTATTATATGAAATAATTTAATAAGCATTTCTTTTATTGCTTAATTTTGCCTGTGAACGAAAATGTCCTCCGTAAATACAAAATGTAGGTTGGTCCTTATTGTTTAAGTGCATGGCTTGCTATAACAAAAGTATAATAATTATTTTAAAATAATTAATGGTCATTTTACTTATATGTTGGTGGTTTGTCTATAAAACATTAATAGTTTCTGCATCGGGAAATGGAACAGTTATGTTTCCATTTTTATTATGAGTGTTGTTTTATCTTGCTATGGTATTGATCAGGATTTGTAACAGCTTTTAGTTGATGAGTTTGTGCCATATACAATGGCATCAAATATAATAATATTAATATTGCGCATGGGCTGATGGAGAATTCCCCATTGTTGATTAAATGAGAGGATGATATTGTCGAGGCTGGTTAATAGATAGTGCTCAGTTAGCATAGTTAATCCTAAAAGAGGATGATCCCTATGGTCTGAATTCTATTTTCTTGCGACGAGGCACTGCCCGCACCTTTATACCTATGAAGGTATTAGAATTGGCCATATTATTATACAACTGTCATGTTGTTTTGTAGAGCCTCCCTTTATTGTTAGATCCCTCATGAAGTTATATAGAGTTTCCACCGTGTATGGTGAAGTTTAGATTTCAAAATCTATAGCAAGGATAAAATAGAGTTAGATTAAGGGACACTAGCCTATCTATAGTGTTTGTCTAATTGAAATAGCATCTTGATGATGTTGTGTAATCTTCCTCAGTTTATAGACAAACCAACCAAAAAAAAAAAACTTATTAGTGTTTGTATAACTTCTGTGTAAAAGAGCAAGGTATGTACATGGACAATGTGGATTGGTCTTCATCAAGTAGTTATTCGCCGATGGATCGGTAAAATCCATTAATTAGTAAATGGTTAGGTCGTGGACATAGTGAATGTTTTGGTGTCATATGTACATTTAACTTATGATGTCTGCCCTTCATCAATACCACGAATTTTGTTTTATAGTAAATAATAATAATAATAATAAAAAAATTATTAATTGTGCTGTATATGATAATTGCCATTATCATATTCTAATAAATCAAATTGATACAGTTCAATATAATAAATTATAACTCAATTATTAGATTTAGAAATGACTGTAAATTTCCATCCCTGATTTTATTCAATGAAGTCATCTTGTTTCATGTAATGTGTTTGAAAGAGACTTGGACATAATGTAAATAAATCTTGTTGTGTTAAAAATTTATTTAGTTGTTAGTGGTCTTATTGCTAATCAACACACCTACACATTATTATTGTTATTGCTATCGACGTATCCTATGATTATATGGAAATCGTCATCAATCAATATTGTAAAAGTCACTATATGTAGGTATATCAAAATAATTTTGTTAAGCCCTATAATTTATGAGTATATCTAGCGCATCATTACTTAATAATTAAACATTACTAACCTAAAGAATATTATTTTAAGTGATATACTAAAAAGATTAAACACCTAATATTGGTTTGATCAGTTCATTTAAATCCACAGATCTATCATTCACTAGTCTTGATCACATTGTTTCTAATTAATGGAGACAGAAAGTTGGAAAGCTATTGCATTTAGCTATTGAAAAATCATTCCTGCTTATTGAAGCTTAAAATTTATCATAGGGAATTTATAGAATTTATTTGAAATTACTAAATATTGTTTGGTAATTCAATTCGGTATTAAGAGCTATTTTGTGTGTTATGCTTGGGTAGTGGTAAAATCCCTCTCACTGACCCAAGTATATCTTTTATAACACCCTCTAAGCTATGTGAACCCTGAGAAGGATAAGTTACATTAATTTGCGATAGGATTTGAATTTATGGTAAATTTTATATCCAGTTGATTATTGTAGTTAGAGTGGAATTGTGTTACATTCACCGTGTTATGAAAGGTCAAGCAAACTTTAAAGTATAAACTGCTTCTTTTGACTTAAATGTGTGGTTGGTTTTGGCTTTATGGTGAATATTCTGGTTTTAGTAAGCTTAGAATCCCTATTTTATTTAGTTATCTTAAGATCATTTAATTCAATATCAACTAGAGTCTGGACATCATCTTCCATTATCATCATTCTTCTCATCTGTCATTTCAATCTTTCTTTTTTTATTTTTTCATCCTCATTCATATCTTAATTAATTCACCATTCACTCTAACCCTTATTTCACTATCATCCCAATCATCCATTATTATGATACATCTTCATTCTTTTCCCTTCATCCTCAGACTCCTTTAATTTATGATTCAATTACTACTTAATTTCATCATTCATTTATTCATCTACCACTTAATGTACTTCTTACTTAATTTATAATTCTAATTTCATATTTAGTCCATCGATTTAATTATTAATTTATTGGTTTGCCGAATAGTAAACTTTTGTTTGTTTGTTTGCTTGTGGATTTTAAAGCTATTTTGACCAGAAGTTATTAATCACCTTGTGATCTTCTGGAAGTGTATAGTTTCATGCGAGCAGAGCCAATAAAGAAATCCTCTCTTTGGTTTAACCTTTATTTTAGGTGTATCTTATAGATTGATTATCCAATGATGATGAGAGTGAGAGTAGGTCACATAAGGGTATTATGGCGACCAACGTGGACGAGACGAAAGGTCACAATATATATATTTTAATTTTAATAAATTAGCTGTTAAATATATTACACTGAGAAAATAAACGTATTCATGCAGCAACTAATTCTAATTATGTTATTATAGTAATTCGCAAATCAGATATCCAAATGGACCATGTTTTCGCGTAGTAATTGATTGGCATTAATATTAGAAAGTAGCTATTATTTTCAAGTTTATAAAAAAAATTTTTTTTGGTATAACAAATTTATACTTGCTTCATGAATAAGTTGTAAACTTTTTTTATTATTTGTAATTATACCGAATGTTTTAAAAAAAAAAGTTAAAATAAAAAACATTTATTGTTAACTATCTGGAACAAAGTGCCATTTTGAAATAAATTTAAGAATGAAAAATAATCTCTCTAAAGTAAAAATTCTGTTATGAAGTAAGGAATAAAATTTAATTTTTAATGATGGTTGATCGTCATAGTTTTTATTAAGTGTAGGAATATAATGGTTTTTAAATGATCATTTTAATAATAAAAATTGTTAGCAACAGAAAAAAATATAATCGTTCTTATATAAATGTTTTGCTTAAAATTATTTTACATTAAATAATAATATTCACATATTCATAAGTACTTTTAATTATTTTCAGTCTTGGATAGGAGGTATTGCGATGTCATTCATTGATTAAAATACATGCTTATAAAGAAAGTTTTTTTTAAAAAAATACATAATTTTTTGTTTAAAATTTGTGTATAACCTATTACTATTATTATTATTACAGAATTACATTAAATTAAAATTATTTAAGTGCATTGTATGTGCATTGTGTAATGGATTTTTTTTTCCGAAGTATTTATAAATCTGGCAAAAAAATTTTTTTGTTGAATTGTGTAATTATTTGATAATGCATAAATAAATTCCTGAATAATTTCTAAATAAAACAAAAGAAATGAGATATTCTGCACAAATTTAGGGTTGTTGTTTTTTTTGATTCATGAAATGATTTTTGATAATTAACATACAATTTTTTTTATTGTTCATTTTAGAGGAGTTGGAGCGATGGAAATTGTAGCAATGGATATAAAGGTAAATATTATAATATTGATTAATTATAATTAAAAGCATATCAGTTACATTTTAAAAAAAAAATTTTTTTATATAGTACAAATAAAATGTATACAAATGTTACTAAAAGAAACATTGATTTTTATTAAGTGTATAACATGGTGCAACTGCACACCAGGTTCGTTGTAGATTAGATAATTTTGAAATATTACTATTCACTAGTAATTATAACTAGTAATATTTCAAAATTACTATTCACTAGTAATTATAACAGTAAAAAAGGCCAAATGCATAAAAAATACTTATTTCTTATGTAAGATTTTATGTTTTAATATAATTTTAGGACATTATTTAAAAAATTTTGATTAATATTAGTTTTGCTCAAACATATGTTTCACTTTAAAATACGATTTTCTGATTTTATTACAACCTCTTTTATAGAATGTGCACATGTTGAAGATTATTCTTGAAAGTTTTTACTTTCAGAACTTAATAATTCTTAGTAAAGGTCACATAATTTCAAGTTCACCATATTTTTCTATTAAATAAAATAAATCTTGCATTTGACCAGAACCAAAACAATAACAAAAATAGGTACTGTTTGGTTAGCTGTACCCCAGCCGCTAGAGGAGCTATTTCTGTGTAAATGCACAGAAATATCCAGAGTATGGGCCAAAAAGCAGAAATGCCACTTCCAGCCGATAGGTGGCGCTGTTCGCCATGCGTTTGCACAGGAACCTTCCACAAGCTAGCTGGCAGCAAAACTGCCGCCTGGTGGCGCTGGTTGCAATGCGTAAGCCATGTAGGTTACATCGTCTGCTACCAGCCACTACCAGGAACCTAGGTGGCGCTGATTGCCGTAAACAGATCTAGCTTATGTCGTCTGCTGCACCAAGATTCTAGCCCACTACGTGGCACTGTTTCTCCATGTTACACACGGAAAAACTACGCGAAATAATGCCTGCTTGATTTGTTTATGTCCATACTACTTAAAACATGGATGCCGTATAATGTACAGGTGTGATTAAATTTAGAAGCCACAAGTATTTAAATATGCGTTCCCACTTAATATTGCTACATTCTATTTCACCATTTAATAAATCGATGTATTTTAAAATTAATTATTTTTAAAAATCAATCTTTTTTTTTTTAATTATTTACTCTAAAATCGGTCAGTGTTTTTTTTTTTTAAAAATCTATTTTTTTTTCCGACGGCAGTATTGCTTTCAAAACTGTATTATTTTAAAAGATGATTGTTTGTAAAACTTTTTTTTTTACACTTTCAAATATTATTTAAAATAAGTTTTAAACTAATACAAACTATATTTTGGTTTATAGATCGATCTTTCAATTACTATTTCCCAACCATGTTATTTTAAAAAGGTTGAATTTGCATACTCTTACGTGCAAACAGTAATTCGAAGATCTTTTTTTTCAATAAATATTTTTAAATTACTGGAGTAAAGGAAACAAATCAAACTCTCCTTTAAATGTATTAAAATATCTGTTCAGTTCAAATTTAAAGGCAGTTTACAGTAAATAAGTTTTAAAGTAATACAAATTGTATTTTGGTTTATAGATTGATCTTTCAATTACTATTTCCCAACCCAAAAATATAATAAATAAGGAAAATGGATTTAATGATTCACATCAATACACACACAAGCATTTGTCATGATAACTATTCTTGATGAAGCATTTATCTAGATAACAATTAGTCTAATAAACAAAAGGAGTTGAAAAGTACTATATGTTATTTCCAATTTATTTTTAAAGATCCTATCATGTGTAATAGTAAAGAATCTGGAGAAAAATAATATTATTTATACAATACTAATTTCTTAATCAAAAAAAAAAAAAAAAAGAACCCCAGATACTTATGAAGAGACAATGAATCAAGTTTTTATTACATCTGAGAAATTAATTTAATAAAATTTGGCACTTTTATTAGTTCTAACTAAACTGAAATACTTATTCTAAATTACTTTTAGTGTTGTAAATAACATATTGTTGATTTATAATTATTTATTAAGCGCACAGGAAGTATATGTAAATATTTTTAAGACCTATATCAAATGTGCCTTGAAATTTATAATAGTCAAGCAATATCTTTATTTTGATGATAGAGGGACCTCTCAAACCATTACACAAGATAACTATTTTTATAAAGATAAGAGCAGCTGTCTTATCTTTAACTTATTCACGCTTCTAAATCAAGATGTTTTGGATTGGCCTATATAAGTGGAAAGTTAGGTTAAAGATAAGACTGCTGCTTTTGTTTTTTTAAAAGTTGCTGTCTTGTTTCATGGTTTGAGAGGTCCCTCTATCGGCAAAATAAAGATATCGTTAGCCTATTATAAATTTCAAGGCACATTTGATACAGGTTATAGCCTGTCTTAAAAGTGTTTACATATTGTTGATTTGTTTGTTTCTTTGGTTTGTTAATATTCATCAATTAAAATGGTTGAATGAATTTTGTCAAATATATCTATAATTTGAAGCTTACATTTTAAAAAACTACAGCTCAACTAAAATTTATTTTCCACTGTGATGTACAAATATAATTTTTATTAATTAGGCAAATGTTCAATTTATGTTTATTATATATATAAAATATTTTAAGCACCCCATAGCTATATTCTTTCAGCCACTCTTTCCCTTAAATTAAGAAAAGCTTGAATTTTGCAACCATTCAAAAATTCTTTTTGTATTACATTGAAAATTCATTCCCCCCCCCCCCTTATTTGCAAAAGAAATATACTTATAATAATATAAATGAAGATAATGTATTCAACTATTCAGTCTCCTATATTTTTCTTAAAGTTTTTGATATTTTCATTTTATGCCAATTTGTTTTGAAATTAACATGATTTTGTGTTGTTTTTTTAAAAAAAAAAACAAATTTTACCATCCTAGAAAATAAAATTTAGAATTTATGAGCTTTTATAGTAATTTTTATGTTGAATAATTTTAAATAAAGTAATATTATAAAAGAAAATTTGTAAAAAGATTTTTAAAAAAAAACAAACAAGCATGGTATATATCTAAAAGTCAATTATTTTGTGCTATATTTGTTACAGATTTCTAACTGATCCTAAGTCAATAATTATTAGTAATCTAGTCTATTGTTTCATCCACATATACATCTTTTTTAAAACCCTTTTATCATCAAATTGAATATTTTATCCATAAAATATACAATCTGCTTTTTGAAAGTTTGACATTAGTAAGTATTACACTAGCACCAGACACTGAATTTACAAATAGACGTCATGCGGGATTTGAACTCAGACTTTCACACGACCCTCAACTCTCCATGCCATTTCATATTGCTGACCCATCTGATCACACACGTGTTGAAAGGATAAATAATCACCAATATGCTGACCCATCTGATCACACACATGTTGAAAAGATAAATAATCACCAATATACATATTTCATGCTAAATCAGCAATCGTCCAGATGATTGCTGGTTTAGCATGAAATATGTATATTGGTGATTATTTATCCTTTCAACATGTGTGTGATCAGATGGGTCAGCAATATGAGATGGCATGGAGTGTTGAGGTTGTGTGAAAATCTGAGTTCGAATCCCGCATACATTACATATATATATATATATGCGGGTTTAAGCCTGTATACTATATTAATTTAAATAGACATCATGTTATCTAGATCATATATGATGTAAAAAAATTTTTTAAATGATTATTAGATGGTTCTGTACATAGAAAAGCATGTTTTTAGGAATCTGTTACCCTGAATTTGATCAAATTTTATTTTTCCTTTCTGTTTTTATGTATACAAAATCTGTTATAATTACTAACTTTGTTTATATATGTGTGTGTCTTTATTTTATTGCTTTTTAGTTACGGGGTATGTACATAGCTAGACAATTAAGTTTTTCTGGAGTTACCTTCAAAGTTGAAGAAGTACCTCTCACCAAAGAATTTATAGAAATGTATGATGCCTCAGTTCGACTGGTAAGATCATGTTAATGGATTTTATATACATATATTGTTATTTATATTTGTTCATTATTATTTAATTATGTAATTCTTGTGTGATTTTTTTGTTATTGTTGGTTGTTTTCTATTCTCTCGTGCCAGCCCATGATGCCGCTATTTCTAGGTCAATTCCTAGAAATATACCGTTTCAGCGGCCTACACTCAACCTAAGAGGCTTCTTTCTACGATAAACAGAAAGAGGCCTCAGACAACCTGAGGCTTCTTTCTACGATAAAACACAGAAAGAGTCCCTGCCAGCTGAGCCGGCCTGGCTTTTTTCTATGCTAAAAACACAGACAGTTGCCTTCTTGGCTGCCGTAAATAGTTGTGTTATTAACTTTATCGTAATGCTTTCTCTATACTTTCGTGTGAGAGTGTGTGAATTTTAGCCTGTCGTAATTATTTAAAATTTCATTACAATGGTTTTTTTTTTCAACTGCTCTAACCTACTGTTATGTTGTAACTTTATTAACAATGTCATGAAGGTTCCATTCCAAGTGGGTAACCCTCAAAAATTGCTTTTAAGGGTGCAGCAGAGCAGTATTTTGACGATCAAGTGAAAAGTAATGTTTTTGCGAGAATTTGTCCATGATAAGCTACTTTTGATATATATGCACAAACAAAAATAACCCAATTTCTGATTAATTACTGTCCAAAGAAACAAAAGCAAATTAGTCAGGTTTGATTTTTAAATGTAGTATTTGAATTACAGTACTTTTTATATATACCCAATAACAAAAAGAACCCACTTTCTGATTAATTACTGTCCAAAAAAAACGCAAAATAGTCTGGTATCATTTGTATTTAGGTAGCCTAATCCCATGTACATGATGGCTGCTAGAGGCGCTGTTTCTGTGTTAGCACACAGAACATACAGGGTAGGGGCCTCGAAAGCAGAAATGCTTCCAGCCGTTAGGTGGGGCTGTTCACCATGCGTACGCACAGGAACCTTCCACAAGCTAGGTGGCAACTACCAAGAACCTAGGTGGTTTTAGTTACAAAATAGATATTGTGTCTAAAACAAGTCAGTAAAGTTTTTATAGCTAGATAGGTAAAACAATCTTTGAATAGCTCACTGTAACACAAAGTCTTCTACAGTTCTTAAAGAAGAATAGTAAATGAAAAGCATAACCTCACCAGACTTGATACTTGCTGGGTGATAAAGACTTGAGCAATTTTCCATCCTTGCTTTACCCTCTAGCTAAAAATAGCAAGATACTCGTAAATATCCACAATTGGATATAAGCTGAATTGGCTAGAGGATAACTACATGAAAGAAAAATCCTCAGCCTTGTAAAAACCTGAAAAAAGTTTAAAGCTTACATGGCCTGAGTTATAAGCTCATATCATAGGCATGACTAACCAACCAGTGGATACCCTATTACATAGAATGGCTTAAAAGCTTTTTCTACCCAATCTGCAAATCTTAGAATTATTGTCTAGTTGAAATAATTTTTTGGAAAGATGCTATTATAGATTTAAAACGTAAATTAAAGTATTTCATTTGGAGCAGAAACATAGATGTTAAGAAAAGTGGGGGGGAGGGGGGTTGTAAGCTTTAGAAATCTGGATTTGAAGAAAAATGGAAATAATAATTCTAAAAACATCAGATCTGAAATGTAGAAGGGTTGAAAAGAGTAAATGAAAAAATATTTTGAGGAAGTTATGAAGAGGAAGAAAAACTTACAAGAGAAAGTATAATTTTTCCCCACAATAATTGGATGTCTTTATTTTATCGATTTTAAAATTATCTAAGTATAATCAAATTCTTTTAGACGATAGCGTGTAGTTATATTGTTACTATTACGAAATTGTCTTATCAGTAACTTTTTCATTCAAGTAATCATTAAATAATAACCACCAATGTGGTTAAAACCAAGCTATCTCCTAAGTTTAACACAGTGATAGAATTATTATGATTAATCTGTTACTTATGATTCACTAACTTTCTTAACTAGAAAGGTATTCTTCTGTCATATATTCTAATGATATCTCCTAACAAAATGCTACAACACTATTAGATTGCACTGCAAAGAAAAAAGCAATCTTTCTACAAATTAGAATTTATAATTTATTTTTCAGAAAATTCTCACAATTTTATTTGCTATTTTTTGGATTTATTCAGTATTTTGCATCAATTACTTGAATTTTTATATCAGATATTTTAATCATAAAAAATGGTCTTCTTCAAAGAAAGATAATTCTTATGTACATTATGTGTAATATTGGATATTATAAATAAAAATTAAAATGCCTTCTGTTAGTTATTGTGATTAGAAAAGGCATTAAATGTTAAAAATAATAAAATACTAATTTTCTACTTCACCTTTGAGAAGTAAGTAATGTAAATTGCGCTTTGCGCAAGGGGGTGAGGCTTGTCTGAAGTATTATTGAAGAGTTATATGGCTAAGCGCAAATGACAACTGTGCAATAAACCGAAAAGAATCGTGCTTTGCAATCTCCAGAAAATGGTCTTTATGAAACTTTGCATAAATCACTGCTAAACTTCAAGTATAGTAAGCTATGAATATGGAGACTTAAGTTCTCTGAAAGTGCTTAGCCATATAGCTCTTTAATAGTGTTTTGGACAGGCTTCGCTTTTTTGTGTGAAACGCAATTTAAATTAGTTAAAAATAATAGTTGACTTCTGAATTTTAAACTGACAATACAAGGCATAATATTGATTTAAAGGGAACTCTATCCGATTTTTCAACCTCCTAAAAATCACCAATCACAAGTCAGAATAGCTTTAAATTTTATTTATATTAAGCAGATTTTATTTGCTTTACACATATTAATAAATATCTTATTTACTTTATGAAATTCACAATTAGTAATGTGATAATGATTATACTGATGTTGTTTTATTTACAGAGAAAATATTGCAATTATTAAATATGACCAAGTTAAGGTGTTTCAAAATAATTTTTTTTTTTCTATTTTTATTTTGAAAGATATTGATTGTCTGTGGTAAGGGTAGTCAGTACTGATATTGCATCAAGACTATATTTAATGATTCAATATTTTTTCTATATATGAAGCAGTATTAGTATTACCTTTAGTTTATTATGTTATAGTTCCAGAGTTATCATTGTGTGTTTTTTTTTGACAAATTATTAATGTATTGTTTTTTTATAAAATTAATAAGCATATATCAAAATATAGTCAATTTTTATATAAATCTTACCAATTGAATTAATTATATTTAGTCGAGCAGCTTTATCTTCTATATTTTGTTCTAAGCCTCCCCCCATGTACATTGCATATAATAATTCTCACTTTATTAATAAGTTTTGGTAATAGATTAATATGTATTGTTTACTGAATTGTAAATGTCCAGCAATTTTCAACGCACTGTAACGGTCATATTCGTATGCTTTGATAACATAGTGTAGAATTCGACCACCACACAGAAAAGCAGCACCATAGGTAGTGAAGCTACATTGTTAAAATTGGGTTTTTGAATATGTAAGGTGGTAGGAAACCAGAAAAGTGGCTGGAATTAAATAGACTAATTGAAAACGAAGAGCTTGAGGTATTAGCAGTAGTGGAAACTCATCTAAGAGAAGAAAGAACCTATTTTGGAAGACGTGGTATGGCAGGGTATAAACCAGAAAAGAAAAAGAAAAAAGGGGTGATGGTATAGGTGTTATATCGAAAAAATATTTAAATATTGTTAAATGTCAAGAGCTTTGTGGTTTGAAATAAGGTTGGGTAGACAAGAATGGATGGTGGCTGTAGTGTATATAGCCACTGGAGATAGTCAAACTAATGGAGTGGAACAGTAGTATATATGAATGCCTAGTTAAGGATATACAGAAGTTTAAAGAAAAGAGGAAGAGAATAATGGTTGTAGTGGATATGAATGGACATATTGAAGAAATTAATGATGAAGATAATAAGAATGGTCAGTTGTTGAAGGAATTTTGTCAAAGAGTGAATTTGAGCATTGGGAATTTATCAAATATGTATGAGGGACAATACACATGGTCTAGGAATAATGTATTTTACACAATAGATTATGTATTGGTAGAGAAAGAGGGAATGAATAAAATACGGAAAATTAAGGTGTTTGATAATGAAGATAGAGTATGTAATAGTGATCATAACTTTATTGTAATAGAAATGGTTAGTAATGTGATGGAGGATAGAAATAAAGTTAGAAACAATAGGGAAAGATGTGGATGGAGAGTGAATGATAAGAATAAGTTGGAAGAGTATAAAATAAAAGTTGAAGAAACCACAGAGCAGTTGGTTGGGGATGAATATAAGGACTGGTGTGGTGAAATAGAAAGAGTGGCAAATAGGGTTTTAGTTGAGAATATGCAGAGGAATAAAGGTAATAAAAAAATGAGATTTATTAAAAGTTTAAAAGAGAGGAAAGAAGCATGCAGAGAATATAAGTGTGCTATTAAGAATAAAGAAAGTGAAAACGAAATTAATGCTAAATGGGGAAAGTACTTAGAAAAGAAGAAGTTGGCTAAAATGGATAATTATAGAGAGAGGATGAAGTTAAGTAGTAAATTGTTGGAGGATATTAATAAAAGTGGAAGAGATGGGAGTAAAAAAATTTGGAATTACATTAAAAGGAGAAATGTAGGGGAAAGAGAGATAGTATTAATAGATGATGAGGGAATAGAGTGTAGCTCTAGAGAAGAGGTAGAGAGAATCTTAAATAGATATGTAATGGATATAGAAAAGATGTTAGATGTGAAGGAATTAGTGATAGAAAACATGAAAGCAGGTAGTAATGGGAATATTAGGTTCACAAAAAATGAACTGAAGGAGGCAGGGAAGAGATTGAAAAGTGGAAAGGTGAGAGGTTTAGATGGATGGGCAGCAGAGATGATAATGAATTTAGGGGATAGAGCAAAAGCAAAGTTATTATCATGTTTTAATAAGATTGCTCAGAAGAGAGTTTTTCCAGGTAGTTGGAGTAATACAAGAATAAGATTATTATTTAAAGGAAAGGGTAAGGATCATAGAAAGTTAAATAATTATAGACCGATAGCGGTGACATCAGTTTTATATAAAATTTTCTCATATATGGTAGCTGGAAAAGTTGTAAAATGGATGGAAGAGAATAATGTAGTGGGGGGAAATGCATAAGAGGTTTTAGGTCAGATAGGCATATAGGAGATAATTTGTTTGTAGTTACACAACTTATGGAGATGAGTAGGAATTCAGGTAGATTGTTATATATGAGTTTTATAGATATAGAGAAAGCATATGATAGAGTAAATAGAAATAGATTATGGGTAAAGTTAGCCAATTTGGGAATGGATGAAGCTTTAGTAAATATTATTAAGAAATTATATGAAAATAATTATTATACTTCCCAATTAAAGGATATAGAATCAGTTAAAGTTAAAAATGGGGTGGGATTAAGGCAAGGATGCGCTATGTCACCTATTTTGTTTTTGTTGTTTTTGAGTGAAATCGAGAAAGCAATAGAAAGACGAGGAAGAGGGGTAGAGATACCATTAATAGATGGCAAGGGAGTATGTACTTTGTCGGGTCTTTTTTTTTTTTGCGGATGATACTTTTTGTGTGCAGAAAGAAGAGAAGATATGGAAATTATGTTGAGGACATGTGCAAGGGTGGGTAAAGAGAGGGGGATTAAATTTAGTGAAGAAAAATCAAATATAATGATGGTTAATACTGGGGAAAGAGAAGATGTAGAATTTTTATTGGGGGATATAAAGTTAAGTATTGTGGATAGATATAGGTATTTGGGAATTATCTTATGTCATCAGGAAAATTGCTTGGATGAAGCAAAGAAAAGAAAGGGTTTGGTAAAGAAACTAACAGTATGTTCATATAATAAATATGATGTAGCTAGAATTGCAATGGAAGGGAGTTGCAGTAGCAGGGTTAACATATGGTAACGATGCATTATGTGTTAGTAAAAGGGTTTTAGATTATTTAGAGAAAGTACAAAGAGAAGTAGGAAGACATGCATTAGATGCAGAGATGTGGACAGCAAAGGAGGCAATTCAAGGAGAAATGGGATGGTCAAGTTTTTATATGAGAGATGCAAAAAGTAAAATGGAAATGTTTGGTAGGTTGCAGTTTATGGATAGTAAAAGAATAGCCAAAATAGTGTTTAATTGGGTTATGAGTATAGGGCAGGTAATAAGATGAGTGAGAAAGGTAAGGCGGTTTGCAAAAGATTTGGATAAAGAATTTATATCAGTATACTTGTATAAAAGGTGGGATGATTGTGTTAGGAGGATTGTTGAGTGTTATGGTGGTAAGGAATGGGATAAAAGAATAGAAGCATTAATAAAAAATAGGGAATTGGAGAGATGGAGGGTAAGAATAGTTTAATGATAATAGTAAGGAAAGTAGTTTATTGTTTAAGGCTCGAACGGGATCTTTAGCAACAAGAGAATATACATATAAATGGAAAACTATGGGTGATTTAGTGTGCAAATTGTGTAAGGAATGTATAGAAAATATTAGGCATCTGTTGATTGAATGTAAATGCTTGAAAGCAGAAAGGGTACAGATAATGAAGTTATGGGAGACTAGGTTTGAACAAAATGACTATACAGAAAGTGAGTTATTAGTTTTTATGCTGGGTTTGCGAAAAGATAAGGAGGATTTAGATATAAAGGCCATAGAGTTGACAAAGATTATGTTGTGGAAATGGGATGGGACAGAATATCGGAAGACTTAGAGTGGGGAATGGAAAATAAAATGGCTAACAGATTTATCTGGGCATAATTGCTGAGATATTCTTGACTTCGTTTAAGGAGAAGCCAAAATATATCACATCACTTTACGTGTCGTCTGCTATCAGCACTACCAAGATTCTAGCCCACTATGTGGCGCTGTTTCTCCACGTTACACATCGAAAAACAGCATTGCAAATACCTGCTTGATAGTGTTTATGTACATAGTATTTAAAACATTGATGGCTTATAATGTACAGGTGTGATTAATTTATAAGTCATAACTATTTAAATATACGGTCAAACGTAATAGTGTTACATTCTGTTTCACCATTTCATGAATTGATGTATTTTTAAATTATGACTTTTTAAAAAGCAATCTTTGTTTTTAATTATTTACTCTAAAAGTGTTTTTTTTTTTTTAAAATAAAAAAAAAAGGTAATTTTTACGACTCGGTCTGTGTTTTGTTTTTTTCAAAAAGTTAATTTTTTTTTTTTCTATGGCAGTATTTCTTTCAAAACTGAATTATTTTAGAAGATGATTGTTTGTAAAACTTTTTTTTTTACATTTTCAAATACTATTTCTAATAAATTTTAAACTAATACAAAATTATCTTTCGGTTTATAGATTACTATTTCACAAAATAAAGTGTTTTTTGCTTGCTGTTACTTGCAAGCAATAATTTCGAAGATCTGTTTATCAAAACTTCCTTTCACAATAATATTCAAGGCATAAATATTAATTGAAGTTGTGTTTAAAATTTTAGAATCATTTTAATAACTAAAAATGTCATATTCTCACAAGGATAAAACAAACACAGATTAAGGAATTATTTTTGAAATTTCTTTGCCAGTGTACTGTTTCTTTCTTTCATTATTGAATTAGTAATATCACCACAGCTTGTAAAAGTAATGTTATTTATTATAAGAGCTTACGCTGTTACAAGTTTTGTTAATTTTGGTATAGGATATATCTAGATGAACATCTAAACATTATGAAAGAATTTTGAAAAAAGTAAAGGCAATACTTTTTTAGTAGATACTTTCCAATCTCAGGATTTATCAATAAAAGCTGAAATCTAATTAGAATTTTTGCAATAGGTCACTTTATTTACTTTATGATAGAACCATCAAAATGAGAGTCATGTGGTGCTGGATACAGTTGAGAAATGATTAATTACTTGTTCAGTAATTGAAGGTTATTGGTTTATCATGAGATAAGTATATTATCTGCAAAAGCTAATGAATACATATTTATTTTTAATAATGGTAGAAAAAGTTTAATTAAATTTGCATATTAAAGTAAAACTAGATCATCATCATCGACTATTATCAATCCACTGCAGGATGAACATCTCTCCAAGTTTAATCCATCTCCGATCTTTAGTTTCTCTTCTCCACTTCACTCCTGCGCACTTTCTTATTTCATCTATCCATTCACATGTTGTCGCTTCCTCGGTCTTCTACAATCTCTTGGAATCCTGTTTAAGATTTCAATTGTCCATCTATTATCAACTCTTCTAGCAATATGTCCAGCCCAACTCCACTTTAATCTTTTAATTTTTTCAATGTAATCAGTTACACCTTATTGTTCTCCTACCGATATATTGCGTTTTCGATCTCTTCTTGTTACTCCCAACAAACCTATATATATATATTTTTTATTGTTAACTCCGTTCATCCGATAGGTTTTCCTCCCCACCCTGGGAGTGAGTTAGCTTGGGTCGGGCACTTCATTAATCGGGAAATATAATTCTCATTGTAATAGTGGGTTTGGCGCTTGAAGTCATTGATAAAGTGATGCTCATAAATATATTCTCCCGTAGACATTTTTTTTTTGATATTTAGATTTTATTCAAGATACCAGGGCTACCGTAAATTTTATTCATTAGTCTTAAATTCTAATTACGCAATATTTAAAAATTGCGTCAAGTAAACAATACTTGCCTAAGAATTCGCATCTGAATTCGCTTTGGTGGATAATAATTAACTATTACCTACAGGTGTTATGGCGACTAAACAGCCACAGAAATTCCATCCAGTCGTCGGTTAGGCTCTTTGGTCCACTTATTGAAATCTATATCATTTAGTTAAGTTCACCAACGTCGAATAAGACGTAAAAGTTGAAGCCCGTTAAAGCAAACACATCACATAATCATGTGCACGCTCTCTATTGTTTAAAATATACAATTTGTAATGAACCCCAAACGTTTATTTCCTTTGTTTCAACTGATAAAAATGCAATGTTGACTTAAGGCTTTGTCAAATGTCAAGTTTTAGTTAATAAAAAAAAAATACTAGTAGTTAGAAAGATTTATTTATGTATGTGTATAAACAAATTAGAATAATTCATTTTTAGAATTATTCTTTTAATACTAATTAGTTTATGTATATAACTGATATACAACAAGCTTAAGATAGGTGTATGTTATTTATATCTGTTGATTCGATATAGGCACAGTTAAATTCACAAAGAAACAAATTGTTTTAGATGAGGCTCATGTGGTACTCTCTCAATATTATTTGAAGTATATTTCTAATATTTAATGTAATGGGTGCTTTATAATTAACAATTTCATAATTAATGAATATAAATAAATATAAGAAGTAATTTTCTTTTGAGTGGTATGTTAAAGAATTAAAATTTCTTTGTTTCTAATATGAAAGATACTTTCTATATCTTTTTTCATATCATTAATTTGAATTATTTGAAAGTAAGACAAAAGAGTTACTAATGAATAATATTTTTACCTAATTTTTCATATTGTTAGGTTTAACTCTAAATTATCTTAAATATCATAAGAATTAAGAGGTTATTAAATGTTTAGGTATTTAGCTTTTATTGGTACATAATTAGATATGAATGAAATTAGAGTTTTATTTTGTATATTATTATCTTTAAAATGAATCACAAATTATGCTTCCCCCTTCCCTAATGCAATTTGAGAATGTTTGTAATTTTTATTTTTATGAGATTAGTCAAATAATTTAAATATTTAGATTCAAGAATACAAAAATTGGATAGTTACAATAGTTGTAGGCTACGTAATTGCCCAGTCACAAAATTAAGGTATAGCTGCAGTACAAGTTATTAATGAAATTCTATGGAGAAGTCCAAAGATACTAAAACATTTTAATAGCACTTTATAGTAAAAACAATTACTTTGCGCATTGGATTTCTGACTTTCAATGCTCATATCTTAATTAAAAACAATTAGGGAACGAATAATTTTAAGAAATTTTCAGGAGAAAAAAGAAAACAGAGAAAGAAAATCTTTGACCATTGATCCTTTTTTATTAATCTGAGCAAGGATTTAATAGTGAATGCCCATGCCTTATTCACTCCAATTTTATTTAAGTATAAATTTGGTCACTTAACTACTGGAGGCATTCAATCAAGAGCATGATGTGCAGTGTTAGGTATTCCAAGAAATTAATGTTTGTGTACGTGTTGGGGCAGGGAGAATCAATGGTCTGGCATTCGGTCAACTCAAATGCAATTACTAGCTTTTTAATAACAGAGATTTTAATATACATCATTAGACCTGAAATTATCTTGACTGCTATAAAACAGACTTATCTTCTGATAGATTTTCATCTCACCCAAAGCAATCTCATTCTGATTGTAATGCTTTGCATAAGTCTCATTTACTAAGTCAAAGACTTATGATTTGGAGGTGAATAGCACAGGTGATGAATGAACATATAAAAATTTTGCATTTTTAATTTTAATGAAGAACAACTATTGATAAGCAAATATTCTATAAAAACAAAAATAAATGAATTTAGGAAAAGTTAACGATTTTAGCTTTTTCAGAATTTCAAAATATTAGATATACGTTTATAAACAACATCCCATTAATAGTTAAATCCCCCAGCCAGATAGTTGATTAATAAAACCTCCAAATATTGCAGTCAAATTCCTTACTACAATAGGTGTTTCAATTCAAATAAGTCTTTCGACTATTCTGGAGATACAAAAACAGTCCCAAGCATTATACATATTGACTTGAAAACAGGAAATGTTTATCTGAAAATTTGTGATGATAGGGATTTTATTTGTAATTATATATTGAACTATTTCCATCGTCTGTTATTAATTATGAAATATTTTTAAAAGATATCAAACTTGATTTAAACTTTTAAATACGTTCAACTGTTAGCAAAGCATACAGATTAATTTATTACAACATTTTGAGTGCTGTTTTTTTCTCATCTCTTCTTCAGATGTTGCTGGCCTTACCAGTGACAGTAGTAGCATGGAAATTGAACCTTGGATTTTTAGTTTTGTGAATTTAAGGTAATGCTTGCTCTTACTAATTAGGCTATTCTGAAAAAGCAAGTCACTAGAAATTTTATATATTTATCTATGAAGATTGTCTTGGTTTCTCCAGTTTTTTTAAGGGCAAGGTTAATGAGTAGTTTTGAAATATTATGAATTATTTACATTATACTGATTTATGAAGTTATCTACTATAAATGTGAATGGTTTAAACAAATTTTACTTTTTCCTTTCTGCCCGTTATTTTTCTTGTCTAAGGTATTTTAGGTGCATTTGGTTTTTTCTTTTTAATCATTACTTTTTGCTCTTTTAATTATGTATTTTGAAATGAACCAGAATGATTTCAGCCATATATGTTCTTCCACATTCACATGGTATTTCATAGATGCAGTTTTTGTTTTTCAATATTTGCAGTTTGTGTTTTATAGAAGTTAGAATTTTTCATAGGGCACTTATGACTTTGGAAAGCTATCTTAATATACTGATCACAGATTTTCTTTAGTTTAGCTGCAATTGCTAATATCTATGCGCTCTAATACCTATAATTGTTTTTTCTTATGATGTTTCATTTTGTTGGCTATTTAAGATTTTCATAATGATAGCTGATGGAAAAAGTATTTTTCATGAGAGTTTATGCTGTATGATTTTTCTTTTTCCAAGTTATTGATTTCTGAATAGGAATTTTTATTCTGATTAGAGTGTGTGAGTTTTCTGTTGATTGTAATTTTGATTTTGCGATGAGGGAATCTTGTCAAAAGAAAATTAAAAACTGTAGTGTCTGTTCTTGTTTTAATTCTATTGTGAATTTAATTAAAAAAACATAATTATTGATAGTATCCAGAATGTTTGTAATAATGCTTTACCATATGGTCATAGAAAAGCCAGACTTTAATAGTAGATAGAATTTTATTTATGGTTGTAGTTTTAAGTTTTTCCATGCAAATATTGCTGATCAGAGATGGCAATAAGGAATCAAAAAGCATCTTTTGATTTTGTTGGAAGAATTCTATAGTATATAATAATATATGTTGTGCAGAATGTTAAATGAAATTAAACTATCAATTGGAAGAATTATTCTGGTCTGTACACTACTATTGTTATTTAATCTTTTTTTTACATTAGATAATGCTTCATCACAGAGTACTTTTGGGATTAAGTTTTTCACATCAAAATTTACCAATATGTCAGTTCTTTCTCTTTTCATGTTGATTAATTCTACAATTTTTTTATAATCTGTAACACAGAACTGTCTCTTGTATGCCAAAGGACTAAGAACATTAGAATTTTTGATATAATGAGTTTTCAAAATTAACAATAAATCTTAATGGAACCTGGCCTTTATTGATTTTAGATGACCACAAAGATGTGGAATTGTTGCCAAAATATGTCAATCTAATTTTTTCTGAATCATTGAAATAGCTGTGATCAGTGATGCTTTCTGAATAATATTTACAGTTGTGATTCATAGCTAGTATGGGACTTTTAGTCTGTTGGGAGAAGCTCTTATTGTATCATAATTGCTATTATCCATTTACAAATGTTACATTGCTCTTGCTAGCAGGAAGAATGCTTATAGATTTGTCTAGTTTAAGATTTAATAGATTTTTCTCTCAACATAAGTGATGTTAGATTTGTATTGTTGGTGTCTCATTTTCCAGCATAATTTTGCTTTCTCTTAACAAAGTCTCACTTGCAGTCTAAATAATTCTGTCTGCGAATGAATTAAAGGATTTAGTTATAAGCTTTTAGAAGCTGATTGGAAAACTCTTATGAAAACTTTATCAGTAAATTTATTTTTTAACAAAAATTATTAAAGTCAACATTGAGAAGGGTGTAAGACAAGGTGATTCCATATCTCCAAAACTTTTTACAGCAGTGCTGCAAGAAATATTTTGTGGATTAAAATGGGAAGCTAAAGGAGTGAAAGTAAATGGAGATTATTTAAGTCATTTAGATTTTGCAGATGATGTAGTTGTTTTTGCAAATAATGCTTTAGAGTTACAGGAAATGTTGCAGGAGTTATCAGATGAAAGTAGGACAAGATAAATGTTAAAAAGTCTAAAGTAATGTTTAATAAATTTTCTCAAAATATAAAAATAAAGATTGATTATGATGAGTTAGAAGAAGTTAATAGTTGCAAACACCTTGGTCAGATTATTTATACAGATGAGAACATAGTGGATGAAATTAATCATAGAATTATACTTGGTTGGAATGCTTTTGGTAAAAATAATTTGATACTAAAAGGAAATATACCTATGTGTTTGTAAAGGAAGATTTTTAATAAATGTGTTTTACCCGTTCTTACTTATGTATCTGAGACTTGGACACTTAATAGAAGAGCAATACAGACTTCAGACCACTCAAAGAAGTATGGAGAGATGCATGTTGGGAGTAACAAGAAGAGATCGAAAACGCAATATATCGGTAGGAGAACAATAAGGTATAACTGATTTCATTGAAAAAGTTAAAAGATTAAAGTGGAGTTGGGCTGGACATATTGCTAGAAGAGTTGATAATAGATGGACAATTGAAATCTTAAACAGGATTCCAAGAGATTGTAGAAGTCCCAGGAAGAGACAACATGTGAGATGGATAGATGAAATAAAATGTGCAGGAGTGAAGTGGAGAAGAGAAGCTAAAGATCGGTGATGGATTAAACTTGGAGAGATGTTCATCCTGCAGTGGATTGATAATAGTCGATGATGATGATCTGGTTTTACTTTAATATGCAAATTTAATTAAACTTTTTCTACCATTATTGAAAATAAATATGTATTCATTAGCTTTTGCAGATAATATACTTATCTCATGATAAACCAATATCCTTCAATGACTGAACAAGTAATTAATCATTTCTCAATTGTATCCAGCATCACATGACTCTCATTTTGATGGTTCTATCATAAAGTAAATAAAGTGACCTATTGCAAAAATTCTAATTAGATTTCAGCTTTCATTGATAAAGCCTGAGCTTGGAAAGTATCTACTAAAAAAGTATTGCCTTTACTTTTTTCAAATTCTTTCATAATGTTTAGACGTTCATCTAGATATATTCTATACCAAAATTAACAAAACTTGTAACAGCGTAATTATGAAACAAATTAACTCATTGTTAAGCTCTTATAATAAATAACATTACTTTTACAAGCTGTGGTGATATTACTAATTCAATAATGAAAGAAAGAAACAGTGCATTGGCAAAGAAATTTCAAAAATAATTCCTCAATCTGTGTCTGTTTTATCTTTGTGAGTATAACACATTTTTAGTTATTAAACTGATTCTAAAATTTTAAACACAACTTCAATTAATATTTATGCCTTGAATATTACTGTGAAAGGAAGTTTTGATAAACAGATCTGCAAATTATTGCTTGCGAGTAACAGCACGCAAATAACACTTTATTTTATGAAATAGTAATCTATAAACAGAAATATAATTTGTATTAGTTTAAAATTTATTAGAAATATTATTTGAAAGTGTAAAAAAAAAAAAGTTTTACAAACAATCATCTTTTAAAATAATACAGTTTTGAAAGAAATACTGCCGCAGGAAAAAAAAATTAGCTTTTTTTTACAAAAAAAAACCACAAACTGATTTTTAGATTGTCGTAAAAATTACCTTTTTTTTTTTATTTAAAAAAAAAAAACCACTTTTAGAGTAAATAATTAAAAACAAAGATTGCTTTTTAAAAAGTCATACTTTAAAAATACATCGATTCATGAAATGGTGAAATAGAATGTAACACTATTACGTTTGACCATATATTTAATAGTTATGGCTTATAAATTAATCACACCTGTATATTATAGGCCATCAATGTTTTAAGTACTATGTACATAAACACTATCAAGCAGGTATTTGCAATGCTGTTTTTCCATGTGTAATGGGGAGAAACAGCGCCCCATAATGGGCTAGAATCTTGGTAGTGCTGATAGCAGACGACACATAAGGTAGATGTGTTTAGGCAATCAGCGCCACCTAGGTTCTAGGTAGTTCGCAGGCAGCTTTGCTGCCAGCTAGATTGTAGAAGGTTCCTGTGCATACGCATGGTGAACAGCGCCACCTAGCGGTTGGAGGAAGTATTTCTGGTTTCGAGACCCCTACCCTGTATGTTCTGTGTGCTAACACAGAAACAGCACTTCTAGCGGCCATCGTGTACGTGGGGTTAGACAGAACCCACTTTCTGATTCATTACTGTCAAAAAAAGAAAAAGCAAATTAGTTGGGTATCATTTGTAAATTGAGTATTTCAATGATAGTCCTTTTTATATATACACACTAACAAAAAGAACCCACTTTCTGATTAATTACTGTCCAAAAAAAAAAAGCCAATTAGTTGGGTATCATTTTAAAATTTAGTGTGAATTTTTAAATGTGGGCAAATTGAATAATGTAGAATTGCATATTATTTTCTATTCAAAAAAGACCGTAACTTTTTCTATATATAGGCACAAAAGAAAATAAAACTCACTTTCTGATTAATTACTGTTAATACCCCAAAAAAAGTTATTTGGGTAGCATTTTTAAATTTAGTATTTAAATAATATTACGGCTTTTGATATCTATACACTAACAAAAACAATCCACTTTCTGGTTCATTACTGTCCAAAAAAATGCAAAATAGTCGGGTCTCATTTTAAATGTATTTAAAGAACGGTACTTTTTATATACACCTGGGTCTCGTTTTACACGCTAGATAGGTTCCTCAGAAAGCACGCGCAAAAATAGACGTAACTTACATTGAAAAGGGGGGGATGCGGTCTGTGATTTTTCAAAATTCGGGTATAATCAAAGCACCAACGTAAAATTACTTTAAAATTCGCGCAAAAAAAAAAATAAGGAAATAAAATATGACTAATAAAAAATTTCAAATTTGAAAAAAATTGATACAAGACAAACTTTTTTTAACTCTAATATTAATTTAATTTTATTCAAAATAATATATTTTTATGCATAATTTACAGTACAGTAATTTACATTTTTTTATACACATTTTAATTATTATAGCTATTTGCCGAAAAACACGTTCGTTTGCAAACAACTAGCGCCAGCTTCACACTCATGTTGTGTCAATGTTTTTCTGGGGACAACGTAATTAGTAATTAATCTTTGAGACGATGATTTTATTAATTGTTTATGAAGCTTGCGATATCCAGACATATAACCATTTAGCTCTTGTTGGAATTTAAGAGCACGTTAATGATTAGTGTCATTAATAAGAAAATAATTGATTACATTCTTTTTTAAAAAGCAAAAACAGAATGTGATTTAAAATGCAAAATTAACACGCACAATGTTTGAAAAAATTTACATTATAATCTTGTAAAATTTAATGTGGAAATCATGATTTTAATTTCATTATTGCATAAAATCTTACTATTATAAAGCACTGAAAATATTGAAATTACTAAGATGAAAGTCGAATTCCAATAATGTGCTATTACTTTCAATATGACATAAGTACGCAAAATTTATTATTTAAAGTAATAGCGTATTATCGAAGATCGACTTCCGGTGAAACACGAATCGCGTAACTTCAAAATCGTGTTAAATAAGTCCGCATATAAAGAGACCCAGGTGTATACACACTAACAAAAAGAATCCACTTTCTAATTACTGTCAAAAAAAAAAAAAGTAAATTACTCTGGTATCATTTTAAAATTTAGCATGAATGTACAAATTTTGTGTAAATTGAAAAATGTATAATTACGTATATATTTTCTATTAAAAAAATACCCTAACATTTTATAGATACACACAAACAAAAACTACCCATTTTATGATTATTTACTATCCAAAAAATGTAAATTATTCGGGTATCATTTTTAAATTTAATGTGAATTTCTTAATTTTTGTTTTTTAGATTTTTACTATTAGTTCCTCTAATTTCCTATTACAAAACTAAAAATGCCGATATTTATGTAAATAGAATCACAGGTATGTATGTGTTTTTGATTAGCATCAACGCCATCAAATAGCTGACATGAGAGTATAGAGAACAACCTTATTGTTTTTCTATTATTTTTTAATGGTTTAATATTGAGTCACATCAAATTTAACAGTGATTATATATTTATGTATTTGGGCAAATAGATAATTGACATGAAAACATCAAATTGTGATTGTTCTGATGCAACACAAAAATTACAAATTAATTTTAAATATGTTTCTTGAACAAGAAAATGTTGGGTACTGCTGGTTTATATTATCAAAGAGCAGTTGTTCATTATACAGAATTTGAGAAACTTTTTGATTACACAAATTTTAAGATTATTTTTAATTTGTTTTTTTTTAGGAAACTAATATTATGTTAAAGCATTTGTTTGTTATATTTCTGATAGGATATAAATAATATCTCTATTTTTAAATTCTGAATTTAATACATATTTTGTATAGAATAATTACAGAATATTAAATTAAAGCTTGTACAAAAATAACTATCATATTTTATTATTATTATTTGCTTAAAGAAAAGTAAGTAATCTTATTTTTGAAGAAATTTCACTTCCTTAACAAGGTTTAACTTATTAGTGTTTAATAAAAATTTTCATTTACTATCAATTATTTATTTTAGATTTTTTCTTTTACTTTTTTTTTTTTGTAACTGTTTCAAATTTATTGTGCTTGTACATAGTACTTTTTAACAATTCTGTTAATAAAAAAAATTATTTGTTTTTTTATTTTTTTGACACTATGCATTTTAAAAAATCAAATGAGAATAAATATTAGTATTATAATAAAAACTGTTATGACAAGAATTATTTTACATTTAAATGAATCATCTAAATATTATATTTGCTTTGCATTTAGAAACATAGTGCTTTATTAATTTACATAATGTTCTAAACATATTTTGTGATGGTCAGTCAAGATTTGCCTGAATCTAGTTAAAGATAAGATATGTCAGGTCTGTTGGTACACCTATTTCCCCTAGTTGTCAGTTTTATATATGTACGTATAACTTAATATTTCGTCTTTTATTATTTCAACCTAATATTCTAGAGATTTACATAAGATAAAACTTTTAGCATCTTGCACTATTGGCATGATCATGATGTACACTATTTAGTTATTTAAGGATTTACAATTGTATTAATTGAGAGATGATGTGCCTACATAATTTTTTTCTATCACATAAATATTTAAATACATATATCATTTTATTATTCAAACATAATAAAATTTATAAACTTTAACTAATGATTAAACAGACTTATCTTCCTGATCTTTTAATTTTTTTTATTATTAATTTGAAAATTCCTCCCTTTCTCATCTTTGAATAATCAGACTCTGTAGAGGCAATTTGATGACAAATTAGATCTTTTACAAATATGAGTTTTTTGTTTTATTAACTAATAAATATAATAAGAACAGATGCTTGGATTAATTATTTCAATATTATGGGCTAATTACTACTAATAAAATAATATTAATCTTCCTAATGCATATGTACTGAAATTTAATCATGTGTGATTATCAATAATTTGCATGAATGAATTTTAAAATTTACTTTTCATCATCATCACAGTTTGGTATTCTATGTTTTGTTAATATTATTTTTTAAAAATTAATAAAATTGATATTATTCAGTTTAATAAAATGAACTAATATTTTGTGTCATATTATCACTATCATGATTACTGTATGTTCTTTCATGATTCATGTGAGTTTATTTTTGGTAAGTTTTGATATTGGAAGAATGAGGTAAAAGTTTTAGGGATTTAAATTAGTATTAAATTGTGATGGAGATAAATTACAACTGTAAAGAGAATTTTAAACTTCAAGAATATATGGGATTTAGAAGCATAGAAAAACAATAATATTAAGACTTTTTTACATTATTTGACAACATATCGTATTTTATATTTTAAAAAAGAAATATCCACAATTAGTAAAATTAATATTAATACTACCATTAACATCATATGAATCTTCCTTGATTTCTTATATGCTTTCAAGAACAATTATTTTTTTGTATTCTAAAATCATTTCTAAAGCTCGAGTAATCTATGGACACCAAATATCTATCTTCAGATTGAAGATTATGATTCAGAGTTGGGATCTAATGCTTTAATATGTTACACAGCCATCTTTTCTCCTTTCATTATATAATGACTGTTATGTATATAATATATCTTTATTAATAAAGTTAAATGCATACATATGTGTGTGTATAGGCTGGTCTATTTAGGCAGTGTTAAATCATTAGAAACAATAATGTGTGGAAAATGAAAATTAGTCTACTGCAAGTAGTAACATGCTAATTTGCATGTCATGAAATCATAACATTATGCAAATTAGAAAAGTTATTAAAATGCTTTCAAAACTTTTAATTGAGAGAGAAAACTTCTAACGGAGAGAAATTAAGTTATTGACTCTTAAGTATAGAGTGAAAGCTAATTGTACAGAGTAAATCGATATTAACAGTGGAAATGAGTTACAGTCAAAATCTAACTAAACTAACCCAAGATTGTGTGTGAGCAGTAAGGTGCTTAATTAGATGGTAAATTAAAATAATTGAAGTACTGGAATTAAAAGAAATGTATATGATGTGGAGGTGCCTGTAATTATAAAGGTATATGTATATGTTACTTGTCAACAGAGATGAATTATTGATGAAGACTGTTATTGTGTTCAATTAGCAAATTACCAGTTGATCTACTATATCTTATCTATTATTATTATTAGAGTAAAATAAATTTTTGAAATTATAATTAAACCTTTGTTGTTTATTTAATTAAACTATTTATAATATGTGAATTTTTTCTACAGTACATGCTTTTTCATACCTGTACTCCAATATGTAATCTATAGGGGTTTGAACTCTATGTAATCTGTAGGGGGTCTGAACTCAGACTTTCACATGACCCTCAACTATCCATGTTATCTCATACTGCTGACACATTTGATCACACACAATGTCGAAAAGATAAACAATCACCAATATACTTATTTCGTGCTAAACCAGCACTCGCCAGTTGGTCCTGATTATCATCTCCACACATATATACAATCAATGCTCAGCCTGTATTAAGATAGCCAATCTTCATACTTTAATGGACAGGCCTCACTTCACTCCACTCCACAACTTTTCAGTTGTCCATTTCATTGAAAATCTGATGATGGAATGCTCAAAGCCCATATTGGTGCCAACCTTCTCATCCTATCCATGTTTACCATAAGTCTCTGATCCCTCATGTACAGGACATAATCCATTTACATACATATACGAGGGATGGGCAGTCCTTACAGCACTATTTTTTAGTACGTGAATTTTTTTCTACAGTAAAAGCTTTTTCATATCTGCATTTCAATATGTAATATATAGGGGGTTTGAACACAGACTTTCACACGACCCTTAATTTTCCGTGCTATTTCATACTGCTGATACACTTGATCACACACATGTTGAAAAGATAAACACTCACCAGTATACATATTTTGTCCAGATTATCATGTCCTATATATGAGGGGTCAGAGCAACTTATGGTCAACATGGGTAGGATGAGAAGGTTGGCACCAATGTGGGCTTTGAGTGTTCCATCATCAGATTTTCAATGAAATAGATGGTTGAAAAGTTGTGAGGTGAAGTGGATTGAAGCCTGTCTATTAAAATATGAAGATCTTAATATAGGCCGAGCATTGATTGTGTATGTGTGTGATGGTAATCTGGACCAACTGACTAGTGCTGGTTTAGCACGAAATACGTATATTGATGATTGTTTATCTTTTCGACCTATGTGTGATGAAGTGTGTCAGCAGTATGAGTTAGTGTGGATAGTTGAGGGTCATGTGAAATTCTGAGTTCAAACTCCCTATATTTAAACTATTTATACAATTATTTGCTACCAGATTATAATTGGCTCTAGTTATATTCTGCGGCACAGTCGATGGAAATAAAGCTGACTATATTATGTGGTGCAGTCAATTAGGGAACCTATAAGGATTTACCTGTAAAATATATTATGTGGTGCAGTCAAATGGAGTACCTGTGAAATATGTTGTGCAGTCAAATGAAAAACCCGTGAAGATTATTACACTGCAGCTTTACAGCCTCAAAGACTATCCATATATATATTAAAGATTAGGATAACCCCCAAAATATGTGGAATAACATTAAAACAACCTCTGATATAAAAAAATCTGGAACAGTGGCTGATATATGTAAACCATGTAGAAAAAGTACTTGCTTATGAATGAAATAATTGATGTCAAGTTGAAAATTGCTCCCCTACTGTTGATGTTAAGACATGACTTTTTACAATTGGCATATCATTTATGTGGTCAGATGTCACATGAAGAAATTCTGTACAAGAAATTATTAATAAAAGTAAATGGCTATTTTAAATCGATAACATCTAAATTCACAGTGCTTTCTCATTTTCATGGTAGGATGCAATTGCAAGATGAAACTATATGTGAATATGATTTAATTCTATGGACATTTTAAATCGATAACATCTAAATTCACAGTGCTTCCTCATTTCCATGGTAGGATGCAATTGCAAGATGAAACTATACATGAATATGATTTAATACTACGGACTTTAATGAAGGATTGTTAATTTAGGGACTATGTCAATAAAATGTTATTGGTCCAGTTATTATGTGGCTTCAGAGATATGAAGTTTAAGTAGATATTATTGGTTGAGTCTACACTAACATATAAAATTAATATTGAATATGCTATAGTCCATGATGGTGACACAAAGAAATTTAACATAGATCCCTTATACTTGTTATTGCTGTGCAAAAATAGCCATTTATATCATGTATATTTAAAACAAAAAATGTTTTAGCTGCAACCTGGCAGGTCATTTATCATATCTGTGTAAAAACAAATGACAAAACAGGATTTACCGATAAAAAGTAAATCAAGGGGAGAACTGTTTAAGAAGTTTACAACTATGAAGAATGTTGAAAGAAAGCAATAATATGTATAAGTTGACATGCAATAATATGTGTAAGTTGACAGTGAAAGTCTGTGGTCAAATGATAGAAATGGAGATAAATAGCAGGGCAAGCATGTTGCTAAACCATTGAACAGTACTTCGGAAAAGAACAAAGGTTAATTTTGAGTTCAAGAAATCTACTGCGATAGCAATAGATTTCAATTGAAACCTAATAAAAATTAAGAGAATTGTGTCAGTGCCCTAATGGTAAATAGCCGTAATAAAAATTTACCATTATATGTATAGTTTTAGAGAAGATTAGCCCAAAAATAAAATGAAATTGAGTTAAGCCACGTGGAATAAGTATTGGACACAATAAAACTACTAAAGTACAAATAAGTGTCTGAAATAAATTTCCACAGGCATATAAGCTGAAGCCCAAAATACTTAACAATAAAATTATAACAGAATGGATTAAAAGAAATAGTGTCATAAAGAATTGAATAAAAAATGGATGGTCATTTAAATGATGAAATAATTATTCTCCGATAATTTGGAATGCCTGGGAGAGTTTATCAATCTGACAGGAATACATTCTTATGGCGCATCATATAATGATGCTGCCTGAGGGGAGGAAAGGTGTTTTACAGCTATAACACAAAGGACACTTGTTATAACCAGAATGAAAGAGCTTGCTCATTCATGTTTGGTGGCCAGAATTAAGCAGTGACATTGAGCAAACAGTTAGAAATTGTCTGGCTTGCCAACCAACAGGAAATTTATTGGCTAAAAAATTCAAATCCAGGAATGAAGCTACAAAAAGGTAGCAATGAGTCCATTTAGATTACACTAGGCTTGGATATATTTTTTTTAGTACCATAGATACATATTCAAAGTGAATAGAATAATGTCTGGCAAAAAAAACGAGTATAAAAAGTGTGGTATAAGTTTTAAACAAATTTCTCTTTATGCACGGGTATCCAGAAACCATTGCAACAGAAATAGCACAGGTTTCAGCTCAATGAAACTTAAAAAAACTTTTTTATTCTGAAGGGGGTATGGCATATATTGACACCAGCTTATTATCCTCAGTCAAATGCAATAGTGGAGAAGGCAGTATAGGAATATGCTGATATTCATGAAATGCTTACAAGAGCAATGTTTTACCCGTACTTCACACTGAGTTCTGTTACAAAGAAAACATCTGCAAAATTATTAATGAAATGACATGTAAAAACGCACTTATCTATTTTTATTCCAGATAAAGCAAAAAGAAAGGTGGATATTTGGAAAATATTAGATTTAAAGTAAATCAAACTGTATGGATTAGAGATGTAATTAAGAAAAAATGGCTATTGGGAATAATTAGAATTTTGTTTGCATACATACATGAAAAAAACTGGAAGATGAGAGAGTTTTAAAATGCCATGTTACCTATATAAAAGATAATTAGAATTTTGTTTGCATACATACATGAAAAAAACTGGAAGATGAGAGAGTTTTAAAATGCCATGTTACCTATATAAAAGAACGGCAAACTGAAATATTAGAGGATATAGTTACTGCTTCGAGTACACACAAGAATAATAAGACTGATGTTTCTATTAACACTGAGTTAGAAGCACCAGATAACTTCAGTTCAAGGTGAACCTAGAAGTCAATGGTGAATTGGAAGAGATGACAACAGAGCAGGTAGAGGGATATCATATACAAGACCTACCCAAATGTGGAGAGAGCTAGCAACAAGACTACATTGTAAATAAAGGAAATTTTACAAGATTTTATTTATGAATAAAATTTCTGTTTATTTTTAGAATGAAGGGGGGAGGGTATTATATAACTGATTGGTTATGTATATATCTTTATTAATAAACTTATATATGTAGGTATGTATTTAGGCAGCTCAGTATAGACAGTGTTAACTCACTCTAAAAATGATATGCAAAAAAAAAAAAAAGAAAATTAGTCTACTGCAAGAAGCAACATGCAAATTAGCAAAGTTATTAAAATGCTGCCAAAACTTCTAAAGGAAAGAATGGAAGTTAGAGACTATGTATTGAGCATAAGCTAATTGTGCATAATAAACAAATATTAGCATTGGAAACGAGTTTCAGTCAAAATGTAATTAGACTAACTCAACATTGTGTGTGAGCAGTAAGATATTTACTTAAATAATAATTAAAATGACAGTTAAAATACTGTAGTTACAAGAAACATATATGATGTAAAATTGCCTACAGTTGTAAAGATATATGTATATATTATTTGTCTACAGAAATATAAACTATAAAGTGATCAATTAGCAAATCAGCAGTTGATTTACTAATTCTATCTACTAATATTATTATTATTCAGAGTAAAATATTTTTGTTGTTTGTTTATTTTAACTATTTATATAATTATTCATCTGTCATATTATGATTGGTCCTGGATATATTACCTTTAACCTCAAATTTTAAAAAATCCTACAATTTTAAATCTAGACTAGTAATTCACTTGCACAGTTATGATATAGACTGACACTAAATTAGTTTCTATAATAGTTATAGGTGCCTTGTGTAAATATATATTTGTGCAAAATAAGTTAGCCTGAATTTAAAATGTTAGGACTTTTTTAAATTTCAAGTTTATTAACTCAAATAATACAAAGGAGTAAAATATAAGTTAGATGCATAAATGCATCCAATTATGAAAACAGTCTGGATGTGATGATTTTATTGTACCATGTTTTGATTTCTCGATGTTATGAAAGATTACACTGGATAGAATGAGATTAACTTCTCTTGGGAGTTTATGAGAATTATCTGATGATATTGCTAACATTAATAATCTTTATCAAGGTATAGAAAGAGCTTGTAGTTGTTGAAGAATTGATGCTTCTAAAATATGTAGAAAATGACTTAGTGTCAGATCTGTATAACTATATAAGCGAGCTAACTGGGTTTTAAACTTTAGGATTTTTTTATAATTTAGGTTATTCATCTCAATAGTAAAAAGGAATAAAAGATGCTTCCTAAATGCCGATTCAGCTTTGTATCCTAGTTTACACTGATAAATGGTAAAAACTATTAATCTGGTATGGAGGTGGAGATTTTACACATTATATGATCTAGTGTCCTTTGATTATTTACATTTACAGTAGATGGCTGTAAATTAAAACAAAAATAACTGTTCTTTGTAGAATTAAAATTATATAAATATTTAATTTTAGTTTATAAAATAAACCTTTTTTTATGTTAATATATTTTATCACTAGGTTATTTTATTTACATTATGATTATGCAAGTAGTATAAATTTTTATGTCTGTATTGTATAAAATAGAATAGATTTTATTATTTGTTAGTTCTTTTAAAAATTCCATTATACTTTTAAATAAATTCAGTAGCACTTGTGCAAAAGACTAGCTATGTATAAAAAGTAGAGAGCACTTTTTTTATTATTATCAACACAGTCTTAGAATCGTTTTTTTTTTTTTTGTTTACATTTCATTTTGATATGTATATAAATGGTCACTTCAAAATAAGTGTGTGTCTGAGAGATTAGAAAATAAAAAACAAAATTAAGAAAGAGCAAATAGTCATAAAATAGCTTAATAGAATATGTTGATGATAGTGATCACAAGAGTAGCAAAAGACACAATCTCAACTAGAAAATAATCTGAAGTGAAACAAAAATATATAGTCTGGAGGATTTATGAAATGGAGTTAGTACAAAATTATAGTATTATTATTGAAAAAATAATATAGGTAAATTTTATGTCATCAACAAAATCAGTGAAAAAGGATTTCTAAGATTCTAAAATTAAAGCTTATAATAAAGAGTCATGTGGTAATAAATTGAGCATTATTGCATGAATAGCCTACACTTCAGAAAAAGGATAATAAAAACATTGAGGCAGATGACCTAGTACCTAAAAGTATATTTTCAATAAAATGCTTATTGAAATGTTGCTCTCAAAGCATCATAAAAAGAGACAATATAAGAACATTATTTACATTTAGTTCTTGTCTTTTTTAATGATTTTTTTCAATCTTTGATGCATTATTACAAATGTTGATATTAATCCTAATAGAATAAATGAAGAATCATTGTTGTCTAACCCAGCTAGTATTATAAATATACTTAGTTGTGAGAGTATTTACTCCTATAAATTATAATTATATTAATAATTACATAAATTTAAAAAATAAATAAATATTTATAAGTAAATGTGTTTTTAATTTATTGTTGAAATATTTACAAAAGTTATAAAAAACTAATGAAATCTTCTGTATAAAAAAGTTCTGTCCTAGTAATTGTTTATTATTTATTAAAGTTTGGATACACATTAATGGTGCATCTTATTGTAATAGAGTTAAAATATGGAGAATTTTAAGTCGTAAGCCATTATTGTCTCCTGTATTATTTACTATGTACCCAGTCATTTGTAGAAATTGCCCTGTGTAATTTACTGCATTGATAAAGTGACACTATGTAATTAACCATTCATTTTTTTACATAGGCATTATGACCAGAAATGTGCGTGCTGTAACATACCCTTAATAAAAAATATTTTTATATTTGTATATGAAATATCTCATTTTCTTTTGATAAATCCAAGATTTATATCTAAACACGTTTAACAAACGAGTAAATAAATTAATTGTTAGTCACTCATGACAATGCTTAGAAAAATTGACAACCATTTTATTACTATACATTATTTCATGTCAGAACAGGTGATTGGAAATTAATCATCTTTTCTCTCCTTTTAAACATCAACATGATGATCCTTAATATTTAAAATGGAAATGCATGATTTTTTTTTCAAGAGAAAAAGAAATTACTTAAAAAAACTATTATTTACCTATACATTACAAATTTTAAAACCATACTTATATAACATTGTGTTTTGAATATATCATTTAATATTTCTTCATACAGTTTGTCAGATCGTAAGTATTTTTAGATGCTATTTCTTGTGAGAACTGTATCAATGACTTGTTCAGTATTTAGTGCTCGACTTCAAGTTCCAAAAATAATCTAAGTATGAAAAATGCTTTTTTGTGTCACAGCATATGCTTATTTCTGAAATTATTGCTTGGAAACAGTAGTGACTAAATTTATCCAGTTCAGCAATAAAATTATCAGCAATGAATTAGCATTTAGATGAAATTCAAACATATTGTATTAAATAAAACAATTAATTTTGACATTCATAAGTTAGGCTACCTTATGTTGTGTGGCCAATTAAATTGAGATCTATGGAAATGGCTCTAATATCAATTAATAGTTTATTTTTAGATTATAGAAAAAGAAAAACAATAAATAAGAAAAAAATAATTATTTAGATATAAACATTTTCAATTTATGGCCTAAAATATAATATACTTTTTAGGTTTGAGATTGAATTTTAATGTTTATCGTTTGACTTTTATATTTTGATTTTAGTTAAATATTTAAAAATCATAATAGGCTCTTCTTTTGTGAAATTTATTTATGGAAAGTTTTAATATATATTTTTTTAAAGTTATTAAAAATTTATTTTAATACAAAATGCAGCATTAAAAAGAGTGTTTTTAATTCATTTTATACTAGAAAATAAAGTGTTTTTATTCATTACTGTATATCAATATTCATCTGATATCTATAATTGCAATAAAGCAAGAATTATACCATCACTACTGCTTTTTTTTTTTGATAAATATAGACCTGAATTATTATTGTTGAAAAGTTACTATGTTATAAAAATGAAATACAAAACACTTAAATCTTTTGAAATTAGTGAACAGTCAATTGGTGCACAGAAATATTGATGGTGTGATGGCTGTTTATTACAGATCTAAGATTATTAACAAATTCACACCAATAAAAAATCTATTCATCTCTTATAACTTGTTTTCAAGTACCTTTTTATATCTTATTCTGGGCAATATGAAATAATAATATTGTTTAAAATGGTTGATTTTTTAATAAAATTGTTTTTAAACTATATATATATAAAGTACTTAGGTTACCACATTATAATTTTCACTCTTGATATTTCATTGTGCTACCAGCTCAATTTTTTTTATTAATTTTTGCATCAGCATACTAAATAAGACTTTTTTTTTTGGCAAATACTTTAATTGTAAATAAAAAAAGTTTTTTCTGACTTGTTGATTTTTTTATATTTTTAATATTGGAGTGAATAATTTTTAGATTATTATTTATGTCCATCCCATCTCAAGTTTTGTAATAAAAGAATTATTTAAAATGTGCTTTAGAATTTATTATAATATTCGATATACAAATTGCCTCACCTAAAAAGAAATGATATAGCAATGTGCAAGGTATCATAAAGATTGGCAGCTTTTCACACACAAACTAAAGAGTTTGAAAAAGTGATTTATTAAATTATTCTGCATTGCTAAATGCAGTGACAAATTTAATTATTTTATTGCACCATTGAGAACTGAAATGCCTTGGAATTACATTATTATATTTAATTGGCAGATGAACTTATTTCAGAAACCAAATCAAGATGACTGAATAAATGTTTAAATGTAAGAAATATGCATAGGAGGTTGCATTAGAATAAGTTGGATATTAACAGTTATAGCAAAGCTCCAAATATTAGTTATATTGGCATTTCATTTTTAGACAATAATAGATCCATAGGAGTTGCAGGATACTTATGATAGGTAATATTGATTATACTGACATCCTAATTACAAAATAGATAGAGAACTAGGAATTGTCAGAAGCATGTCTGAGTTTTCAGCAATTTTAATATTGCCATCTATTTGCAAAATATTATTAAGATCAGACTATGTAATGGATTAGCAGAACTATGTTATGACAGAATTGACATATCAGCATTATGAATTTTTTTTGATGCAAGTAAATATTGAACTCTCTTTTGAAAAAGATATGTCAGCAGATCTTCTTTAAATTATTGATTAGTGAACAGCATACTGCTTTTTTTTTGTTAGTATGATTTTATGGAATGCTATTTTTATGGCAATTGCCAGTCACTTATAGTATACAATTTCCAAAAGAATAATATGTTGCCATATGTAATGAATTTTACTATTTGTATTTACAAGGAATTCAGATGTTTTCATGACCAATTTGATGTCTGGACTTCTCATTATTGAGTATTAATCGGATCTTATCAAATATCATGAAATTAAAGAATCTGATAAAAAAGTCTGAAAGGGTCATACATAATCCAAGACATCATTAGAGGAGTTTATCACTTTTGGTTATATCACATGTTTGAGTGCATAATAAAATGTTACGATTTTGTCTTCATCCATTTATATTTTATTCTATGCATTTTATATTTTTTTACTTCATATGAATTATTATTTCTGCATAACCAATTTGTAGCTTGAGAATTATTCTTTTAATATTGATTTCTGTAGCGTAATGTATATTACTAAATATAATCAAATAATGAACAGTATATTTAATTTTTATTATGTTTGTCTATTAAGAGTTTATCAGTTTGATGAATGTTAAAAAAATAATAGATGTAAAGCAATTTTTTAAATTTATTGTAAGAAAATTTTTGTTTTATTTAATTTTATATTGAAATATATTTATGTTTATGTTAATTAAGAAATATAAAATAAGTATTAATATCAATAAATTTTTATATGTAATATTAAGTAGAAACTCATATTTTTAATTTATAATGTTCATCATATAAATTTACCATTGTTAGTGGTTTATATGTGTATATATGTATTCATTCATTGCATATTTTGGATATTTGTAGTGGGTAGAAGCACGAGAAAAATTCCAATTAGCTGCTGACCTTATTGATGCTGAGCATAGAATGAAAAAAAGTATGTGGGGCCAATTTTGGTCTGCCCATCAACGTTTTTTTAAATATTTGTGTATAGCCTCCAAAGTTAATCATGCAGTCTCCTTTGCTAAAGAAGGGGTTAGAAATGGCAAGGTATTCTTCAAAATTATTTTATTGTTATTGATAAATTTATCTCCTATAATATTTTCAAATGAATTTAATTTGTTAATTTTTATAGTAACATAAAATAAAACTAAATTTTACATTTATTATTTTTATTTTGCAATAAATTTATTGGTATATGCTCATATATAACAAATCATATTTTTACTAAAAAGAAATTAAACTAGTTGTAAGAATGATTTTTTTATAGTAATATATACTGTAATTTCATTTTTGAAGTGTTTTTCTGCTTTATCTAAAAAACAAACAAACATATTTTTTGAGATTTATTGTAAAATTTTCTTTTCAGAAACATATAAGGTTTGCATATTTATCAATTTATATTGAAAAGACTGTCATCTTTCAATATTATTTAAAATAGGAATAATTATTTGTGCTGAATATAGTTTTTTCATCATTTCCTTTCTTTGGTCCTGAAGTCATTGCCATTGAAATACATTGTTTTTACTCTTTACATTATGCATACATCTTATTTTAAAACGATATTATTTAACTTCTTGGAAACTAATGTTTAACAAACTTCTACCCAATGGATTTTTTTAAAAGTTTGTACATGTTAGTATTGATGACATTGCAAAATTTCAGGGTTGGAGGGCTGCATTTCAAACCATATTCAAATCGTCAGAAATTTTTAAGTGATGCACAATAAATGATATCATATTTCTTTAAAAAATGTTTTTATTTAATTTGATAACAAATGCATCAAAAAGCAAAGTGTTGAAGAAATTTTATGGGCATTTAGACTTAATTAAAACAGAAAGAATAAGAAATGAAATTCTTCATAAAAACCAAAATCTTGCAATTTTTAATCAACTTCTTCACAGTTTTTTTCATTTTTTACTGTACTCTTTACTTTACTAATAATTTATTATTTCTAGTTTTAATTGGGACCCAGCATTTTCCCTACAAATTATTTTATTCTATGATATATTAAATCAAACTTATTTTTAAAATTATCAAAAATGGAAATTAATGAGGTCCATTATGCTGTTTTTTCATATAAATTATAATAAATAATCAAAAATCATATACAAACAGCTATATAAAAAATATATATACTAATGATCACATATTAAAAGCCTTTTTCAGCCCTGGGTTTTGTGTTTTTTTCAAATGTTAAGTATCTATTTTGGTGTTATATGATGTGATACATTGTCACTTCTCCTTATATCGAGGCAGGAATCTCTCAGCAACTATGCCTAGAGAAACCTGTTAGCTACTTTACCTTTTCTTTCCATTCTCTGCCTTAAGTTTTTCCATATTCTTATCTATCCTTCTCCATCCTATTTCCACAACATAATCTTTGTCAACTCCATGGCCTTTATATCTAAAACCCCTTATCTTTTCCCAAATCCACCATAAAAACCAATAACCCACTTTCTGTATAATCACTTGGTTTATATATTTATTCTTTCACAACTTCATTATTTGTACCCCTTCTGCTTTCAGTCATTTACATTCAAATAACAGATGCATAATATTTTCTATGCCTGTTTTACACAACTTGTAGACTAAATCACTCATACTTTTCAATTTATGTGTATATTCCCTTGTTGCTAAAGATCCTGTTCAAGCCTTAAACAGTATACTACTTTACTTGCTATTATCATAAATTAACTCGCACCCAGTATTCCGTTTACTTCTATATATATTTAAACTCCTTTTACTCTCCATAATAGTTCTCCATTTCTCAAACTCCCTATTCTTTATTAATGCATCTATCCTTCCATCACATTCCTTATAACTATAACACTTAACAATTCTCCTAACACAATCATCCAAACTTTTGTATAAGTATACTGACATAAATTCTTTAATCAATTCTTCTGCATACCGCATTACCTTTCTTATCCATCCTGTTGCCTGCCCTTTATTCGTAACCCAATTAAATACTATTTTGGTTATTCTCTTATTATCCATAAACTGCAATCTACCAAACATTCTCTTTTTTTTTTTTCATCTCTCATATAAGAACTTTACCATCCCATTTCTCCTTGAATTGCCTCCTTTGCCATCCACAGGTCTGCACCTACTTGTCTTTGCTCTTTTTCTAAGTTTGTTCTTTTACTAATATATAACACATCGTTACTATATGTTAACCCTGTTACTGCCACTTCCTTCCATATTTCTAGCTACATCACATTTATTATATGAAAACACTTAATTTTTTATCAATCCCTTTCTTTTCTCTGCTTCATTTATCAATTTATTTATCCAAGCAATTTCTCTCATTGCTTAAGATGATTCCCCAATAGTTATATGTATTCGCCATCCTTAACTTTATATCCCCCAATAAAAATTCTTTGTCTTCTCTTAATCCAGTATTAATCATCATTATTTGGGATTTTTCTTCACTAAATTTAATCCCCATCTTTCTACTCACTTTTGCGCATGTCCTCATCGTAACTTCTTTTGTTTCTGTGCACAAAAAGTCATCATCTGCAAATAAAAGACCCGGTAATGTATGTACTCCCTTGCCACCTATTAATAGTATCTCTACCCCTCTTGCTAATTTTTCTATTGCTCTCTCCATTTATCAAATACAACAAAGACAAAATACGTGACATAGGGCATCCTTCCCTTAGTCCCACCCCATTTTTAACTTTAACTGATTCTATATTTCCTAATTGATATGTATAGTAATTACTTTCATATAATTTCTTAATAATATCCACTAAAGCTCATCCATTCTGAAATTTACCAAACTTATCTCGCCTTCTCTATATCTATAAAAACCATAGGTAATACAATTTCAGACGATCCATAACGCTCGATGGCGCAGTTTTTAGTCAAAAACAAATAGATATAACGTTACCGGGCTGATTTAGATCTTTTACACTTTTTTTTTATTATTTATTGCAAAAACAAATAGATATAACTTTGTTCTTTTATTTTTGTAAAACATTTACGTTTTTTTTTATTCGTAAACAAATAAATATGACTTTGTTCTTTTTTTTTGTTGTTGTTGTTACATTTCAGTTTTTTTTTCGGTTAAATAACGCTTTCACCGGTTAATTTTTTGTTATTTTGGATTTACATTTTTTATTTTGAGAAGCATATATATTTTTTTCGATTTCATATCTACACAAACAAGAACATTTCACTCAAAACAGGTCCCATTACATAGCCATTGATGCGATACACACTTTATTCCATATCTTTTACACCGTCTTAATATCATTACCCCAACACAAACACAGTTCTTCTCTGTGGGTAAAATACTTTTTTTTGACTGAAGGAAGGCCACCGCATCGCTTCTGTAGCAGGCAAATCGAACAACTTGAATGGCGAATCTTCTGCCATTTTACTTTTTCGATCTCGCAAAGTTCGAGCAAAGTGCACGACTTTTGCTTGAAGTTTGCCTAATCGCGATTTACATTCCTCATTTATTAAATTGGGCCAGCTAACAAGGAAAGTAGTGACGTTTGCGAAAGTTACAATTTGCAACACCTTATCCAAATTACACTACGTTTACCACTAAAAAGTTTGAATTGCGTATTGCTACACTTTTCGTCATTATAACTGCAGACACTCTCATATGATATGCTGTTGATTATTCAATACTAATGTCTATACAAACTGTCTTAACACATTGATGGTAATGTTCACACGCTAGCGATGTTGGGGAAGTGTTGACTTCATCAACATTAAGTGTTTGAACAGTTTAAGGCTGTAAGATCTATGAGTGGCCTTGTAAAAAGCATATTTCTGTGCTTTTGCATAGAAACAGCGCCATCCAGCAGTGTAGATCATTCTAAGTTGTAGAACCAAACCATATATAACTACTACTTGTATTCCTACTCATATCCATAGTTGTGTAACTACAAACAAACTATCTTCTATATGCCTATCTGATCAAAAACTTTCTTGCTTTACTCCCACTATATTATTTCTTCAATCCATTTTGTGACTCTTCCAGCCATCATATAGGAGAAAATTTTATATAACACTGACGTTACCTCTATCTATCTATAATTGTTTAACTTTCTATGATCCTTACTGTTTCCTTTAAATAGTAATACTCTTACTATTGTATTACTCCAACTACCCAGAAAATCTCTCTTCTGTGCCATCTTATTAAAACATGATAATAGTTTTAATTTTTCCATGTGTCCTAAATTCATTACCATTTCTGTTGCCCATCCATCCAAACCTCTCACCTTTCCACTTTTCAATTTCTTTCCTGCTTCATTCAGTTCATTTTCTGTAATTCTAATATTTCCATCAATATATGTTTTTATGTTTGCTATCACTCTGTCTTTCACATTTAACATCTTTTCAATATCCATTACATATGTATTTTCAAATTTTTTTACTCCTATTTCTTTCACTTTTATTAATATCATCCAACAATTTACTATTCAATTTCATTCTTTATAATTATCTATTTTAGCCAACTTTTTTTTTTTTTCTAAGTACTTTTTCCAATTAACGTTAACATCTTTTTCACTTTCTTTGTTTTTAATAGCACCCTTATATGCTCTGCATGCTTTTTCCCTCTCTTTTACACTTTTAGTAATTCTCATTTTTCTATTTTATTCTTCTGAATATTCTCACCTAAAACCATATTTGTCACTTTTTCTATTTCATCACATCAGTTTTTATACTCATCCCCAACCAACTCTTCTATGGTTTCTTCAACTTATTTTCTACTCTTCTAACTTATTTTTATCTTCACTGTCCATCCACATCTTTTACTATACTTTCTACTTTTATTACTATTTTCCATTACATTACTAACCATTTCTATTATAAAGAAATTATGATTACTATTACATTCTCTCTCTTCATTATCAAACATCTTAATTTTCTGTACTTTATTCATTCCCTCTTTTTCTGCTAGTACATAATCTATTGTGTGAAATATATTATTTCTAGACCATGTGTATTGTCCCTCATAAATATTTGAATGTTCAAATTCACTCTTGACAAAAGTTCTTCAAAAGTTGTCCATTTTTATTACCTACATCATCAATTTCTTCAATATGCCCATTCATATCCCCTATAACCATAATTTTTTACCTCTTTTCTTTGAAACTCTTTATATCTTTAACTAGGCATTCACATATGCTACTGTTCCACTCTACTATAGTTTGACTATCTCCATTGGTTATGTACACTACATCCACCATCCATTTCTTGTTTTCCTAACCTTATCTCAAACCACAAACGTTCTTGACATTTAACAGTATTTAAATATTTTTTTGACCTAACTTCCTATACCACCACCCTTTTTTTCTTTAATATTTATACCCTGCCATACCAAGTCTGCCAGAATAGATTCTTCTTCTTCTCTTAGATGTGTTTCCACTACTGCTAATATCTCAAGCTCTTCATCATTAACCAATTATTGCAGATAGACCACTATCTAGTACTCTATAATGAAAATAAAATGACAACAATAACAAAAAAATATCAATAAAACAGATTAAAATCATCATATAGAGATTCAATATAAGTTCAAAGAACTTTCATATTATCTTAAAATCTATAATATCAAAAACAAAAATTATATTGATAAGCATGTAAATATTGGATAATCAAATAGCAAAAGCCTGGATAAATTAATAAGTAATTATAAATTAGGAGACTATATAAAATACAAAAAAAGAATTCTATATAGAATTAATTGTGACCATTGCATGTGATTTACTGCAGTCATACAGGGAAACAGAGATAAGAACCAAAGAACATAACAATGCAATTAATAAGTGAGATGATAAATCTGCTTTATATATTCACTACTTTTAACATATGAACATAAAATAGATGCTGCTACAAAAAAATATTATTTTTAAATTACTTTCATGATTCAAAAGGAAGACAAATATACATAACATAGCTAGTCAATTAAAAATGTATGAAAAATTATAGCGTATGTATTATTTATTCTATATACCCGGGTCTTGTTTTATGCGGATTTATTTAATACGATTTTGAAGTTATGCGATTGGTGTTTCTTCTTAATATTTTTGTATGCGGTTTTCTTTTATGCTATAAAAATTATTAGATTAGAAGTCGAGCTCCGATAATGCGCTATTACTTTAAATATTATAAATTTCACGCACTCACATGTCATATTTAAAGTAATAGCGCATTATCGGAGTTCGACTTCTCTCTAATAATTTCAGTATTTTCAGCGCTTTATAATAGTACTGTAATAGATTTTATACAATAAAGAAGTTCATAATTAATTTAAAGTCAGGATTTCCCCATTTTATATACACACATTAAATTTTACAAGATTATAATGTAAATCTTTTCAAATGTTATAGATGCCTATTCTACGCATGTTGTTGTTTTTGCATTTTAAATCATATACTATTTTTGCTTTTTAAAAAAAGTGTACGTAATTAATTAATCATTTAGTGTCTGCAAGTTTATTTTTACAAGATGAGTTATAGCAGGGGGCATAATTAAATTTGACATTTAAAATCTGATTTTTAATTATAATTAACAATTTAAAAATTACGTAATGTGATCTGAAATTAATGTGACACGAAAGAATGAAATTTGATTTTTAAACAGAATTGAAAATTAAAAAATTAAAGACAAAAATAATTTAATTTTTAATTGTTAGCTTTAATTAAATTTTGTCCAACAATGGTGAATCGGTGTCTTTCTATTACCATAAGTCTAAGTTCTTATTTTTATTTTAAACTTTTAGTTTACTCTAACGGAGAAGAAAAAAATACGCAAGAAAATGAATTTCTTCGGAAACAAAAATTTCAATTTGAGATTGCTTAGCGAAATCGGAAGGATCATCAGCAATTGGAAAACATTTAGTTTCGGTGAGTCCATGATAAGAGCAATTAAAAAAATGAAGTTGGCGCAAGTTGTATTTCCTTTTGTCACGAATCTGATGTTTTACTAGTTTACTAACAGACTTACTTGTCAAATAGCGATAATGCTTAAAATACTGTACATGTATGAAAAAATGAAAAATACTGTAAAGTACATACGCATAAAAATATATATATTTTTAAATACTATATTTAATAAATAAGTAAAAAAAGTTCGTCTTGTATCAATTTTTTTTTCAAATTTGAAATGTTTTATTAGTCATGTTTTATTTCCTTATTTTCTTTTTGTGCGAATTGTAAAGTAATTTTACGTTGTTGCTTTGCTTTTATGCAATTTTTGAAAATTACAGTAACTTTTCCCCCATTTTTCAAGGTAAGTTAAGTCTATTTTTGTACGCGTTTTCTGAGGAACCTATCTATTGCATAAAACGAGACCCAGGTGTATATTGTTATGTTATATAGTCAATTCTTGGAATTTATATTGAATCTCTATGATAATTTTATCGATATTTTGTTGTCATTCTACTTCCATTGTCGAACACTAGATGGTGTTCTATCTGCAATAATTGATTAATATTAAAGTAACTGCATAACATTTGAAAAAGACACAAAACCTGGTGCCGAAAAAGGCTTTTTATGCATAATTATTATTAATATATATTTTTTTATGTAGGTGTTGAATGTGTTTTTTTATTATTATTTATTTTTTAACTATTTTCTTCTAGTTTTATTTGTTTTGCATGTAATCTTTTGTACACATTTATTCTTTTCACAGAAATCTTATTTTCCCTTGTTCTTATTTTTGCTATTTTATTCATAATTTCATTGCTAAGTTAAAATTTTAAGTGAGTAAATATTAGTATTTATTAGTATTAATATTAATCTTAATTACTTTGAGCTTTTTTATTTTTTTATCAGTAATTCAATCAATTTTAAATAATTTATTGTTATGAAAATGTACCTCTGTTAATAAAAAACTGAAGTAACATTATAGAGGAGAGAGTCTACCATATTCCAGTGTTTTCTTGAAGAATTTGAAAATATTTTTAAGAATAATGGTGAAAGTATTTCCGTTAATTTACATTGTGTTGAAATTTCTCAAGTTAATTGGTAGCTCAATTCAAAATACATTCTTTAACTGATAAGATTATTTCATAGACTTGATTAATCTCTTCTAGATACCCATATTTGCCAAAAGATAATCTAACACTTTTTTATATATGAGATCATGTTGCAACAGTGTGCAAATTGTTGTGGTTTTTCTCAATTTTAAAACGAAATGATTTTATTTCAGGATACACTAAGCAAACTCTCCAAACAATAGTGTCACCCAGTGTAGCATTAATAGTCACAGGGCTCCTCACTGATGAAAGTTACATGCTAGAGATTTAGTCTGGAGATATTGAATAAGTAGGCATTACAATAGGGATTTTATGCACAAACTTTCTTGCATCCATTGATTACTAAGACTTGTAATGAGTGGTACTACTGTATGGAGAGTTTGCTTCTATTATTACCAGTTTGTGTAATAGGAAATCGTGATCATATGATGTTGGTGGTATTATATCTAAAATAAGTTTAAAAAAAGAGCAACATCTCATGTTGTTAAAAAAGCATGGGAAATTCTATAAATGTAATCAACATATTTGGGCGGATCATAACATTTATTATCACATAATCTCTTTATGGATTTAAATAAGAAGGGTATATATCAGCTAATAACTTAATGATAGTGCTAATGTGATGAAATTATTGAATTAAAAGGAAATCATTATGTTGTATTAATAAATAAAAAGCATGTAAAAAGAAAATATAATGTATGAATTTAAAGTTATTTTGCTTTGATCATGGAAATTTTTTGAGAATAAGATTATTTGCCTTTTTTTTTTCAATTTATAACAAATTTTCTTTTGACCTCTTCTGGGTTCTATTACAATTCATTTGTTAATATATATTGGTGCCAGAAATAATCATTGTAGTAGTGTAGTAGTATATCAGTAATCTCTGATATAATCCTCTTAAAAAAAAAAATGAAATAACGTGAAATTTTTAAAAAAAAATTTTATTTTGATTTAAAACTGTAATCAAAAGTGTAATCAAAAGTAAGTGTAGGTATAATTAAAAGATTTCTCAAATGTTTAGTGTCTTGTTTTGGGGTATAATCAGTGATAGAATAGGGGAGTACTTTGTTATATGCATAATCAGTACAGTCTGAGTTGATACTTACTTGTTTTATTTGCTCATAAAGCAATATTCAGTTTTGTTAGAATGATTTTCTAGTCCATTTGTTTTGTACATTTTAAATTTATAGAATAAACAGTAAGATATGTTTCACTCATCATCATTCACATTGTCATTTCAGTCATCTCAGTGTAATACCTATAGCATATTACTACTGAATATTCATGCATTATCCAACTTCATTTTTCATTCACATGTTTCATTAAGTCATTAAATATCCTACAGTAATTATATCTATAACAGTATTAAAATCTAGCTTAATTACATTTTAAATAAATCAATAAATTATGGACTAGTGGATATGACAAATACTGTAAAATATTTTATTTATTAAAACAATTGTCATCAATTTTATTCTACTGCTTTAAAAACATTTAATTGTTAGTTCAATGTTTTTTTTTTTTTCATTTATTTAAAAGACGAAATAATTTTTTTTTCATCTATTTTTTTTTTTTTTTTACTGTCTAAAGTTTTTTGCATATTTAAGTAGGTTTGCAAGGTGGAGGGGCAATTGGCAATCTTTTTCTGATGATGTTAACATTATTGTAAACAATTGGAAGGGAACAATATGATATAATGATTATTAAAAAAAAGTTATAAAAGTCAATACTTATGACTTTTAAGAGGGCTGTCTATTATTACTTTTGAAGAAGTCTGTCAGAGTCAATTATTAAAACTTTTACGAGGGCAGTTATAGCTAACCAAAGACAGCTATAACTAATTTATTTAGCAAAGTTTAGTGAAATTATTTTTCCTCTTCCAGAGTTCAATTGAAATTTTAATTATATTATTTGTTTGCGACATGTGTACTTAAAAACTACTAAAAGATAAGTCAATTTTCTCCCAGCTGCTTATTCAAATTATCCCAACGTTATGCTAAAGTACACGTAAGTGTTATATTCTATTATTCAAGATAAATTATTATTTAAGAAATGGGAATGCTTAATAGGACTGTAAAATTGTTTTATTTAAATTTAAAATTAATAAGGAAGGATGAAAGAATATTTGTTTATTTTATAACAATTAACTTTTTAAGCTTTAATTATACTATGAAGGGAACAATTGCCACGTGCTTCCTTTATGTGTGTGAAAGATGTGAACTGTCATTGAACGTTCTCAGAACTTTAATGTACAAATTTCATGCTAAATATAAAAGAAAACTCAAAATTTAAAATATACACAAGGAATATGTAATTTTATTGTCATATGTCTTAGAATAGCGGCGTAATTATTTCTATTTTTATCGTTGGAAAAGAAAAATATAAGATTAAATATGTCATTAAATGTGCTTTAATAATTATTTGTTCTTCTAGACTGGTGGGAAGAATGAAATTATAAATGGATAAAGTTATGTGACATTGCTGTATTAATATTACCAATGAGTTTATCTAAATAAATATGATTAATTGAATAACTACGTATATTTCTGAATGGCTTTATGATTGTGAAATGAAATGTTAAATATATCCTAGGAATAAAGTACAAACTTCTATTTTACTTGCGTTATGAAATATATTGTTTAATTAAGGAAATTCATTATTTACAACGTTAATAGCAATTCATTAGTTGATAACTAAAAAACATTGAATATGCTCTTATGGATTCAACAGAAATAATATTGTTTTGTTTTCTCCTGCACGAATTGTACCATTCTGTGCTAATATTTGTCTTGTGCAGTATAATTATTTTCCTTATCTATTTGAAAACATGACAAGGAAAGTCGAGTAAAAACTTTTATAAACTTTCGTTTCATTTCGTTTGGAAAGAAAAAAAGAAGAGAACTTTATTTTATGTAATGGTATTTTATATAGCTTTCGTATTAGTTAAGAAATGTTTTATTATTTTAAATATGTTTATTATATGTATTATTATATTTCTGTGTTTTCCTAGAACTTCTCATAAATGTACAGTATTAATGGGAAGATATTGTACTGGTAATTTTATTTTTATTATTATTATTTTAATAAGATAAGTTTGGTCGTGCGTGTGTTAATAATCCACACACATAATAAACGAATGGAAGGGTCCATTCAAAGGGGTGAATAATTATTTTAAAAAAATAATTATTATATTAAATCTTACCAAATATATTTTTTTTATAAATTAGAAAATAATTATTTTCAATAATTATTTCATCTATAACATACAATTTTATTATTTATTTAGGTTTAATTTAACTACAGATTCATGCCAATATTAATGCATTATATTATAAAAAAATTTATTTGTCTTGCTTTGTCCATAGTAATTACTATTTTATTCTCCAACTGTTCTTTGAACATTACCAGGTCCTAAATATTGTCAGATATGAGATATTTATAATTTATTAATTCTAGCAGTAATAATTAATATTTTAACAGTAATTCTTTGCTTACTGCGATTTTAAATGGTCTGTATATCACATGCTTATACATGGTGTGTCTATTATTAAACTTATTTATAAGTATATGTAATTGCCAGTGAAAATGATTTTAAATCAATCGGATTCGGAAGGAAAAGAGGATCAATCATTTGAAGAATTAGAAAGTTGTTTAAGAGAGAATTATTATTTCTTTGTTATGACTGAATGAAAAGTATTTTTGTGGCTATATGCTATAAAGTTCATAATGTTTATAATATTTTATGGGATTGAGTTAGTGTGTTTGTTAGTTGAATATTTAATATGGGTAGTTTGCCCAGTGCAGTATAGTGTAGTGTATGGAATTGAATATTCCTTTTCTTATCCATGTATTGGAGTATTTTTGATAGGAGTGGATTGAATTCTCCTTTTACATTTGATATATTGAATTAAATGTGTATGAAGCTAGAGATGTTATCTTCCTAACTTTTATTTGGTGATGTGTTATTCCACCAATTATTTAATCTTAAAGATAGACTTGAAAGTTATTGTTATATTACCTGTTTTGAATTATATAAATCTGTTATCCCATGTGTGTATTGGATGTTTTCCAGCTGATGCTATAGCTTAGTGTTTGATGGTTTATGATAAAAAGGAAGAATAAAAGGAAAGTATAGTGTCTTATAGAACAGCTGTATTGTAGTTAATAAATAAAGATTGATTGATCTTCACTTCCAACCGTATTATGATTATATTGAAATATCATAAGCAAACCGATTAGATTGATTAACATTGTTTATTTATGTTCTTTGACACTCAGCCTAATACAGATTCATGCACAAATTGTTAATTTTGATATAAAAAAATTCATTATTAATGTAGAATTTTACTTATCATTTTAAAACATTTTGTAGTAATCATTTAAGCTTCATCTCATTGATTTTTATCATTTAATCATAATTTACATAAATAATTAAGCAAAGATAGGACATAGTTAATGAATACAAGGATTTACTTTATTTTGGCAAAGCAGAACCCAATTATTCAATAGAATTCTGTACTTCAAAATTACAAAGAAAAATACATTTAATTAATAATAAGTATTTGTTTTCTTTGTTAAGATAATCCAATATTATTCCTAGTTTAAATCCCCTTATTTTAATTTTATTTAAGATATTTTAAAGTAACAATGCAAAATCTTGATTTGTTCAGTAATTAGAATATTAATCTATGTTGTTGTTATAAATTTTTAGTTAGGAAATTAGTGATATTCAGCAAAATGCTGAATAAAAGATACTTTAGTAATCAGTTACTAAAAGTGTAAGGTCATATTATTTATTTATTTTTTTATTTTTGTATAAGTCTATCAGAAATCACTGATAGCTAAATAGACATTTCTTTATAATAAATAATAGGGACTTATTTAGTTCATTGAATGTTTCAAATAAAATGTTTACCAATTTATCAAAATGTTTTGATGAAAATATATAGTAGATGTAAAAGTTAATGAATCATGTTGTATTATATCTTCTTGTATAACCTGTACTCAATGATATGAAATCCCTATGGAATTTTTGTTCATACCAATAAAAGAAAAGTAAATGTTGATTTAGCTATTTTCTATTGATTAATAAATATTTTGTTATCTAAATTTGTAATTGGAGTTTCTTCTTTAACATTCATTCGTGTTTCACACTTCCACACATGCTTATACATTTATTTTATTTATTATAACATAATTGTATTTTATTTAATTATAATAAATTTCTAGGTATGATGATGTTGATTTCCTTGATTCAAACACTATATGAGATGCCAATTACCTACTGATCATTTTTAAAGGGGTTTTGTTATTTAATTTTTGTTTAGATGATGAATTGAAATCAAAATGTGCCCGATTTCTTTCATTATCTAACTGCAAGTATCTAATTAGGGTATTGTTTGGTTTATATTATTATTTTCATAGTGTCAAATAATAATTTGAGGTATAGAATGTTAGATCAAGCCATACCATAAGTTAATTCCCTGAGATCTTCAATATATCATTTAGATTAGATAAGAAATTCATTTAGCCAGATTAGGGTAATGAGTAATTAAAATTTAGTAATGATAAGTTTAGTTTGAGTTTAGATCTAGTGAATTATACATTACAATTTCTGAAATATTATTTTTTTTATTTTATTTTAGTTATTAGCTAATTGTATAATATAGTAGAGGTTGTTCAGTGCATATGGATGATGGGAGGAGGTGAAATATAGAGTATTATTAGTTAATTTTAGCTGGTAGAATTTTACCAATTTAATTTTTGTCTAGCATAGAACTTAATAGATGTTTATTACTATTAGTAATAATATTTTCTCCCACATCTAATGTACATTGTACACCTCATACTCCTCTGTATCCCTCAACTGAGTTAGTTTAGGTGAAAGCTTTAATTAAGAGCCTCATGAATAGATTTAGGTAAAGTTAAATAAATATTTTATTCTATGATCCATAGAATTGGCGCCCCCGGGTAATTGTTAGTATTGGTGATAGGTGTGAAGACTTTATAGCATAGTGATTGTATATTTAGCTGTCATTCTTATAAACTAATTTTGAATTTACTCTGTATATAAAACATGAAAATTATTTCATATTTTTATTGAATGTGATTTTTCTATAAGATTATTAAGATCATAGTTAATCTAGTAAATTGTTAAATATCTATTGGTAATTGAATATTTAATGATAAAACAAAGAAGAAAAACTGCTTATCCCTTTACTATCTGGCAGTTGACTAATCTAATGAATTTTTTTTTGCATGAGAGAATGGTGGAGAAGCTTTTGTTCTTCTATAGCATATCTTTTTAGATAGAAAATGGAAAAAAACAATACTAACAAATATAGTACAATTGTTGGATGATGATATAAGTTTTATAGTTAATGATGATTAGATATCTCTTCATTGTCCAATAGATTGTTAAATTAGTATTTTAAAAGTTGATAGACAAATCAATATTTTTTTTTACAATCTGAAAAAATTAATTAAGTTTCACTTGGACTTGAATTCTTGCTATGAATATCAAGTTTACTAACTACCATATGCTTATTCTATTTAAAAATGATACTGGTTTTATGTTTTTTCAAAGTAACAATTATAGCAATACTTAAATTTTTTTTGGACTGTTTAATCTTATAGAGATTTTTAATTTATATATATATTTGTATAAGACTATTTGTAATGAATTAAGTTTAGACCTAGTATAGCTAATAAAAAGGTGAAATTTTTGAATTCAGGGGAACTTGATGATCTTAACTTGTGATATTTATATAGATTAATTTTTAAACTTGAAATTCCTGGAACTATGATTTTTTATAGTAGGGTTTTAATTTAAAAAATACACCAGATTTAACATGATTTTGACTTGAAGAATAAAAAATAATTGAATGATTTGCCTCTCAGGAAAATATGAAGTTTGACAACTTAATTGACAAATTAATATGTCATCTATGAATCTTATGCTCCAGACTTTTAACTAAATTATGCAGGGCAACAAGGAAAGTTACATTAATTATTTAAAGGAAATTATGTAAACTTTTTTTTTTTTTGTAAAAAAAGATAATTTTTAAATACAAGCACAAAACTTATGCAATTTTTCATTCATTTCAGGTTTTTTTTTTTTAATTAGTGTTTTTTTAGAAATTAAATAATTTTTAAAAAAATTATGTTTTCTTAATATTTTTTTCTCTATTATTATTTTTGAATGTAATTTAAATTTTTTTTAAAATTAAATAGTAAAACCAGTAGCAAATTCTTCATACAGTAGTGCCACCCAGTGCAAGCCATAGTAGTTAATGGATGCAAGGAGGTTTGTGCATAAAATCTCTATCTAATACCTATTGGTTTTCATCAGTAAAAAGTCTCAGATCTGAGAGCACTGCCCCTAGATCTTAAGGATCTGATGCAACCCTCTAGCAGTCTCCTTTTACCATTTTGGTTAATTATAAAGTTATGAATCCAAAATGGAAAGACAATAATGTTTTCAATCTAATAATCATATAGTACTGAACCTAGTTCAGTATTGTAACAGTCAGAATCGTCTATCTCACTAACACACTGCAGAATTAAAACCCCAGATACAAAACTGAACATTTTAGGAGGGGTTGCCTTCTAGATATACTAAGTTCGAATCTAAAGTCCAAATTTCACAGCGCCATCTACATGATAACGCATCTGATGCCACTACTAGTATAACCTTTGACCGATGCCTGGTGGTCAGGGAGAAACAAAAGACTCTATACTAAAAGAAGCTTGGTGGCTAATTAACGTCTATGGATTTACAAAAGAAATGCAGAAAATATATATATAGACCGAGACAGTGATAGGAATCAATAAAATAAGAGATCAAATTTAGTTTTAAATAATTTCACAAAATTTATTTATATAAAATATGTATATATAACGCCACTGTCTGCTTATATGAGACAGGGACGCGTGTTAAATAATTGTGGGCATTATATTCCAATAAATGACAAAAAGGTTTTAAAGCAAAGTGGTATATTCTATTCCTCGGGCTAATAGCATTACGATAATGTGCTTGAAGAGATAGGAACATGTGCGAGGTGCTTTGAGCAATTATACAAGTTTATGAAAATATTTGAAAATTAAGTGTTCTAAAATATTTATTGATTTCGAGAATAGCACGGACAAAAGCTTACTAAGTAACAAAGTGGGAATGTGATCAAAGCATTTATTTGATAATAATAATAATGAAGTTACATTGGGAGGTCAGTATTGCTGATAATGAATTTATTAAAGTTGGAGGGTGTGACACGTTTAAGTCACGGATGCTTTGTAAAATAAATATAAAATAAAACAATAATGGAATATTTGGAACGATTACGGAGGCATCTCGCCGCTAACCCGTAGGAAAGTATTTTATGAACAGCCGAAACTTAGCGACTGGGTGACGATTGCGTTGAATTCCCAGGTGTGTCATTTATGGACACACTCTGCCTGGAAACTGCAATAAGCGAAGAGAACGGACTTGCCGTGTAAAGAATCCTTGGAAAAGTAAAACAAAGCGGTCTCAACAACCACTTCACTTACCAGCAATACGAGACTAGTGTATATAAAACATACTGAATGGGTTTTACTTGGATTAAGAGAAATGCCCAATCAAATTCCCAGAAATTCATTTAAAAGAGTCCGCACGTTCTCGACGTCAATGATGATCTTTGTAATTAAAGTAGAACACGGTAATTAAAATAGGAAAATGCATGCTTGTGGGTTTGAAAAATAAGTATAGATTTATATACGCAATCATGCATTAAGGGACACATTTAATCATTGACCTCGCGCATGCTCTCATAGTAGATTAAAATCAATAACATGTAGATTTTAAACTATGTGATTATATTATATATTAAAGAAAAGAATCGCTCTCGAACGAGTGTCTTGCAAGATAATAAAAATTAGAAATTATTTAGAAATTTAAAATATGCCTTTATAGCGCCGTCTTAGTTTCAACAAAAGGAATAATTCACTCGGTCAAAGACGATTCTGACACATTATCATAATAAAATAACAGAAAGCTTAATAAATAGAAAATATTAACCCAAGGATAGAGAGCAAAATGTTGATTATATTTAAAAGAAATACATAATAAAGTTATGTGAAATATCAGAAAACAATTTAAAATAGCTATAGCATGTTAGTTATCACAAGAGCTCTTGGGTTAATTTAGGGTTACCTCTGGAGAAGCATTTTGGGTAGATTGATGGTCGGCAGGTTTTTATATAATTTAACAGCAAAATCTGGAAATGTTCATATTTTTGGCAGCGGCAGCTGTTCCGGGGTTCCTTGTGTGATAACTTCCGATGGTCTACGGCAGCATGTGACCATTCCGGAGAGAAATAGCCTTTTTGCGCTCTACTCTGTCATGTCAAGATTTACAAATTACTACAATAATTTTGGTTAGAAACATTAGACCTCAGAATGATTTCTCTTAGAAACATTAGAATGGAGAACAAAAGAAAACCCTCCTTTTTATATTAGAAATTAACAATAGAACTGCCCTGGAGCGTTAAAAAAATATATTGGACTTATCAGCTGTAATTAAATCATCCGAATGTCTAAAGGAATTCAACATTAATTAATTTCTTTTGTTAATTTTCCTGTCGACATTCGAATTACAAACTAGATTTAATTAAAAATTACTTTTACTAATTAAAGAAAACCTTAAGTGGACATCTGCTGTTTTTAGATAAACTTATATAACATTAACTAATTAAACTATTGTCCCTCATTTATTTTAACAGAAATATTTCGAATGACTTTTATTAAATTAAACGAAAATTATTTTACTTTTAAATTGCAATATTTGAATCTATTTAGTAAACGAATATTTACTAAATGAATTTTATTTTAAATCAAAATATATTACGACGGTAATATATTTGTAGATAGATTCAAACAAAATAACTTTAACAATTTATAATTTTGATATGTTTTAAAATGCATATCATAGTGTGTGTGCAATTACGACTTATATAACCTACTTTTAATAAATCAAAATTATGTGAACATATACATAATCCATAATTTTATTTTATTTGGGAATGAGTTATATATATAATACAAGCGTTGTACTCGTGGTTTAAAATTAGGCGGGATTTTCGGTATATAAGCGTATTGCAGACACACTACGATAGATTGGGGTTCAAACTAAGGTATGAGGGTAGGAAATAGGTGAGAAAAGGTGAAACGAAGATCTGCAAAGCAGACCTTACTGTTTCAGTATTTACAATTTTGATGTCTTTAGTTTTTTAATAACCACGGTCACTTTCATCCATGGCAGGATTAGTATTAAACCTCTAAACATGATATGATCACCATTTCCTATATTTCACAAGCTGTTCAAAAAGTAGCAAACTCTCTATACATTAGTGCCACCAAGTGCATACATTAGCCCCACAAAGTGCAAAGGATTGTAATCAATGGATGCAAGAAGGTTTGTGTATAAAACCCCTGTCTAATACTTCCCCATACTAGTTTCCAGCTTGTGGCTTTGATTTTCAACTCAGCTTTATAGTTTATTAAAAAGGTGAAAGGTGGCTGCTGGAGGATTGCATTAGATCCTAAGATCTAGGTGCAGTGCTCTCAGATCCAAGGTGCCTCACTGATGAAAGCCACAAAATAGAAAAATAGTCCTGGAGAGGAGGTATTGGAAGAGTAGGCACTAGATAGGGATTTTGTGCATAAATCTTCTTGCATCCATTGATAACTATGACTTGCACTAGGTGACACTACTGTATGGAGAGTTTGCTACTATTTTAACAGATTGTGTAAGCATAGGAAATTATGATAATGTGATATTTAATAATTAAGTAATGAAGTGGATTGGTCTATTAAAATTTAATTTTGTACTTTATATGAAAATACATCGCTTAGTGGTTGTTGTTTTTTTATTAAATGTTTTTATTAATTTTGAAAATCTATTTGTTTATTAACATTTGATCTTTTTCAAGTTTTTTTTTATTTATTCATATGTCATAGCATTGGCCAGGAGGCGAACCCGCATCAGCTGTCTGCAACCAACTGCTTGCTTGCAAGGCGGCTGCACTGACCTTTCGGTTAAGAATGAAATTTTAAAATCAAGGTTTAATATATTTAAATTCTATAGAATTGCTTGAAAATTGATATATAATTAAAATATATCATCCTAATTTATATGGAACAAATCTTTTCATTATGTCAACTAGTTTGATAAATATGGAACAAATGGCAGGAAAAATATGAAAATTATTCAATAATTTTACGTTTTGCAATTAATTATCCTTAGAATTTTTATTTGTTTCAAATAATGGTCGCAAGAGGGCACTTGAAAAATTTTTCCTTTCAATTTTTAAATCCATTTTAATTAAACTCTAAATGTGTTATTGATATTGGGATTATCTAAGTATTGACTGGTTTTTAGTGATATATTTAGTATGTGTACATAATTATATATGTATAATAAATCAGTAACTAATTTTTCTATTTAAAATTGTTTCTGTTTTATTTTAAAACAATTGTTTTAAAAGAAAAAAAAACTAGAAAATTACATTCTTTAAAATAATTGGGAAAAGTTAAAAAATAAGACAATTTTTTTGCTTTAAATTTTTTTTTAAAACACTGTTTTAAAGTAAAAATAAATCTTTCAATTTAAATAGAAAACTTAGTTATTGATTTATTATACATATATAATTATGTATACATACTAAAATAGAAATTCATACAACATTAAGATTATTTATATGTATTAACTTACTAAATATAGGGGATTTGAACTCAGACTTTCAAGCATCTTTCAACTATCCACACTATCTCATATCACTGATACACATGATCACACACGTAGAAAAGATCAATAATCAATATACGCATTTCGTTCTGAACCAGCACTCATCAGTTTGGTCCAGATTATTATCTCTCACACACATATATAATCAATGCTCAGTTTATATTAAGATAGAAAATCTTCATACTTTAGTGGACAGGCTTCAAACTTTCAACTTTTCAGCCATCCATACCATTGAAAATTGATGATGGAAAGCCCAAATCCCATGCTGATGCCAATATTACTGTCATGCCCATGTTGACCTCAAGTCACTCTGACCCTCATGTACAGGATCATACATGTGTGTGATCATATGTATCTGATATGAGATAAATGTGGATAGTTGAAAGATTTTTGAAAGTTTGAGTTCAAATCCCCTATATTTACAATTAGGCTCCAGATATATAAAGATTACCTGTATTTCAAGTATTAACTTACAGAAATTTCTAATGATTTACATATTCTATATGTGTGATATTGATTTAAAGTAAAGTTATGTATTAAGTGAAGCATATTTCAAGTATATACACATGTATTATGTACGCATACTAAATATATATATATATATACATAAGAGGTATACATTTTAACTTATAGCAGCAATATCTAATGATATATCAACTATAAGTATCCAGACAGTTTAAATTTACAGTTTTTAGATTTAATTTGAAATAAAAGATGATGGGTTCAGAAATTAATTAAGTCAATTCCTATTTTTAATAACAAGGGATTGATTTAATTAATTTCGGAACCCCCTCCCCACTTTTATTTGAAATTAAATCTAAAATCTCTAATAGTGGTTAAAGAAATAATTATTTTATTTCTTTTTAGTGCATAGTTAACAAAAGTATTTAATATAAAACATTTTTTTATTTCTATTATTTGGTTTATTTTTGCTAAATTTATTGAATAAATTTATATTAATAAAATGAACATTAAAGTTAAATAATAAAAAAATAAGGTTATATAATTATTATTTTTTATATATTTTTAAGTAAAAATTTTATTTAAGAGGTAACTATTTGTTTCATCCCAACTTGGTCATCTCTTATAAATTTGAATAATCATTAGCTACTTGATGTAGTGCTTATTAAATCCTTAATCAGTCCTTTTTTATATATATCCAATAATTTTTGACATAGGCCTTCATTAGTGATGAGTTTTTTGTCCAACTGATTTTTTTTTTTATCTTTTGTGATTTTCATCTAATAGTCATTTTTTATTTTTGTTTGTAATATGAAACTTAACCTTTATTTAAAAACATTCTAATGTTTTGAATCCAAGCCAACTTGTGTGCATCTATATGTATATCTGGTTCCCTACATCTCTATTCCTTAACTAATATAGGCACCAATTTTTTTTTAAAAAAAAAACCTCTTCACTTATAAAAGAAACTAGTGTAGGAATATGGATAGGTCAACACTGCATAAAGATTTAATAAGTGATATATCTAGGATTTGTTGATTACTCTAAGTAACACTTTAATTCCCAGAATGATTGCATAGTGTTTCCATGATGTGATTGTATCAAAATTATGAGAGAATTTGTGTTTGAACTAATACACACATAAATTTTAAGCTAATAGAGCCAGTTGTTAGTTAGCTTTTGGGAAGGTAATAAAGATTATGTGTGCACTTTTATTGTAAAAATGACCCATCAAAATTTTGAACAGTATATAAGCATCAAATTTTGTAGTAAAATCAGAAAATTTATTACTGAAACCATATATCTAATGAAATTGATATATAGTGAAGATGATATGAAAGTAGAAAGTTCTAAATGCCATAAACTATTCAAAGATAGATAAGAAAATGTGATAGTTCACCTCAGGAGTAGACAACTGAAACGATAATGTCTTGCATTGTTTTTAATGGAATGCAAAATATATTATTATCCAAAAGACTATCAAGTGTGATGAAATTAATAGCTGAAAAATTTCAGATTAATCAAGAAACAATTTTTATTGGAAGAATTAAGCACAGGAAAGATATCTGCAAAGTTTATACTTCGAATTTGACAGAAATACAAGCAGCTTGTTGTGACTGATCTTTTTTTAAAGATATATTTGTTTCTAATAGTAACAAGGCTCAATAACAAAATATCAGAGCAAATAGTCAATCACTGTTGCTATGTAAAGGTGCTGAAGAGATTATAAGATTCTGTTTAAAGAAAAAGATTGAATTGTGGCCTGACAAGGAGAGATTCATCAGAACCAAGTCACTGGTTTTTCCAAAAAGTGATTGCTGGCTATTTTCATAAAAGCAATGCTGAAGGAAAGAAGATTTCTAATATAGCATTAAAATGAAGTTTTGGCCTATTTTCAGAAATGGGAATCGTATCTAAGTCAGTGTATAAATATTTAAAGGTATCTTAACAATGGTCAAATATAATTATTATTATTACTGAATTTGTCCATAATGTTGTTTCCATAATTACTATTAATAATCATTTCAATTAAATTGAACTCAATTGAAATAAACCACATTATGGAAAAAGTTATGTCTTGAAAAGGTCCTAATATTGGATGTAAACTGATTAGAATAAAATAATTATTTAATACCAGTATTAGTTGTATATTTCAATTGAATTCAATTGATTATTAATAATAATATTCAAAGGAAGTATTTTGATAATGGTTACTAATTTTACATGTTTTTTTTTAAGTTGTTTTCTGAGAATTAAATTCTTCTAGTTGTACAACATTGGCTGAGCTAGGATAGAATAAATAATTAGCTCTTGAAAAGTATTGTATTGTATGAGCTGCTATCATGTGATGCCTTGGATGTTTTATATTGTTATTTATTATATTTATTTTTAAATTTAAAGTTATATAAGTAAGTAATTGTCATTTCTAATATTTATATACAATTATTTTTTTATGATGTTATTAAATATCTAATGTATCTTATGAATCATACTGTTTTTATTGTTATTATTAATTGTAGTGTGCCGTTATTGGTCTCCAAAGCACCGGAGAAGCACGGACATTAGAGCAATTAGAAGAATCTGGAGGAGAACTTAATGATTTTGTTTCCACTGCTAAGTAAGCTGTCATACATTTAAATATATTAGATTTCATTTTTTATTAATAATAATGATTAATAATATCTTGAAAAAAACCATAATAAAAAATTCTAAAATTCTACTGATATATATTAGTTATTTATTTTTAATTAATTATACAATAAAATAAAGTCTTTTTTATAAATGTTGTTGACATATGCCTTCTAATCTTTAATGCTTTCAAAGTTCTGTTCATTTTTTCCCCCATTTTAACGTTGTTATCAAGACTTTAAAATCAAGTATATTTTGTGATTGTTTAAAAGTATCCACAAATTTAGAGATCTGAAAATATTCAAACTTCAAATTTTGGATTAATTTTCTATACTTCCCACTGAGCGAAGAGATCATAATAGATGGTAAAATTGAAGAGTTAATTGAATTACAATGAAAAGCAAAACTTGCATTAGAAATTTGCTGAAAAATAATTATCTTTTTATTTACAATTGTCTATTAATGAACACTGCTTTTATATTGCTGTATTATTAATGCATTTCATAGTGAAATGTTTTTTAATATAGTTATTTTTTCATTTGAACAAATTGATAAAACAGTATTTATAAAGTGTGAATTATGTGCTCTTTTTAGTTATTTATAAATTTCTCAAGTTTATAATAGACTAGGAGTGTATAGATCACAAATTATTTAAACTTTTTAAAAGCTAGAATCTTTTTTTTTTTTTTTTTTGGAAAAATGTTCATTTGTAATCAGCATTATGGGTAAAATGGATCATATTTTTTAAAAAAAATGAAATCGAGTCTATTTTCATTAAAGCATTTTCTAAGTTTGGAAGATATTGTGATTGAAGTGAATTCATTATAATAACTGTAATATGTATTATTATACTGATATCGGGCCTCTAGAAATAAGTTTATTTTAGTATGTTTATGGTCAGTGAAACTTCTATTTTTTTTTTTATTATTCTTTTTATTACATTTCTATAGGATTACTTAGTTTAATCAGGCAAAAGTATATTCTATGAAAACTCTTTCCATCTATCTGTTTATAGTTTTTTATTTTTTTAATCGCCATTGATGTGTCTTATAAAGGAATTTGCTGGATACTCAATGCTTTGCAAACACATAATTAAAAGGCTTGAAAAATAATATATTTTACAGTTGGACTTTTTTCAAACAATTTTATAAAAGCAGATTATGCTAGGATTATTATATGAATTTATAAATATTGTATATTACCAGTTTCAGTATAACTCCTATCTCAAAATATAAAGTTGTCCTATTTTGAAGACATAATTATAAGTGGCATTATAATCATTAACTTTTTTTTTATAATGACTGAAAAAAAAAATTTATATAATATATATAAATGAGTTCTTATTAACCAACTATAATGAATTGTCAAACTAAAGTTCCATTAATTATGTTCTCTATCTAATGGTAGATTGAGTTGATCAGGCAAAAAGGTGTCTAAGCTTCTCAGTAATTAGCATTGTATCTCTTTATACTCTAAAGTTCTTCTAGGAATATAATAAACAAAATAATTTAGCAATTTAGAAAGAGGGAGATAATCATTTAAATGTTGAAAGCTTTATAAGAAAAAAGAATTGAATTCATAATAAATAGAATAGAATTTATTGCTTGATGAAATATTCCTATATGTGTTATGAATATTTAAAAAGAATTGATCATTTTTGAAGCAGCTTCACAAAATTAGTTGTGTAATAAAATTTTCTTTTTAGCATGGAGAAAGTTTTTATTATTCATATCAAATTTGGTATTACTTTTAGACTATTTTATAGATTAAATCTGTCTGAGATGATCAAAGCTTTATAAGAAAAAAAGAATTGAATTCATAATAAATAGAATAGAAATTATTGCTTGAGTGAAATAGTCCTATATGTGTTATGAATATTCAAAAAGAATTGATCATTTTTGATGCAGCTTCAGTAAATTAGTTGTATAATAAAATTTTCTTTCTAGCATGGAGAAAGTTTTTATTATTCATATCAAATTTGGTATTATTTTTAGACTATTTTATAGATTAAATCTGCCTGAGAAAATGTTTCTGATTTTTATTCTATTTTGTCTCTCCAGTTATTTATGCATGTATGTTTAACTTTCATTCATTTTTTTTTTTAAATTTGAAAGTTTGAGCTGAACATTATCATTTTTTTAATATTTAATATACTTTTTTTTTTTAGTTTAGAAAGAATGTTTCTAAATAGGCTTACACAACACTCAAAGATGTGAATGCTTTTATAACTATCAATAATATAATTTAATTACATTCTATTTTCATATATTATTTTCAAAAATGTTCCAGTGAGTGAATTTTTTTTTTTATTGAAGCAGTAACAATTTTATTTTGAACCTTTGAGGATGAAGAAATTTTCTGACTGGAATTGGAAATTATCACAATATTATTGACTGATTGAATATCCAAGCAATCAATGGATTTTATTTTATTTTTTTCCTTTTAAATCCACTCTTTAGAAGTGGGTTTAAATAATGTAATTTTGCTGATTGATATCTTTGCTTTAGATTTGGTCAATTAACATCAATTTAGTAATACTTAATAAATGTAACAGTGATAATAGTCATAAGTCAATCACTTGGACACAACCAAACCAGTGTATCTATTGATTTATTAGGATTTTTAAAATTGTACTTTTATTTAAATATGGTGTTTATTACTACAATTTTTAAACATTTTATCATTTAATTAAGTACTCATTTTTAGCAGAAATTTATTGATTTTTTTATTCTTATTCTTTTTTTTTTAAGAGGTGTTTTTCAAACACTTATAGAAAAACATTTTCCTGCTCCAAATAGAAAAAAAACTTTTGATTTATTTGGCTTGAATTATACAAAATCAGAAAATTTATCTAAGTCACCAAATTCTAAGAATAATTTAAAACGTAAAATAGGTAAGTTATATGTTTCTTCATTTGTGTGTATTTGTGTATGTATATATATATAATTATTTGTTTTTAAAAAAGTTAAATTTGACATATAAAGTTTTAATTATTGACTTTCATTATCACATTACATTAGATTAACTTGTAGTATCTAATAAAATCATGTGATGCTTTCTCTGCTTAGCATTTAACATGTAAAACTTTTGTAATTGAGGCAAATCCCCTACATTACATCTAGACTCCTGGTATATAAAATATACTTGTATTTAAAATATTAAGAAAAATCATTAAAATTATATATAAATGACTGATATTATGTCAGAATTACTTATATCTTATGAAAATTTTAATTTCTAGAGTTTATCCAGATATTTATTTTCATTATCATTAAATCTGTAAATGGCTAACTTCATTCTCAGCAAAAATTAATGCATGTTTTTTTTTGTTAAATCAGTAATCTTTTTTTTTTAGCTTCCAACTCTTGATAATATATTTAACCCATTGCTTTTAATTTCTCTTGAGTTCTTTAATTTCTTAACTATATCCTTCTAACTTAACTTGTTTAATTCTATAAATACATGTTTTAGTCTAAATATGCTTTTTATTTTTTTTTATTTTCTGATTATCTAGCTCTCACTGTTGTGTAGTCATTATGATAATTGTTTTAATATTTTTGTTTTTATTTCAAAAACTTAGGTTATAGAACATTGTTTGCTCTATATTTTCTGTCCAACCATCATTTTTAATCTTTTGTCATTTTCCTATTCATTGTTTTAAGTTTAAAATGTATTTTTCTCCCAGGCTTTTTACAAATTTTATCAATCCCACTTTGTGTTACCTCATTTTTGCTAATCTCAGAGGTAACTTCTCCTTATCAAAACAATACTTATTTAGCAATTCATCTAAATAAAATCAGACATAAACACTATTCCTATCTTACATGCTTATATATATATATCAAGCTTGGGCAAAATTGTTCAAATAGCAGCCCTTTAAAGATATTGTTTATTATTAATCAGATTATACTGCTTAATTAAAAAAATGAATTCACAAACATTGTAATTAGTATAAAATATTACAAAATAAAATTATTTTTAAAGAAAATTCATATATGTTTTATATAACAAGTTAATGTGTTGATATGATCATGGATTAAATGGATTATACAAATAGTCATAAAGAGTTGCACATAGTCCCCAGGCTGCAAGTTTTGATACTTGATTTGTATTCATCTTTTTGTAAGAAAAATCTCTTTTTTTTCCTGCCTTCATTAATCATAAGATTGCTATACTAGTTCTTTTATCTTTTCATATTTTGCTAAACCTACAATATTGTCTCTAACACACATGAAACTCTAAAATCTTTTAGAAAGTGAATTTTCAATAAAAAAAATTTTCATAGTATGGTTGTAACTGTCAGATTTGTACGTTCATGCAACAAAATCCAGAATCCAGGCAAATATACCAAAGCTGACGGAGTGAGATGATGAGGTCCCGAATCCGCCCAAGCGTTAACTCATTTTCCAGTACTCTGTGACCCAATGCCCTATAAATGACATCTCTGAGGTTACACCCAGCCTCCATTTCTTCACAGCTGACTAACACAGGGAGAAACATGAGACTCGGGCTGACTATACAAGTCTAACTAAAGGGTTAAAATAGACTAATAGCGTGATGATGGAAGATAATATTCATAATTTAATGTCAATGCATATCACTCATTCACAATATACTAGATAAGATTTAATTGGATTGGAATTGGACTATGAGAAATACATATTAAACCAGCGTAATTTTAAATACTTTTATTAATTAATAAAATCAAAAATATAATCAAAAGAACTTAGTTTCAAATGTGTAGGTGAATGCATGCAGGCGTCACGGTTGATGAGATCGAATATTATGGCAACCTCATCTTTTCATAATAAAATCAACGTGTATGTGTATGTGGTTATTGAGATCATGCCTATAATTGATATGCCAAATCCTATCTTAAAATAGTGGTTTGCTATTTATAAGTAACTTTATTAGCTCCTGCTATATTATTTATTATAGCATTATACAAATGTATATATTTCTATTTAAGATGTGAGTGCCTAAATAAGCTTAAACTGATGTAGATTTGACCTAAGAATTAAGATGTGATGTCAGTCCAATGCTGAATAATTAACTGATAGGCGGGAAGAATTGGCTGCTTTAGATCGCCAATATGTGCTATAGCACTTGCAAAACACTATTAACAAACTGCCCTGCAGATGGGTAATTCTTCATAGGTTCTTTCAACAAAAGCATGGTACCCTGGGACCGAACGTCTTGCTGCCAATGATAGGAACATTTGAAGTTCAGGAGCAGGGATGGCTTACTCAAGTGACATGGCCTTAAACTCAGGGACAATCTTGGTGCACAGACCCAAAATAATAGCATGGGATGGCCTAATTGTGGCCTCATGTAAAATATGCAGCAAAACGTTGCATATAGCGTACTTAATAAAAATACATCCGCAACACAATAAACATTACAATATATATATTTTAAAAAGTTAGTGTTGCTTCAACAGATAACATCTATCTGTTTAGCTAATGGAAACCAGTTCTTAAGATAGCATTATACATACGCTAACTAAAGGATAATGTAAATTATCAATTTTGTTTACTATGCTTAATCTACATCTTTAATACTTAATTAAGGAGGGAAAAGTATATTTGTAAAGGTTTACTAATAGATTAATAAATATACTTTATAACTATCCTTAAAACTAGTCAATTATTTATTACAACAAATATTTAAATTATTTCAATCTCAAAGCAAACCACAATTAACAACAGCGAGCACATTGCTTCCCCATTATTTGCAAATATAGGATTTCGAAACATCGCACTACTTAATTGATGGCATTAATAATGATAATTAAATGAAGATATTTTAAATCATGTTTTCACTAAAGTTTACTGAATTTAGAGTGCTTGTTTTTTCAACGCATTGACATACAATAATATATATATATATATAATACATTTTGAAAATAAATATAGAGAAAGATCTAGGCACAACCGCAGTGATAGAGAACTAAAAATTAGATGAGTACATTGATTTGATTTAACTAAAGTAGAAGTTACAAGTGTAGGCAGGTAAGTTTTATATATATAAAAGGTTAATTAATTTAAACATAGTTTAGAGTTCACATTAGTTTGAACGTTTATTTGCTTTTTTTACATTTAGCTAGCTTTTAAATAATAAGAAATTTAAAGTTTACAATTGATTTAGACCTCTGCGGTTCTGGAATGATATTATTGATTTCTTCATTGCAGCTGGTGATGTAGGCACTTTAGACTTCAGGCATGGCGACATTCTTTTCTGGACAGGTTCCCAATGTCTTCTGGTGGCAGGCTATTGCTGGAGAATTTCCATCCATGAGGTAGTCATGTTGTCAGGTGCATAGAATGACAGTAAACTCACCATCTTCCCACAGAGGGGCAGCTAAACATTGCCATCCCTAGTCAGACATTGCAAGATTTCAACAGATGTTGATTCTGGTGACAATATCTCTTTCACAAATTGGTATGTGTGTGTATTTAGTTCAAAGTATTGCGTGTGTATAAGGAAGATGATAGGGCATTTAATAGGAAGGATATAAAATCAGGGTTATATATGCATTTTTGGATACCGTTCATAAAATGAATTGTGGAAATACGTTAAAAATTTTGAGGAAAGAAAATGTTATGAAACTTTGTATGTTCAAGAAAATTTTAACAAATGTAAAAACATGGTTAAAGGCCCTGTACAAATAGCGAGGAAATGATAATTGTTGGATTATTGGAAGTTTTCAAATTATAATTAAAATATTTTTGTAGATTGTTTTACAAATATCGGAAAAAAAGAAAACGTTTGTAATTGTTTATTTATTTTTATGTATATATACTGTATTGGTAAAATGAATAAAAAAAAAATCAACTATTATAGGTAAATAGCCCATCATGTTCGCACCAAAAACCTGTAACAATATAATGATATTAAAATGATTATCAATTAATGAGTAAGTGATTTAATTCTTTCAGATACCAGTTTTTTATAATGGTATAAAGATATGTAGAATGAAATAAATAATTTTCTTAAAACTTAATTGAAATATCAAATTGTAATAGCACTATGTATCTGTAAATTAATGATTAAATAAATATACATTATGAAAGTACAGATAATATTGATCACGAATTTATATCAGTTTAAATGAAGATAAATATATGCACTTAACCACTTAGTGTTAAATGTAGCTGTTCTATCCGCACTTACGACTGTGCCAATGTTATAACTACAAGTCATACTGTGCAGTCAGCAAATAACGTTCGCTACTGTTCAACTGCGTATGCTCTCCAACGAATGGTCTCCAACGAATGCTCTGAATATTCTCTGTATTCTCTGCAATGGATGCTCTCCAAACGAATGGTCTGCACTGAATGCTCTGCCACAGATGCTCTCCAACGAATGGTCTGCACCGACTGCTCTCCAATGAATGGTCTGTGAGCGGATGCTCTCCAAACGAATGGTCTGCAATGATCTATTTCTACAGTTTGCTAAAGTTCAATTCCCACGATGTTCTTTCAGGCTGGCTGCTACAAAACGGTTCACAATGGGCCTACTTTAGCCCCAGTCCAGTGTAGCTGTACACGAACTCTTCGTAGTGTAACGATCTGAAGAAGGTTACCAAACGTGATGTGCACTACATGGCACCATCTTGGCATTTGAACCTAGAAAAATTTATAAAGTAGGCAGATACGTAAGTCAAACAAAAAAAATTTTTTTTTTTTTTTTAAATTTTTGATTCCGGTCGTTAGCCCATGTCACTAGCTCAGTGGAATAGCAGAGATTTAATAATATACTCTAAGAGTATATATAAAAAAAGAATAAAATAAGCCACTGCCAGTAATTAACACACAAACATTTATTTATTTCACATATATATAAGATTTAAAATTATTTTAGTATTAGTTTTACATTTCAAAATTTAACCTACATTTTTAACTTTGATTTTTGACTTTAATTTACATTTAATTACTATTATATTCTAATTTTACATTTTAATTAAGTTCGCACAGATAAATTTATGAAAGCTTGTTTATAATGTTGAATATAGATCGGTTACATAGATTTCACGGTCAAAAACATTTCAAAATAAACATAAACGATCAAAATACAAAATTATTGATTACTGACAATTGCGGAGGGAAATTTATACGTAACCCAATAGTATTCACCATAAGATACTTGCATTGTCACCAATAACTTAAAAGACATCCGAATAAATACATTTTAGATACTCACCAGTAAGGTATCATTATTTATCGAAGGTCTATATATTTTGATCAAATATGAAATCCAAAACATACCTAACCGATAACCAATCCATGCAAGCGTCTATAAACAACTTAAATTTAATGCATTTTTATTTAGGGTCGAGTATGAATAGACTACATAGATTTGCATTTGAAAATAAAATATTCTATCCCTATTTAACCTTAGGCTAAAATTCGCAGTCAAACTGGCATCAATTCATCTGATACATCGATGTATTCAATGTAATACGGAATACGGCAGCACCAAAAAGATTAAGAGAAGACATTGACTCTCATCAGATAGGAATATTACATCTATCTAACGAGAAGAACAATAAAAAAAAAAACTCCATAGAAAGGAACTGCATTCTCCGTCTTATAATTCCTTCCATAGGCAAACGGGTGAGTGCGGCGTATATATAAACGATTCTGCCAGTAGCGAATCTCCGACTACATCTACTAGCTACATCAATATATCCAATCCATTGACCCAATCTAACAACGACACAAATAACCTAAGATTACCCTCCCCTAATATAACTTTACAAATCTATACAGCCATTCACGCCCGACTTAAGTTTAACATTTATATAATTAAACGGAAAAACAGAAATCATAATAAAACTTAAAGAACAAAAAATAAATAATAATGGAAATGATTTTACAAAATAATTACATTAAATAGAAATTATAACATAATTAATAAATAACGTTGGTCAGATAGGATAATATTGCAATCATTTAAATATGGAAAGTTTTAATTTAATGTTCATTATTTATAAAGTTCTTACGGTTTACAACAGTTCATCTTTATCCATTACTTGCCATGAACGTGAATTCCCACGCCGTCCTCAAAAGATTGGTATCCATTTAGCCATTGTTTTATTTATTCATTCGGAGGTTTTTTTAGTTTAATTGGTCCTCAATGTAGAAAACGATAGTTCATTTCTCTTTTCTTTTTAACAGCTGAAAAAATTGACATCGTGCGTCTGTTCAATCCCTTCACCTCCAACTCCGTACTAATACATATCTGTCACATTGTAATAATCAATTACCAATCACTAATTAATAATTTCCAAATTTGTCCTTTTATATATACTTCGAAGGATTGACTTGGCATTATGTCATCGATGTGATGATCCTTTTCGTTGAGGTCCGATTTCCCGATGGATTTCTTTCATTGGCTATTTGTTTCTATTGTTTTCCTATCTGACCGATGTTTTTACATTTAAATGCCCAAGGCTGGTTTACATTTAACTAATTAACATTTATCATTTCCATTTCTGATTAATTTACCTGTGTTAATTTTCAAGATAAATTTAAAGATATATTTTTATCTCTAAATCTTTTTAAGTTTTTGTTTTTAAAATACCTTTTCTATTTTTAATACAGTTTTATTTTAATAATTTTTTTTTATCTGTGCGATTTAATATATACGAGTTTAAGATGATATTTAATTTCAATTTTTAATTCTTAAAGAAAATTTTTAAATGCGAACTTTTTAATTTACTTTCATGTTTAATAAATAAATAAAAAAAACAATGTAACGAACGTCTGTGCTCGTTACATATCAGTAAAGTTGCTTAAAAAAAAAAACGATAAAAAAAAAATTTTTTACTTAGGGTTAGTAATTACTGTACACGATTGACGAAGACATTTACAAAACATCCGGTTAATAATTTTACAAAAAGACTATATACAAAAAGAAAAAGAAAATGTTGACTATCGCTTACCTAAGGACCATTTACGTTTACACCTCCTCCCCACAAGAGTTCTATTATTTTTTTATACATTTTATTTTTCCACACGGCATGACAAGCAAGTTATTTTATAAATTATTTATTTAAGAAGGTTGCATTGAAGTAAATACATTTTGAAAGATAATGGATTTATACGTGTATATTTGCAGCACAATTATAAATACCACCAACTTATTTATGACTGATTAAAATGCTTAAATAGGATTACACTGAAGTAAATTCCCAACGGTACTCTCTGTAAGGTACCACATTTACCATCATAAACTTATGTGGCTGTGCGCTCCTATACACATTAAAGCATAATTTATATTAACAAAATATCAATCGCAACCTTTTGACTTTTTTTTTAACGAAATACAGTTTAAAATTATTTATACTTTCTAGTGTTTAATATATGTGCTATTTTATTCTGGCAGTGCTTTTATAAGATTTAAAGTATATGACTTTATGTAACAGATAAAAATATTTCATTTTGAAAAAAGAAATTTACTCGGGGCATATGTGGTTTTTATTAATAGATCGGCCCAAGTTGGGAAAGCCAATTGTAACGATCCAGAGAAGGTACTCCTAAAGTATCTGCACTACAGGGCGCCATCTAGGCATTTGAACCTAGAAAAATTTATAAAGTAGGCAGATACGTAAGTCAAAAAAAATTTTTTTTTTTTTTTTAAATTTTGATTTTTGCATCCGGTCGTTAGCCCATGTCACTAGCTCAGTGGAATAGCAGAGATTTAATAATATAAGAGTATATATAAAAAAAGAATAAAATAAGCCACTGCCAGTAATTAACACAAACATTTTAATTAAGTTCGCACAGATAAATTTATGAAAGCTTGTTTATAATGTTGAATATAGATCGGTTACATAGATTTCACGGTCAAAAACATTTCAAAATAAACATAAACGGGTGCCAATTATACTGTACCGGACCAAAACTCCCCTGCGGATTTCCTAATCCTAATCTTGCTCTGAGCATGAAGTGAACAAGATTTAACAGGAAAAGAAATGGATACCAATTTAGCCGATTATCTATACTCATGTATATTGGTACTTCCAGCTAAACTGATAGAAAGAGTGGATTGACAGGACTCTTCCATTTAAAAACACCCATTAGTTGATATCTTATTTAAATGCCCGAATATTTAGAACAATGGCAAGTACACACCTTTGAAAAATCTATTTACAAAATAGACCTTTGCGCGCCACTTCTAGAAAAGAATAAAAAAAAGAATTTTTCACCCTCCCAGAAGGATGTGCAATACCATATGTCCAGCGAAACATGAGAATAAGATTCAACAGCCCGGTAGAGCGATATCCCTTTGTGGCTAGCTCAGTCACTCTATATCTAGGGTCTTCAAATGGGTAAGTTAAATGATTATTACAGGTACGTGGTTGATAAGGAAAGAATACATTTTTATCAATATAAATAATAATACGAAACCGAAACAAGTTTAATATTATGATTAACTATTTATTTAATCCCAAATACCCACCACCGTTTCATACTAATGATGATATAATAAAAAGAATACTAAATAATTAATGATTACAAACCCATATATATATTTTTGATGCTTTTAGATATATAAATACAATTTAAATGATTACGAAAATAGATAAACCCCTAAAGCTATTTACAATAAGATACTTCATAAAGAATGGAAGTGGTCTGAGCCCCTTTTACCCAGTAGAAATAAATTTTCCTTTGTGTGATTTGCTATACAGATATGAGATTCTCGGTCATACAGGCATACCCTTTTACTGATGACTTTAAAAGCTTTTTTTTTTATATATAGATAAATTCCTATACATGTATATACGTGCGGCACAATTATACACTTATTACTAATTTAAATATAAAGTTATTAGAGGACTTGCTTACAGGGAATCTATAATAGATCAATCCCTTCTTGCACCATCATGAGGTGCCGCAGTGACAAAAAAAAAAAAACTTAAAAAGGATATACGGTTAAATACATTTTTTTTAGATATTCAACATGAGATATCGTATTTACCGAATATTATAAGCGTATGTACGCATATATACACATGTATATTTATATATGATGAATTTCAGGAATAACAACAAGAGCAAAACATATAGCAACAACAACAACAAAAAAATCTCATTGCAATCTTTGTTGAAAATATTAGAATTTAAAATAGAAAAATTGACTCAAAAGATTTAAGTAAAAGCTTTATCATATATGCCCGTAATAACCGCAAATTCAATATACATATGCGAGAGACTCTCTCTTTTTTTAAATGATTAATAATAATAACAAAAAAATAATATATTTAATCGGAAATATCAAAGCTAATTATTTCAATATTAAAATCTCTTAAAATAAACCTATGTCTGTCTTCATTCTTCTCCTCTGGGCACTGAGTGGGCTTCAAGTCAACTGGCTATGTAGTGGGGATTTCATTTATTTAGTAAGGCAGCGTTTGTCATCATCGTGGGCGGCTGGAACTGGCGTGGTCACATCTTGGCGGCTTGGGACAGAGAAAGGGCAGTGCACCGGCTGGTTGTCTATCCCACGGTCATTTTACTGGACTCACTGGTAGATTGCTTCATATTTTCCTCTGTTTGTATATGATAATAAATTTTATCAAATGTTCATTTTTCTATCTTGACTAGTTTATTAAATTCTTAAGAAATCAAGAGTTCTTAAAAGAACTATATAATGGATTTCTTAGAAAATGTCAGTAGCGGTCTAGTCCATAAATTTATCTAAGTTGCTAGATGATTGAAAATCTCTGGAGCCAAAGTAGTGAACGACTTGAATGCCCAAGCAAGAAGAAATCCCCAAGCACTATCAATCCCACTAATAAAACCCAATTCAGATATCCCTCTGAGAAGAATGAATCAGCCAATCCTTTTAATTTACCTTATCACTTAGATTATAAACATTCCTCTATATCTTTCCGATTAAATTCTACATTTTAAGTTTGACAATGGTTTCCATCTTGAATAACCCAGACCACTTGCTTACAAAATCAATTCAAAAGAATTTTTTTAAAAAGATAACAGTTTAATTATAGCATTATCAAACCTTTTGCTTTTGATCAGATTTTTGCAAAGCAATTAACATTTTTTTTTTCTTATGGAATAAAATTACAATCTTTAGAAAATTAAAAAAAATAAAAATAAAAAAGCAAATACATATAATGACATATAAAAAATATACAAAAAGGAAAAACAAAAACAACACATGAGTTTATTATGCAATATTTTGTATGTCAATTTCATATTACTTTAAATTGGTGTGTGTGGGTATTTTAATGCTCAGACCAACTTCCATTATTAATATAGCACGTTTATATAGTTGTTGTGCCTAATATGTACAAATCTATATATGTATCTGCTGTAATATTCTTTACAGCAGATTTTGTGCAAGGCCATTTGATAATGCCTGGCACAGTAGTAAGCACTGCGACTGCCGTCAGCTATCCTACTGGAATTGAACAGTAACTCTACTGTAGATGCACTCCATACTGTCCGCTACTCACTACTGCGCGACTGCTCTCTATGTTACACTACTAGATGTTACCCAGTCTTCTTATCGCTCTCTGGCTACTACAACGTTCAATCAATGCACTGACCAATAAGGTAACGTCTCTTATCTAGAAACATTTGTAATTAGCAAATATTTCTAGGAATTGTCGATCGCCATTACGTCAATGCACTAATTAAATTCCTCAGCTATCAGAGCGCGATCTAAAAACAGCCTTACGAATAAATTCTAGTTTTTTCTGGAGTGCACAAACATGTCTGCCATTTTACAAAACACTACACACCTCCCTCCACTCCAGAAAAACCCTTGTTGCTAACGTTACTAATTGGGATTGACATTTTCACCCAGTTTCTCCGTCTACAGCGAAACTTGTAGTTCAACGTATTCACTACTCCCAGGTTCCAAATGCGACTTCGCCAATGTTATATCCGCACTTACGACTGTGCCAATGTTATAACTGCAAGTCATACTGTGCAGTCAGCAAATAACGTTCGCTACTGTTCAACTGCATATGCTCTCCAACGAATGGTCTGCAACGAATGCTCTGAATATTCTCTGTATTCTCTGCACCGACTGCTCTCCAACGAATGGTCTGCACTGACTGCTCTCCAATGAATGATCTGCAAGCGGATGCTCTCCAAACGAATGGTCTGCAACGATCTATTTCTACAGTTCGCTGAAGTTCAATTCCCACGATGTTCTTTCAGGCTGGCTGCTACAAAACGGTTTACAATGGGCCTACTTTAGCCCCAGTCCAGTGTAGCTGTACACGAACTCTTCGTAGTAAGCACTGCGACTGCTGTCAGCTATCTCCTACTGGAATTGAACAGTAACTCTACTGTAGATGCACTCCATACTGTCTGCTACTCGCTACTGCACGACTGCTCTCTATGTTACACTACTAGATGTTACCCAGTCTTCTTATCACTCTCTGACAACTGCAACGATCAATCGATGCACTGACCAATAAGGTGACGTCTCTTATCTAGAAACATTTGTAATTAGCAAATATTTCTAGAAATTGTCGATCGCCATTACGTCAATGCACTAATTAAATTCCTCAGCTATCAGAGCGCGATCTAAAAACAGCCTTACAAATAAATTCTAGTTTTTTCTGGAGTGCACAAACATGTCTGCCATTTTACAAAACACTACAGTAGCATTAGCTTAACTTTTAATAATTATTTATTCATTGTAATCAGTAAACTATTCATAAGTTATTAAAATATGTAAATGTTTATTTAATATTGTAGCTAGCTGAATATTTAATATGAAAATAAAATATGTAGACATTCTTTAAGTTGTTATTAAAGTATAATAACATGATCAATAAACTATGAATAATCATGAGATTCAATTTTAATTAATAAAAAAATTAAAATTTATTGATATAAGAACATAATAAATAAATAAATAAATAATAGCACATATAAGTCAATAATTGAATGCAGTAAATTTGATTAGGATATCTGATTATGAATTAAATATCAATAATATGATTTGCATTTATTGTATAAATTTATTATTTATATATCTAGCAGATGACTGTGATCGATATACTAATAAACTAGAAAGAAACTTATATTTGTATAAGCACTTATAAATAAATTCTTGATATATATATATAAAACAACTAAGACTGTTTAATTTCTTTCCTGGTTTTTTTTACAATTATAAATGTAAGATTAACAAATTATATTATCATCAAGATATATGAAGTATATGTTATCCTATGCATAATTCAAAAATTTTTATATTTAAAATGTATTGATTTTCAAATATATAAAATAATGGCAGCAAACAAATATACTATAAAATTTTAAATGACATTTAAAATTAGTATTAAGAAAAATATTATACTTAAATTTTGTTTTAAATTAATAGTAGACTTTTCTTTCGGTTAGTTTATATTTAATGTAGTATAAACAAACACATTGAAAACATGCTACCTGGTTAACCTTTCCAAGAATCATCGGATATTCTTTAACTAAAAACTTCATAATAACAGAACAATATTTTTCTAAACACTATAAAGTTAAAGTTCACAAATCTTTAGCATGAAGATATATCATGTAAGCATCACATGATAACATTTCCTATACTGTATGGAGAGTTTTGCTCTGTTTATATCATGTAAGCATTGTATTTTAAATTCATTCATATTTTAATCACATTGTTTAAAACAGAATTTTTATCCACTTGAAATAATTATACAATTTTAATTAAGTAATTTATAATAAAACATTAGGACATAAATATTTTCATTTTATATGAATAATAACACTATTAAAACAGGCAAAACTCTTCATACAGTAGTGCCAATCAGTGCAAACCAGGGCAATCAATGGATGCCATAAGGCTTGTGCATAAAATCCCTATCTAGTGCCTACTCATCCAATATCCCTGGACTAGTTTCTAACTTGTGGCTTTCATCAATGAGGAGCCTTGGATCTGAGAGCACTACCCAGATCTTAAAATCTAATGCCAACCCTCCAACAGCCGCTGTTTATCTCTAACTGCAAAACTGAGTCTAAAATTGAAAACAATATTTTCAATCCAAGTAAGCAAAATCATTAAAATTCATAATGAAAGATTTTGATTTACACTTAAAATAAATAAAGCAATAAAAATTCAGATAATTAATTATTAAGCTGTTTAAATAATGATAGACAATGTGAAACAAATTAGTATAAATATGGTTATGGGTAAACAAATTTTTCATAACGAAAAGGAGTGATATAGACGATTCATAAAATTGGAATTAAAAATAGTTGCTCGTATTTACAAGTCTTTTGAGAGATTTAAAAATGAAATGAAAACACGAAGGAATAGTAATTAAATGGTTTTAATACTGGAGATATTTTAATAGTATTGCAGGTATGCTAACAACTGCAATTGATTCTAAAATATTATTCATTATAGCATACATTGAATATATATATTTAGGGTTGGCGTCGATGAGCAACCATATCCCACTGGATAAAACTATAAAATATGATCATTCACGGGCCGTTGATTATAATCATTTTGATGTGTTTTTTGTAATGCGAAAATAAAAACAAAAGAAAATCGTCTTTTTTAAATATTATTTAATTTTAAATATTATTTTTTATTAACGTATACAAATTAAATGATAATAATAAATGTAAAATAAAATAAACAAATTACAATTTGATTCATCTTTTTTAGTTTTCTTTTTATTAGAAAAATCAATTTTCTATCGGAGATTTTTTTACTGGGTTACGGCTTTTTTTTTTTGTTGTTTACCGCTATTTTTTATTTCAAATAGAATGACAACTAAAAGTAAAACTTGTTACGATTAGTTTTAGGGTTAGCTTTAGGATTATTAGCTTTAGGGTTAGGTTTACGGTTAAAATAAAAAATATCAAAATCGTCTTTTTGTAAATATTTTTTTTACTAACATCTATAAAATAAATGATAACAATAAACGTAAACTATATTCAACAAAGTAAAACAGTAGTCGGAGAAATGAAAGAAACTAAAACTTTTTTAAACAACGACAAATATATATATATAAAATGTTTATAATATATGCTTTTTATGACATTTAAAAAAACAGTGTACAATTGTACTTTTCTTACTGGATATTTTTGTGTTAACGCTCTTTTATTTCAAAAATATACACACGGTACAATCTTAAAATGTCTCGTGGAAATGTTACGAACAGTACGTTACTTGACGCGTTACCTAATTCCAATTCACTTTATACATATATCTCGTCAACATTTACTACTTAACACTTCAATACACTACGGTGTAAAAAGTCTGTTAATTATTACTTTACAAAATCTGAACATTTCAATACTTTAAAATAATAAAAAAATCCAATAAAAATAACATTTCTATCCAATTCAAAAAAACACACCCTCTCCCCAAGCCGTAACTTTTTTATAAACTGTGCAAATTGGGAAAATGTATTTGCTGCATAAACATACATGCTGTACTGTGACGTGACATAGCGGCCTGCAATCTGTAGTACAACAAAAAGGTTGTATTATAGAAAACGCGGGTTCGAACGTGTCGGCAGCGGAAACGGCATTTTTATGTGTTTTAGCACGAAAACAGCGCCATCCAGTGGGATATGGTGGCTCGTCGACGACAACCATATTTAGACCTAATCCTCCCAGACCAACAACCTAGAGGAGACAAATGTGATATAATTATTTAACGGGAAAAATATAGTATGAAATCGAAAATGTAAAAAACTAATATAATGTTAAATTATTTAATTTAAAATTTATACAAAATCTATATGTATATATAAAACTTTAAAAGGCATAAACCTTCTTTCCCTAATAAAAATTATATAAAAATCCAACCGTAATAATGATTAAATCTCTTAAGCCTTTTTTTTTTTCACTTTCTATTTAAAAATTATTTCAGTTTTAATATCTTAAGTTAATTTTTTTTTTTTTCCGGCTCATGGCTAAAATTAGATATTTTGTAAAAAAAAAATTAATTTCATTACTAAAGGCACAAATAAGCAGATAATAGAAATAAATTAGATAATAAATTTTACAAGCCATATCAAAAAACTGTCTGACACATCAAACAAGAGAGATATTTCAATCAATATTATCCTCATTAGTAACTTTTATTAATTATAAATTTATTTGTAGTTATAACTTCAATGTATTTGAAGAATAGCATCTGATCTCATTCATTAAAGAGTAGCTGGGTTGATCTCTAAAGATTTTTGCATCAATTTCTCTTTGAAGAAATTGGATAAATAAATAAAAAAAAGAAACATTTGATTCATTGAATGGAATTTGTGCTATTGCACACTAATTTAGCAGATGTGCATGAACAAATCTTGTAAAATTATAAAAATTAAGGTATATGAGCACAGACTTTCACACCCACCATTCTCCACTCTATCTCATAACACTGATACACTTACACTGATACACTTGAACACATATTTGTCAAAAAGATAAATAATCACCAATATGCCTATTTCATGCTAAACCAGCAATCATCAGTTGGTCAAGATTATCATCTTTACACATATATGCAATAAGTGCTCAGATATATATTAAAATAGCCAATCTTCATACTTTAATGGACAGGTTTCAATCCACTCCACACTCCAAATCTTCAACCGTTCATCCAATTGAAAATCTGATGATTGCTGTTTTAGCATGAAATACTTATATTGGTGATTATTTATCTTTTCGACATATGTGTTCAAGTGTATCAGTGTTATGAGATAGAGTGGTGAGTGTGAAAATCAATGCTCATATAACCTAAATATTACATATATTGATACAGGTATATAATAAGCCTGTATTTCAGTTATAAAGATTAAGGTGAAAAATTTAATTCTTTTAGAAATTCCTGTCATGTTATCAACATAATGCAAATGTTTTTGTTGAATACAGTTTTTAAAATACTAATTATGAAAAAGTTAATGAATTCTCAGATCAATTTCTTAGTCTGTAATATTTCTGAAAAAAGTGATATTGTAGAGAAAGCTGAAAAGGCTATTTATATAAAAACAAAAAAGCTTTCTGAATCCAAAGATGAAAGTAAAATTCCTTTTTTTAAAAAAATTTAACTAAAGAAAAATTTGGAATAGAAAGTTATATTTCTGAAGAGTTTATTAATATTTCATCATTTACCATTTATTTTATAAAGATCATGTACTATTGTTATTTAAAATATTAAAGCCCAGTGACACTTATATGCTATTGTGCAAAAGTTATCTGGAAAGAATTATATCTGAAAATCTAGAAATGGATTTTATGGCCATCAAAACAAAACTTGATGAAATTTGTAATCTCTCCTTTAAAAAAAAATGACGCAGTGCCGGCAAATGAAAAATAATAATAAAGTTTTTAGTTAATACTTTTTTCGCATTCGTTAGTGAAGCTGTAATTATACTTAAAATAATGTGTAATCGGTCTGCTTAGCGCTTTAAGCAGACCTATTACACCTTATTTTAAGTATAATTACAGCTTCACTAACGAATGCGAAAAAAGTAGCATATTTATAATTATAATTTTCACTAGTGAAGAGAAAAACAATTTATTATTAATACTGTAAAAATTCTTCTATATTAATTGATCTTTTAATAAATAAGTCATATAAGTATAAATACTTTCATTATGTTGAAAGTTTATTTTTAAATATGATTTTTTGGGTGTGAAGTTCATTTTAATTTGATCAATATTATTTAAAGTATTATTAATGATTAGCATTTTTTTGTTTATTCATTCAGATTTTTTGATCTTTTATGATAGTATTTTTATGCTCTTGAAAGTTAATTAATGGCTATCTGAATTTTAGATAACCATTGGTCAACTTGCTACTTATAATCCATAGAAAAAAGTTTTGCAAGATTGGTTTTTTTAATCCTTATGTAAAGCCTTAACTATTATTTTTATTTTACTTGTTTAATGTCCAGGCTGCCATACTGAATTTTAAAAAAACTGGCTTGAGACACAATTTTCACACTAACTTCAGTTTTAATAAAACTAGAAAAACTAAGGAAAACAATAAGACTAAGATAAATAATGTTAACTGTTTAAAAAATAAGGAAAAAAGAAATTTTAACATCCGATATAATTATTAGTTTAATGTTTATTCATAATTTCTAATTTATCATTAAGTTTAAATTACATCTTCATTGGCTGTTTGTCCATCTAAAACTAGAAATTGTAGGTTACTGTCTGTATCACTGATAAAATGAGTTTCATATCTTCCATTTTATATTTTTTGTTTACATCAGTGATGTTTATATTCTTTATGCACACCAGTGATGCTATTTTATTATATTTATTGTCCCACAGAGATATAATTTGTTGGCATATACCTCATTTACTAGCTATAGACTTGAAAATAATGCGATGCAAGATGTGGCAAAACTACTGACTCCACAGCATGAATACCAAGGCATGGGCAAGAATCAGAATTTGATTCTTTGCCTGTATACAATTTCGTGTGGTGTATACATAACTATTGTGGTTATCTCCACACACACACACCATTTGAAATCTCTCTTTGTTGGATTTTATATTTTCACATGGTACTATGCCTAGTAAATTTTGTGATTGCTTTGTCAACTGCAAAATTTCTGGATATTTGATAATCAGTCCTAAAATTTACATTGTACTGCTCTATAATGCCGTAATTTTATATATATAGATATTATTTGTTATATAAATACAAACCTGCAATTGCAAACCTAAAGACGGTAATATATAAATATAGTAAAATAAACATAGTATAAATTATTAAACCTTTTGAAAATCATTATGTCTAGAAAATCTTAGATCAGAGTCCCAAAATTACATAAACTATGTTTGTTGTATTTGAATACAAATGTTTACATTTATTTATATATAACAAAGAGCATAAATGATATATAAATTATATACTACTCAGACACCAGTACAAATGCAAACATACTATTTATCAAATAATTTTTAAAAATTTATTATTCAAACAATTATTGAAGTCCAAATGTGATTTATCAGCGCATTTTAAATCTGCTTTAGTAGACTCTTTGGCCATTTAAATATTTCAGCCTTTATTTTCTACATGAAAACTAGTGTGAGGAAAAAATTAAATGAATGTATCCATAAAAATTTCATAAAAAATCAATTTTTTTTAGATTTTAACAAAATAGATATGATTAGAAAGAAAATTGAAAAATGCAACGAATGCTGGGATATCTGTAGTTTTCATGTAATTTTAAAAAGAACACAAAATTTCAGTGAAGTGCCACTGCGGCGCTGTGTTGCCGCTGTAACTACTCAAAATGTTAAAATATAAAATTCATGCATTTATAAAATCACTGTGAAGAATTAATTGTAATAAATTTAAATTAATTATAATCAATAAAAATATTTGGTAATTTATTAAAAATAATATTAAAACATCAGCCTTACACTGTAGTTATTATTTAATACACATTTGGTATTTATATTAAGTTTTGACCATTTAGTGTGTTGTAACATAGTTCTAAAATATGTCATTATTATATTTACATAAATATGTTTAAGAACACTTGATGACATGAGCTTTTTCAAAATCATTTAAATCATCATGATTTTTTCAAAAGTATAGTTGATTTGAGTGAATATAAAGTAATAGTTTTAATTGCATTCATCTCTCATTATAGAGGATGTGATTATGTTTTGTTATGCTTGTTTATAAGAGTAAATATAATTTTAAACAGTTCAGTAGAGGACATAACATATCTATCAGCCATCAGTAGAGAAAAATTGATGAGGGTTTGGATAGTTTTTTATTCTTTATTATTTAATTAACAGTAATTAGATAACCATTTACGGATTCATATTAGATTATTACTTGGATGGTATAAATTTTCTTTCTATATCTTAAAAAAAAAAAATTTTTTTATCCTCCCTGAATTTGAAGTCAAGTTATAAAAGTGGCAGATAAATGTTCTATTATATTACTATTAGACTTATTTGTATGTTTGTATATATATTTAGATGTAAAATTAATATAGAATTATTCGTTTTTAAAATATATATTAAAAATTTTATATGAATCTTTTTAAGATTGGAAATCAAGCAAGGAGTCGAAAAGGCATAGAGATGGGAAAGGAGAAAACAGTTGTGAACTAAAAGAAAGTGATGATAGTGTATCTGATTTTAATGAATCAAGTGAAGATAGTGATTTGTCATCTCCTGATTCTTCAGAATCGGAAAACGAAAGTGATTTTAATCCTTTTGGTGATGGATCTAATAGTGATGATGGTATATTAATATTTGTATATATATATTTAAATATTTTATATACATGCAAGCATTTGCTCACAGAGATTTATATACAAAACATTCTTATAAACACCATTAAATTGAGTATTAAGTCAGTGTTGTGCTGCAAATAAACATTTTTTCTAAAAAAGTGAAAAATAATTGAAAACCTTTATATTGGATTAACCTTTATCCTGACCAGCTTTATTATTAAGCAATAGCAGATGTTGTGTGCATTTGTTTAACAGAACTTGAATTGCAATATATTTTAAACCATTTTTACATTCTACATTAAAGATTTACCCATATAAGGTTTACTTTTAAATATTAGACTTGGGATTACAGGGTTTGATATCTAGCTTATAAAAAAGTTGTTTTGTGTATTATGAAATACCATATAATGATAGGTTATACAAAATTATTTTAGTAAAATTAATTTTCCATTTGTTTTACCCCCCCCCCCCCCAATAATAACAACAACAATCTAAATTTTGACTATTTTTATACAATTTTTCTCGGAGAATAATGATTTTATATATACTGAACTGGGTGGGAGTAAGATTGCTATGATTATATAATTTAAAATCAAAATATAATCTCCATCTACTCTAGCTGCACTTTTAATATTGCATCACACCGGTCCCTCAGGCAGCGAAGCATAATACCCAGAGGGTACCTATAACCACTTTTCCAGGCTACAGATCTTCTTGACTACTAAATTCATCCCCTGTTATTCAAAGCACTTTATTTGTTTTGAAGTAAACTTCAGGCGCAAATTAACTACAAGAAGTAATTAACATGCCCTGAATGATGGCAACTAGTTCAGCGCCTTATAAATCCCAACTAGCTCAGTCAAAACGTAATATAATAAATTGCTTTAATAGATTCTTTGCTACATGATGTTTAGTGATATTAGTAAAACAATTGACCGACAAATACTAATTTCCAAAATAATTTATTTTAAACTTTAACTTAAGACCCAATTTATCCCCCCTTCCTAGAATAAAACAATAATTCCATATTATCTATCAGGCACACATATAAATAAACATACAGCATTAAAAAAAATATATGTGACACACACACATTTTACCATAAGCTATTTGTTTGTATGATTGCTATAGTTCTACAAATATTTATTTATCACATTAACCTCCATATAAATAGTTTTTTTTATGCTAGTTATAGAGTTCATTTCTGTTGACTCCGGATATCTTAAAGATTGCAATGGCTACAATAATAAATTAAGGATATAATAGGAATGGGAATAAAGGATAATTAATATTACCTATAGATTTTCAGATACGCGTTTCTCTGGATAGATGGCTGCGTCTTTCTTTTGTGTGGTGTGTGTGTTACCAACCAGTTGGAATTTGGATTGCTGATGATTGTGGCTTCTTGCTGCATTTCACTTCGGCAGACAAATGTTTGAACAGTTCAGGTTGTTAGATGTTCATTCTGGCTAACTAGAGACCTTCAGATATTCTAGAGTGGGTCAGAGACTGGAGTACAGTGGTATACTTCGACTTCTGATTGGCAATGCATGGTTTTCTTGATGTTCACAAAAAAATAGGTTTATTTGCACAGATTGGAATAACATTGCTAAAAGATGATGACATGTGCTTTTCAGGCCTATTTACATGTGGCCCTCTTATTGTTCTTTTCCTTCCAAATCAATTTGATTAAATTTTAAATTAATTAAATTTATAAATTACATTCCATTGTTTCTTAGTTCACATTCCTTCTTAGATTAATCTAATTGGATAAAGTATAACTTTTTTAATTATTCCCATTCCATCTTTGCTTATCAGTTGAGCAATCTTTGAGTTCGGCTTAACTTTTATATTACAAACTTTATTTTTTGTTTTTAATTCAACTTCTTTTTATACGTACACATATATACACATTTCCATGTATTTTTAAAATCAACTCTTTCATTTACACACACCTATATTCTTGACTTCTGTACGTAATTAACTTTGACATGTATATTTTCATTTCTTTTAAATAAACGAAAAGAGAGCATTTTTAAATTTTTATTTGTTTTTTTTTTTTTGCACACATACATTTTTTTATTTTCTTTTAAATAAATGAAAAAAAGAAATATAGTTTTTAAATCTTTTTTTATTTTTAGTTAAATTTCTCCCCCCTCAAATTGCTTTTTTTAATATTTAAACTAGTAAAACTTTTACTAATACAAGTCAGGTTGACTTGCCCTATGGCGATCTACGCTTATTAAAAATAAACTCTAAACTTTCTAAATTATACTTCCCTTTCTTAAACTTTTATAAATTAATTTTTTCCAATGAAAAATTTTATAATAAATAAAATTATGAACATGTATCGCTGTTCAATAGCGGTGTATACCTGGGTCTCTTTTTACGCGGACTTATTTAACACGATTTTGAAGTTACGAGATTCGTGTTTCACCGGGAGTCAAACTCCGATATTGCGCTATTACTTTAAATAATAAATTTCGCACACTTACGTTATATTGAAAGTAATAGCACATTATTGGAATTCAACTTTCATCTTAGTAATTTCAATATTTTCAGTGCTTTATAATAGTAAGATTTTATGCAATAATGAAATTAAAATCATGATTTCCACATTTTATGTATACACACATTAAATTTTACAAGATTATAATGTAAATTTGTTCAAACGTGCGTGTTAATTTTGCATTTTAAATCACATTCTGTTTTTGCTTTTTAAAAAAGAACGTAATCAATTATTAATCATTTAGTGTCCACAAGTTTATTTTTAAAAGGTCAGTAATAGCAGTGGGCACAATTAAATTTGACAATTAAAAATTAAAATCTGATTTTTAATTGTAATTAATAATTTAAAAATTACTTACGGCGACTTGAAATAAAAATGTGATGTGAAATTTGATTTTTAAACGGAATTGAAAATTAAAGACAAAAATAATTTAATTTTTAGTTGTTTTAATTAAATTTCTCTCAGCAGTGGTGAATAAATATCTTTTTATTATCATAAGTCTAAGTTCATAAACAATTAATAAAATCATCGTCTCAAAGATTAATTACTAATTACGTTGTCACCAGAAAATCATTGTCACAACATGAGTGTGAAGTCGGCGCTAGTTGTTTGCAAACGAACGTGTTTTTGGCAAATAGCTATAATAATTAAAATGTGTATAAAAAAAATGTAAATTACTGTACTGTAAATTATGCATAAAAATATATTATTTTGAATAAAATTAAATATTATAGTTAAAAAAAGTTTGTCTTGTATCAATTTTTTTTAAATTTGAAATTTTTTATTAGTCATATTTTATTTCCTTATTTTTTTTTTGCGCGAATTTGAACGTAATTTTACGTTGGTGCTTTGCTTTTACGCGAATTTTGAAAAAATCACAGACCGCATCCCCCCTTTTCAATGTAAGTTATGTCTATTTTTGCGCGTTTTCGTTTGTGTGTGTTTTCTGAGGAACCTATCTATCGCGTAAAATGAGACCCAGGTGTAATACATTTTAGATAATATTAAAATTTATAAATTTTTACAGTATGAAATAGTAGCCTTTTTATTCCTTCTGAAGGTGTCTTTTTACATATTCATGTTTATTAACATTTTTGGGGCTTTAGTTGAAAGCATATATTTTTTATTCAGTGCTTTAATATGATACATAATAAAATATTTTTTAATATAAAGCCACAGTTTTTCAAAATGTAATAAAATTTATAAAGTTTCTTTTTTAAATAATAATGAAAATTATTGATTTAGTAATATAAAAAAATGAGAATTGCAAATCAATCTGCTTCAAAAAGCTTAAACTTTGAAGAGTTGAATTTGAATCTGAAATGAATAATGGCAAGTAGAAGTATATAAATTATGATTACAAAAAAAATTGAAACAATTAGAAAAACTATTGTCTTCTGATAATGACACTGCTATTAATACTTCCTTAGAGGAAAAAAGTTATTGAAGAAAAATGCTAATGTCCAGAGCATGTTTAATTGTGATGTTATTCTGATATTTCACTCTTTGCTTTATTTTAAAATATAAAGTTACGCTACAGAAAGTTTTTAATTATTTTGAATGATGGTGAATTAATGATCATATATATTAGGAATTGTCAAACTTTTAGACATTGGGGAAACTTTTTCAGTGAAAGTGTATCTGCTGGCGACTACATTTTTTTCAGGACTTCGACCTGGAAACCAGAAATATTTTGTGTCATTTATCGACCATTTTTGGTCACATTTTTACTATTTTACTCTTATTTTATCGTAAATTCGTAACTTTATTGATATTTAAATTTTAATTCCAAGAAAATTCTGCTATTGGCAATATTTTTCAAAAAAATTGATTTCTGATTGCGGTCTATTGTATATTGTACCACCTCTTATAAAGTGCCGCAAAGCATTGACTGTCAACTTTGGCTATTGTTCTTCAGGCATTTCTAACTGTCAAAATCAGAAATCAAACCAAAATGTTTTATGCTTTCATAATAGATTTTGAACATAAATATATTTCTCATAAACTTTTTACATTCATAATTAAGTTTTTATATTAATTTATCTAAATATAAACTTTGATTCGACAATTTTTAAATTTTATAAGAAGAATAATCAAGGAAAAGTGAATAGCTAGACTGCTATTCAAGACAAGTGAATAACGTTGACCGCTATTTGCATATCAATGACATTCAGTGATAGCTAGCAAAACGCAACTATTTTTCATAAATATTTATGGATTTTATGATTACTTTTTGCACTGTATTGACTAATAATGTGGCTAGATTTATATTTTTATTTAAAATATTTAATTTTAGATGAAGAAAAGCCAACAGAAGTGAATAATTAGCTATCGTAATTTCTAAGACACAAGAAACCACCAGCCTTTTCATTTAATGATTGTTGTAATATAATTTCTTTGTTTTACTGCAGGCTATTTTTCATGTTTTTCTTCAATTATTAACACTATTTTTAATTTTTCATTACATTTAACCAATTTGAATGTAAAATAATTCAATTTTTGGAAGCTTAATTAAAACAATTCTGATTATTGTACATTAATATATTTCAGAAACGAAACTGGCTAGATCTGTATTTAATGAATCAAATCACTCATATTTTACTCAATCTGGCAATAAGAAAATTCATTAGATAACAGGTTAATTTACCCCATCACTACTCTAGTATTATAATTTGTCAATGTCACTTTATAAAATATTTATTAAATTACAATATTAAATTACTTATAAATAATTGTTTTTTAAAGCTGGTCCTGAATTTTAGAAAAAATCCCCCCCCCCCCCCAAAAAAAAAAGAAAATTATTGTTTTAGAATTATATTAAAATAAATTAGATGCCAATTTTACAAAAAAAAAAAAAAAAGAAATTATGCGGTCGACGTCTTGGACACCTCTGACATATACAATAAAGGTATATTTAAATATTTTCCCTCAGTTTACTACTAATATCTACAGTATTATATTTATTTTTGTTTACACTATAATCTTAATTTATATATACATATTATATACATGAAAAAGTATGTTATGTATATTTACATGTTGAAAAATCTTGTATATTTGCAGTTCAATAATGTGAATTATTATGTGTGATGTACGATGTATGCCAGGAGAACTTCGAACATAATATAGTGGTTTTCGCATCTTCACTGCATATTTATATTTTATTATGTATACTTATTTTTAAATCTAGGAAATAAATTACAAATGATATTGAAAACATTGTTAATAATTTATTTTAATGTATAATTATTCTGTGTGTATTAATCTATGTATTGTGACATTCCAGTCATATAAAATTCTATAGATAAAGAAGGACTTTGTTATCTATATAAGTCTTAATTGTCAAAGACTTCTTTTTATTACAAGATATGACAAGAAGTGTTTGTCATATAATTAATTTTCTTATCTTGTGTTAGCCCTTATGAAGATAATTTTGTTATAACTATACATCAAGAGTATCACATGAGCACTATTTTATATGCTTACATAGGCTGTTAATAACAAGTCCTGCATCCATTGATTACAAAGGCTTTCACTTGGCGGCACTAGCTATATGGAGAGTTTGCTATTGTTATAAACATAAAGAGTAGTAAGTAATGAAATATAGTTATAAAGTATAGATGACCAACATTCAAAATATAATAATTGTTTTTATTTTTTATGCACAATGTGTTGCTGATTTGTACCTTATTATTTTCATAATCTTGTTTTATTTTTTTTTTTTTAAAGTAGAGAATCATTATAAAACATTAATAAAATATACAAATCTTTGAATTTTTTTATGAAGTTAGTAAGCATAAACTTTGTCTACAGAATGCCTATATAATATCTATTTGATTTGTTAATAAACTTTTATAATTTCAGAGTGTCTAGTTCTAGTTTTATCTAATATTCAACTATTTTATTAGTTGCATGGGAAAATTAAGAGATGTGAGTGTGCATACAACACAATGACAAAAAAAGCTGTGATTTGCGTGGCATCTGACAAATGCAGAAAGAAATATTAATTACATAATATTAGTTAGCTTTTAACTATATATATGTAGGCATGTATTTAGTTATATTTTTGAGTTATTTGATTTATAATTACTTGTAATATTTTAAGTGCTTTGAATATATAATACTGTCTATTTAAATATTATAGTTCAGCATAGATTAGCATTTAAGTATATTTGAGATGATTAATACTTTATTTCAGCTAAAGAATTAATAGTTATAAGTATTTTCCTGCAAGTATATTATAGTTATTATTAATCACACTGGCTGAGATAGTGCATTGGAGTCTATGGAGGTGCTATACTTATATTTATTTTTATCATCTTTTATATGTGGAGCAGAATAAAAGTACCCCTTGGGTGCCATCCATCATAAGTCTTGTCATTTATTTCTGTTTATATATAAAGATAATTTGTGTGATATATTAAATCTAGATGTGCTATTTAGAAATTTTTCTACATATTTAAAAGTTTAGAAAATCCTTTAAATGACACTTAATGATTTAATATTGCTCTATTAGCAAAATATCATAAAGGTACTTGTAGAGATTGTAACTAGAAGATCAAAGTACACTACTGGTTTTATTAATTTCCTCAATTCTACCACTATAGCAATGTATTTTACAGTTATTAACTATGTGCTTCATAAGATGTTTGACCACATCTACACAATTCAGTGACTATTAAGTTTATTATTCCTATTATATATTAACCATAACAATAAATTATATATATATAGTCAAATATGAATAAATATTAATTTTTGTATAAAATATATATAGAACAATTATTCCTTGAGAAAGACTCGTGTCAAAATTTAGGGGAAAAAAAAGATTAATTCAAATTGAAATAAACAATAGTGTGTGTGTAAATGAGAGATTAAAAAATAACAATTAAAATTATTTAATATTAACACTAGATCATAGAAAAATAGCAAGAAAGATTGTAAAGTAAAATAAAAAAAATCAAGAAAAGCTAATAATGCATATATACTTTTCAGTAAATTAGTGTTCCGGTAAAATTTGACTGATTGAGGATAAATCTTATCATTTAAGATTCTTAACTTTTGATAAAAAGATTTGGCTTAGTTTTACAGACAGTGTGTGGTGGAAAAACATCTTAAGTACAAAATATAGAGATAATCAGTTCTTAGAAAATACTATTATTTATAATATTTTTGCTTTGATATTTAGTAGTATTGTATTTTGCAAAACATATATATATATATATATGTTATTTATATTGCTTTTGAAATAAATATTTATTTATTTTAATACTCGCTTGATTTTTCATTTTTTATATTGACCTGTAAATTCATCACAATGACTATTAAAAAGCCTCATTTGGATGTTGTAATTAATTAGGCAAATCTTAATTTACAAAGTATGTTTTTAATTTCTTTGATTTCATTTTTTGTTATTTTGTAGCTCATTTTTTAAAATTTTATTTGATGGGGTCTTGTATATTATTTGCTTGTACATCTGGGTCTTGTTTTATGTGGATTATTTTAATGCGATTTTGAAGTTATGCGATTCATGTTTTTTCTTAATATCTCTCATATTTCACTATATTTATTAGATATCAAGAAATTTAAATTATTAATAACTTATTTTCACTTGAAATACTTTTTTTTTTTTCAAAAATATAACGTTATATTAGCAGCTAACATGAATATGGCCTGAAGCAGTATTTAGATTTTTAGCTTCTATGTAAATAACCTATTTATACTAATGAGTAAATAATAATAATAGATTTATACTTACATATAAAAATATCGCAATAAATATTCAAAAAATTTAAACTTTTAAAACGTATTTTGTTATATATAACAGAAATAAATAATCTTTTAGATTTTTAAAATAAAAAACGAAGATTTTATAAACTGAAAATAATCTTTCTAATGATAATGTATAATCTTTTTGTTTTGATTGCGATTTCATTTTTTTAATATAGAAACAGAAAACCATTAACACAGCATAAGACTGAAAGTGGCGCTAGTTGTACATCACATCACGAATAAAAATAAAGTGGTAACAGGTTTCTCTGGGCACAATTGCTGAGAGATTCTTGACTTCGTTTAAGGAGAAGCTACAATACATCACATCGAGTCTGATTTCTTACCAGTTTACAAACAACGCTAGCGTAATGATTAAAATATTTATGAAAAATGTAAAATTAAATACTGTACTAATAAAAAAAGTAAAAAAAAGTTTGTCTTGTATTAATTTTTTTCAAATATTTGAAATTTTTTATTAGTCATACTTTATTTGCTTATTTTTTTTAATACGAATTTTAAAGTTGTTGCTTTGCTTTTATGCGAATTCTGAAAATTACAGCACCTATCCCCCATTTTTCAAGGTAAGTCAAGTCTATTTTTGTGCGATTTTTTTTAATGCGGGTTTTCTGTGGAACCTATCTACCACATAAAACGAGACCCAGGTGCATTTGAATATGTTGATAATGAAATAATGACACATTTATTGGTTAATATAAATGTCATCTAGTATTCTGAAAGAAATGTTGTATAGCAAATTATATATATAATAAATAGCTTATCTTGTATTTATGGCCATAAATTGTATCTTTAAAATTGTTCTGATCAAGATAAGTAATTTTTAAACCTTACAGTGTTCAGGATTTGAGTTTTATCTTGGAAGTATTCAATGGTGGTTTAACAAATAAAAAAAACTGAATTGAGAATAATTTATGTGAAATTCAAAATTTTTATACAGATTGCACATGACAAAATTTCACCTTTTATTATGAATACTTTTAATACAAGTAGAAATATTTATCTGCTACTATCTGTTTCCAAGTTTTTATTGTGCAATGCAGCCTAAATCATAAGTAATCTAATTGTCTTAATTAGTGTTTTAATAAAAACATTATCATTAAAATAGTTAGAAATAAATTATCTAGTTTATAGGTACTGCATACAATACCAGGAAAATATGTATTTGTTTAATAATGTAACCAGAACTTGACATAAAATGACCTTTTTATTTTTGAGCTACTTAATTTTTTACCTTTTTTTTTTTTTTTTGAGAATATTTTTTTTTAAATTTGGCATTTGTATTAAAAGGAGTTTGCTATTAACTGAAAGGAGACCCTTTGATTCCTCTTGGAGGCCTTAAAGGAACCGAGCAGGGCAAATTCCTAATGTCCACTCCATACGTTCTTGTCGTTGCAGCTGTTATTACTATGTGATTATTCATATAGTATACGAACATGGATGGGCTGCTCACCAACACGCATTACCCAGCACAGTGAATTTATTGGCTTTTTACTTCCAAGTTTAAGAATATTTTTTCCAATGTATACAATTATGACAGACAAAAATAAATCTTGGCCCTTATTCCCAGGAGGCTATAAAGTCACCAACCAAGGCAGCGGTTGGTGGGGAAGGTGGAGGGTGCTAAGAATCCTCTGATTGTGGACTCAGGCTGCCATTTGATGACGACTTTTTATTTAGGTACTTACAACTGCAGATCACTTTCAGGTGAAGGAAGCTTGCAAGAGTTAGAAGAAGAACTGTCTTTTATTAAATGGGACATTATTGGACTTTGTGAAGTTAGAAGGAAAGGTGAAGAAACAATTGATTTAAAAAGTGGACATACTCTACTATAAAGGCACAAATATTGAAAATACAAGTGGAGTAGGATTCATTATAAATAAAAAAATGGAAGAATAACATTGTGGAGATTGATGGTGTATCGGACAGAGTGGCAAGATTAGTTAAACAACTTAATAGCAGATAACAAATGCATATAATTTAGGTTTATGCCCCAACAAGTTCTGAAAAGGATGAAGTAGTAGAAGATTTTTATATGGATGCACAAAAGACTTTTGATCAGAGTAAACAACATTTTAAAATTGTTATGGGAGACTTTAATGCTAGAATTGGTAAACAAATGAAAGTTGAAAATGCTGTAGGTAATTTTGGCTATGGTAATAGAAATGAGAGAGGACATAGACTTTGGGGAGTTGGCAGAAAAAGAAAAACTTTATATTATGAGTTCTTTTTTTGAGAAAAATGTTAAAAGGAAATGGACATAGAAGGATCCAAATGATGGTACAGCAGAATTGGATTATATTTTGACTAACAGAAAATACATATTTCAAGATTGTAATGTTCTTAATAGATTTAACACAGGAAGTGATCATCGATTAGTAAGATGTAAGATACATGTTAATGCAAAACTAGAGAGACAAAAATTATCAAGAAAACAATATTTACAGTTGATATTCCTAATCTTCAGAAACATTCTAATGAATTTAAATTAGAACTTACAAATCGGTTTCAAGTATTAGTAGATTTTGAATATGATTCAGATTTGAATGACATTAATAGGAAAATAACTGATACACTTTTAAAAACTGCAACAAAGATAGCTGGTAGAAAAAGCAGCAATTGACCAATAAAATTTCTACTGAAACTAGAGGATTTTTACTTGATCATGGATTTATAGTTTAAGCAGTTTTGGTGTAGCTGATAATATGGTTTATCTTTCTATATTCAATTTTAATATCTTTTTTTTTTTTTGATTTTGTGCTTAACTGCTGACATAAATTAATTACTATTCATATATGTATTGTCTTTTATTTATCATCATCATCATTTTCAATCAGTATCAATTCAATGCAATATGATTATTCTGAATTTAATAAAAATTTTCTCATTTATAATTTTTATTTTTCATGTAATTTCAACAATTTATTCATTTCATGTGGTGTCTTTTATGAGGTCTTTTACAATTTCCATGGGATCCTATTTAATTCTTCAACTGTCTGTCTTTTGTTGTCTTTTCTAACAATATATCTAGCTTAATTCCATTTTTGCTCTTAATTCTTTCAATGATCTTATATTTATTTTTCAACCATGAATTTCTCTTTTCATTCCTCCATATTAATCTTAATATACTATATACATTTCTAATATTTTATTATATGATGTGAAGGCTTTGTTTTTCTCTTCCATTAACTGTACAAATCTTAGATCTACAAGTTAATTACCAATATCTAACATTTATTAAAAACTGTTTTTGTTAAGCATATTTGATATATTTTCTTTTGATATACATTTATTTCTTCAAGCACCCATTGTAAGTTTAATTCTACAGTTATGTTCATTCATTAAATTTCCATCTTTTTATTCATCTGATAGATATTTAGATTTTTTTAAATTTCTCCTGATACAGTTAGCTCTCTTTCTTTGAAACAGCTTTGAACAGTATGCATCTTTTTCACATTTATTTGTAGTCTTCCTTTTTTTCGTCTACTTAGTAATGGCTGTAATATTTTCTGAAGCATTATCTGATAAAACAACCATATTAATCTTCATTTATTTTTATTTTTTTAATTTCCCATTTTCATTCAAATATGTTTTCTGAAAGTATAAAAAATTTTATTAGAGAGATGACATCACCCAACATACATCCTTATTTTTAATCTTCGTAGTGTCCTCACATTCAAATTACTGTTGTTGCATTTTGAGTAATATTCTTCAGAATTTGACTATATTCTCAGTCTACATTTTCGTATTACAATGCTTTGTTCAGTGCAGTAAAAATTATAGAATAAAATGCTTTTTGATAATTTAGAATGCAAAATATCTGTTGTTCATTGGATCTTTGTCTGCTTTCTTTTAGTACTTGAATGTTGTCTTCTATGAAAGTGTAGAAATAAATGCATTCTCTTAAATTGGTTTTTATTCCATTATCAAAATTTATATAAATTTATATATTTATGATATATTTATGCAGAAAATTATTTTGAATCATTTTTTTTTTTTTTATATAGTTGTCAATTATTTTTATTTATTTACTGTGATAATATTATATATATATTTGAAAATATAAATATTTATTTATATTCATTATTTTAGATCCTTGGTTAAACCGGAAATCAAAGACCAAAATTTCTAAAAACAAACAAATTAAAAAGAAATCTTGTAAAAACAAAACTGATAGCAATAAAGAAAAAACTGAATCAAATCAAGGCTCCTTAAATAATTGTGTGAATAATAACATAAATGGTAGCTATCATTCCATTGCAGGTAATATATATTATCCAGATTCTATATTTATTTATGTATTTAATATACATTTTAAAAAATATATTATAAAGAAATGACTTGCCAGCATTTGAAAACATAAGCTGCAAGTTCTTTTTTTTTTCTATAGCTAAATATTTATGTGATTATTATTTGATTTTCAATCTCTGATTTATTTTTCATAGTTAGTTGCACATTTGCCTTTTTTTATTTTATTTCTTTGTTTATTTTTAAAATTATTTAATATAAACTTATTATGTGATTCTTGAACTTCCTTTCTCCCACAGATTCTTACATATATGTACAGACACTGAAGTATTTTTGTTTAATTACAATAATTTCAATAAAATATTTTTTATCAATAGTGAATTGTCTTAATCTACTTGTACTGTTTTTATTTTAATTTTAAAAAAAAATAATAATTTTTTTTAGCATGTTATTTTGAGATAAGTATAGAGAAAAAATATTTTAGAAATAAATTTCTACATGAAATATAATTAAATTTCTGATTCCTGGAATTAATTTTTGAATGATATGTTAACTTTTTAAGTGTAAAAATCCCTTTAAAATATAAGCAATAGCACAAAATAAATTTGTTGTATCTTTGACAAATTGTTATTTAAAAACTAATACTGTTTTTTTTTTCAATATTTGAAATGATTGAATCAAATGAATGATTCATCTTTAATAATTATCTAGTTTATATTATATATATTATTCAAAGACTGTTTTAAAAAATAAATTTTAAAAGACAAATAATTTTTATTTTATGATAGTTTTATTAATTTGTAATAAGAACATAGATCATTATATCAATGATGGTAATTTTTTTAAAATAAATAACATAAAATTATATATATTTTTAAAATACATATTAAAACAAACCTAAAGTATATTTCCACAAACAATATATCATTAATAGCAATGTCTGGTTTGAATTTTAGGTACAATATTGGTTATATCAAACTGACTTTTTTACTTTTATTAATGAAAAAACTTATATGCAAACAAATTTGTTTGTTGAAGCAAACATGAATGACTTGGCAACTTTATTTTTCTTTCAAACTTGGATAAGATTCTTTTGGTAAACACATTTATATAAATATAGTAATTTTTTTTCTTGAATTTTATCTCCGGTTCTTTATGGTATTGTATATTAATGAATTCAAGTTGCAATGTAGATTCTACTTTCTCTTTTAATATTTCATAAGATTTGTAAAAAAAAATATTTTTTTGCTTTCAGAATCTGGTAATCTGTTATTTCTCAATATTATTTGTATAGAGATCAATATATTGATTAACTTTTAAATTATTTGTTATGACAGTTTGAAAAATGACTTTATTTTGTAGTGCGATTGAAAAATTTAAACATATATTGGACACGAAATACATTATTAGCCAGATCAGATATAAAGCTACATTTTTCTTGCAGTTTAAAATTTTATTTCTTCATATAATAGAAATATTATTGAGAAATTCTAAAGCACCTAATAATTTATAGTCTTCAAAATGACATACATTTAAAAAATGTTGCAACAATTTGCCTTAGTTTAACTATTGGATGTCAGATAATGAAAGAGTATCACCATTCTGAATCAACATTTTTAATTTAAAGTAGTGGTGGATAAGCATGTTATTATATAGAAATCACTGTGCTTACAACTTGTTTCATAATATTATCAAACACTAGATTATTTTCTACTCTATTCTGCTGACCTATAATGTAATATTTGTATTGTTTTGTGTAAATTCCTAATGTTAGCTTGTGATTGGAAAAATAGATATTCCATTTTTTGATCAATCATAGTAGATGCACCATCAATTACTATTTCTATAAATTTTGTTTCTTTTGATTGTTTATCGATCAGAAAAATAAATTGCATTAAATTTGAACCATTTGTTGGATCTTACAGTGCAATACAATTCAAGTAGTTCTCATAAATTTCAAAATCTGATATGATGCCAGTAGACAATTATAGCCATTTGGACCATAAATATTATATCTGTTGATTCATCAATGACAAATAAAGTCATTGATAAATTCAAAAAATTAATTTTTATATGATTTGAAATATTAACAATTAACTTTTATATTTCTCATATAGTTTAGACTTTCACAATTTTGCACTGTAGTGTTTCAAATGTATTTATTTTGTGATTGTTTACTAAATTATTTGTAAAAAAATCTTGATGGCATTACATTTAGTTAAAATATATCCAAATTCAATGATCTTGCTGAGATATGACTAAAGAAAGAAGTAATTTTTTGCATTTTTAATTTGCCAGAAATTTTTTTATTAAAATATAATTGTTTGCTTTTAAGATGTTATTTCACAGTTTGTTCTTTTTATCATTCTTGCACTATTGTCATAAATAATACATTATCTTTTTTATCACTTTGAATAAAATAATATTTATCTTTCTATTCAGCTTTGCAAAACTGTGTTATTTTTTTGAGTAACCTTTTCTTAGATATAGTATTATAAATATTTTTTAAAATAATAAAACAACATAGATATATATTGAGTAAGTTGCTACTCAATTTATGCTGGAATCCTGAGACAGACATGAATGAGTTCCTCAGTAGCAAGTTGTTACTTAGATTGATGATTGATGGGAGCTGTTGTTTGTCTCCTGTCTCAAGCACTTTACTGAGAAATATAATAATAATAGAATCATAAAATGTTTTATAGATATACTCACATTTGAATGGCTTAGGCCGTAGACTATGCACCACTGTTATATGTTTTTTTAATTATGGATACAAATATTTGTGTTTTTAACTTTCATTGGATATTGTTCACTATAGTTTATAGACATTTGGTTAATTATTAATCACTAACAGAAAAGTGTCAAATAATTATACAAATTATTTTCAATATCTTTTTCATCTTACAATGTAAATTAACTTCTTGATGAGTAAATCTTTTATTGTTTTTTTTTTTTTTAAAAAAACTGAATTCTTAAATATATATATATAATATTTTATACAATATAAACAGTAATTATCATGTTGATTTTTATATTAAATATATATTTTTTAAATCTTCAAATGCAATTTATATTGTTGACATTTCTATTTTATTTTTTTAAGTTAATCTTTTTTTCCCCTTATATATAATATTTATATAAAGCATTTTTCACAATATTCAAAACAAAATCTATTGTCAATGCAAGAAAATAAATTTTAGGACATACATGATATCTATAATAATTTTTAGTTCATTATAATAGAATTAATTATGTATATTTTTTATTTATATACGACATACTCTTTATTTAAAATCAATTGTACAATATGAACATGGTTTCCTGGAACATAATTTTAAGAAAATTACATTGCAATAGCTCTCATTTCATTTTAAATCATGGTTATTTGATTATAAGCCTTTTTGTGAATGCTTGAAATCCACAAATAGTTTTTCAAGTGACAGGTGAAGACAAAGGTAGGATCAGAAGTCCATTAAAAATGATAAACAAAAGCAATTTAATTTTTCATTAAAATACATGTGAAGTACAACTCGATTTTATAATTTAAAACTTTTTATACCAGTTCTTGTAAAATATATATGTATAATAGTGTCTTGCATAAATGATTGATGAAATATATATGGTTAGAGACCAATTTATATAATGAAGATAAATCACATGATGTTGGGAATCAGTTTGTATACAGAAAGTATATTTTGTAAATCCAAGAATAGTTAATTCAAATAATTATCATTATTAAACTTCATTTTAACTTTTAAGATTGGCAAATAATTTATTTTGTCTGCTTACTGTTTAAATTGATTGTTACTAGTTTTATTTTATAGAAACATTATATATTGTAATGGTAACTTTTGTTATTCCCAGTTTCATAAATATTCTTTTTAAAAAAGAATGTGTTTCTCTGGCTAGTCAGGAGTAAAGAGGGAAAACAAACATTGATATGAAAAAAATATGAAAGGAAAATATTATTGCATTCACATTGCATTTGATCTAATTAATAATTTGCATGTCTTCCACAATGTTTGAATTCATGTTTAACCCAAATAATGATAATTAAAATCAAATGAAAGGAATATATCTATGTATCTTCTATGCATTTGTTGTTAAGTGTATAAATAATTTTGCTATCATGAAATTACCACTTTGATATCTAGTATTCTGTAATAACTATTTATTATCACTCCTGAAGATAACAGATGGATTTCTTACCTCCGATTCTCAATTGATTATATTATTGATTCAGGGGAAAAAAAACAAATAACCACAAAGTCAAGTTTAATAAACTAATATATATTTTATTTACAAAAAAAAAAAAAAATTAATGAAATGAAAAGGAATCTACCATTAACATGGTAAAGTCCTGTGCTTTCTAGAGTTTAACTCAGTTATTGAATAGAGATGTTTGAGAGTGATAAATAAATTGTATAAATTGATAATAGGATTTTTTTTTTTTTTTTTACGTGCATTTTTATCTTTTATATCTTAAAAAATAATTAAGTGTGAGGGCAAATACACTGTGTTTAATGAATTATCTTATTTAAATCTAAATGTAGTAAAATTGGATTGTCTTAGGCAAGTAATTAAATTTGTTTGGGTTTGGTCAAGCATATTGCTTAGCTGGATCAAATTAACACATCAAAAAATGAAATGTGTTTGAGAAGTTCGTTGAGAATATAACTACTCATCAATCCCTATATATTTAATTCCAATTGTATTAGTCTCTTTCCTTTTTGGATTAACAATAGTAGTTTTATTTTCTAGATAATCTGACATTATTGTCACAATATGTATATAAACATGATTTTTATTATATGAATTGTATACAAAAAAAAAATGAAAATTTTATAAAGGATTTTTATTTCAAGTTATCATTCTTTTTAGGCATGGATGCTGTTGAAAGGGCCCAAATAATGAAACAAGAATTATTAGATGAAATTGAAACAATAGGTGATAAATTACCTCCTAATACACTTGACCAATTAATAGATGAATTAGGGGGACCAGAAAATGTTGCTGAAGTAAGATTAAATTTTAAATATGAGTTTAAATGCATTTCATGTTATATATTTTTAAATGTATTCATTTTATGAAAAAATTAATATGATTTTTTTTTTGTCGTCGTTTTAATCTGCAGATGACTGGTCGAAAGGGTAGAATAGTAAGTAAAGACGATGGTGGTGTTTCTTATGAATCACGAAGTGAAGCTGATGTTCCTTTGGAAACTCTTAATTTAACAGAAAAGCAACGTTTTATGGACGGAGAAAAAGTAATGACTAATATAAAATAATTTTTTTATATTTTACATTACTAGAATTTCTATTCTGGCTATGTTCATTATTGCCAATTGTTTTACTAATGTTTTATATAATTTATGTAATGAATAAAAAAAATTATTGAATACTCAATAGTTTAGTTTTGTCTTTTCATAATGAAATTTATTTAAATTTCTAAGCAGATTAAATTTCAAGCTGCTTCAGTCATTGCCTTCATTTAATCTATTTAAAGATTTTAGACAAGAGTAAAATTTTATTTCTGCCTAATTGTAATGTTGTCTTGATAATAGACTGCTGATATTTTATTGGTTTGTTTAAGCATGATGGTTTTGTTGATGTAATTTTCTTGTGATAGTCAATTAACCATCAGCAATTATCATTTAATATATATAAACATAAACAAAGATTTTAAAATAACATACAACAAAATTAAAAAATCATTGAAGGTTAATGTTTAAAAATAAATTATAAATAATTATTTTTACCTTTTCAAACAAACTATTATAGAGTATTAAATTTATAAAATAACCAAAACTACCAATAACTAACTACAGCCCTCCTGCTTATACTAATACTTATTTAAGCAATTCATTATCAAAGGAATACTGTTAGCAGTGATTTTCTAAGACTATGGATATTTGAAATACATTGAATTAAGAACAAAGTACTATTATATGAGTGTGAACATTTCCATTATAGTCAATGCTAAGTAAACATAAAAGTGAAAAACATCTAAATTGTGAACAAAATGATTAACTATAAAAGCTCTGAAAGCATTACAAGAAATGAAAAATCAAGCAAGAAGTACTCAGAAAACTAACCAAAGGCATGATGAAGATACTGTAGGAAGTCTGCCTATAATAGAACATTTGAGAAGAAATTTTTCATAACACTGACAAAGAAACCAAAATTCTTTTCCAAAATCATACAATACTAAAGATGTTATTCTTGAAATGTATAAATTCACGAAAAATAGTGAAAACTTTATATAGTTCTGACCTAATAAACCAAAGAATTTTGATATTTGGAGCTAAAAAAAAATGTTTCAAGATTGCTATAATGATGAAGCACATTCAGTTTAGAATTATTATAGTTTGCGATGTATACATTATATATCTTTTATAGAAGTTTAGGTTGTATTTTGTCTCTATTACCTTTTTCCAAATAAAACTGAAACAATATAACATTTTTGTTTGAGAATGTAAGACATTTTAACAATAATATACATTCAAGAAAATTATTGAATTTGAAAAAGTAATGATGAATAATATTGAAACATTAATGCTCTTTTTATCTGAGCCATAATATTTATAAAAAAAAAAATGAATTAATAGTTTCTTTGCAGTTTTATAATACTGGTTCAAACTTATTTACAAATAATATTGACTCTGAATTAGCTTTTAAACCCTCCCAGGACAAAATAATTGAGGCTTTCGAGACATTAGATAAATCATTGCTTGAACTTATTTATCAAATGATAGGTTGATTATTTTGAAAATACTTAGGTTGAAAGACTATCAAGATTTGATATCAATATTGGAATATGTTTTTAAGAGATTTGCTAAAAACATAGAGAAGTAGCTTTGAAGTTTTATATCACTAATTGGTTGTTTCCTTCCCACTATTTGAACATTCATAAAATGTATGTACAAGAATCATATTCTGCAAGATAAGGAAAAAAAATCAAGAGCATAGTTGTTTGTAATTAAGAATATAATGACTTAGCTTTTTTATTTTGTTTTTAAATATGGATTTCTATACTCATATTATCTTTATTATTATTATTATTTTTCCTGCTACCATTTTAATATGGTATTTATTTCCTAATGTTTAATAATGTATTTCATCTGTTAAATGTTAAATTAAAACATTTAATGTATATAGTAGTTAAACATGATTTCAATCATAATATTGAACTGTGATCTTTGAAAACCCATGATAGAAGTTTATTACTGTTTTTGAGAATTTTTTTTCATTTCGATCTTATTTTCATTAGTGTGCAGAATGCTATAAAATAGAAATAAGTGCTAATAATTGTGATATTTGTAAGTTTTGGCTATAAGAAAATAATTTTTTCATTAACAGCTATTTTAAATGAATATTATTATAATATTCCAAAAAAAAGGTTTCTTTTTCCAGATCTAATAATAAAAAGCCAACTATATTTGATGTGCTTATACACAACGTAAAAATCATGAACAGATTCAGGACAAACCATGGTTGTTGAATTCATCTACTTCATAAATGGAATTTATCAATCACTGATTTATGTAAATATTGCCAACGCAAACTGACTTATACAATTATGGTAGCAGAATTGAAAAATTTAATAAAGGCTTTAAGTGAACCTATTTCCTGATTTTGTTAATATTTAAGCTGTCAAAAAATCCGTACACTAAATAAATAAGTAATGAATATTGACATTATAACTCCAGAAGAAGTAAAAGGCAAAAATTAGAAAAGAATGCATAAAAAAAAAGTTTGGAATGAGAATTACTTTATATATATTCTAATAGATAGAAATGTGGTTGCACAGGCATACAATCCCATTATCTCTGTGCAGAAAGGGCTTATCCTCTGTTTATGCAACTATAATACTGTAAATGTATAATGAATTAAAGTAAATTTATCAGGAATTAAAGCCATAGAGTTATGTAATTTCAATGTTGAACAATCTTCCACTTCCCCAAAATATCATTATCTTATTTAAAACTTTTCCTTCCAAGAAGATATAGAGATTATGATATAACTATTATCAAATAACAATGTAATGTTTTTTGTTTTTTTTTTAAAATAATTATTTAAAAAAAAAAGTCTGTATTTTTTTGTAAAATATATGCATTTTAACATGATTGTATCATATTTTATTTACCATCAGATATAATCTTATGTAATTAGCTAACAAATCACTGGGCTATAATTGAAATGTTGGTTTTTAGTATGTGTTATAGTAGAATTATTCAAATTTATATATTGTGTGAGTATATATATGATATGTGTATACATGCACATACACAATTTTTAGCAATTTTACAATGGAAAATATGTAAACATCTTTAAAGATATCTACAAATACCACATCAAAATAAAGTATAGAATCTTGTGGCAGTCAACTCTAGCAGCTAAACATTATTACTATGAGACTTTGCATAGTATTTTGATATGGTGCTTGGAGGTGTCTTAGCTTTAAATATGTCATGATTACACTGTATATATACAATCCCTCAATACACTAAAAAAATTTGAGTAGTCCAAATATTTCATAAATGTATTGAATTACATCTTTTATGAGTGCTAGATTGTTTAAAACATTTTATAAAGCACACATATATACGATTTTGAAACATTTCTTATTTTTATTTTGAATTATTATTTAACTTAGAATAGTGTGGATAAAAGAATAAATGAAAATCATCTTTTCTAGAATTTAAAATTTTGTAAATTTTAAAATTTATTTTAGATGGCTTAGCTCCAAATATGTCATGATTTTTACACTATGTATATATTGAACCGGATATTTTATTCGATTCAAAAGTTTCATCACAAAAATAAAACCAATTTTTGTTTTAATAAAGTTTTAAAAAAAAAACTAGTTAAAAGTTTTATATATAAAAGTATGTGTAAAAACGCACATACTCAGTTATGATTTAAAATTCTGTTATTTCTATTTTTTAATAGATTTTATTTTTAAAATAGTTTTCTTTTGGTTGCTTGTTTTTTTATTATTTTATCAAAGTAATTTAAGGCGAGCAAACTTAATTTTATAAACAAAATATTTTAAGTCAAAAAAAAAAAGTTAATCCTTTTTGGAAAGTTTTTATTTTTTTTGTAATTGCTTTCTTGTTGTTTTGATTGTAATCAAATTTTAATTTATTTTAACTAAAGCTGAGACTTGTTAATCCTGGTCAGAATTTTTAATTAATATTGAGTTGAGATAAAGACATGCTCTGGTCGCAGATACTAATTAAAAGATGTTATGGAATATAAGAGCTCATATAAATTAGCCCTCGGATTACGGACTGATTATTGTCCACCTATTGATGTTTATTCTGCTTGTTTAGTTTGGATTCAACTTTTAGTACGCCAATTGTGAAACTTCTTTGAACTGCCCTGCTGCTATAAATTCTTCAGCTATTAAAAATATTACTTAGCTGCCTAGAAGATTCCGCTGAAATTATCTTACGGACTTCTAATTGCTAATTAGAATATTTTTTACAGTATGCACAAATACACTCGGAAAATTTGCCTCCACATCATGCCATGCTAAACCAACTTAAAGATGAGCCCTGGATCCCAAATCGTCCCTGCAAAATCTTATCATAAGAGCTAAACAAGAACCAATTCCTAATATTGCCTCCTGAACAGAAAATCGAAACCTAAAGTATTCTCCAGAATTCTCCAGTAGAATGCACTATATGTGCCGTGCTGAAAGATCTCAGCAGACTTAAACTTGTACCTCAAGGTAACATGTTTCTTATTCTTACCAGACTTTTAGAGTCTCAGCTTAATCTTAAAAAGTAATCTATTTTGATAATATCTTTTGCTTTTTCAATTTAAATATTTTAAGCAGTTATACTATGTATTTTCTTATTGTATTTATAGTGTTCTTAGTATCTTAGTTTTAAGATCCCATTTTGTTTTAAAATTATATGTCAGAGTGTGTACTGAGAGTTTATTTCTTAAAACCGTTTATATTTATAAATATTTCTCTTCTTTAATAAACGTTTGGGCAGGTGTAAATAATTTTCTGATTACTTAACAGTCTCCTATTGAAGACTTTTAATTATTATTATAACAGCCTAGTTTTGGCCAATCATTTGGTTGGTGATTCACCGGTTATATATTTCTGCTTTCCTTTAAATTAGAAATTTCTCCTTGTTTGTTTTAAAATTACCTACGCCGAAGTATTTTCTGAGATTTGTATTTTTATTAAATTGGAAATTTAAATTTTCTTCCATTTTACAATTCATACTTTGTCGTATTCTTTATATCATATTTATCTTGCATTGTAATTAACCATGGTAATCTTCAGCGTGGTTAGCCATGCAGTAGTTCTGCGGACAATGATGTCATTAGTCAATAATTTATTGATCGCTCACCCGCGCTGGTTTCGTTGCTTCATGTAAGAATCCTTCACTTGTTATTGATTTTAAAACTTTTTGAATAAGGAAACCAGAGTTGCTTAGGTGAATTTTCAGCTGAAAGAAAATTATTCCCTCTCTTTTTATTAGAAAATTAGCCTGTCTGCCAGAGTATAGACGTTTTATTTTTGTTCGTATATGCCCGATAGAATTTAATAACAACTGCATCTATTGTAAATAAATCTCTGTAAATTTTTTTTTTTTATATTAATTTTAACAAACTATGAACTTTTTTAAAATTATATTAGCTAACATTTGTCTTAGCTTTATTTTCTCAATTGTCTGAACAATATCCCTGGGTCTGGTCAGTGCAAATCATCATTGTAATTAACTTTTGTTCATGGTAAACAAATTTTCCAGGTATGCAGTGATCTGGTGGCACCTTCCGTGATCAAAAGAATTAAGAACCGACTGTTACAATATATAATCCCTCAATTAATGCTTTTTAAAAAATTTTGAGTACAAATATTTTTTAAATGTATTGAATTATATCTTTTATGAGTGCCTGTAGTGATAGTACGTTAACTTATTAAAAACATTTTATAAAGCACATATATGTTTATATAGGTGTGTGCATATTATTTGAAATATTTCTTATCTTTACTTTGAATTATTACTCAACTTAGAATAGTATGATAAAAGAATAAATGAAAATCATTATTTCTAGAGTGATTTAAAATTCTGTAATTTTTAAAATTTATTTTTTGTATAAGCACACATAGATATCATATAATTTTTTAAAAAAATTTTTTTTTATAAAACTCTTCATTATTTTAAGTAAAATCTTTATTTAAAAAAATAATATTAAAAAAAATTTTTGTTTTAAAAATGTTTTTATGTAAACAGTCGATTAAAAATTAGAAAAATAAAGTAATCTGACTTAACATGTCATTTCATAAAAGCATTTGAGGCCTTTTTGATTTTCATGGCCTCAAATGCTTTTAGGAAATGACACAAAATATTGCTAGTCATATTTTGTTATTTTTCTACTTGTTAGTCAGCTGTTTGCATAAAAGTATTATTTAAACAATAAAAAAAATTATTATTTGATTATTTTTTAGTTATTAATAAAATATATAATTTCAATTTAAATAAAATAATGTTCTTCATCAGTCTCTTTTAATAATCTTTGTTCATGTGCAATATTATCGATACAATATTGTTACATTTTTCTATAAATGTTATTGTCTAAGCAAATATATATATAAATTTTTTATTTTAATTAATTTAATTAAGTATGAGTTAAATCAATATTAAGAAAATTGTATTCTACAAACATAATATTTCTATTGGCTCAGTTGCTAAGTTTTCTTGGGAAGTGTAAGGATGTGATTTAGAGTTCTAAGCAGGAATGGACTTTTTTTCATTAATTAATTGAAAAATGTGAATATACTGACAGAAATATAAACAGGGCAAGTTAATATAAAAGCATTTAAAATCATGTTAAATTGGTATCCATTTTAAATTTTGCCATCTCTGAAATATTTTTGGAAATGCATTTATCAAAGAATATATAAATATTGTTTACCATTTATGACTCACTGCATTTTCATTCCAGTAAAAAAAATTTTTTTTAAAACATTCTGTAAATAATTTGAAACTATCAGTGTATGTGTGTGTATATATGCACATACATTTATATATTTAAAATAACATTATTGTTAAAAATATTAATTATTGTCTTTATTTTAATAGAATATTGCTATTATATCTGAAGCTGCAAGTTCCGGTATCTCGTTACAAGCTGACCGTAGAGCTAAAAATCAAAGGCGACGTGTTCATATCACATTAGAATTACCATGGAGTGCTGATAGAGCCATTCAGCAATTTGGTAAAAAAAATTTAACAATAATTGTCTCATTTATTGTTAGTTTAATAAAATTGAAAGAAAATATTAAAATAGTTACATAATTGCTTGTAAAATCAATTAATTTGTATTTATGTATCTGACTTTATAATTTTATTTTGTATGAATGGCCTTCATTATTGTTTGATATTCATATTCCTTAACAGTTTTTGAACACATTTTTAAATCTCCTTTAAAATAGCATTGGTTGGTATTATTTTGGAAACTCTTAAAAATGAATCCTGATAGAAATTTTTTTTTTGATTAAAAGAAAATCAAAGCTCCGTACAGTACATTTTAGTGTAGTGATAAATTGATTGATTAAAAAATTAAAGATTCTTTGATTGTAGCTTATCCTGTTACTGCTAGTGCTCTGAACATCATTCTGACTGCCAAAACAATTAACAATTTGATGATTTGTTTTTTTGTTAACAACTCAAACATATAAATAAACAATTTTTAATATGATATGCAAAATTTTTATACAATACAAATATGTATATAAATGGAGAAAGCAAATGATAAAGCTATTCCAGCAAAAACATGCTTTTAAGATTGACAATATCAGTCTAGTCATGACCAATTATTTAAAGGCATGAGAATTTGAAAACATAGACATGGATACTTGGATTGGTACCGATCTTATCCGCTATCTACGTTTGAATTTTCTCTTTAATTGAGTCTTTAACTTTTTTGTTATTACGCACACTTAAAGCGTGCAAGAAATTTCAAATTATAAACATCCGGTTTTCACTTAATATTAACGGAAACCGTCGTTCTTTCTATTTGCCATAAAAGTAAGTTTTATTTTTCTATGATGAAATATAAAAATTTTATGTTAATTTTTGTGATCAAGTAAATTGAACTTTTTTGTTTTTCTCTTAGTTTCTTTGATATCAAAGAAGTAACAAGCATTGTAAAAAATACATCGGAAAAAATACAACTTTTTTACCGATGTACTTTGAAGACAACATTATTGAGGGCCAATGGTCTTTATTTTATACTATTCTATAATTATATTTTAATTATTATTTGAATTTATATTTGATAAAAAATATACGAAAAAATTATTATTGAAAGTAACATATACACTAATAAAAAAAAAAAAGATTGTGATTGTACAAATGTATATCGTGAATTATCTGCATTTTTTGCTATCGTGAGCTTGGGTCTAGTATTTGAATTAGGTTATATGAGACAAAGGTAAAAATATTTTGCAAATATTATGACCCTAGGCCAATTATAGACTACTGGAATGTACATTTCAAAGCTGCATATCAAATGCAAAGAGAGATGGCAGTTGATGAAGCTATTACTAAATTTATGGTCATAGTAGCATGAAGCAATACGAGCCCTCAAAACCTATATAGATAGAATAAATAATACTACATCGCACTGACTCTAAACTACTAACTTATGTACATCAAGCTATTTTAGTAATACTTTTTAATAAATTACAAACTGTATTGAAGTTCTTTATTATAATATTCAAATTATACTAATTATTGATCAATATTAACTACTTGTTATTAGGGATAACATATTCAGGGCAAACCCCTGTATGGAAATACATTTTGAAGGGCTACTAGGAAAAATAAAAGGTACTATCTGTCTTTATTCTATCAAGTTTTCAGGTGATGGATTACCTTAGATAAGTGTTATTATATATCAATTTTTTAGAAATTTTATGATGAATTCAACTAATCTACTAACAAAAATATAATTTTAAGTTGGATGCATGATAATTTTGAATTTATGAAATAATATGAAAATAATTATTAGGAATATTAACTTTTATTTATTTTTTATTACTTTGAATATCAATGACTATATTTTTTCAGCTTCATTATATTCTTTGATGTTTCATCTTTCAAATAATATATATTAATGCCATTTTTGAGTAATACAAACATATTGTAACGGTTGGTCGAATATACCCGGATGTCCCGGCCCGAAAATACATTTGAACACAGATATCAACTTCAACAATCAGCTGGTTCACTACAACATATAATTAACTTACATCAAATCTAAGTCCTAGTACACCTATCTTTTATACCCTAAAGTTGATAGTGCCAAATGTAACAGTTCGGTCCATCCACGAATATAATAGAAAGAGAATAAGCTCGCATCTAACTACTGTCGGACCTAGGGTCTTTATGTAGGATGCTAGCGATAACACGATGAAGTACTTGACTCATCATTACCTCCAACTTCAATAGACTAGCCTAAGCATTATCCACTAAATCTACATATAATCTAAATCAGTTCATCTAACATCTCACCACTCTTTTTCAGAACCGTTGCCTCAGATATTCGAACTCAGGAAGAATTCGCATTCGACTCTCTTAACAGGGATGTACTTATGCAAACTGTTAATCAACAACTAAAATAATACATCCTATCTATTAGAAAGAAATAACCTTTATTTAACATTTTCTCACATGCTTATCAAACAATAATGTGGGTGTGGGTATGTGTAAAATACTGGTTATAGGATCGAATGTAAATGCTGGATCAACAAAACCACAGAGACCTTGTCATTTAACAAAACTTCATAATATTTATTTACAAAAAAATAAGATATATTCAAACATAAAATAAATTCTCAATCAATGTAGAAAAGAAAAAAAATTTCAGAAAAGAAAAATATTTACAAATGCAAATAAATTATTTGGATATATCCCTATGAATTCATAGCTTTTATGTCTATGATGAGTATCTATCATTTATTTACTTAAACAATTCAAAACTATTCACCCTTATTCTTTTTCTGGATACTTCTGCTTCTCCATCATCTGATAAATCACTGCCACACGAGTTGCTAGAAGAAGAGGCCTCAGAATACACGCATCAAAAATAGGAAATTCTTTAATCAAATCAGACTCAGAATCAAATTGAAATTCATCGGCGAAAGTAGCCATTATTACAGCAAAAAATAATTTTCATTCACTAAATCTAAGAAAATGAGAAAAAAAAAAAAATTACAAAATGTATTTTACAAAAAAAATCGACCTTTCATCACAGAGAAAAAATACTTACATATAAAGAAAGGTAGAAAGATGGCAGAAAGAATGAAAAAAGACCCGTAAGTGTGACGTTTACCGTTTCTGCGCAGATGCAGTTGAAATCTGAATTTTTTAATCAGGGGCGCAAGGGAGCTACTCGGAGGAAAAAATTTTTTTAAAAAAAAAATCCAAATCAATAAAAAAGTTTATATTGTTTTTTTTTTTTTGATTATTTTATAGTCAATCAGTTTATTTTTATTTGGAATGTATGATTGGATTTGTATTGAATGTCACTGGATCAAAGTCCACAAAGCTATTATTCTCCCTTCCTCCTCCTCCCCCTTTCCCCTTATTTTTTTAAAAAACCAATATAAGAAGGAAGACAAATTTTTAAAAGACAAAATATGTTCCAAACTCAATTAGAAATCAAAACGTTATTTGAATTAGATAATAGATGCACTTTACCCTTCCCCCTCTCTTTTTAAAAAGCCAGTAATAAGAAAGAAAAAATTTACCACTTGTTAAATCCTCAAATTTTCTAAAGAACTTGTTTGAAATAGGTAATATACCCCACACAATTTACCCTTGCCTTCTCCCTCCTCACATTTTAAAAAGCCAATAAATAACTTAAAAATTTTTAAAGACAAAATCATATAACAAGTCAAATCTCTCCATTACAAATCAAAACGGGTTGTTTGAATTAGGGAATAGTATAGATGCCATTCACCCCCCCCCCTAACTTTTTAATAAAAACAAAAAGAAATTTACATAAATATTTAAAACTAGAATAATAAAAATTCAAAATCTATCAATTACAAAGAAGAACTTTGAAATTCTAAAGCAATTAATTTTCTAAGCTGATATTCGGTATATGGTGACAAAAAAATCAAAAGAAACTTTGAAAACCTATAATTGACCTTTTTTAGAAATTGGAAAAAACAAATACACCCAGGTCTCATTTTATGTGGATTTATTTAATGTGATTTTGAAGTTATGCGATTCATGTTTTTTTTTAATATCTTTGTATGCGGTTTTCTTTTATGCGATAAAAATTATTAGATCAGAAGTCTACCTCCGATAATGTGCTATTACTTTAAATATTATAAATTTCGTGCACTCACATCATATTTAAAGTAATAGCGCATTATCGGAGTTCGACTTCCATCTAATAATTTCAATATTTTCAGCGCTTTATAATAGTAGTGTAAAAGATTTTATGCAATAAAGAAGTTCATAATTTACTTAAAATCAGGATTTTCCCATTTTATATACACACATTAAATTTTACAAGATTATAATGTAAATCTGTTCAAACGTTATAGATGTATGTTGTTGTTTTTGCATTTTAAATCTCGTTCTATTTTTGCTTTTTATAAAAAGAGTACGTAATCAATTAATCATTTTGTGTCCGCAAGTTTATTTTTAAAAGGTGAGTAACAGCGGTGGGCACAATTAAATTTGACAATTAAAATCTGATTTTTAATTATAATTAACAATTTAAAAATTACGTAACATGATCTGAAATGAAGGTGATGTGAAACGATGAAATTTGATTTTTAAATGGAATTGAAAATTAAAGACAAAAATAAGAAATTAATTTTTAATTGTTTTAATTAAATTTTGCCCAACAGTGGTGAATCGGTGCCTTTTTATTATCATAAGTCCAAGTTCTTATTTTTATTTAAAACTTTTCGTTTACTCTAACGGAGAGAAAAAAAACACCCAAGAAAATGCATTTTTTTTGTAAACAAAAATTTCAATTTTAGATCGCTAGCGAAATGGGAAGGATCAACAGTGATTGGAAAATGTTTTATTTGTATTTTCTCTTGACTTCGTTTAAGGAGAAGCTATACTACCTCACATCACATCATGACGAATCTGATGTCTCAAATAGCGATAATGATTAAAATACCGTACATGTATGAAAAAAATGTAAATTACGCATAAAAATATATTGTTTTGAATAAAATTAAATACTGTAATTAATAAAAAAAGTAAAAAAAGTTTGTCTTGTATCAATTTTTTTAAAATTTGAAATTTTTTATTAGTCATATTTTATTTTCTTATTTTTTTTTTTTTATGTGAATTTTAAAGTAATTTTATGTTGTTGTTTTGCTTTTATACGATTTTTGGAAAATTAGAGTACGTATACTCCATTTTTCAAGGTAAGGTAAGACTTTTTGTGCGATTTCTCTTGTGTGCATTTTCTGAGGAGAACCTATCTACCGCATAAAACGAGACCCAGATGTACTACTAAAAGTTAGCAAAAAAAAAAAATTCTGTCAATGAAAACTAATAGTAACAGATTTTTAGATTACACATTGAATTTATAAAATAAGTCTTAGATACAATTACTATGATAAATTGCCATTTTTCTAAAGAAATCTTCAACTGATTGACTAGTCATTCCATTAGTTTTTCATGATGTCAAAACAGTGTTTAAAGAGTTAATAAAAGATAAAAATGGAAATGTAGATAGCCGATTAGATTGGTAGGACAATGAATTCATTAGAATAGATAGTAACGATGTTATTACAGATGAAAAAGTAAAGACTGGAAATTAGAGAAGTCTATGAGATAAGATAAATTTTGGTTGTAAAAAAAAAAAGGTATTACAATTATAAAAATAGAAGTTAATATTTAGATGATGATCAAAGCAAAGACAATAGTAAATTTATTGAGAGAAATGAAAAGCAAGTGTTTAAATGTTGTATGACTCTGTGAGATAAGGTGGATTGACCATGAAAAAGTATAAGAATTTTACAGTTTGAAGGTAAAAGTTGACATAATAATATATATTATTTTATATCTCAAAACAAACTAGTTTTACATGTACCATTTGATAATAAATTATGTAATGTTGGTGATAATCAGAATATATGTCAATCAGAAATTGTAATGATGAAATGGAAAATATATAAGAATAAAATGAAAAGAAATAAATAATTGTACACCTGGGTCTCTTTTTACGCGGACGATTCGTGTTTCACCGGAAGTCGATTTCCAATAATGCGCTAGTACTTTAAATAATAAATTTCGCACACGTTATATTGAAAATAATAGCACATTATGGAATTCGATTTTCATCTTAGTAATTTCAATATTTTCAGTGCTTTATAATAGTAATATTTTATGCAATAATGAAATTAAAATCATGATTTCCACATTTTATGTATACACATATTAAATTTTACAAGATTGTAATGTAAATTTGTTCAAACATTGTGCGTGTTAATTTTGCATTTTAAATCACATTCTGTTTTTGCTTTTTAAAAAAGAACGTAAGCATTTTAAATCACATTCTGTTTTTGCTTTTTAAAAAAGAACGTAATCAATTATTATTTTCTTATTAATGACACTAATCATTAACATGCTCTTAAATTCCAACGAGAGCTAAATGATTGTATGTCTAGATATCGCGAGCTTCGTAAACAATTAATAAAATCATCGTCTCAAAGATTAATTACGTTGTCACCAGAAAATCATCATAATTAAAATGTGTATAAAAAAATGTAAATTACTGTACTGTAAATTATGCATAAACATATATTATTTTGAATAAAATTAAATATTATAGTTAAAAAAAGTTTGTCTTGTATCAATTTTTTTCAAATTTGAAATTTTTTATTAGTCATATTTTATTTCCTTATTTTTTTTTTTGCACGAATTTGAACGTAATTTTACGTTGGTGCTTTGCTTTTACACGACTTTTGAATAATCACAGACCGCATCCCCCCTTTTTCAGTGTAAGTTACATCTATTTTTGCGCGATTTCGTTTGTGTGTGTTTTCTGAGGAACCTATCTATCGTGTAAAACGAGACCCAGGTGTATATTATTAATTATTATATTAATAATTGTATATTAATGACATATTGAAAGGTGTCAGAGCAGGAAAAAGTGATAAAACTATTAAAGATTACAAATTAGTGTAAGAAGTAGAAATGGTGAAAGATTTCTGAGCTATTATAGAGGTAATAGTATGATAATGATAAACACTGTTTAAAACTCAATAGGGAAGGATTTACACTTGGAAAACACACGTGATAAAAATAGATATTAATTAGATTTTGTTTTCAATAGATTTAGAAATAGTATGGGTACATTTTGTAGCTGATATAAATTCAATATAATTTAATAATGATAGAATTGAGATTACTTTTTAAAAGAATAAGAATTTGAATTGTTAGTAGGATGAATTACATTGTTGCATTAAAAAAGGAATAAAGTAAATTCATGAATAAGATAGTAATTTATTCAAGTGAAATTTAAAAGGCACAATAAAATAGTGGATTATAAAAAAAACTAATAGACCAAAAATATCTTGGAATAGTAATTGCATTATAAATCAAATGATGGAGAGAACAAAGTGTAAAAATGTGCATTTTATAGAAAGATTGAAATATGTAAATAAGGTGCACGAGATGATTATTTTATAATAAACATTTTAAAAGGATAAGAAGAATCTAGGGATGAAGAGATTAAAATTAAAAATAATAAATTTTTAATAAAGTAGTTCAAAATTATTTATTGGAATGAAAACTGATAAGAGACAGATAATTGATTGGATTCCAGTTGAATTATTGAAAACTGAGAAAAAAGAATTTGGGATAATTTTTTGGACATTTGTAATGTAATTTAGTGGCCAATAGATTTTCTTAACCATTTATATTTCCATTAGAAAAGGGTTCGATTTAATGAAATACTAGTATTTTTAGAACAATTCATGTAATCTCCACATTTAAAGAGTTGTTCAAGTATTGAATTGTTGGGTTGCAAATAGATTAGATATATTGTCTATCTGAAAAACAGACGGACTTAGAATAGACAGGGATAAATGTTAAAATTGGAATAATAATAACCATTGTTGAGAGATATTGTATATAGGGAGGGAAAACGAATATTTATTGATTTTGAAAAGACATTTAATAGAGCGAATTGGGTTATTTTGTTGGTTGTACTTAAAAAGAAAGTTCTAAATTGGAAAGAAATATGTTTATTAAGAAATTTATATATAAATCAGAAGATATATGTAGTAATCTTTTTAATGGAGATATAGATGTAGGAAGAGGTGTAAAAAAAGAATATGAGTTATTTAATAAATATTGTTTCGATAATGCTATTAATAGCATTGGTAATACGATGATTAATTATATTAGATTTATTAATAATGCAGCAGTTTGGAATTAGTGAGGATGAGCTCAATAAGTGATGTAGTATTGATAAAGTTTGTAAAAAGTTTGGGAATAGAATAATTACAAATAAATAGATGGGGGGGGGGGGTTAAAAATATACATTGAACAGGATATAAATCAGATTGATAATAATGAAAGTAGTTTTATTGAAATGGAAGTGAAAATTTAAATATTAAACAAATTTTTAATAATATAGACAGTAGTTTATGGTCCATTGAAATTAAAACCAAAAAAGAGGCTTCTTAAATGTTTATTTGTTGCATAGGTTTATATTGAGTAAAACTGAATAATTAGAAGATAAGAATAAAAATTTGTAAGTTTAAAAGTATGCATTCAGAAAATAGAAAAGATAAGCTTGATATTTAAAATGTGATATATAGATGTATATAAAAAATATATGTTAAAAAAAAATTTTTTTTAAGCAGTTTTTAAGACAAAGTGAGAACTGGATTGGGCATGTAGTTAAAGAGAGATTGGTATATGTAGAAATTATGAGAGAAAAGTGTTAGAAGAATAAATAGCAAGCATTTGAAAATTAGAGCAAAAGACATGAAAAGTTTTGGAAAATGGATTTGGTTTGCTATGCAGGATTTGCCTTTAGCCGATAACCACTAATGGTGATATTATATATTTGTATAAATACGTTATATTTCCACTGTTATTAATTTCACATGCTTTACTAATAACTATTTTGATTTAGATTGATTAAAATTATTTATAAATAAATTGAATGTTTCTTCATTATAATTATCCCTTTGTTAGAAACCAAAAGTAGTGTTATCTTTTATTCTACGTTTCTTAAATAATGTGCTCACCTTTTTTATAGGAAGAACACATCGATCAAATCAAGTCAATGCTCCTGAATATATATTTATGATTTCCGAATTAGCGGGTGAAAGAAGGTTTGCTTCAATTGTGGCTAAACGTTTAGAAAGTTTAGTAAGTATTTAGAATTTTAAAAAATAAAATTGCTCATTACCATTATACTAAAACTTTATTTTCTATAGTAAATTAGTTCCTTACAACTAATTAAATTTTAGATTTGCAAATTTAAAGTTTTTATTTAAAATTTATTAACTTTTCAATAATATTGTTTTTAATTAGGGTGCTTTAACTCATGGAGACAGAAGAGCCACTGAAACTAGAGATCTGAGTAAATTCAATTTTGATAATAAGGTTTGTTTCTCTTAATTTGATCAGATTTAGTGAGCTTGAATAAGAACTATTAAATTAAAGATCTGATTGACAAAGTTTAAATAATGTTTGTTTTATGATTTTTTTTAATTATAGTAAAGTCCATAATCTTTCTATTTTTGGTTTGTCTGGCATTTTGGTTGGTCCTTCACACGTTTATATGTATCTCAGTAACATGACTTATAAACTAATTATTGTTGTCGTTGACCCCCCCCCACATAATTTACAAACATATATCTAAACTTATTAATAATTAAACATTTAGTATTTAAATAAACGGAAATACATTATATTTGAGATAAAGTGTATATAAAGAGACTTTTATTTTTTAACACAAAATGTCACATAACATTAATACTTAAAAAATCTCTACAATAAATATGAAATATTTATTTTTTTTGGTTCAGATTCAAATCATGGTTTTTAACTTACTAAGCCAGCATAAATTATTGCCTCTTTGAATAAAAGAACAGACTTGATTGACATTTGCTTATATGTTTTTTCAATTTTTTTTTTATATTTTTTTATTAAAGTTTTCTGTCTATTTAGTTTTGGATTTTTTTATGAATGTTTTTTTATATAAAATGGGAACTGAACAGAGAAAGAAAACGAAATCCTATCATTTGGGTAAAGGAAAGAAATAAAAATGGAAAACAAATTACCATTCGTCAATTTTTATATATATATTATAACGGTCGGGGACGAAGCAACTCTTACATTATAATTCTGCTGCCAGGGCGCCATCAGGTCATTTGAACCTGAAAATTTATATAGGCCGGCAAGATCCAACTTTATTTTATATATATGACCATTATGTCCCATTCACTAGCTCATGGAGCAGCAGAGATAATATATATTTTATTTTAATGAAAGAAAGATAATAAAAAAAAAAATAAGAATCAGCCACTACTACATTAACACTACACAGAAACATTTATTTTACACATATATAAAATTCAGAATTATTTATTTTAGTATAATGTTTACTTTAGAATTTGATTTAATTTACATCTTATTATTTTAGAAGTTCACACAGATGGATTAATTAATATTTTATTAGAGCGTCGAGTATGGATAGACTATATATTATACCGGATACTCAATCTATTCTGAAACAGAGGGCGCCACCAGACCACTACGTGTCTGGAAAATTTGTTTCCTGTAATCAGAATAGATGATGATGATGGTTTGCGCCGACTAGACTCAGGGAGAAACAAGAGATCTTAAATTGTTTAGACAATTGAGACAAAAGCACAAAGACAAACGTCAGCCAAATTAAGTTAAACATATTTCATAAATTTTATTATGAGAAAATAAATTATTAAATATAAGTTTATGACATAATAAATGTGAGTTAACTCAGGCATGTACCAGAAATACTAAAAGTCAAAGCTATGACAGACTGACTGATCTTCTAATAAACAAAGTTAAAAGGGAGGAAGCAAATTTCATTCAGCAGAGGATTCACTTAAACACTGGTTTTCCCTTTCAGATACGCCCCTGGAATAGATCAAAGAACCAGTGCCGATGAGCTGTTCAAGATCTAAACATGGTCAGATCTTGAATGTCCTTATATCGGTATGAACTGCACCAATTACTACGTTTAAAATAACAGCGATTGATCCACCCCAAGAACAATCGAAAAATATCATTGAAATGAAGAAACAATTAAACTGGTGAATCCCAGCCAAACGATTGGCGAAAATTACTTTAAAATTAATAATTAAGGGTCTCAATAAGAGACAAGTAAATGATTAGAAAAACAGTTACGTCTGCCCCAGCAAATAAAGAAAGAAAATAAACTTACAAACAAATTCTGAGTACACGCTCTGATAAATTTAAAGCACACATAATAACTACAAAAAGAAATCTATCGGAGAGTGCACATTAGTACAAAATATCAAAAGTTTAAATACTCTAACAGACCGAAAGTATCGCTCACCTGTAATTTACGAAAGGATAAATTTTAGCTTTCTGCTGACGACTTATAAAATTACAAAGAAAAACACAATTCTAATTTCCACCTTTAGAGATCTTAGAATGAAATCACCACCTGCGAAAATCAGACAATAAAGTCGTCAGCCAAAAGACTTTTGGAGGTTTAGCAAGAGGGCAAACATAGAGTATAAAATTAATTAATTATTAAATACTAAATAATTACAGGTAAGCATTTTAAAAGCACGACTGCCAAAGCATTTATAAAAATCTTACATAAAATAGAAAACTCACTCGTCACTCTCCAATAAACAAAACGGAAAGCAAATTAGAATCTTAAAACTAAGATTCTAAGACACTATAAAATATTGAAAAATACAGCAAATATTAAATATGAGGCTATATTGATTTAAGAATACATATTTGTGGTCAGATTGAGCGGAGATTTAATGAGAACTAATTTACCCTGGGAAGAATAAAAACGAAAATAATTACCTTTCGGTAAAAGCAATGTTCACATAGAGTGCGCACTTTTACTTAAGTTCATTTTCAGGTTCTTGAAGCAGCAAGGTAGATGTAAAGAGGTTCCGGTTTCTTTTAGGTGTTCAAGGCATTACTGGAGCAAACTTGAATGTCAGGGATCCGTCTTTTGTGGAGTTAGCAAGCCATTCGGGTGGTGATAACAAGTATAGAATTTTTCATTTTTGCAAGCGAAAGTCTTTAATAACAGCTGATGTCCTTTAATTAAGAAATTTAAATGTCCGCGCGGCTATAACTTTCACGTGAGAAAACCACTTGTCTATCCTCAAAAATGGATACTCTCCCTCCAAATTTCCGGGGTTATTTATACGTTGCTCCATTTCCCGCGAAACACTTTCCTTGTTGTCCAATTTCTTCGCCTTAGGCAGGGTAAATATTAATCTCCCGCTCAATCTATCTAAGAATTCTACCCAGGGTTTATTGAAATGAAAACAACAACATAAAAATCAAATCTCCGCTGTCAAAAATTGTTTACAATAATTAAAATAAAAGCAACAGGAATGCAATTAGCTAGCCAGCTTGTTTTTAAATCAAATGGATTTAAAAACAGGCGGTATAAGAATTATTCTAAAATAAATCGATAAACATTTAAAAACAAATCCGTTTACATATAAATGCGTGTGTATTTTGATATACGCATTCTTTTTAAATAATAACGAAAATTTAAACCTTTACGTTTAATGAAAATTAAAAGCTTAATAAATATTTTTGGTAATCACATCATTGAAGCGGATTTCAATCAGGTTCAATATATTGCAGTCAAACTAATGCCACTCTATCTGATATATCGAAGTATTCAATGCAACATGAATACGACAGCACAATACCATTCTGTCAGGAATGTACATCTGAACAGCATGGTTATCTAGAAAAAATGTCTCATCGAATACAGGAATGCTATGTCTGTCTGGCAAGAAGAACAAAGGATGGGATTGTGGTTCTTTTTGCCGACTTACCATCCCATTTCGTAGGCTAAATAGGTGATCCAAGGAGTAGGGAATACTATCTGCCTCTGATGGTCAATAAGAAATGGGATTATTTTGCCCAAGTGCAGCGTATAATGTGATTTTGCACATAGTGGATCTTCATACTACATTTACTAATTAAACCAATACATCCAACTCATTAACCCAATTTAACTGCGAAACAAATAACCTGTGATCAACCCTTCCTTAAACTAACATAACTTTATGAATCTATGCAGCCAGCCACACCCAACTTAAAAACACTCAATTTAAAAGTTTTACCTTAATAAAAAACAAAAAAATCAATGAAAATGATTTAAAAATAGATATAATAAAAATAATAAATGGTTTAGTTTGGTCAGATAGGAATTCATATTTCTATTTAAATACTGGAAAAAGTTTTATATTTAAAGTTCATGAGTTATATAGAGTTTTACGGTTTTAAAAAAAAAGGTCCATACTTTATAGTTGCTGGTGATTTGGATCCCATGTTGTTTCTAATTCCCACGACGTCTTGGAGAGACCGGTGTGCTGTTAGCCATTTCGTTATTCATCCGGAGGTCCTTTGCTCTAGCTGATATGGCTCTTTGCAGGATTTTATTGCAGGACTCCGGTGTCCACAATATTGGAAAACGATACTTCATTTCTTTTTTTGGAAAAACTTAAGGGATTGAAAGTCTTTTCAATCCCTTCTTCAACTCTCCCAGAACTGAACTTTATTTTCAACCATTTCTTTTTTATATCAAAACTCCGGATGATGATGATAATTCTTTCACTATGGTCCATTTCCCGAGGGATTTTATTGGTTATTCTGTTCATGTTGTTTTTATCTCCTATCTGACCTCTAATTATAAATTTTGAGATGCCCAAGGGCTAGTTTACTTAGATTAATTAAAAATAATCATTTCCATTTTTAGCCTTTTACACAATAGAAGTAATTAAATTTTGTACATTCTTAAAAGAAATCTTTAAACTTTTTTCCCCCTTTTTTTACTTTGGTTTACTTTTAAGTACTTTTGCTTAAATATTTATTTTTCCTTCTTTTTTAATTTTTTTTTTTTTTTAGATCTCATAGTTTTCCATCTGTGTGATTTTATATATATATATGAGTTTAGATGACTTTTAATTCTTAAAAATAAATTTTTATTTGCAAACTTTTTTATTTTATTTTTAATTTTTTTTATTAGAATAATGTAACAGCATGTGTGCCCGTTACAATATAAATATCTGTATAAAAATGTAAAAGAAAACCAAAACGGATAAGTTAACTTTAAATGCTAAAATTTCTATTTTATCATTAATAAATGTAATCTGGAAGTCTTTTATATTATTTGTCTCAATTTATAATAATTACACCACATTTATTTCCTTTGAAAAATTACTTTACTAATTATTGACAATTATTTAAACAATTTTTTTAAGTAATTTATATTATGTATATGATAATACATATGTATTGTACCAGTCAACCAGCTTGTTCGTTAATATAAGCATGCGCACACATCGAACATGAAAGGAAATATGGCGACATGCCGAATAAGGAGAAATTTAAATGCTTTACCATAATATTATTATGGACACAAAAGATACTTATAAAAAGATTGATTCTTACATATCTTTGGGGGATGACTTTAATCAACCCCTTGCGCCACTACCAGAAGAAAAATTAATTCTTCTTCTGAAATGATATGGAAGTTCAATTATTTCAATTATTATTGGGCATATATGAAGATAAATAATTAGTCAAACAAAACTAATAAACAAGTATCCTCGTGATAAATAAAGATTTAAGATCCAGTAAGATGATGTCCCATTTGCTAGCTCAGCGTACTCTATTCTCGGTTAAAAGAATGGGGATCGGAAAACTCTCACAATTAATTAATAATTTGGTTAGAGAAAGTAAATGACAAAGAGAATAAAAATATATATAGCAGTAGTCACTTTCAGAATCATAAGATAAATCTTTTATAAGCCCATTATAATATGATAATAATAAAATTAACATCCTGAGATTGATTAAATATACAAAACCGATATTACACACTACATAAATCATTTTAATAAAACAAAAATTCTAAGCATAAAAGAAATACTTAACAAAGCAACCATTAGAATAGATAAAAGAAAATTTCTTTCTTAATAAAAAAAAAAATGGATAAAATAACTAATACGTGAGAGATAGTGGTCTGTGGATTATAAACTCACAGACACGTGCATTAAGCAAACAAGGAAAAGTTAATGAGTTACATAAAAGGTGTATTGATTTGTTTATGTACATGAGATATATATTTATGAAATTATGTGTATTAAATTTAAAACCAAATAAACAAAAAATAGTGTACCCGATAAAGTCTATAAGCTTCACCCTTCTCTGGGTTTTGAGTAAGCTATTCATCTACTGCGGCAAGGGCTGGACTTGAATGCGGCACAATTTCATGGAATTCATCATCATCGCTTGGTATTTGAATCTCGGCATTTACATTTTTGGACAGCAGGAGAGGAACAGGAAGGACGCGCTGAAGTGGGCTTCTACCCCATAATCATTCTACAGACAGTATAGTACTTGGTTTGTATCTTTAGGTAGGATTTTGGATTACTTTCTGCTGGACAACGGTTATGCACTATAGACAGTATTTTCTTGTCTTATGAACTCCAGGTTAATTACTGTCTGCACCGGCGTGTTGCAATTTGACCTATCGACATTAACGGAATAATTGGTGGAATAATCATCTGCTCATTATTAAGCTTTCCAATAGTTAGCTATATAACTGTTCGATGTTTACACCACTTAATTGTCCAGTGTTTAAATCGTTGCCTACTGACTGGTTAACTGGTTGAATGGCTCAATGGCTATTTGAGTGACTGCATGAATTAGAATCCACTGGTTCAGAATGACTGAATGAATTGGATAGAATGACTCAGAATCAGCATGATTAATTAAAAGATTGAAAGACTTCAAATGGTTCCAAAAACAGCATTAGATTAACAATAAATTTAGAATTAGGCTCTCCATAAGATTTGCATTCGAAAAACAAAAATGAACTCCCTCTCGCAACTTCAAAACAGATATACATATCCACTCAATACTCCCTCAATTCAGGTACCCCCTCCAAGAAAGAAAAATTAATTAATTAATTCCTTTTTTGGTTTTACTAATTGGTTTAGATGATTCACGAAACATTCCAATGCAATCGCCTAAGTGCTCTCAAGGATTTTATTTCCAATTAGTTTTCTAGCTCCATTCAGACCACAATATCACTAATGAAAATTTTAATGTATGATAACATCTTTTTCCTTTTTCGTAATTACATTATACACAATCGAAGTTAAAAAAAAACATTTCACTTAAATTGGACATTCCTCTCTCACCGCATTATTACAAGTTTAAGCAAGTTCATTTTGCCCATTTGAAATTATTTTAGAATGGACAGGAAACAAGAATGCCTTTAGGCTTTTCTTAAATCTAAGAAAATATCCCCTCCTCCCTCTCTTGCTCAAATGCGACTGAAGAGAAAAATAACCATTAAAACTTCGATCTCAAAATTATTTTTAAATGGTAACATTTCGAATTTTCCTTTTTACATTTACTTCGTAGACACTCAAAAAAAAAAAAACAGAATCACAAATTGTAAATAAACGTCTTAGCGTTTCTTTAACAAACAAAAAAAATATTTAAAATTATAACTATATCTTGGCATTTCTTTTTCTTTTAAAAACAAAAATCAAAATTACAAATAACATATTTCTAAGCCTTTAAATATTGGCTTTACTCATATATGTGTGTGAGTTTATGATATAGCCACACTTCTCTCTTAATTTATAATAAGTTTGATTATGTAAGTCATATACCCCCCCCCCCCATTCAATGGCTTTTTTACGTATTTTAGGCCATTAATTTATTTATCATTATCTTGTGCTTGGTCATATCAATCGTGCCTGGCACTATCTTATTTTTTTATATAAATATTTTATTACATTCTAAATCATCAACTGTCACTCATTGGTCAGAATTTATAAGGGTATTATAATACAATAGTAAAGATAATTTGCCTGCCTGAACTATGTAATCTGCATTCAAATATTGTTCAGCAGGTGGAAATCTTATTTTTAGTTTGAGATTAAAACTGGATGGAATTTTTTTAGTTTCCTACTATCTAGGAATATTTTTTTTATTATTACTCCTCTATGAAGGAATATTTTTCTGTACATGTAACTATTTTTTATTAAAAAAAAATAGCTTAATTTTATTTAGCCACAACTTCCATTATATTTAAATTGCATTATTATTAACTTATTTATATTTTTGAAAGTGTTAATTATTATCACAAAACAATAATTGGTAGTGTTGTTAAGCGTATTGTGGCCACCAGGAGGCACTGCAGAACCACCAAGAGGCCTGCAAGTGATAAATTTCTATACAAAAATAGTACGCATAACCAAACACTACCCAATTTTTATACTTTATTTTAAAATAAATTAGTATTAATTATAATCTCATATTAATTTTATATCTTTTGTTATTTATATGTGATAAATATATATTTCAATAATTTTAAATTAAATATTTATCATTGACTCTTTTTATGAACATTTTTAGATAAAACTTTGTTTTAATGTCATTGACTGCACAATTTTAATTGTTTTTATTAATTTATTGAAAAAAATATTTAATTTAGAAATTATGTGCTTGTTAAAAAATAATATATATACACCCAGCAGGCCGTGTATAAAATATTTAGTTTGCCCAGAAAACAATTCTCATGCTTCATATTATGGGGAGACCAAGGCGTCTGTCCACACAAGGTTGCTACAACATAAATACGCGTACAATAAGGTGCTCGCAGATCTTTCCCACTCTTCCATTTTTGCACAACACAAAGCCACTACAGGCCAACCATGTATACCAGACAATCCACACGTGATGTGCAGTGAGCGACACGAGATGAGAAGAAAAATTAAGGAGGCCTACTTCATTAATTTAGATGCGGACTCTTTAAATAAAAGAGAAACATTTTATGCAATCTCGAAGAAATGGCAGACCTCATTTGAATAATTTTGCATCTGTTGAATTAAATAAATAATTGAACATCGGTATTAGAACTATCTACAGCTTTGAAAATGAAGGCATTGTTCCTTTGAAAGTGCTAAGTATAGAAATAAATATATTAGACTTTAGTGTGGAGATATTACCGTAAAATATCTGATCATTACATATATAAACCACACATTTAATTATTTAATAGTTATATATGATTGGGTAAAAGATATTAATTTCTTAGCTTAACTCACTAATTATTATGTAACATTTATAATTCATTTTCTTTTATCTTCTCTTAATAATTAGTGGAGGGTCTGGATTATCATGAGCTTTGTTCAATATTTTATATCTCTGCATTAAATGTGACAATAGGTTGTTTGTGCCTGTGTAAAACTACATTGATTCCAACCTTTTCTCTTTTTTTCAGATATTAGAACAGCTATTTTATTCCTGGATGGTTGCTAATGTATTTGTTTATGTATAGATATAAAAGCAAAATTTTAATACAATAACAAAATATTTTTTTATTAAAAAAAAAAGGGAATTAAATGTATAATTTGTTTCTTTTTATAGATATAATTTTTTTAATTATTGTATTATTTCTCTTTTAATAAAGGTAAATTATATCTTCAGTAGTCAGTCATAAACAAGTGTGGCTATTCTAACTATAAAAAACAAAACAAATTAGCTAGATAGATGGATAAAAAATCCCAACTAATAATAAACTTCGCAATGCTTATGCGAACCAATTAATGAAGTACAATTCATCCACGTTTTATATGCTTCATCCCATAATGTTTTTCAAACATATTAAGAAGCTAATGTATTCAATAAACTTTTTTTTCTGAAAAATTTCTACAACTTATCTAATTGCAATTGTTTATAATAGTATACCTTTAGTCATATGAACCCTATGGCAGTCCATTCTGTAAAAAATTTTATGTACAAGATGAATATTTAATATTATTTGAATTTTTCTATTGGAGAGCAATTTATCAAATAAATTAATGTTTCCTGAATTTAAGAATTTTAGAAACTTATAATAGAAGACCGTTTTTCCAAATAGAATCATAAACTGAGATTAGTATGAGTTGTTAAAGATAAATTTTTTTACATGCAGCTTCTTCCTGACCTAAAACTAGCTTGTTCTATAGGAACCTAACTCTCAACTATTGACAGAACTTGTGTTAATATGATTCTTCTGAAAATAAAAGCTTGTAGAAAGCATATAATGATATTGGATACTTTCTGTATGAATAATGATCCTGAATAATTTTACCAACCATGTTCTTGCTTCTAAAGTTTTTAGAATCTCTGGATATATGTTATCTGTTCCTCCTGATTTAAGACAATCAGGGACAAATATATCAACATTTGCAGATATTGCTAGATTGCTATTGTAGGAACATTGTAAAAGAAATGCTTGCAATACTTTTATTTATTCTACCAATCTTGAGTTTAGAATAATATATAAGATTGGCAATCTGACTAGTAGTGACAGTAATGATTCTTTTAGAGGTACTTTTATATCCAGTTACTTTTACATTTATAAAAGTGCCCAGGCCTTTCAACAAGATCTTTTAAAGTTTTGTTTGACCATTTTTCTTTTCTGGCATACCTGGTTTTATAAGTTTGTCAACCATTTCTGGATGTTGTGTTATACAAAAATTGGCTATAAGGAGCATTGTTAGTCTATTTCCAATCTGTAATAAATTGTTTCATATCCATGGACTCTGTGGCTGTTGTTATTAAGACTTAAACTTACCATAGCAAGAAGGATTTGAATGATGCTACTGTTCAAGATATCAAGTATATTTGCTATTGTTAGCTTTTCTTAATTTCCAACTCAAACAGGATACTTTTCAACTATAAGAGTGCAGATCCAAAAGTGATTAGACCTGACTTACATTGAATATGGGAAAAAGATCTAATATCAGAAGTTCAGCAGATAATGGTAAACCATTTTTTGTTCTTCATCTATTTTTATGAAGTGATTTCATTGCTTAGTACCTTAAATGTTTAACTGCTCCATTCTATACTTTAAATCTGCTTGATCTTCATTAATCTAATCCCAAAGACTTCTATAATGATTGAAATCTCCTATAAATGCAGAAAGATTGAGAGCAGCAGATATGGCCAATTTGTATTAGTGGATATACATAAAAATTATCCAAATGATGATTGCAATATCATTTGCACTATCTTCAATTGAAGTTGTTTGCATTCAGTATTTATTACAAGTATTCATATAATATATGGGTAAAGATATTTTAATCTAACTTTTAATATTTCAGTCTATTCATCAATGAAATAACTGAATTGTTAAAAAATCAAATCACAATATGTTTATCTGTATGTTATATGGATAATTGTAATAAATATTGATCTCACGTGTGCACCAAATATAAAAATAAAAAAATTGCAATTCTATTTTAAAAATTTATTTATAATACGACTGTAAATAGGAAATGTATATATTTTATAATACTTCTTAAATTGTAAAGTTTGCTTAATTTTACTAAAATTCCTTGAAAAAATATTACATACATTGTCAATCTTTCAACTATTTTTATATGACCATTGAACATCACATGACTACCACTTCTTATGCTTGTGTATAACTGTTTCAAAACAGGCAAAACTCACTAATACGTATTGCCACACCCAGCAAGCTAGAATAATCAATGGATGCCAGAAGGCTTGTACATAAAATCCCCATCTAGTGCCTACTCATCCAATATCCCCAGACTAGTTTCTGGCTTGTGACCTTTGTCAATGAGGAGCCTTGGATCTGAGAGCACTGCACCTAGATCTTAGGATCTAATGCAACCCTCCAGCAGCCACTCTTTATCTCCACTTAACTATAAAACTATGAGTCTTAAACTGAAAACACCTTAATGTTTTCAATCCAAGCACATTAGCTTATATAGTCATATGGGTCTGAACTCAGTTCAGTACCCATACATTTTGGTGTCTTTGCCTCTTTAATAACCATAGCCACCACTATCCTATTAAGCAGGATTTGTTTTAAGCCAATAAACATCACATGACCACCACTTCTTATGCTTGCGTATAACTTTTAAAACAGGCAAAACTCACTAAACGCATTGCCACACACAGCAAGCTAGATCTGAAACCAAGAATATGTCTATATATTATGGCAGGGGTTCCCAACTCTATGCCCGCGGGCACCATGGCGCCCGCAGTCCATTTTACGTGTGCCCGCCGCTATCCAAACACGATAAAAAATTATTTATCTGATACAGATAAATTTAATTTTTAAAATTTCTTATAAATTATTGCATTATATTGTAATTAAATTGTAGGGCATACTATACTTTTACAGCGTAAAAATATAAACATTAATTATATGTTAAAATTTTAATTTTGAAATAAATATTTTTGGTTGTTTTCTATTCCCTGGTGTTAGCCACGAGATGTCGCTATTTCTAGGTCAATTCCTAGAAATATACTGTTTCACCGGCATTCACTCAACAAAAGAAGAAATTTTCTACATTATAAACGCAAAAAAAGAGTCCTCACATTATGTTGGACGGCGGCGACAGAAGCCAACACAAAGAGACTTCTTTCTATGATAAAACATAGAGTTCCCGATGGCTGCCGGTTATGGCTTTTCTATGCTAAAAGCAAAGAGAAATAAATGCCTTTATTGGCTGCCATAGTTGATTTTGTTAATCATTTTATAATAGTAGAATATCTATTTTCTCTGTAGTTTCATGTGAGAATTTGTGCATTTGAGCCAGTCATAGTTTTTTAAAATTTGATTAGTCATATTTTTTTTAATGTGCTTTAACTTACTTTACTGTTGTAAGTTCAGTAATAATGTCCTGAAGATTCCATTACAAATGGGTAACCCTCAAAAATTGCTTTTAAGGATGCGGAACGGCAAAAATTTCGAGGATCACGCGAAAAGTAACATTTTCGGGAGAATTTGTCCGTGACGAGTTACTTTTGAAATATATATATATACGCACAAACAAAAACAACCCAGTGTCTGATTATTAGTAATTACTTGTCCAAAAAAGAAAATTAGTCGGGTATTATTTTTTTTACATTTATTATTTTAAAATAAGATTAGTTTTTATATCACAATCCAGTTTCTGATTAATTACTGTCCCAAAAAAAAAGCAAATTAGTTGATGGATATCATTTTAAAATTGTAGTGTGAATTTTTTCAATGTTGTGGTTAAATTGAATCATGTAGAATTACGTATTATTTTCGATTGAAAAAAAGATCGTAACTTTTTATATATACACACAAAGAAAATAAAACCCACGTTCTGATTAATTACTGTCAATACCCAAAAAAAAAGTTATTCGCGGGTATCATTTTTAAATTTAGTATTTCAGTAATATTACGGCTTTTGATAAAATCTAAACACTAATAAAAACAATCCACTTTCGGATTCATTACTACCCAAAAAAAAAATTGCAACCTTGTCGGGTATCATTTTGAAATGTAGTATTTCAAGAACGGTACTTTTTATATATACACACACAAAAAGAATCCACTTTCTGATTAATTACTGTCCAAAAAAGAAAGAGCAAATTAGTGGGGTATCATTTGTAAATTTAGCGTGAATGTAGCAATTTTGTGTAAATTTAATTTTAAAAAAATGTATAATTGTGTCTTATTTTCGATTAAAAAAAACCCCGTAACTTTTGACAGATACAAACAAAACTACCCATTTTATGATTAATTACTGTCCAAAAACCGTCAATTATTCGGGTATCATTTTTAAATTGAATGTGAATTTCTAAATTTTTTTTTTTAAAAATAGTAATATTATTTACTAATAGTAATCAGGTATCAATTCTAAACTGTAGTATATAAATTACATTATTTTTTATATCTTTATAATTACATATTGGTTTTTAATAAAATTATTTATTTACTCTTAAAAAAATACCATAACTTTAAAAAGACACACATAAACTAAAAAAAAAAATTAGAAAAACAACGTAACTTTAAAGACACACACAAACTAAAAAAAAAACCCAATATAAGATTAATAAACATTTACAAAAATGAAAGACTAACATCATATAGTATTAGTTACTAGAATATTTTATTAGAAATCTAAATCAGATATTTTTATATAAAATCAATCACAGGCCCGGAATCATTATATGTATATGTTTTCGGTTAGCATCAACACCATCTTACGGCTAACACCAGGGAATAGAAAACAACCATATTTTTTTTGTACATTACGTGTATTATTAACAATATTCAACTATAAATTTACATTGAAAAATTAAATTGTGCCCGTCACCTGGTTGAAAAAATAAATGGTACCCGCCATCTGGCTGGTATTGTAGAATGTGCTCTTAAGTGCAAAAAGGTTGGGGACCCCTGCATTATGGTATTCTTAGTTTTTTATATTGTTTTAACTACAAGTATATTTTACATAATTGGACTCTAGATGTCAACTATGGGTACCTCTCTTTGGCCGAATTTGGTATAAACCAATAAAATATTACCTGACTTCATCACATGACATTAGAATGATTTTTCACCATCTCTATGCCTCTTATTGTAAGCTTTAGTTAATAATAATAAATGCAGGATAAAGCACCTGACTTCATCACATGTCTTCTAGCATGATTTTTCACCAACTCTATGCCTCTTACTGTAAGCTTTAGTTAGTAATAATAAATGCAGGATAATAGTGCTTATTAAATCCTTATTCTATGCTATCCTATTCAATATCCCAGAATAGTTTCAAGATTATGTTTTTGTCAATGATGAGCTTTGGATTTTAACCCACAGCACATGGATCTTTATGGTCTAATGCATCCTCCCTCCAACTCATCATTTACCACTCTCTCATAGTATAAGCTATCAGGTCAAACTGAAAAACAAATGTTTTCAATCAAAGCCAACTTGCTTGATAGTCATATAGACCTGAAAACAATTCATTTGTTTTATATATATTACGGTGATCTTAATTTTTTAATAACTATGAGCAACTCTATCCTGTGGCCAGGATTTGATATAAAACAATAAAACGTCACCTGACTATATCACATGATTTTAGCTTACATATTGATAGTAAAAAATTATGCTACTATAACAGCAATATGTAAACTAGCTAAAGTTATTTTATGAGATCAGATGATATTTTTTTTAGTTTATACCAAATTCTGTCCATAGGGTAGAAATGCTCGTAGTTATTAAAATTCTGAGAGCACCATAATATATAGAACTTAAACTAGTTTCAGGTCTATAGAAAGGTAAATTTTGGTGCTGGAGGGAGGGTGCAAAGATCCAGTGCATTGGTCCAAGATCCAAAGTTTCTCACTGAGGCATCTGCACAAGATACTCCAAAGAGGGTTTAAATATATATATATATAAAACAAACTTTTTATAAGTTATGTGAATACACCATTTTTTAAAGGTTGCTCTAACTTCTGGGCTGATGGATGGTTATGATAGAGTTGAGCTTGTGCAATGGATTGTATACATCTTCATGAAGTGTTAAAAGTGGATAGAAACCAGTTTTTAACTTGTGTGAGAATGTTGCAGGAAAGATACAAAACTCATCATGGGCAAGAAAGCTTAATATTTATACCTCTATAACATTATCTGTATATTATTCATTAGATGAGATTTAACTTTACATTTGGATTAGGGATAATCTTTAGTTTAATAAATGATTGACAATAAACAATAATATATTTACATAAAGTTTGAAACTTTTAAATACAGAAAGTTTAACAATAATAATTTGCTATCTGTATAATATTGGCCTGATTCAACATGAAATGAGCATCTTGTAGATCATTTATCTTCTTCGTGTATCTTTGATCATATACTTCAAGAATGGGTGATGGAATAGAAGTTTGAAGTATATCTAAAAATATATACAAGAAATTAAAAAAATGTGTATATGAAGTTAAATTATAACATGCTCTGTATTCATGTATTTGAAACAAAGTGAGTATTTCAATATGCATCCATAGTGAGAAAAATTAGTTTGATTTCTGGGTTGATGGATGGTTGCTATAAGATTGAGCTAAAATGAAAGATGCACTGATAAAAATAAAAACTTGAAAATATATAAACAGACTTTTTATAAGATATGAATATATTATTTTTTTAAATATAAAATAATTTATGTAAACACACTTTTTGACATAGATATACAATTATTTTTTAATAGTATGGTAGAACAGCTTTAGAAGCTGTGATGAAGTCTGTCATTCAGCAAGAAGTTCCTCTTATTCCCCCACCTTCTGATTATCAGGGAGATTTTTTTGCAGGTACAGTAAAATTTAAAAAAAAAATAAAAGCAATTTTTATATTAAAAAATAAAACCACTTTTAATCTTATTTAATAGTATTAATTCAAAGCATATATGCTAATATTTCCATTTATAGATATTCGTAAAGCGCTAATAGGGGTTGGTCTGATAACTATAGATGAAAGGTTTGGTCAAATACAACTTGATAAAGGTCTGTAACATTATCTTTTTTAAAAAATTATACATATATTTATAAATGTAGCCTTTATTAAATTTTATTTATAGCAGATTTCAAAATATCAACAAGACTTTATTTACAACAACTAAATTTATAGATTAATTTGTCCAAGCAAATTATTAATTATTTAGTTTTATAAAATAATACAGATTTTAAACTTCTCCCTTAATAATTTAATATACAAATTAAATTGCGTATGCAACACTTGAAAGAGAAGCTATACCGATGCCAAAAATTATGCGCTAAGCGCTTTTGAGGCCATTTGCCTCATATTCATAGCGGTAATGTGAGATGCAGAACGATGAAATAGGGCCAGAAAACAAAGCGCTATGCAAATGAGCTAGATAGTCCAACGTTTGGAGATGTCAAAGCAGGTATCGCGTCTATTGATAGCGTTATTATTACTATTAATGAAGTATGCTTCTCTGATTTTCCGCTTGATGTCGTTTTTCTCAATGCTGACTATTTTGGGGTTGGAGGGTTCAAACACATGTCCTGTCTTTTTGGAATGTTCTAAGAATGTAGATGAGTTATCATTATTTCTCTTTGCTCTATTATAGGTGTATCTATGTTGTGCTGTCTTATTGATTATGCCTGCTTTGGTTTTCCCAAAATAAATGGCCCGGCAACCGGGTTGTGGGCATGATATGCTGTAAACGACATGGGAGGGTCTGAGAAGGTTCAATAGGACAGCACAACATAGATACACTTATAATAGAGCAAAGAAAAATAATGATAACTCATCTACATTCTTAGAACATTCCAAAAAGACAGGACATGTGTTTGAACCCTCCAACCCCAAAATAGCATTGAGAAAAACGACATCAAGCGGAAAATCAGAGAAGCATACTTCATTAATAGTAATGATAAAGCTATCAATAGACGCGATACCTGCTTTGACATCTCCAAACATTGGACTATCTAGCTCATTTGCATACGTTTTGCATACCGCTTTGTTTTCTGGCCCTATTTCCTCGTTCTGCATCTCACATTACCGCTATGAATATGAGGCAAATGGCCTTGAAAGCGCTCAGCGCATAATAATTTTTGGAATCGGTATAGCTTCTCTTTCAAGTGTTGCATACGCTTTTTAATTTGTATATTATTTAGTTTTATATATATATATTTTTAATAAAGTGCACTAAAAAAAAAAAAAGGAAGATCCACATTAGAAATAATAACGATATAATTTGCAGGTTTTTTTATAATCTCAGTCATTGTAGAATGTTCTCTTATTCTTCTCTTTTACTTTCTTAGCATATCTTCATATATTTATATATTGCTTATAACACTTCTTTCATATACACTTCAATGCAAACAAATTTTCTTAAAAACTTCTTTATTTTCCTTATAGTTTCTCCAGCAGTCTTCATGGACAGTCGAAACTGTAAGGAAAATAAGGAAGTTTTTAAGAAAATTTGTTTGCATTGAAGTGTATATGAAAGAAGTGTTATAAGCAATATATCATTGTAGAATATTTAAGATGAAGGAACTTATGTAAAAAGTTACACTTAAAAATAAATATAGTGACAATGTTTTTCTACTGAAATGCTGAATATTGTATTTTTTTCATTGAACATCTCTCATTCCTCTTACATTGTGGATATGTTGATTTAAATAACAATTAAATTCATTAGTGATAAAAAACTTTGTTGCTGATAAGATCAAAGTTATGTCTTTAAAATGTTTAATACAGAGATACCCAACTTTTCTGGTTCCCATACTTCCTGGGCTTTTAGTAAATTATTCAGTACCCCTTATTCATATAATAACAAGCAGTTGGAGAGTGTACTATGCACTATGTCAAGTGCATTTGCAAATGCTGTGGAAACTAGCCATAAGGGGGTACCAATCTGGATATTTTACTAGCTATCTTGAATTTTAAACAGGCATTTAAAAGTTATCGAACCCTGCTATAAGAAAAAATCTATGCAGTCTCACTGTGTCCATGTCCAAAAAGAGACAAATGTTGCTGATGTGGCTCACAGACAGCACCAACATGGAATAGTCCGGAATTTTTTTAAAACTATTTTTGGAATATCTTAATAGAATAATATATTTATTTACCTGATATTTATTGTACCCCTGGACAAGCTTCCCATACTCCTGATTGGGAATCCCTGCTTTAATATATTTAAAACAATTTGTCCTGGCTTCATCAGTAATCAAATTTTCATTTTATTCCATTGATTGTTATCAAATAATAATAGATTGTTTTTTAATTTGAAAGCTGTAATGCATTTTTTTTTTTTAATTATATGATGGCAGTATTGTTTTAGAGAATTGTATTTTATGGATGATTAAGAATGGATCACTTTTGAGTTTTATTTATTATAAGCAATTCTGTGTTCTTTTATGCATTACAGTTGCTTCTATTAACTTGGTATATTTTATTGTTGCTATGAGTTTAATCTTATTACATTACAGGTGTAGAAGATGGTGAACTGAAATTGTGATAGCATTGGCCAGATATTGAAGATACTGATGAAAATAAAAGCATTTTTTTAGGCATTTAAGTGATAGTGATTATGAAAGTATCCTAAGGCTTGAAAAATCATATTTGGATTTGAGGCATAAATTTGTTTAAAATAACTCAGTCAGTTTTTTTTTCCTCAACCAGTAATGTTTAAATGTATTGTAGTATATACTATTTCAATGAATAATAAACTTTAAATTATTTTTATCTACAAATTTTTAATGGGTTTCTGATAAGTCTGGTTTTCCCATATATATTGATTTTATTTGAGTTAAATTTATGTAAAAAAAAAAAATTAAAATACATGGTATTCAAATTGTAAATGTAACAATAAATAGTATTGTCATGAATTAACTTCCAAGTGAATTGATAAATAGATTTTAGTTTATGGTTCTTTCTACTGATATTTGAATAGCATAGCCAGTTTGCAGTATAAGCAATAACCAATCAAGTTTTTGTTTACCTGATTTTGCAATTATAATTTTGTTTTTTAATTTATCTTTTAGAGCTTGCTTAAAACAAATTATATTTTGGTATAAATTTACTCTTTATGCAGTATATAGTAAAAATCTTATTAGTACAATTAATGGAAAGGCTTTCATAGATTATTGCAAAAGATTTTGTATCTTAATTTTAATCTACATATTAGTCTTTTCTCTTTGAACAATATATCAAAAATTATTTGTTTAGGAATGTGTTGCATTTTTCTAACATATCCCACTGTCTTCAGTCTCTACTATTAAGTATTGCCGTGAAGAACAGAACCATATCATTCTATAGTTACCGTATTGATTACTTTATCCTATTACTTGACATTTATGGTTTTTGAAATGTTTGGAAGTTTAATCTTAATTTCTTGTTTTAGAGTTGTCCAGAATTTAGGGATCTATACAATGGATCTAGGGTTGTTCTGTGCTCTTTTTTTTTTTTGATAGTTTGCCGAATATAGTGGCTGCTTTTTATTTTTTGCTGATATTGCATTTATTTATTCATTATGAGGAAATTTTTTTTTTTGAATCGGAAATAGATAAATGTTTGTAAAGTGTCATGGGTGAATCTCTTGAAAATGGTGTAATTATCTCTTAATCAAACGTTATCACAGGCCTAACATCTCCATTGAGAAAAGTTTTCATTTAGTCATATGAATATTTGCTGAATAGTCTCCTTGTATGCTACAAAAAGTCAAGAGGACTTCGCATTAAATCTGACAATGATTTTACTTTGATTCTAAGTCATGCAAGATTTGGTAGAAACCATTAGACTTTGTATGTACGATGCCATCATTGTTGGTATTTTTACATGGACACTAGAGTTGTGAACTATGTTCTATCTAATTACACAATTTCAATTATACATTATCCAAAAAAAAATGTAAACAAACAAAAAAATCATTAAAATCACAGATTTTATGATATTAAAGAAGCTATTTTTTTTATTAAGTTTTCACCTTGTAGAACTGTACACTATTATACATATTAATAAAATTTATTGAGTTTATATTGAAAGCACAAACATTTTACTCTTTCTTTATAATACTTTCAGAATTTATGCGCAATATTTTGCATAATAAAATATTTTCTGAGTGTAATGCTATAAGTTTTACAAAATTTTAGAATGTATTAAAAGTTGAATAATTTAAAAATGACAAAGCAATTAGAGAGGCCATTATTATATTTCTATAAGATAAAAAGTTATTGAAAAGAATTTATATATGCATACTATACATATAAAAAACTTCTGTATTATATATATATATATATATATGTGCATGTTGAAGAGTACTGTATATTTGTAGTTCAATAAACATTATGTACTCTAATCTCAACAAAATGAGTTATTTATATAGATACATATATACATGAGCTAAGTTTGGAATAAAAAAGGTGTAGTTAGCTGTTTCATTATATAGTATTTGACAAAGAAAATTCTAAAGAATTCGTTCAATTTCACATCTGGAATTAAAATAAATAAATGTATTGCTATCAAGTTGAATGTTGTTTTACATATTTTAATGGAAAAGTTAGTATGCCTGATCAGTTAACAATAGGAATTTTATGCTTTGACCCTTAAGAGAAATTAGCTGTACAACTATGCCTAACATCTTAGCTACCTTTGTTTCTCTAGAACATCACTATTATCATTCTTTGAGAGGAGGGGGGGGTCTCACCTAAATCCCAAGCAAAAATACTTTTTTGTGCCAAGGAAATTGAAAACTGAACAAAACATGTTTTTTTTAAAAAAATGGATTCATAATCCAGATATTTCAGAAAGTACTGATCTTTATTATAGTTTGAATATTTGACTGTTAATTGTTTCTATCAGTTATAGACTCTTGGCAGATTTTGCTTTGATGATTCTTGGTCTAAGAATTGCTCATTTTTTTATTTTTTGATATGATGTTCACCCTAATTTTTTTCTTGAAATTTTGCATATACGAAAAATTAATTTAATATTACTGCTTATCATCAAGATACATGTTCATTATGGCACGCACTTGTACTTTTAACATTTTGTGCTGACTATAAATTCTAAAAGGTGCCACTGATTTGATTTAGGTTGATTCCAAAATATCATGCAAATGTTTTTGTCATCAAAGAATATTACATATTGTAACGGACCCATACGCCGTTACATTATTTTTTTATTATTATTAAACATGAAAAAAATAAAAGTTCACAAATAAAAACTCTTTTTTAAGAATTGAAAATTAAAAAAATCATCTTAAACTCGTATATATATAAAATCGCACAGTTGAAAAAAATTATTAAAATAAAACTTTATTAAAAATAGAAAAAGTATTTTAAAAGCAAAAACTTAAAAAGATTTAGAGATAAAAATATATCTTTAAGTTTGGAAAACACATTAATTAATCATAAAATGGAAATGATTGTTTTAATTAGTTAAATGTAAACTCGCCCTTGGGTATTTAAAATGTATAAGCAAAGGTCAGATAGGAGAGAGAAACAATGGAATTGGACCTCAGCGAAAAGACCATCATCGTCGTGATGTAATGTCCACTGGATCTGAAAGGCTACTATAAAAAGTGAGTGAAGAAAATTTGGAGGAGAGATGTGGCTATATGTGTTAGTGCGGAGTTGAAGGAGAAGGGATTGAAAAGATGCACATTGTTTTTCCTATATTGAGGACCACAGGACATCGAGGGTATTAACGCTGGCTCCAAATGGCAAGCAACTGCAAGAAATTAGAAACTATGGACTTGTTAAAACCGTAAGAACTTTATAAAATCTAATGAGCATTAATTAATTTGAAAACACTGAGAACGCGAAAATATAAACTTTCCCCGTATTTAAATTATTGCAAATAGTAGTGCCTATCTGACCAACTTTATTTATTAATAAGTAATTTTAATTTGATGTATTTCTTTTGTAAAATCATTTCCATTTATTTATTTTTTTTGTTCTTTTAAGTTTTTATTATGATTTCTGTTTTTCGTTAAATTAAATTATATAAATGTTAAACTTAAGTTGGGCGTGAATGGCTATATAGATTTGTAAAGTTATATTAGGGGAGGGTAATTTTGGGTTATTTGTTTCATAGTTGAATTGGGTCAATGGATTGGGTATATTGGTGTAATTAGTAGATGTAGTACGAGATTCGTTACGGGCAGAATCATTTTATACGCCGCACACACCCATTTTGCCTATGGAATGGGATCGTAAGCCAGCAAAAAGGACCGCAGTCCCTTCCTATGGAGTTTTTTTTATTGCTCTTATCGTCAGATAGATGTAGTATTCCTATCTGACGAGAGGGAATTTCTTCTCTTAACCTATTTTGTGCTGCCGTATTCGTGTTACATTGAATGCATCGATAATATCAGATGGATTGACGTTGGTTTAACTGCGAACTTTTGGCCTAAGGTTAAATAAGGGATAAAATATTTTCTTTTCAAATGCAATCTATGTAGTCTATTCATACTTGACACTCTAAATAATAATGCATTAAATTTCAGTTGGGTATAGACGCTTGCAGGATTCGTTATTGGTTAATTATGTTTTTGGTTTTCATATTTGATCAAAATATATAGACATTCCGTAAATAATGATACCTTACGGTGAGTATCTAAAGTGTAGTTATTCGGATGTCTTTTAAGTTATTGGCGTCAATGTGGCATCTTATGATGAATGCCATTGGGTTTCTTATAAATTTCCCTCTGCAATTCCACCAATGATTTTATATTTTGATTGTTTATGTTTATTTTGAAATGTTTTTAACCGTGTAATCTATGTAACCGATCTATACTCAACATTATAAAACAAACTTTTATAAACCCATCTGCGCGAACTTATAAAAATTAAAATGTAAATTTATAAAAATTAAAATGTAAATTAAAATCAAAGTTAAAAATGTAAGTTAAATTTTAAAATGTAAAACTGATACTAAAACAATTTTAAATATTATATATGTGCGTAAATAAATGTTTGTGTGTATAATTACTGGCAGTGGCTTATTTTATTCTTTTTTTATATATTCCTAGATAAGAATTTATTATAAAATATAAATCTCTGCCATTCCACTGAGCTAGTGACAATGGGCTAATGACCGGAATCAAAATATATAAAATAATTTTTTTTTTTTTTTTAAAGTTACGTATCTGCCTACTATATAAATTTTCTAGGTTCAAATGCCTAGTGGCGCCCTGTAGTGTAGATACATTGGGCGCCAATTATAACAATCCGGAGAATATGAGACTTAGCGTATCTACACTACAGAGCACCACTAGGCATTTGAACCTAGAAAATTTATATAGTAGGCAGATACGTAAGTTAAAAAAAAAAATATTTTATATATTTTGATTCCGGTTGTTAGTCCATTGTCACTAGCTCAGTGGAATAGCAGAGATTTATATTTTATAATAAATTCTTATCTAAGAATATATAAAAAAAGAATAAAATAAGCCACTGCCAGTAATTATATACACAAACATTTATTTACGCACATATATAATATTTAAAATTGTTTTAGTATCAGTTTTAATTTTTATAAATTTACATTTTAATTTTTATATGTTCGCACAGATGGGTTTATAAAAGTTTGTTTTATAATGTTGAGTATAGATCGGTTACATAGATTACACGGTTAAAAACATTTCAAAATAAACATAAACGATCAAAATATAAAATCATTGGTGGAATTGCAGAGGGGAATTTATAAGAAACCCAATGGCATTCATCATAAAATGCCGCATTGACACCAATAACTTAAAAGACATCCGAATAAATACATTTTAGATACTCACCGTAAGGTATTATTATTTACCAAATGTCTATATATTTTGATCAAATATGAAAAACAATTAACCAATAACGAATCTATGCAAGTGTCTATACCCAACTTAAATTTAATGCATTTTTATTTAGAGTGTCAAGTATGAATAGACTACATAGATTGCATTTGAAAAGAAAATATTTTATCCCTTATTTAACCTTAAGCCAAAAGTTCGCAGTTAAACCAACGTCAATCCATCTGATATATCGATGCATTCAATGTAACACGAATACGGCAGCACAAAATAGGTTAAGAGAAGAAATTCCCTCTCGTCAGATAGGAATACTACATCTATTTGATGATAAGAGCAATAAAAAAAACTCCATAGGAAGGGACTGCGGTCCTTTTTGCCGGCTTACGATCCCATTCCATAGACAAAACGGGTGTGTGCGGCGTATAAAATGATTCTGCCCGTAGCGAATCTCGTACTACATCTACTAATTACACCAATATATCCAATCCATTGACCCAATTCAACTATGAAACAAATAACCCAAGATTACCCTCCCCTAATATAACTTTACAAATCTATATAGCCATTCATACCCGACTTAAGTTTAACATTTATATAATTTAATTTAACGAAAATCAGAAATCATAATAAAAACTTAAAGAACAAAAAAAAATAAATGGATATGATTTTACAAAAGAAATACATCAAATTAAAATTACTTATTAATAAAGTTGGTCAGATAGGCACTACTATTTGCAATAATTTAAATACGGGGAAAGTTTATATTTTCAAGTTCTTAGTGTTTTCAAATTAATTAATGTTCATTAGATTTTATAAAGTTCTTACGGTTTTAACAAGTCTGTAGTTTCTAATTTCTTGCAGTTGCTTGCCATTTGGAGTCAGTGTTAATACCCTCGATGTCCTGTGGTCCTCAATATAGGAAAAACGGTCATTTTTCTTACCTTTTAACGAGACTGAAGGGATTGAAAAGTGCATCTTTTCAATCCCTTCTCCTTCAACTCCGCACTAACACATATAGTCACATCTCTCCAAATTTTCCTCACTCACTTTTTATAGTAGCCTTTCAGATCCAGTGGACATTATGTCACGACAATGGTGATGGTCTTTTCGCTGAGGTCCGATTCCATTGTTTTTCTCTCCTATCTGACCTTTGCTTATACATTTTAAATGCTCAAGGGCTAGTTTACATTTAACTAATTAAAACAATCATTTCCATTTTATGATTAATTAATGTGTTTTCCAAACTTAAAGATATATTTTTATCTCTAAATCTTTTTAAGTTTTTGCTTTTAAAATACTTTTTCTATTTTTAATAAAATTTTATTTTAATAATTTTTTTCATCTGTGCGTTTATATATATATATACAAGTTTAAGATGATTTTTTAATTTTCAATTCTTAAAAAAGTTTTTATTTGCGAACTTTTATTTTTTTCATGTTTAATAATAATAAAAAAATAATGTAACAGCGTATGTGCCCGTTACAATATAAATATTATTTTGGAAGCAGTTGAAAATCTTTTTTTTTTCTGCATTTGCTATGATATACTCAAGCAGTTTGAATTTGATTACATCTTAGATCTTGTCAAAAAAAAAAATGTAATTCTTGTCCTTGAATGATCCATAATTTTCCTGCTACGTTTTTAATGAAGATTTGTAGTTTTCTTCTGTTTTTTTCAATAAGAGCTGCTTTTATTATTATTTGTTCTATAAAAAATTTGATTTTTAAAATTAAAGCACAGGACAATTTATAATTTATTACCATCACTTCATCATTGTACTCAAATCATAAACAAAAGTGGAATAAATACTCTGTGTAGTCATTAACTATTTTTATGAATTCCTGCTCTGTTTCATCCATTAATATAGTGGTAATTCATGTTGCATCCCCTTTTTTCTAGTCCCCTGCTTTGTAGGAAAGTAAGGATATTATTCATATGTTTGGAATCAGAAAGAATTGCAAAGGTGCCAGAAGATGGATAATCTCACTATCAAATTACTTTAAACACCTATAAATTTACAATAGCGTTAACTTATTTGATTCACAAAACAGCACAATTTATTTTTATTTGGTACTAGTCAATTAGCTGGGCACGCCACTTGATGGCATTGTTGCTATGCAAAAACAAATATAACGTTACTGAGCTGCCACCAGCGATTTTTTCTTTCTACACTACGCCTTTAATTTTTTTTTCCTTTTACTTTTTTTTTCTACTACGTTTTTAATTTTTTTTCTTCACACAAACACATCTTTACCACTATATAGTCAAACTTTTAATATTTTTAAAATAAATTTTTATTACATTTTATTGTATTACCTTTTGTTTTTTTTAATAAAAACAACAAACCGAAACTAACTTTTGATTCAGTGACAACAAATTTTTTCTCAAACCCCCCTTCCCTCCAAAAAAATAAAATAAGACCAAAACTTTTGATTTTATCAACTTTCATTTTCTTTTTTTTTTTTTTTTTGGATTGATTTATGTCATAGAAGCACAACCTTTTGTTTTGGAAAAGGCTTTTTTTTTCTACCTACTAACAAATTATGATAACAAAAACAATTCACAATCACATCTTTACTGCTGATATAGCAAAACTTTGATTTTTAAAACCAATTTTTATTCCATTTTATTTATATTCGCTTTTTTTTTTTAATAAAATCTTGTTCTACATTTTTTTTTTTAAATAAAAACAACAAACTAAAAATAACTTTAGTTTCAGTGATGGCAAACTTGTTCTCAACTACCCCCATCCTCCACAAAAAAAAATAAAATAAAACCAAAACTTTGGACTTATTCAACTTCCGTTTTCTTTTTTTTTTTTTTATTGATTTATGTCATGGAATCACAATCTTTTGTTTGGAAATGTGTGAGAATCGAATGGCTTCGCTTGCAGGAGCGTGCATGACATCAGAATTGCGAGGTTGTTTTGCAAATGTAGACTTTCATGGCTCACCACAGTGTACTGACAATCAGTCAGACTGCGTGATTTAAGGAGAAATGAAATTAGTTTGCTATGGAGATTTCAAAACTTGTGGCCACTCTCAGAAACGATGCGGTAAATTGTGCAAATTCGCAGAACCAGTGTCGTGAAGCACAAAATAGGCCGTAATATTTATCTGTGCAACACCTTCAAGGATAATACAACAGAAACTGTTGTATTATCCATATGTCCGGCCGCGTAAAGGCTACCATGGTTATCCCGCTTCAGTTGTCAGCAACTGGCACAATTTGAAAATCTGCTTGCTGCAGTGCGCCATTTCGCCGAATCGTGTTCAGCCTTTGCTAATTTTTTGCACATTCCATGTTGTGTATGAAGGGTGAGGACGGTGTGACAATTCTTAGTGAGTCAGACTGTGTGATTTAAGTAGAAATGAAATTATTCTGCTATGGAGATTTCAAAAGTTGTGGCCACTTGAAATTCAGCCAACATTAGACGATACAGTAGCCAACTGTGAATTGTGCGATCTCGCATAAAGGGTCGCGAAACACTAAACAGGTCATAATATTTCTGTGCAACTCGCGACCTGCAATGACTAATACAACAGAATTGTAGTATTAGCCGTAAGTCCAGTCCCATAAACAGCATTTAGTGCTTTTGCATGTAAACACCACCATCAAGTGGGGGAGTCCGGCTAATGGACTAGTACCATTCTTTAAAATCATTTGCTTTTCTTTATTAGCCAAACAGTGATTTGATTGTGCATTTTAATGAAATGATTTAATCTCAGCAATTATCCAGTATAGTTTAGAATTCTTTTGAAATAAATCTGCAAGATTCAGATGGGGCAGTATAATATAGATGATGCATTGTCTCCATAGTAAATGACATAATAAAGTTTATATTATTTATTAATTCATTACATAATAAAAATCTAAGTTTTAACCAAACTAAACACATTATTGCAGAAGATATTAATCTATTGCACTTATATTTAACGTAGAAATAATTGTTGAAGGAATTTAAAGATTTGTTTGGAAAAAGTTTGAAATGTCAGTATTCTTATGTGATTATAAATGTTAATGATTAGTTGCTAATATTAAAAGAAAAACCTATAAAAATGAGTTGTAGCAAATCATTTTCCACTATACAAATATTGCTTATAAAGGTTGATTAAAATTGGTCATTAAGATGCAATAACTATGCATGGAAATAAAAAGTACAGTGATAAGGAAAGCAAGAAAGCAAAAAGTAAATATTAATTTATAAAATGTGTTAGTAAGTATTTATTGTAAACAGTCTAAAATAGCAAACAAAATAACTTCATGTAAAGTAAAAAATAAATTTATTATATGCAGTGAAAAAGAAAAAAATAAGTAAAAAATTGTTATTACTATGAAATGTACAATTTTAGAAATTATTAATAATATAGTAATTATAAAATATTTTTAATAGAAATTATTTATATCAATAGAAAAATGTTAAAAATAAAATTGTATCATTTATTTTTACTGTTATTGATATATTACAGTTTTAAAGATAGTATTTATATTGCTTTATGTGCAAAAGTATATGTACATATATATATTTAGTCTGATATATATATATATTTAGAAGTGGTAATACATCCTTTGTAGTTGCTTACTAGTTAGCTAAATATATTTTTATTCCCAATATATATCATGCATAACACATAAAAAAAACAATTGTAATAGTTTATAAGAACAAATAACATTAGAAATTTTTCATAATCATAGGAAATATATTTTGAGTTCTGTTTTCACTTAAAAATACTGATATATACATATCAAAGTATGGTAGAAGATATTTTTATGCAGTAATGTTTTGTCATGATTATTAGTAATTTTCCATTAATTATCATTTTTAGTATGTTTTTAAAAAAGTAAAATCTCTTATTCAAAGCTGTTTCATAAATGACTTCTGATCTTAGACCTGCTTTATAAATTAAAGAAGTATGACACATCAAAATATTCGTACATATATATATATAAGTAGTAAAATATTTATTTGTTCGATTTTGTTGTGTTTTTTTTTTGATACAGATTATAACAATATGAGCAAGTTTCTTAATAGAATTCTTGGTATTCAAGTTGAAATGCAAAATAGATTATTTAGATATTTCACGGACACACTAGCTGCAGTTATTCAACATGCGAAAAGAAATGGTCGCTGGGATATGGGAATTTTAGGTAAAATTTAGTATAAATTATTTTTAATAAAATGATATTATATAAAAATTGCTTTTTTTCTCCACTTTTTAAAATTTTATTTAAAAATTAGATCTTGGTTCTGGTGGTGACCATGTTAAGAAACTGGAAACACGAACATTTGTTGGTAAATTTTCTTCAGGAATGGCAGCCACAGAATTACACACAGTAAATGAACTTTTTTTAAAATTGTTTTTAAATATTTTTAAAGCTATGTAATATATTTTATATTTCATTTCCAATTTAATATAGTTATTTTTTTATTGTGAAATATTTTACTGTTATAATTGCTTTGTGTAAAAGTTTGATCATTTTTATTTTAAATATTTTAAATAGTTTTTTTTTAAATAACTTATTTTTCTCTAACACAAGTCATTATACAAATACTGTATAATACCCCAAAAGCTCCACACTTAGTTTTTTTGCTCAATTTTTTTTTTTTTTAATCTTTGATATATTTTATCTACCAAAAAGAGAGTAATTGAAATATATTAAAAAATTGAAGTTTATTGCCTGTCATACTTTTCAGCACCTTTAACTGTTAGTCATAACACACAAGTTAATTTATAACGCAGTGTTTTTTGCCATTATTATCTCTTCTTTAAACATTTGACTTGATCAGTGACAGTATTAGTATGATAATCAAAGCAAAGTTCTTTAGATTCATCAATTCTGAATTTAAAGTGAAGTTCTATTCAACTAGATTATTCTGTCAAAGACAATAGGTAACACTAATTTTATATACTTATCTTTGAAAGTCCTCTTGATTTTTCCATTTTTTCTTAAGGACAGTATAAATGAATGCTTTTCAGACATTATGTATTACCACACTAGGTTGATTTATAGGGTTATTTGTCATTATTATGAGAATATTTCCTTTTAGTTTGATTATGTTTGCAAAAGTATAAATAAAGTTTGAATTTTTCTAAAACATTCAATAATTAAAAGTAGATAATGGGAATAATCCAATATATAATTACTGATATCAAAAGTTGAGTTTAAAAATCTTAATTGTTTTTGTAGTGTTGTATCACATTTACCTTTACTCTTTATAATTTATTTCATTATTATAATTTTATAAAAAATTTTAGGTAAGTGTAGAACGAGGTTTAGCGTGGGAAGCAAGTTTGGATATTTGGAGATTAAACACGGGGAATGATGATGGGTATTATCTTTCTCTTCAGGCAAGTATAAATATGAATAATATTGATTTAATATACTTCTGCTGGATGTTATATCATGTTTTGTTTTGTTTGCTTATTAAATTTCAATATAATAGTGTGAAATTTATATCATTTGTAACTTTAGACAATTAAATTTTTGATATATTTTTATAATTTTATTTATAGATTGTTAGCAGCAATCCACTTTACACTATTGTATTTATATTTAGAGTTACGTTATAAATTTTATAACCACTAATCTTAGAATTTGTATTATAAATATATCGCTCATCAAAATATTCATATACATGCAAAACTTTTACTTAATCTTTTATTTCCTTAATATTATATACTATAACAATAATACAAGCATGGGCAAATAATCGACAAAAGATAGTGCAAACCAATTTCTCCAGACTATTTTCTAATTGCTGACTTTTGTCAAATAACTTTTTTTCTTTTGATTTTGAGTTTATTTTATTTTATTCAAATCCAAATTTATTGTATTTACCCTATTTAATATTCTATTAAGTTCATCTTACTTATTTACTGTAACGGAATTGGTATATAGGCTCACCGCCCTCTGACTATATCCGTTACCACAAGCAAGAGAACATATAAATATAAACGATTTTACATTTATACCCGATCGAACCCGCAACAATACGAATATTGCTACAAAGTTATCTTTCCCGATCGGACGTCTCTCAACTGCTGAAATTATTACAAATTTGCAGAGCTTGGATGAATTTATAAATTTTAGGGGAAATTACCAATACTATACAATAATCAAAACATATACTGTATTACTAGAAATATATTCTAATTGATTATGAAATAAGCCCTAGTCATATTACTCTGATTCGTTTGGTGAGAAAAGAGAGACTAAACATAAAGAGCCGTCCATTATTTAAGCATTATTTAATAATTAAAAATATATACAAATAAGATATAATATTACGATAAGAAAAAAAATCATTAAAGATAAATAAGATAAAATTATATATAGTTCTATAGCATTCATACTAATACTAGTAATCGTCTCCAATTTTATGAGATAATTATAGAAAGTAGAATATCATTTTCCATTCCAGTGTCTTATTGATAAATCTAATAGATAGTTCACTTTCCTAATAATTAATTAAGCGATTAGATTTAAGTTCATTTGGCCATGTTACTGAAAGTGTCTACATGTGTGACATATATATTTAAAAGTTTAATTTACCTAGGTTTTTCTCGCAGTTAATGTACTTAGCTGACCGTCATGTGGATTAACCCACTTCTTTAGGAGAGACGGTTATTCTTGGGATCCAGCTCTGATTGCTTCCATTCAGTTCATTTCCTTTGTATTCTTTATGACCTTCAGGTAGCGGTATAGCAGTGACAAGAACGGTGAGCTATCAGGCAGGTGTAATATCTGCTGTTAATTCATGGATTGTGGCTGACCTTACAAGCATGGCGGGTATGGATCAAACTAGCGTCTGTCTGTGACCACTAGCCACGCATCCCCGAAACTTCACAATTATAGCAGAGTTTGTTCATGGTCGCTTGATCCAAAATTTCGGCACTCTTCAAAAAAAAAACCAAAGTAAAGTCTTAGTCAAGGAGCCTAATAAAAGTTTCTGGTCTTTTTTTTTTCTTCCTATCTTGATCTCTAGTTTTTATAGCTTTTCCCTTCATTGTTCACTGGAATGTCAATGTGTCCATTTCACACCTTTATTTCTATTTCCTTTCACAAACCCATATATATATATATTTTCTTTAATTTCATAGCATCAGTTTTGATTTATTTATTTATTATAATTTTTTCTTTTTTTTACTACTTTATAAAATCAATTTTATTTACTTACAATATCCTTTTCCTTTCTTTAAACAGTTATATATATTTCACTCATACAAATGTGTAGTTTTACAGAAAAGATTCTTATCTTTACATAAATCTATTTCTACTTATATATTTTTCAACGGAATTTCATAAATATTAGTTCTTAAATTATCTGATTCCTTTTTCCTTTAAATTTCCTTTTACGTCTTGGTAATAAAATTAAATGATACATGTTTAACGCTCTTTTAACTTTTTTATTATTATTATTATTATTATTTTTTCAAAATTTTGACTTTGAAGAGTAAAGGATACAAATTTTGTTTCATCCCCTTCCCTCTCCTTCACTTAACTACTGTAATGTTTTCCTTTATAATTAATTCTAATCAGTTAAATTCCTTAAATCAATTCAAACGACTTCGATTTAAATACATTATAAAATCTTGTAATAGATTTTCTTCTTTTTTTTCCTTCGAGTTTATTCTAAAATTTCTGTCTAGTTTTAAACACTATTTCATATTTAAAAAAAAAAAATTAATATTACTTGACACTACAAATGTAGTCAGATTTGATATCAAGAAATCTGATATGAGCCTGAGTTTCTTATGAAGGTAAAGCTCATTTAGTAATTATCTAAACTAACAAGAAATATTTACATTTTTATTTTAGACTTATTCGTTTTTCCTAAATGTCTATTTAGTGTTATAAATTTTTGTGGTATTTTTATAACAGTTTTAACCGTTTTATCTATTCAAGTGATCTTAATAACATCATGTCATCATGTGAAATTAAATTCATTGTTTTAAAAATTTTATGTTCTACCACTTTAGGCTTTTTTTCTACTAAAATCATAGATCTTTAAAGTCAACCCATTTTTGTAATAGTTTCAACTGGAATATCAACTATTCGTTTTATAGCTTCTCTTTTCATTAGTGTGGGAATCATATCGGAGAAATTATCAAAAAATTTATAAAGTTAGACAAGTATGGTTAGGGTAAAAGTATAGACTGATAACTGAATTACAATCTTAATCTATCAAACTTTTGTTTTTAATTTTAAACAACTAATTCACTTCATATCTTTTTTTCCATCACCATTGCCTATTTAATTGCAATATTTATTGCTTTATTATTTTTTTTACCAAACTTTTTTTTTATTGCCTAAACATAGTCCAGTTATCTTATCTGACATATTATTATTTATATATTCTCTTCCCACTTTTTCAATAGTTCCTCCTTCACTAACTTTCTATCATTTGTTTTCTTCAGCAATTAATTTTGTTCTGTGAATCAATTTTTATTTAAACTGTCTCATATGACTATTAATTTTTTATCTTTTTCTGAATTTTTTTTTGTCTGATCATATTTGTCTATCTTTTACCACACTCAGACTTCAATTCTTAAGTTTTATGTAGACAATTTTGCATACACCTATATTAATATTTTTCTATTGCTTCTCTACCACTTTATTAATCTTTTTAATCTATCCCAACATTTTTTAACTCTTTTGATAATAATACAACTTTTTTAGTTTTTTTTTTTACCAATTTCCAACTTTGGTTTAGATTACTTCTATCATTTAGTTTTTATATGTATTTGTTTTTCTATCTTAAGAAATTCGAAAATTTCTTTCAAAATTCTCAGTATTATTTTTTTAAAAGATACTCTCACTTCTGCCATTAATAGTGATTTTAATATATATTCCATATTATAATTATCAATAAAGCAAGTCATATATAACGTGACATTGCTTTTATAAGTTTGTATTTACAAAAATATAATGCAGAGAGCATACCGATAGCTCAAACAAGCTCTTAATTGAGGTGAGCCATAAGCTCAAAACCAAATTGGTCTGGGAATATTTTGGATAGAGATTTTAAATATTTTCTCTTACCGCACTTATCAATTAAGAGCTTGTTTGAGCTATTGGTACGCTCTTTGTATTACATTGTATGATTCCATATTATGTATGTACTCTTAATATTTTTAAATCATCAATTTATTACATGGATCTTTGTATGTGTAAATTATTGTTTTGTGATTTTTAATCTGTGTATTTATTTTTACCATATTACTTTTTCTATAAAAACTTAACATCTTTTATCTCTTGTGCTTCTTACTGCTAATCCATAATTATCTACATTTTTACCGTTTTTCCTCTCTCCTACCACATTATTTTAATCCATTGTTCCTATTATATAATTCTATTCTTTAAGTTCATTTCATATGTTTTCTATCTCATCATCAATATGATCATTAGGTAGCATTTATCTTTTTTTTTTAATTGTCATAGCATTGGCCGGGACGCGAACCCGCAATCCGGGCAACTGCTTGCTAGTGCATGGCAGTCGCGCTGACTTCTCGATCACCAATGCAAGACAGGGGTGTGTGATTAACTTCAATCTTTTAAAAAAAATTTCTTAGATTAATGTAATTCAAAATAAATACATAGAAAATATATATAAAGAAAAGCTTGGTTTAATACTTTAACAGCATGGTATGCTAAGCAACCATTGCCATGAATGTGACTACCAGTTAGTTAAACCATACTTAGCATACCATGCTGTTAAAGTATTAAACCAAGGTTTTTTTGTATACATTTTATATGTATTTATTTTGAATTACTTTTAATAATTACCAGATTTTTTTGGAATTGATTTTAAGTCAACTACTAATAATCTTATCATATACAAGAGAGATTTTATAAAACTGTTCTTAGACTTAAAACAATATCTATTTCATTAGGTTTCTTTCTGGAACAAATTTTTACATTTTTTTTTTCTTTCTTTTACTTATAATCCATCTCATTTCATAAAATTCTACTATATTAATGTTTTCATCTCACAATAAATCCACCCTTTTCTCTAGCTTATTCAATCTTGATATTCTTACCATATATTTAATTCTAATGGTTAAAATTATAGACGTAGTCAATCCTGAAATATAGCATTTTTGTTAGGGGTTTTCCATTTGCATACTTTAATAATCTCTGTTATATCTTCACATAATCATCTCTTCTACAATAATATATTGATTTTTTTTTTATTTGTTTAAATAATCTATTATTTAAGATTTAATATATGTTTGAAAGTAATTTCATAAACCAAAATAATTTTATGTTGATGTTAACAATTAATTCTTGTATTTACTTTGTTCCAAAACTATCTATTGCAAGCTTGAATAATCAATGGGTACTGACTAGTAAGATTATATGTAAAACTTTAATATGTGTTAGTATTAAATATGCACACATTATATAATTCGAATATGATATATTGAACAATTATCTTGAACAATTCTATAAATAATAATTTTATTAAATCTTCAAACGTTTTCGAAGGTTTACCCTTCATTATCAAGAAGTACAAACTCTCTTATCGTTTTTCAACAATATACTGATATGCAAATATTCGACAAAAATGAGTAAATATGCAAATTAGAATCAGAGCGCCTACACTTGCCATATCTTCGACAAGGTGTAAAAGGACTCCCTTTTGTTTATTGCGTGTTCATCCGAGATGATGAAACACGCCACCTTAACTTTCCTTCACAAATCATTCCGCTCCCTACACAATACTCTTGGTCCATCTGGTCTGCATAAATTACCCGCAGCCATTGCATGCTGAACAAAAATTAAAGGGTGGGATGAATCAACTAAGGCCTTATTGTACGCATACACATGTTGGGATAAAATTATATCCATATTTCCAGACTAGTTTCTAGTTATTGTTGTTTTTCAAGGAACTTTGATTTGTAGTCATGTATCCAGTAGCTATTGTTAATTCTTTTATATTATCCAAACTAATAATCTAATTCAGTAATTGAATTCAAATAACAAGCTGGTATCATTACATGGCTATGAGACTGTATTGTGAACTTTATATTTTAATCACCTTTGATATAATTTTTTTTTTACCCTTTGACATTGCTGTATAAATCCAAACCAAATATTAGATCATTTCCCCTGCTCTCATTTCAAATCTGTATTGGAAATAATAATTCATTTTATTTAATTAATTTTTACATTTAATGTAAAAGTAAGTAATCAATGCACACTGGATAGTTACAGCTGTATCCATATCTTTATATCTATGACTCTTAAAACTTTTAAATGCTAAATTTAAAAAAAGACTACTTAATTTTTGCAATATATAAAATTTTATTAATTAACATCTGATGTTTCGTTGCTTAAGAATCAGTTTTCTTTGGAATCCTGGATAGCAAAAATTGCAAATTATGTTATGAAAATATTATTCAATTTTACATTTTATTATTATATCTACATACTTGTATAGCATAGTGTAATGATAAAGTGACAGACTTGAATGCTAAAAATTCTGGATCAAATCTCATTCATTTCTATTATCAAAATCATTTTGAGCAATAATAGAATGAAAAATCATAAGATTGACTTATAAATTAAAGGAACATTGGTAGTATATAAACATCTGGTGTGCATTAAATCTTGAAAAACTTTATTAGATGTTTTTTTTTTTTTTGAATATACAATGATTTTTTTTATGAGTGATTGATACTCACTTAATTATGAAGAAAATATTTGGGGAATGGGAGATTTCCTTTGCTTTATTTCAGAACAATCTTTTGTAAGATTGAATGGTCGGTATATCTCTGAACTAATTTATGTCTATCTTAATTATTATGTTAAATAGAGTTGGTTGCTATTATAAAAGAAAGCATATACTAAATATATGGAAAGAAAATGGTGATTTGTCAAGGGATTATTCTAATTTTTATATGAAAATGATTAGCCAATCTTATATATATATTAGAATAATTTATATGGACAGTTAGGAAAAGTGTAGAAACAAAGTTGGAAACATTAGAAATATGGATTTGAATTAAAATGGAAAAATAAATTAGCAATATAAATGTTAAAATATATATTTATATAAAAAAATAACTGAGGATTTTATGATGAGAAAAGGAATTGGATTGAACATGTACTTAAAAGCAAAAGAATATTAATTTTTAAAAAAGTAGTTGATTAATGGTCTTAAAGAATAACTATGAGTTTTTGAGGACTGGAGCTAAAAACAGAAATGATAATATTGTTAGTTTACTATTGTGATGAGCGCACATACTGTGGTCACACATGTACCTACAAAACATCCACAAATTAGAAATGTTAGGGTTGGAAAGAAAGAAATAAATAAGAAAGAAAAAACGAGCTTGGAAATTAACAAACCCAAGAACTGTTGAAAATTAGCAAAACAAAGAGAAAGAGAGGGAACTAGAGTTAACAAGATCGTTATCTTTTGCTAGTCAAAGTCCGAATTTTGATAAAAGTAAATATTAAATTATAATACTACCAGCATACGGTAGGAAAGTTAAAGCAGTAAAGAAACATAAATAAAACATGTAGTAAAATATGATTTAGGAAAAGTAAAGTTTAAAAAAAAAAAGGAAAAAGAAAAACTTCGATAGCGCGGAAAGAAAAACCTAGAAAATTAATATGTTCGAAAAGATAAGAATCTGGGCTTCAAAGTACACATTTGACGATAAACGAAATGCGGGTTTTATGGGGTAGAGTTAAAGCAAGAATTAGATAAAAAATAAATGATTATTAAAATTTAAATAAGAAATAAAGAAAAACATGCATTAAAATTTGTGTAAGTAATCAAAGAAAATTAAGGAAATAAATAAAATGTACGTAGTGCTACAAAATCATATAAAATAAAGTTACATATGGCCGAAGGCATAGCATGGGAGGTGTCAACAACAAGTGGAAACAAAGAATCTAAAGGACAAAGACCATTGGAATGTTTTAATTAAAAAAAGAAAAAAAAGGAAAAAATTAGGTGGAGAGCTAAGGAGATAAAAGGAGAGGTTAGAGCTTGAGACTTCGAGTCGACAAGGTGAAAAAATCGCGGCTCCAAGAATCAGCCGATATAGCTAACCAACATGACTTTTACCGTCGATATCTCACATAGTATGACCGGCTAAGGCCATCATGATCGCGGTCAATCCGGACTTCTGTACCAATGGTTCTGCAATAATGTAACAGCTACGGTAGTAACGCCTGCCTATGGATTGCTGTAGTGGCCCGACCTGTGATGCCTCGTCCTCCATGCCTTATTAACCAAGAAGCTACATCCCGCCAAATATAATCTACGACCGTCCCTCCTAAAGAAGTGGATAATCCACGTGACGGTTGACAACACGTCGGAATGAACTCAAAGACTAAACCCTAGGTAACTTAAATATTATTTTATATTTCGTCAAATGTGCACATAAATTCCATAGACAATGGCCAAATGCCTTTCATGAATGGTAATGACATTCTTTTGATAGACAGCTAGGCTAACGAGTTATAAATGTGACAGCATTTATAATGATTTCAAGTATTTATTTATAAGAATTTCAAGTATTTATTTCCTTATAGCACTATAGAATATAATATGTTTAATTTTTATGTTAATGTTTCTTATATCTTTTATTATCAAATTATTTGTTAGTATTAAAAATATATTAATTTATTTAAATCTGTCTTGTCTCGTTCTTCGCCACTCCACAAAATAGTCTAATACTAGGAGGGTAGAAATATTATTTCATTTTTTTTCGCATTCTTTTAGTTATGAAATTAACACGTGAAACGTTGATGGTGCAGGGTTTTATCCTGTAAAATTTATAAATTAGCCAAGCGCTGTGTAATATCTTACAGCAGCTGGGAGAAAGTTGATCGGGAAAAATAATCTGGAGATTATATCCGTATAGTGTACAGATTCGGTCAAGTACGGAAATCGGCTCGTCTGTTTCCGTATTTCTCTCTGCTTGAGGTAGCGGAAGGTGGACGATTTTGAATAATAAGAATTCCCCATTACATATATAAGTGAAAGGGAAGTTGGAGCTTTTCGATCGTCCCGTGCCCGTTACACTATGAAGTATCTGCTAGTTAGCAGATAATTAATGAGGTTTATAATGATACTAAAAATGATTTGTATCTTGGACAAATTTAAAGATAATTTTTTTTATTCATTCATAAGTATGCAGAAAGTATTTTAGTGAATCAAAAAATTTTACTTTTATGCCGGTTGTAGGTTTAGCTAATTTAGAATTTTTACAATTTGATGTATTATTAATTGGTGTGCATTAGCTAATTTAGAATTTTTACAACTTGATGTATTATTAATTGGTGTGCATTAATCGTATGAATGCAGCCTTCTGAGTAATCTATACATAGCTCTTTATAATGTCCAAAACAGGAGATATACTGAAGAGTTTTTTTTTTTTAAAAAAAAAAAAAAACAAAGTTAATGTTTCAAATATTTTAAAATTTTCTAAAAGCATTAAATTTATGAAATTAGATTACAAAACTGTACCACTTCTTTTCCATAAAAAAATGTCTCTATCATAAATATAAATATGAATGGTTGAATATTATATGAAATATCTTAAACAAGATAAGCTGATTGTTTTTTTTAAATATATATTTAATGTAAAACATATTTTTACTGTTACTCTTTTCCTTTCAGTAATGTTTTTTAAAATAATATATATAGAGATTTTATGTAATTTTTATATTTTCAGATTCGCAATAATAAACGTACAGCTATCTTAGCTGTTGGTATGACTAGCAAAAAGAAAAGAGAGAAGTTTTTTAATGTTTATAGACCAAATACAGGCTTACAGATTCGTGGAGAAACTTTGGAGGAGATTCGAAAAAAATATAAAAGAGTAACTACAATTATTATATTTACATTTATTTGAGTTGTAATGGCTTTATATATATATATATATAATATTGATATAAAATTATTTCAGGTGACACCTGATGAAGCCCAGCCATATTGGCAGGACCAGTATGATGCTTCTGCAACTCTTTGTAGTCATGCTTATTGGTAATTCTACTATTATTTACTTTTAATGTGTGTTTGTATTAATGAGAGAGGAGGGAAGGCAGGGTATTTATGTGTGTAAAGATAGGCAGAAGATCAATAGGTAAAAGATCCTAGTTATTATTGTGGCTGTGCATAATATTCAATATTGCTTGACAATATCAATAATATTACTGTTATTTTGTTCATGGTAGTAATGATTGCGATTAGCAAGAGAAAAGAAAATGGTCTTTTGTATTTCAGGATTTGTGAGTTATCAAGTTATCTCCCCATGTGTCTATTCTTGTAATGGTATAAGCAATGTAAAAATGGTTGACAAATTCATAAACTTGTACTTGTCGAATGATACATCATTTGATGTTGATAGAGAAATATTCATTCTTATTACTATTTGTGAAAATAGTTTTATTATTATATTTGTTAAGTATTTTGCTTATATAATTAGTGAGTTTTAAAATGTGAAATAGCTTTTATGTTTTTCTCCAGATCAAAAAATTATGTAAGTCGGCAGAAGACCGCAGTCCATTCCTTTGGAGTTTTTTTTTTATTGTTCTACTTGCCAACAAATGTCACATTCCTGTTGGTGGAGAGTCAATGTCTTCTCTATTTCTACTTATTGTTCAGATGTACATTCCTGACAGTATAGTTTTGTAAAGTTATATTAAGGGAGGGTAATCTTAGGTTATTCATTTCGTAGTTGAATTGGTTCAATGGATTGGATATATTTGTGTAATTAGTAGATGTAGTATGAGGTCCGCTACGGGCAGGATTATAGATATACGCCACACACCCTCTGTTTGCCTATGGATGGGTTTGTAAGTCGGCAGAAGACCGCAGTCCATTCCTATGGAGTTTTTTGTTTATTGTTCTACTTGCCAACAGATGTCACATTCCTGTTGGTGGAGAGTCAATATCTTCTCTATCTCTACTTATTGTTCAGATGTACGTTTCCTGACAGTATAGTATTTTGTGTTGTCGTATCATGCTACATTGAATACATGAATGTATCAGATGGATTGGCACCAGTTTGGTTGCAAAATTTGTTGCCTAAGGTTAAATCAGGGAAGAATATTTTCTTTTCAAATGCAGATCTATGTAGTCTATTCATACTTGACTATCTAAATAAAATATTAAACTCATTGTTAATTAGTTAAATGTAAACCAGCCTTGGGCATTTAAATGTAAAAACATCGGTCAGATAGGAAAACAATAGAAACTGTTAGCAAATAAGAAGAAATCCCTATGGAATCGGACCGCAGCGAAAGGACCATCGCATCGGTGACGTAATGTAAATTCAATCCTACACATTAATATAAAAAGGACAAGTTTGGAAATTATTGGTTAGTTATTGATTATTTACGATGTGACAGATATGTGTTAGTGCGGAAGTGAAGGAGAAGGGATTGAAAAAGACTCACGTTCAATCCCTTCAGTTGTTATAAAATGGAAAAATGAAACATCGCTTTTCTTATATTCAGAGGACCACAGGATCTTCGGGAAATTTAATGCTGGATTTCAAACGGCAAGCAACTGTTAAAGATGAACATTTCTAAAACCGTAAGAACTTTATAAAATATAACGAACAATATTAATTTGAAAACACTAAGAACTTTAAATTTTAAACTTTCCTAGTAATTTAATTGTTACAAATAGAATCCTATCTGACCAAACTAAATTCTTTATTAATAGTGTTATTTGATGTATTTTTTTTTCTTATTTATGTAAAATCATTTCCATTTATTTATTTTTTGTTCTTTAAGTTTTTATCATGATTTTTTTTTGTTTTTCGTTAAATTAATCATATAAATGTTAAACTTAAGTTGGGCGTGAATGGCTGTATAGATTTGTAAAGTTATATTAGGGGAGGGTAATCTTAGGTTATTTGTGTCGTTGTTAAATTGGGTCAATGGATTGGATATATTGATGTAGTTAGTAGATGTAGTCGGAGATTCGCTACTGGCAGAATCGCTTCATACGCCGCACTCTCCCGTTTTGCCTAGGGAAGGAATTATAAGACGCAGAGCGCAGTTCCTTTCTATGGAGTTTTTTTTTTATTGTTCTTTTCGTTGGATAGAAGTAATATTCCTATTTAATGAAAGTCAATATCTTCTCTTAATCTTTTTGGTGCTGCCGTATTCCGTATTACATTGAATACATCGATGTATCAGATGAATTGATGCCAGTTTGACTGCGAATTTTAGCCTAAGGTTAAATAGGGATAGAATATTTTATTTTCAAATGCAAATCTATGTGGTCTATTCATACTTGACCCTAAATAAAAATGCATTAAATTTAAGCTGTTTATAGACGCTTGCATGGATTGGTTATCGGTTAAGTATGTTTTGGGTTTTCATATTTGATCAAAATATATAGACATTCGATAAATAATGATACCTTACGGTGAGTATCTAAAATGTATTTATTCGGATGTCTTTTAAGTTATTGGTGACAATGCAAGTATCTTATGGTGAATACTATTGGGTTACATATAAATTTCCCTCCGCAATTGTCAGTAATCAATAATTTTGTATTTTGATCGTTTATGTTTATTTTGAAATGTTTTTGACCGTGAAATCTATGTAACCGATCTGTATTCAACATTATAAACAAGCTTTCATAAATTTATCTGTGCGAACTTAATTAAAATGTAAAATTAGAATATAATAGTAATTAAAGGTAAATTAAAGTCAAAAATCAAAGTTAAAAATGTAGGTTAAATTTTGAAATGTAAAACTAATACTAAAATAATTTTAAATCTTATATATATGTGCATAAATAAATGTTTGTATGTTAATTACTGGCAGTGGCTTATTTTATGTATTTTTTTTAATATTGAAATATAATTAGATGAGATATTATTATTTAATCTCTGCTATTCCACTGAGCTAGTGACATGGGCTAACGACCGGAATCAAAATTTTAAAAAAAAAAAAAAAATTTTTTTTTTTTTTGACTGACGTATCTGCCTACTTTATAAATTTTTCTAGGTTCAAATGCCTAGATGGCGCCCTGTAGTGCAGTTCACGGTAAGTCTACTTTCTCCGGATCGTTACAACTTGGTAGCCAACGATGTGACTATATGTGCTGGTTCTGTTCTGGTATCACAGTCTTTGCATTTTTAAAATAAATGAGTGAGGACGGCAAGTGCGTCTTGTCGCTCGACTCACCAAAATCAAGTTGGAAAACCAATCTATAGCAACATATTAAAACAAGCTTTTATAATCCCATCTGTGCGAACTTAATTAAAATGTAAAATTAGAATATAATAGAAGTTAAAAATAATGTTAAATGTTAAAATGTAAAACTAATACTAAAATAATTTTAAATCTTATATATATGTGCATAAATAAATGTTTGTATGTTAATTACTGGCAGTGGCTTATTTTATTTATTTATTTTTAATATTGAAATATAATTAGATAAGATATTATATTATTTAATCTCTGCTATTCCACTGAGCTAGTGACATGGGCTAACGACCGGAATCAAAATTTAAAAAAAAAAATTTTTTTTTTTTGACTTGCGTATCTGCCTACTTCATAAATTTTTCTAGGTTCAAATGCCTAGATGGCGCCCTGTAGTGCAGATTATGTTAAGTGCTATTCTCCGGATCGTTACAACTGGCTTTCCCAATCTGGGGCCGATCTTTAATAAACCACATATACCCTGAGCAAATTTTATCAAAATGAAATATTTTTATCTGTTTACATATAGTCGTATACCTTAAATCTTATAAAAGCTCTGCCAGTAAAAGAAATAGCACATATATTAAACACAAGAAAGTATAAATAATTTTAAACTGTATTTCGTTAAAAAGAAAGTCAAAAGGTTGCGATTGATATGTTTTTTTGTTGTTGTAATATAAATTATGCTTTAATGTGTATAGGTGCGCACAGCCACGTAAGTTTATGATCGAAATGTAACCCTATGTATGCATTTCAATCAGTCATAAATAAGTTGGTGGTGTTTATAATTGTGCTGCAAATATACACGTTTAAACCCATTATTTCTTAAAACATATTTATCTCAATGCAACCTTATTTAAATAAATAATTTATAAAATTTGCTTGTCATGCCGTGTGTAAAAATAAAATGGATACAAAAAAAAAAGTTAGAACTCTGGTCGGAAGGAGGTGAACGTAAATGGTCCTTGGAAAACAATAGTAAACATTTTTCTTTTTGTATATAGTCTTTTTGTAAAATTATTAACCGGATGTTTTGTAAATGTCTTCGTCAATTGTGTACCGTAATTACTAACCCTAAGTAAAATTTTTTTTTTTTTTTGATCATTTTTTTTTAAGTAACTTTACTGATATGTAACGAGCACAGACGTTCGTTACATTGTTTTTTTTTTATATTTATTAAACATCAAAGTAAATTAAAAAGTTCGCGTTTAAAAATTTTCTTTAAGAATTAAAAATTGAAATTAAATATCATCTTAAACTCGTATATGTTAACTCGCACAGATAATGAAAAATTATTAGAATAAAACTTTATTAAAGAAAAAGTATTTTAAAACTAAATTTTAAAAAGATTTGGAGGTAAAATTATATCTAAATTTATCTTTAAATATATCTTTGATTTGGAAAACAGGTTAATTAATCAGAAATGGAAATGATTGTTAATTAGTTAAATGTAAACCAGCCTTGGGCATTTAAATGTAAAAACATCGGTCAGATAGGAAAACAATAGAAACTGTTAGCAAATAAGAAGAAATCCCTATGGAATCGGACCGCAGCGAAAGGACCATCGCATCGGTGACGTAATGTAAATTCAATCCTTCACATTAATATAAAAAGGACAAGTTTGGAAATTATTAGTGAGTTAATGATTATTACGATGTGACTATATGTATTAGTACGGAGTTGGAGATGAAGGGATTGAAAGAGGCGCTTTCAATTCCTTCAGCTGTTAAAGAAAAAGGAGTGAAACATCGTTTTCTACATTGAGGACCAACTAAATTAAAAAACTTCCGAATGAATAAATAAAACAACGGCTAAATGTATATCAATATCTTCAGGACGGCGTGGGAATTCCCATTCAAACTTACCAATGACAGATAAAGATGAACTGTTTAAAACCGTAAGAACTTTACAATTAATGAACATTAAATTAAAAACTTTTCGTATTTAAAATAATTGCAGTAGTTTCCTAACTGACTAAAGTAGTTAAAATGTTATTTGATGTATTTTTTTTTCTTATTTATGTAAAATCATTTCCATTTATTTATTTTTTGTTATTTAAGTTTTTATCATGATTTTTTTGTTTTTCATTAAATTAATTATATAAATGTTAAACTTAAGTCGGGCGTGAATGGCTGTATAGATTTGTAAAGTTATATTAGGGGAGGGTAATCTTAGGTTATTTGTGTCGTCGTTAAATTGGGTCAATGGATTGGATATATTGATGTAGTTAGTAGATGTAGTCGGAGATTCGCTACTGGCAGAATCGCTTCATACGCCGCACTCTCCCGTTTTGCCTATGGAAGGAATTATAAGACGCAGAGCGCAGTTCCTTTCTATGGAGTTTTTTTTTTATTGTTCTTCTCGTTAGATAGATGTAATATTCCTATCTGATTGAGAGTCAATGTCTTTCTTAATCTTTTTGGTGCTGCCGTATTCCGAATTACATTGAATACATCGATGTATCAGATGATTGATGCCAGTTTGACTGCGAATTTTAGCCTAAGGTTAAATAGGGATAGAATGTTTTATTTTCAAATGCAAATTTATGTAGTCTATTCATACTCGACCCTAAATAAAAATGCATTAAATTTAAGTTGTTTATGGACGCTTGCATGGATTGGTTATCGGTTAAGTATGTTTTGGGTTTTCATATTTGATCAAAATATATAGACATTCGATAAATAATGATACCTTACGGTGAGTATCTAAAATGTATTTACTCGGATGTCTTTTAAGTTATTGGTGACAATGCAAGTATCTTATGCTGAATACTAGAGGGTTTCTTATATTTCCCTATGCAATTGTCAGTAATCAATAATTTTGTATTTTGATCGTTTATGTTTATTTTGAAATGTTTTTTGACCGTTGAAATCTATGTAACCAATCTATAGCAACATATTAAAACAAGCTTTTATAATCCCATCTGTGCGAACTTAATTAAAATGTAAAATTAGAATATAATAGAAGTTAAAAATAATGTTAAATGTTAAAATGTAAAGCTAATACTAAAATAATTTTAAATCTTATATATATGTGCATAAATAAATGTTTGTATGTTAATTACTGGCAGTGGCTTATTTTATTTATTTATTTTTAATATTGAAATATAATTAGATAAGATATTATATTATTTAATCTCTGCTATTCCACTGAGCTAGTGACATGGGCTAACGACCGGAATCAAAATTTTAAAAAAAAAAAAAAAAATTTTTTTTTTTTGACTTGCGTATCTGCCTACTTTATAAATTTTTCTAGGTTCAAATGCCTAGATGGCGCCCTGTAGTGCAGATTACGTTAAGTGCTATTCTCCAGATCGTTACATTGTGAAAATCGAGGGATCTATGAAATTCTCTGTCAGACTTGCCTAGAATCATCGCTTTGGAATCAAGACATAAGTATCATGAAGAAAAATAACTGAAATATTATTGGAATATCAGCAAGCAATCGTAGACACTACGCATAGTCATAATACCTATATAAGATATTTTACAGAATTGTCTATCTGCTGATCTTTGCCCGCAGGAATGGTCTTTTGTTTAATTGTATACCCTGGAAATCTGAAAAAATATTTGACATCTTTTATATTTGCATAACTATATATGTATGTGAGTGTATTAAAAAATTATAATTTTCAGGAGAGGTTACTGCAAGCGCGTGAGCTTAAATTTACCATGTGATATTGGATTAAGAACAAGAACATACCACATTCTAAGTGGTTCAGTGTTAAGCATTTGGGGTAAAGTAGAGTCTGTGTTAGCAGCCATGCCAGGAGGTCATAATTCTAAAATGCAAATTATTAGGGTTAAAACAGACCAAGGACAAAGAATAGTTGGTGAGTATATTATTGAAAAATATTACATAATAATGCATAAAAATAAGTAAGATATAAACTTTGTTATTTTTTCAATTAATTATTTATTATTGCTATTTCATGAAATAATTATTAAATATTAAGCTAAACTAAATATGATTTCATAAAATTATCATGTATGTAAAGCTTGTAAATTCTCTTAAGTTTATAATTTAAATTTTATGTAGTTTTGTTGAACTGGATCTTAGAAGAAAATTTAAGAAAAGCAATGGATATTTTTAATCAGAAAACAGAGATAAATTTTATATATTTATTTTTTGGATTGTACAATATAATATTGATTTTCAAACCTGATAGAAGATTTAAAAAGGCAAAAGAAATCATTACCTCTGTCCGTTGTTTTACACTTCATCTCAAATATCCCAGATGATGTAGCTCATATCAGTTTTATTGGTTACACGTTTAAAGTATAATATTTGTTTAATTAATATTATTAGAGTGGGGAGAAAAAAATCTATATCATCTTTTTTAAAAAAAATGGAGAATATGTTATTTTTGTGATTGTAATTGATGTTTTAGGCAAAGTTTGCTGCTACTTTCAGAATTAGCTACAAAGAAAAATGAAATTGAAATGTATCGTGTGTTTGGAGTGTTAGTATTCAGTCATTTATAGTTAAAATCTGCAAAGCGCTTGTGCAACAGCTAATGCTGTTTAAATATTACAGTTTATAAACATCGCGCTATATAAAATAATTGATTTATTAAAAAAATTATAATCAAATGATTTATTTATTAGGAATTCATATTAATTTCAAGCTCTAGAAGCGATAAAGCTAAAACTGCTGTCCATGGATCTTGTGCTCCAGAATTCATCATGCTCTCTGGGCTTTGTCATTATTTAAAACAATTGAGTTAAATTTATTGATATTTGTATAATTGTTTAATTTAAAGTTTGTATATATATATATATTAGTAAGAACAATGAAAAGTAATTTAATCTATTACTGTTATTTCATAATTTTTAACTAAATAATATAAAATATTATATAACAGCAATAATTCTAATAATAAAAAATAAACAGCTACTCAAAAATGAGTATGACCATTATAACTCTAAAAAAGAAAATAAAGAAAAATATTCTAAAAATGAGTTTTGTAGTGACTAAACAAACCAATCTATGAACCACAATACATTTACATATAGAACATGCTAGTCCATTTTTCTTTTTACTTCCAATTTATGATGTTGTCTTTTAATTTTTTCAGCAAAAAACTTTTCTTTCGAAAATACTTCAACAGATTGTCTAATTGTAGTTTTCCAATATATTCTATTTTCTACCATATCATGCCAATGGAAACAATTGACATTGCATTTCTTTAGAATATCCTTGAAATAATCCTTATAATGTAGATAGGATCTATTTTTTCTAAGAAACTGATGTTCAAATTTATCATTTAGGAAATCTTGCAGTGTTCATTTGTTTTACATGCCCGATCCAATAAAGGTATAATTTTTACAATAGTGGAACTGAAGAATATTTTGATTGGGTTTACAATCTTACCATTGTATTTTAAAAATTTTATGGAGCTATTCCGGTGATAGAATGTCCTAAGTTTCAAATTCATACAAATTAGGTTAAATAACAGCTTTATATATAGCTAACTCTATCTTTTAACTTTCATTAAAAGCAGCAGCAGCACATTGGAGTGTATTTTGAATCTCAATATCTAAGTTTGCCTTCTTACTTATAAAACTACCTAAGTATTTAAACTGATTTATATTCTCAAGTTGATAACTGCCCCAGGTGAAAGTTGCTGAGGATTTTTCTTACATCACTGACTTATAAAGAACTTGAGTTTTTTTTAACATTAATTAATAAACTGATATCTTTATAAGTTGTATTTAAAACATTAAGAGCATTCTGCAAATCAACTTTTGAACTGACAAAAATAGCACATCATCAGCTTACTTTAAATTCAGAATCCAAGAAGGTGAAGTTTTTGTTTTTGCTTTTAATTGATTCAAATTAATAATTTCACCATCAGATCTGTATTATATCTTGATCTCTGTCTGATTAAGCCACATATAAACAATTCCGAATATTATTGTCATAAAAATTGAAAACAAAATTGGAGCAAATACATATTCTTGATTAACGCAAGTTTTCATTTCAAATGCCTCAGATTTTCCATCTGTAATAATAAAGATTTCCTCTCATTCCATCATGTAGAAACTGTATAATATAAATAAAGTCATGCCATAGACTTGTCCTATTTAGCCTTAACCAAGTCAATAAAAGCAATATATAAATTATTTGTTTGCAACTGAATTTGATTAGCAACAAAAATTATATCTATAGTGCTTCTTGATTCTGTAAAACTATAATAATTGAGTTTATGCTAATCATTGATCAGTCTAGTACTTTTGCTGAAGTGGATATAATGATATTCGATCATAATTACTGTAATTTTTTACATTTCCTTTGCTTTTAAATATTGCAACAATTAAAGCATCCGGATAGCACAATTTCATGGGTCCAGATATTTTTTTGAAGCTAATATATTTACCATATTTTAAAATTTCTCCAGGTATTTCATCAGGACCTGCACCCTTTCTATTTTTAAGATTGTAAAGAGCTGTTTTGACTTCATTAAACTGAATATCTTTATTTAAATATAAATGTATAGATAAAATAGATGTACACCTGGGTCTTGTTTTACGCGATAGATAGGTTCCTCAGAAAATAAGCGCAAAAGAAATCGTGAAAAAAATAGACGTAACTTACCTGGAAGAAGGGGGGATACGGACTGTGATTTTTCAAAACGCGTGTAAAAGCAAAGCACCAACGTAAAATTTACTTTAAATTCGTGAAAAAAAAAATAAGGAAATAAAATATGACTAATAAAAAATTTCAAATTTGAAAAAAATTGATACAAGACAAACTTTTTTTAACTATAATATTTAATTTTATTCAAAACAATATATTTTTATGCATAATTTGCAATAATTTATATTTTTTTATACACATTTTAATTATTATCGCTATTTGCCGGTAAACAGGTTCGTTTGCAAATTGATAAAAAAATCAGATTCTTCACAAGATGAAATACAACTTGCGCCAACGTCACTCTCATGTTGTGTTAATTAATGGTTTTCTGGTGACAACGTAATTAGTAATTAATCTAGCAACTAAAAGTTAAATTCTTATTTTTGTTTTTAATTTTCAATTTTAATTGTGCCCACTGCTATTACTCACCTTTTAAAAATAAATTACGTTCTTTTTTAAAAAGCAAAAACAGAATGTGATTTAAAATGCAAAATTAACACGCACAATGTTTGAACAAATTTACATTATAATCTTGTAAAATTTAAAGTGTGTATACATAAAATGTGGAAGTCATGATTTTAATTTCATTATTGCATAAAATCTTACTATTATAAAGCACTGAAAATATTGAAATTACTAAGTTGAAAGTCGAATTTCAATAATGTGCTATTACTTTCAATATAACGTAAGTGCGCGAAATTTATTATTTAAAGTAATAGCGCAATATCAGAGTTCGACTTCCGATGAAACACGAATCGCGTAACTTCAAAATTGTGTTAAATAAGTCCGCGTAAAAAGAGACCCAGGTGTTTTATTAAAAGTTGTCATCTCATTTCTTGGATTATTGTTTAAAAGATGATAAAATATTCTTGCTACCTGTTCAAAGTATTACTGTCATCATATAGGAAAGTGCCATTGCTGGATTTAACAGAATTGTGAGACCGTTTTTCAGGTCCATATGATGCTCTAGAGTGACCATGATCAGTGAGTGCTTTATCTTCTTTGCAGTTTTAATTCACCAATTATTTTTAATCCTCCTTGTTGGTCATTGAATTTCTACTTTCAGATCTTTACATTTATTATGAAGTTCCAAGTTTAGTCTTATTATTTTACCGAGCAGAGAATACCATGTTTCTTTTCAGGGATCCAAGAATAGATTTACTTGTATCCATAACACACTACTTAAGAAAATTCCATGTTCTAGTAATAGGACAGTTCTTAATTAGCAATTTTTGCGTTTAATAGCTATTGAAATTTAGTATGTATAGTAGATTTTTCTAAAGAATGAATGTCAATTTTTTTGTGAATGGGATTGGTATAATATCTACTTCATAATGCAACTATCATTTTAATTTTAGAGCATACCAATCTATGATCTGCCCAATAATCAGTTTGTGAGTGCTCATATAATATGAACTACCCTTGTATTCTTACTCCTAACAATAATATCTATTAACTGCCATTGTTTTAAGCATGGATGCATCCATTTTTTTCTGTAATGATTTTTCTGCTTAATTAAACAGAGTTTGTGAGAGATATGCATTGTACATAAATTTAATAGAAACAAACCGTTTGAATTTACAGCCCTACTATCATTATTCCAGTAACTTTTGGTCAAAGTCTTCTATTTATACCAACATGTGCATTAAAGTCCCCAAGAAGAAAAATTTGATCTTTTAATGGTATTGCTATAATAATGATATCTAGCAAGGAATAAAAGTTTTCAATTCTCTGAATTTAGGTTAGAGCATAGGCTCTGATAAAATGAGTTCTAGTAAGAACATTAATCTTTCATTGTTAGAATGAGGAATTCCAATAATAGAAGATATTAATTTAGATTTTGCAGCAACTAATCTACCTTTCCAAAAAAAAATTTATATCCATCTATTCTTTTTAATAAACTTCCTTCTTCTGGGAGATGAATTTCACTAAGAGCAGTTATATAAATCTTGATAATTCTTTAGCCACAAGAGTAGTCCCCCCATTTTGGTCTCGAAGAGTTCATATCAAGTAAAGTTCACACATTCCATGAACCTATAGTTAGAAAAATGTTAGATGTATAGTTGTAATACTCACCTTTAGTACTATTTCTGCCATTTATTACAGCACTACTGATATTATTCTTACTATTCTTATTATTTCTATCACTGAAATGAGTAATCTTCCGGCACAATAACATAGCCAGTTTGAGAGAAAATAGGCCATTTTTAAACCAGATTTACTAAGCCCTTCTATTTTTGTGGTAGGCAGGAGAATCCGTAAATAGGACTGACTAAACAATCTTTGCTCAGATTTAACTTCTATCTCACTTAAATTCAATTCTAAACTGATTCATTGTGATTGTACTTCCTCAAGTAAAGATCACAGCTAAGAACTAGTCTACTAAGCCTATCCCTGTCATTGCTTTCTTAATTCTCGAGGGCTTGAGCTAAAAAAAAAAAAAAGAGAAAAGGAATATTGGAATCAAAAATGCATGCATGCAGTTAAAGGTTGGAAATGTTATTTCGCAAACATCCAATCTCATTGTCATAGTTATTATAAGATGTCCGGTGGGCCTGAGAAACTCATGACTAGACCCTACAGTAACAGAAGTGACTGAAGAAGAAACAGTGTAAGAAATGCGTGGCTAGTGGTTTTCGAGGGACGTGGGTCCTACTCAACCGGTTGACCACTGACTCACAATGAAATAACATCGATGCCTCACCTGCTAGATAGATCGTAGCTTCTGTATGCTGAGAGATATGAAAGAAGAAACTAAATAACCAAAAAGGACTAAGCTAGGACTGAGAATAAACTAGCAACATAAAATTATATTAAAAAAAAGGACCCAACCAGCCAAAGAGTCTGCGGAGGATCTGCCGTCTCTGCAAAAGAAGTGGGTGAACTCCCACAAGATGGCATAGAGCGCTCAGAAGGACTGCAAATGAGAACAACTGCAAATCCTAGGTAAACGTTTAGCTATAGCAACTAAATACACATGCATACATTTTTTGTTGTTTAAATTCTCAATATTAAGAAAAAAAATTAAATAATAAGAACTAATTTTGAAAAGAATAATTCTTTTGAAGATAGAACACTGCCGTATATAAAAATTCCAAGAAAGAGCTATTTATATCACTTTAATATTCGATGTATTCTTTATTTTGTTTTTAATTGTTATTATGTAATATAATGTTAGTGTGTGTGTTATTAAATATTTCTTACTATTCATAAAGATTGTGTATACTTGCTTTATTCTTCCGTCACCAAGCTATGGGGGGGGGGGGGAATCTGTCAAATTTATTGGTTAAAAGTTAATGATTTATTTTTAAAAAAAAGAAATTCGTTGTGCTGCTTGTATTGTGGTAATCTCAAAATTTAAAAATATATGTCAAGCACTGGACATTGGTTGACTTATTCTTAGGAATAGTTTTCTTTGTTCAGCAGTCGAGAGTGCTTGATCGGGAAAGATAATGTCTAGGTAATATGATCGTATTGCTTTGGGGTTCGATCAAGGGTACAGATATAAAGTTAAATTCGTATTTGTATTTGCTCTCTGCTTGAATTGTAACGTTGTATAAAACCATAACCGTTACAATTGGGGGCCGGTCCAGGATCTATCACATTTACAAGTACAGTCCATTCGAATTAGAATATATCGTAATGAAATAGATTTATGCAGTAAATAAAGTTAAAGAAAAAAAAAAGAAAGCTTGGTGGGAGACGAAAGCAAAAAAAAAAAAGAGAGAGATAAAGAGAACGTGGTATAAGTTAGGAAGCTATACCATAATATGGAGATAATTGTGGGGAGTCTTGAAGGCAGGCGAAGGCGAGTGAGAATTAGTGAGTGAGGTGTGGGAGAGATGAACAAATGTACCTAATATCAATAAACGTAAGTTAAAGAGAATAAGATAATCCTGTAAATTGGTGATTATATTAGTAGAATAGTTGTAATTAAATAAACTATAAGTGATATTGTATTAATTAGATAGATTTAATACACACTAGATCAAAAACAAAAATGGACGTCCAACGTAGCAAAGTAGGAAAAACTTCTAGTGATGGACAAACGGAACTATCCGAGGAAATAGGCAGTGAAGGGAAGATAGGAATTAGCGAGGGAATAAAGGTGGTGGATAATGACAAACAGGGAGAGAAAATTAATGTAGAAAACTACGTTTTAATGGATATGTTAAAGAAATTGATGGAAGGTCAGCAACAGTTGGTTAAGAAACTGAGTGAAAGTGAGGAAAGGAATAAAAGAATGATAGAAGAGTTGGGTGAACAGCTAACTAAAAATTTTAAGCAAAGAACTGAAGAAGTGAATGAGAAATTGGAACAAATCTCATATCAGATTACAGTTACAAATGAAGGTTTGGATCACCAGGCGGGATTACTCTGAAAAATAGAGCAGCGCCTTCTGGGAAAGCAGGATAAATTAAGACAGGGTGTCATGATGAAGGTAAATGACAAGATGGAATTTGTAGAAGATAAGCTAGAAACATTATGTCAAGAAATAGAGAAGTTGAAAACGGAGCAAGATGAGAAATTAGAGACAATTGCGGATGAAAACGAGAAAATCATAGAAAATGTAAAGCTAGACATCAATCAGTTAACAGGAACAATTGAGAAGATAGAAGTAAAGGTAGAAGAATAGGAGAACAAGATAGAAATAGCTAAGACTAATAATAAAGAACAGCGAGGCGTGAGCGAATGCGTGTATGGGAACAATGGAAATAGTACAATGAACTGTCACGGTGAATCAAACTTTAAAGGTTTGTATCTTCTCTGGTCACATCAGGGAAAGTCCGATCGAACAGGTTGCTTACTTACTCGATGCGTTTGACAGCACTAGGTCTAATTATAAGGCAGAGGATCGGGAATTTAAACCCCAGCTCAAAGACACTAATATAAATAGGATCCAATTTAACCTCATCGTAATTAATGGGAAGAAAACAAGAAGTCATTTTCTGATAGATCGGAAAGAACTAAAGTGTTTAGGCAGAATGGAAGTGAGTCGGATTTAAATCATCCGGACAAGGATCAAGACTTTAACTGAATATGAGGGTAGGTCCCAAGTTCCTAGCACAAATGGTTATATATCTAGAAAAAATAGGGATAAGGAGCCACCAGATAGAAACTAATTTAAAGAAAATATAAGTGGACGGATATGTCTGCTTGACCAAAGGGTAACGTCCTAGAATTTCGAGAAGGAAAGACGATTTATAAAGTTAATTTAAAAAAAGAAGGTAGCGAGGGGAGGGACGAATTAATAAACGTATAATAAGTGAGACAAAACTCCGTCTCACGAGAAATAATTAAAGTCAAACATAATAGTAGGTAGAAAGAAATAGTATTCACTAAATGTATAATCAATAATTAACCTAACGGATGTGTTTAGGCGCAATCAAGCACATCAGGCCATAATGTCGAAAATAAAAGTAATAAATAAAATAAAAAAGCAAGGGAAGAAATAATAATTGATCAGGCTTATTAAGGAGCCAATTAATAACGAGTAAAATAAAATAAATAGTATTAATAATAATTAAATGATAGGTATCACTGACAGGTGTATGAGGTTGCAGATTGAGGCATATATGTGTGTGGGGGTATTATGTTTGGATCGTATTTTGAGCTTGATTCAGCCATCTTGTCGTTAACAGTAGATACAGTTGACTTCCTGCGGTAAAACTTTTATAATGATGCGCCAGTAAGAATCCTGGGCTCATTATCCCTGCTGGATGAAATTTCCCATCCATATAAAAATTATAGTAAGAATTATTGTCTAGAAAATAAAAATAAAATATAAAGAAATAAGCATTTGTTATTTGCGTAAGTTGAACAGTCAGTAGAAATATCCTGCTGTTGACATGCTTCGAACCCTTTGTGCCGTTTGGAAGAAAGTTAAGTCATGTCATGGTCTCGTCTGCATGGGGATTAAATTGGTTTAATCAGCAAAATCGATTGGAATGAATTGGGTAGTTTTGTCTAGTTGTCTCTCTGTATTGATCATCATCACTCATCATGATAGTGTGTAATATGGATGGAGTGTAAGAGTAATTTTTTGTATAAGCAGAAGTAAGGGCTAAGAACGAAGAATTAAAATAGGCTCTCATCTCAGAATAAGATTTGACCCGGTTTTAATCCTCGAAAATTGGGTGAGTGTAATGTGAAGCCCACATAAATTCGTCGTCACATGTATATATCTATTAACAAGGGTAAATAATTTAGTTACCAGAAATTTGAAAAAAAAAAGAGAAAAGGTTGAGATTTAGATAAATGTTTGAAAATTACTTTTGATTTTAATTGTGAAGATATTTGAAGCTTCAAGCTTTCAAACCTAAATGCTTGTGACTTGCTTAGATATATGGAAACAAAAGTTGAGAGAAGGGTGTGGCCGCTTTTTTCTCGTAAAATCTTTGTTGTGGGTTTGGATGTCATTTTAGACAGCTATTCTTGGCATCTGATTGGTTGTCAATTATGTGTTGTAACGAGCGCTAGAGTTTTGGCAGTGTCTCGATTTATTTCAATTTTTAACTATCGGCGTTTCGCAAATTAAAATATTTTGATTTTATTGTAAGAGAAGGGGACGGGTGTGCATAAAGAAATGCATCTCTTTAAACTATGTATTATAATAATTAATATGATTGAAAAAACGATTCAAAAAATAATAATAATAAATAAAAAAGGAAAGAACATTTGAAATATATTACTATTAGAAGTTATCGAAGAAAGAGAAGTTAAAATGAATCATAAACTTTAATAAAAAAAGAGGAAAATTGTATAATGTAAAATAATATATTTGTACGAAATGGTGTTAAAATATGTTTAACTAATTACATTCCAAAAACAATAGAGGAACGAATCTAAAGGAAAAAGTTTCATTTATAATTATACATTCTTTCCACCGATAACAATTCATTGGAAAAAAATGTTTAATTAATTAAATTCCAATAAACAATAGATAAAGAAAAAGAAAGGAAGGAGATTACGATTACCATTACTACTTTGGTATTGGAGAGATCAGCAGTTAAGAAAGAAATAGAAGAAATGCATGGCTAGTGGTTTTCAAGGGACGTGGGTTCGTGCTTGACCCGCCTGACCACTGACTCACAATGAAATAACATGGGTGCCTCGCCTGCTAGATAGACCGTAGCTTTGGTATGCTGAGAGATATAAAAGAAGAAACTAAATAACCAAAAAGGACTAAGCTATGATTGAGAATAAACTAGCAACAAAATTATATTTAAAAAAAAGAACCCAACCAGCCAACGAGTCTGCGGAGGACCTGCCGTCTCTGCAAAAGAAATGGATGAACTCCCACAAGATGGCATAGAGCGCTCAGAAGGACTGCAAATGAGAACAACTGCAAATCCTAGGTAAACGTTTAGCTACAGCAAATAAATACGCATGCATGCATTTTCTGTTGTTTAAATTCTCAATATTAAGAAAAAAATTAAATAATAAGAACTAATTTTGAAAAGAATAATCCTTTTGAAGATAGAATACTGCCATATATAAAAATTCCAAGATAGAGCTATTTATATCACTTTAATATTAGATGTATTCTTTATTTTGTTTTTATTGTTATTATGTAATATAATATTAGTGTGTGTGTTATTAAATATTTCTTTCTATTCATAAAGTTTGTGTGGACTTGCTTTATTCTTCTGTCACCAAGCTATGGGGAGGAAATCTGTCAAATTTATTAGTTAAAAATTAATGATTTATTTTTTAAAAAAATATTCGTTGTGCTGCTTGTATTGTGGTAATCCCAAAATTTAAAAATATATGTCAAGCACTGGACATTGGTTGACTTATTCTTAGGAATAGTTTTCTTTGTTCAGCAGCCGAGAGTGCTTGATTGGGAAAGATAACATCTAGGTAATATGATCGTATTGCTTCGGGATTTGGTCAAGGGTACAGATATAAAGTTAAATTCGTATTTGTATTTGCTCTCTTCTTGAATTATAACATCGTATAAAACCATAACCGTTACAATATTATATAATGAGCGTACTAATAGTTCTTAACAATCTTTTTAGAATATCCCTATCCTCAGGCTGTTTTCTAACTCTGGCTGTTGTCGGTGAGACACTAGGATGTTCAGGCATTAGATTTAAAAATACCAGATCAAGCCCCGGCCTTTATCTAATAGTTAACTATTAGGTAGAAATTGTGAAATTTTCAGACATTCATATGTCTTCAAATCCAGCTATCTAACTTAAATAGCCATATAGGACTGAACTAAGTTCAGATACACCATATATTAATAACTTGAGCAATATAAAATTGCCAATGTCTTGAGAAAAAGCAATAATTGCAAGGAAATCAAGTCATACATCATGAGACTGAATTTAATAAGCTTGTACTACAAATGTTATATAATGAACATGCTAATGCCTGAATATCCTAGCGCCTCACTGATGACAGCCAAGAGCTAGAAACCAGTCAGAGAATAGGGATATTCAGAAAAACTTGTTAAAAGCTATTGCTCATTAAATAAAATTTGTAGTACAAGCTTATTAAATTAAATCCTGTGATGTATGACTTGATTTCCTTGCAATTATTGTGTTCTTGAGGCTTTAGTGATTTTATATTGGTGTGTCTGTATGGGACTGAACTAAGTTAGATAGCTGGATTTGAAAACATATAAGAACTATTAGCATGATCATTATATATAACATTTGTAATACACACTTATTAAATTAAGTCATGTGATTATGACTTGATTTTCTTGTTATATATATATTGCATTTTATACTTGTGCATATTTATTTACTCTTTTTTAATGGGGAAATCTTTTTTAATAATTTATATAATGAATTATTTTACACTTGTTAAATCTGACTTATGCAATATAAATATAAGCTTTTAATTTCAATTTAAGCTCATGAAAAATAAATGGGAATTCAGTATTGAATCAGACAACTTTTTATGGTTACCTCAAGAAGCTAAAAAATTACATGAATTTAAAGAGATTTATGGAACTATGACAGAAGAGAAATAAAAGCAATACAATTGAAACAGACACATTTATAATATCTTCATAGTTACAACAGCATAATAGTGATAATTTTTTTTTTTTTAATATTAAATGCTTTTATTTACTGTGCATTAAAAAAAAAGAAGAAATAATTGTTTCTTCAAGCACAATTGAGGTTTTTATGGGGGATCCAGAAATTTATTAAGTTAATCCTGTGTTATAAAAAATAGGGATGACTTAATTAATTTGTAGACCGCCCATGCTTTTATTGTAAGTTAAATCTAAATACTCCAGTTGTGCTTGAAGAAACAATTTTTTTACCTTAGTGTGCACAATAAATAAAAATATTTAATATGAACAAAAAAATTATTATTTTTAACTTTTTACTATTGTCACAGTAAATAAAAACACAGCTGGTCTCATTTTATGAGGATTATTTTAATGCAATTTTGAAGTTATGTGATTCATGTTTCTTCTTAATATCTCTCATATTTCACTATATTTATTAGATATCAAGAAATTTAAATTATTAATAACTTATTTTCACTTGAAATACTTTTTTTTTTTTTAAAATATAACGTTATATTAGCAGCTAACATGAATATGGCCTGAAGCAGTATTTAGATTTTTAGCTTCTATGTAAATAACCTATCTATACTAATGAGTAAATAATAATAATAGATTTATACTTACATATAAAAATATTGCAATAAATATTCAAAAAATTTAAACTTTTAAAACATATTTTGTTATATATAACAGAAATAAATAATCTTTTAGATTTTTAAAATAAAAAACGAAGATTTTATAAAGTGAAAATAATCTTTCTAATGATAATGTATAATATTTTGTTTTGATTGCGATTTCATTTTTTTAATATAGAAACAGAAAACCATTAACACAGCATAAGACAGAAAGTGGCGCTAGTTGTACATCACATCATGAATAAAAATAAAGTGGCTAACAGGTTTCTCTGGGCATAATTGCTGAGAGATTCTTGACTTCGTTTAAGGAGAAGCTACAATATATCACATCACATTGAATCTGATTTCTTGCCAGTTTACAAATGAACGGTAATGATTGTGCCTAAACACATCCGTTAGGTTAATTATTGATTATACATTTAGTGAATACTATTTCTTTCTACCTACTCTTATGTTTGACTTTAATTATTTCTCGTGAGACGGAGGTTTGTCTCACTTATTATACGTTTATTAATTCGTCCCTCCCCTTGCTACCTTCTTTTTTTAAATTAACTTTATAAATCATCTTTCCTGCTCGAAATTCTAGGACGTTAACCTTTGGTCAAACCGACATATCCATCCACTTATATTTTCTTTAAATTAGTTTCTATCTGGTGGCTCCTTATCCCTATTTCTTCTAGATATATAACCATTTGTGCTAGGAACATGAAGCTAATAAATTCTTCACTGATTAAGTCCACTATTTCTGTTAAACATTAACGATCAGAAATCTTTCGATTTACAATGAGTTAATAGTCCGATCTTAAATTTAGAAATATTTTGAATCAATTTAAAGTTGTAAATATTAATTCTTATTAAGCTCAATGTCAGCACATAATACTTAAATAAGGCTATAACCTTAGTACATGCGCCTTGAGTGCTTAATTTATTACAAGAGACCTCTACAAATTAAATGCAAGATTCAACTTTATAAAGATAAGAATGGTCTACTTATTTTTAGATTTGCCTATATAATTAGAAAAATAGGTTGAAGATAAGAGTGAGCCGCTTTTATCTTTATAAAGTCGAATCTTGCGTTTAGATTTGTAGAGGTCTCTCTTGTAATAAATTAAGCACTCAAGGTGCATGTACTAAAATTATAGCCTTTTTTAAGTATTACGTGTTGACATTGCACTTAATAAGATTTAATAAACCATTCAGTAACCTTTCTCTTGAAAATTGGCTTTTTTTTTAATTTGAGAAAAAAAATTTTGTAAAAAAATTGCTTAATAAAACTAATTATACTACTGTAAACTAACTTTCTTATTTTAAATTAAATGAAATCAAGAAATAGAATGCATTCCTTAAAATAATTGAATTTCTAAGAATTTTTAAATTTGATATCAAAATATTAAAAACTTTCCCCTCATTCTTCCACATCTAAGAAACTACATCACCTACTTAAAATATTGTTGTATCCTATTACTTTGGTAGAAATTTTTAAAAAATTTCAACAAATTATATTAAATTTAACTATATTAAACCTCGATTTTAAAATGTTATAATTTTAAATGGAAAGCAAAAAAAAAAATCTCTATATTGCTTTCTCACGAGTCTTACTTAAAACATATTAAAGTTGTAAAAACAATTTGTAAATTTGATATCAAAATATTCAATATTTTCCCATCCTCTATTTCATATTTAAGAAACTAATTCAGCTACCTAAAATTATTAGAGTCCCATATTACTTAGCCTGGTATTTTTTACTTATGTACTAAATTTGAACCTATTGTAATGAATTTAAATCTATTAAACCTTGATTTTAAAATTTTATTCTAATTTAAATAATAAAAGTGATTACAAAAGCTTACAAACAAATCTACCAACCAACAAACATATATTCTAACTTAAATAAAAGCATTTTAAAACATTATAATGTATAAGCAGAATAAACAATTTTTGGTTTAAAATTAAATGAAAGTGAATGTAAAAATTGTTAATATTTTTAGAAACATTTCAATTTTAGTGAAGTTAACAAAATTATTCATTTCTCAACTTTACTTCATCTAGGAGCAATGTAAATGAAACAAAATTTATTAGAGCCTAAGAATGTTAAATCTATTTTTTAAAGGATAGGTTAGAATCATGTTACAGCTACAGTGTTTTATATGATAAATACATTGTGAAATGCAGATGTGATGTGCTATCATAATAGTTTATCTGCCATCAAAGTAACTTTTTAATTTAACCTGGTTATAGTATTGTAAAATTTGCATTGGTGGGTAGAAAATTAAAGTATTCAACTAATCAAAGAAGCACCTGGATTTTTTATTGTAGAGATATGTATTATCTTGCAAATACTTTATAAAAGTATATCAAAGTGATCAGCAGTAAATGACTCACAATCCATATAAGGATCTGTAAAAAATCATTATGCTAAAGATAAGATTATCTTAGTTTATTGTCAGAAATACTCATGATGACTGTTGACTCATCACTTGACATGATGCTATTCTTTTTCATGGTTTTATATCACAGCACATTTATGCTTTAAATGTTAATCTGTTTACAGTAAAAATATTTCTTTTATTTAAGTATTATTTTGCTGACATCATTTCTTTAACATCTTCCATAACATATTTGAATTAAAACTTTTATTAAATCTACAAGTTTTTTGACAATTTTATATGGAAGCTATGCCAGAAAGACTTTAAATAAATACTTTGTGTCACTTCATGTCCCAGTGAAATGGTTTCAAATCTGTTGAAATTTCATACAAGCTATGATAGCTAATTACTATATTTAGTTTATTTTTCAAAAGCCCTAGTAAACTAACACTAACTGAAATGATACTATTAATAAATGATACTATTAATAATTTTTCATAATAATTATAGTTCATTGTTTTGTAATATTTATTTATTTAATTGTATATAATTTGTTTTAATAAAAAAAATAATAAAAATTATTTTAGATGGGTTTGCTTCATATGAATATTATTAAATTCTCATATTCCTAGATATTTATTAAAATTGAAATCTTTTTTTGTAATACATTATAGTTTTGAAAATATTAATTCTCATTATGTGCATAGTATTATGGATTTTATGAAGTCTTTTGTTTGTAAATATCACATATATGCAGTACAGTTTCCATATCAAAATTGTTTTTTTTTCTTTACAGCATGCAAATTGTAGAATCTTTTTTCTTTGCTTACTTTTATTTTAAATATCCTAACTCATTCAAATTTTTATCAATCCATTGCTTATATAAAATTATAAACAGTATTCTTCATATTTATATCAAGAGATTTGATATTTTTTTTAGTTTTGTGTCAGAAATATATATACATGTAAGGAATTCTATAATTATTATTTCTAATTGTATCCACTGTAGTAAATTTTATGTAACCTGAATCTGTACTAAAATTATAAAATAGTATAATATATATTATTTTGAAATTAAGTTTTAGTCTTGTTTAATATATCAAATATGAATACATATATTTAACTATAGTTTATTAATGATCTTTTTTTTTAAAACTATTAGGTACTCTCATCCCAGGCAATTGTGTGGCTCCTTTAATTCATTCTCTGTCTCAAGAGGCTACCAAGACATACATGGATACTTTTTGAAATTGCTGATGTGTCTTTCATAATGCTCAAAAACTACATTTAAAAAAAGTGCATTTTAAATTGAACATGTGATTTGTGTACTCTCTGAAATTCAATTTGTTTTTGATTGTGTCAAATAATTTTATTTTTACAAGTGATCCTAAATGATTGGATAAAATTACTCATTTTCCATATTCTTCTTTTCTCTGCTTATATTTGCAGCCATTTCCTACCCTGTGAACTGTGATAAAATATATATCAATGAAATAAAAATCCCTTTCTATTTGGCATTAACCGCCCCTAATCCTTTCAGATGGCTGTGAGGTTTTTCATTTTAGTTGTTCATAATTACATTGCACCAATATAGAAACTATGTTATATTTGAACCAATATGCAGCTTTAATGAATTGACCTCTGTATTTGTTACACTTTAGATCTTTTTTTTCTTTCCCATTTTTATTTCCAAAGAGTTTTTGATAAAATTCAAATATTCATCATTGGGTAATGTTTAAAAGAATATGATTTTTTTTTCACCCCCAAAAAATTTCAGTAATATTTTACTTCATATAAATTTGTATCATGATTATTTTTTATTTATTTTGTTTTTCCAAATGTTTTAAATATATATACTTTTATATGTATATATTTGTATATATACATATGTGTATATATATAAATACACACTCCTCCATTCATATATACACATCTAAATGTACATATTTATATATAAATAATTTTTATGTATATTTACATGTATGTGCACACATATATGTGTACACACATTTCTATATATACAAGCATAATTATTAAAAGAGTAATTTTTTTTCTTTTTTTAGAATATATCTTTAGAGCAATAGTTCTCCCAAATTTTTATATGAATACATACCATTCTGTGTATATCACTAATTCAGTATATGTCCTCCCCTCCCCCCTTTTATATACATATTTATTATGTTGTGACAGTTGTAAATCACACACACACATACACAAAAAAAAACATATTGTGATTATTCTGTAAAAAGCTAAATAATAAAAACTGTAATTACATTATTTGATTTTGTATTTAAGAAAATTCTTGTATTAAGATACACAGACTAATCTGTTGTATTCTTTATAAAAGTACTTAATAAAGTTAATCTGTTGATATTTATAAATTGATTGCAATGTTTTTTAAAATTTTATTATTAACATTATAATTTAAATGAGAAAAAGAATATATGGTAGTTATTGATTTCTTATATTTTTTTCCATATCATTTTTAGTTTTTACATTTCAAGCAAAATTATTTTTATCTTTAACAATCACTTATCATTTTGCTTTCTGTATAGAATTTTTTCAGCAACCTTTTTTTATATTATCTTTACATATCTGTTAACATTTAATTTTTTAAAAACATTTAAGTAATGTTTCTTCTATAAAAATATTAAGACATACCTATGGGCCACACTTGTATTATTTTCATTTGTAATTAGATTGTTTATTCTGACAAATATCTTCTACAGAATATTTATAGATGAATGATTAATTTAATTTCTTATTAATTAATATTATTCATCAATATAACACTTTTACAATTGATAGTTATTTTTCAAAACAATGCCTTCATCTAAATTTTTTTTATAAATAGATGTCTATAATTGTCATCTGGCAGTTTATTTTCAAAGGTTTTGAATTATATTATTCAAAATTTTCCAAATCAGAAAAAATTAATTTTCAAAAATATAGAACAGAAATGAAGTGTTGACATCATGAAATTTTCATTTTAAACTTGTTTTCAAAATAAATTTGTTTAAAATAATTGATTCTTCTAATAGTGAAACTGTATGATTTTCATATAATTCCATTAAAAATAAGTTTATTCTTAATATTTAAGACAAAAACTTAATTATAATTCTTTTCAATCAATGATAATTTTACACATAAAATGTCTATGTTCATTATCAACACTGGCCAAGACCCCTTCCCTTTCTCACCAGATAATAATGAACTTGAAATTAGTTATAACAAAATCACTTATGGATATAAATTTTGATTCTCAGGTTTAACAAAAACTGAAAAAGAAGAAGACTAATAAAGTTTCAATTCAGTGTAAAACTAGACACTATTCATTCCATCTTATTTTAAGAATTGTTTAGTTCATATTTTACTGAAAAATTTGTTTTGATTAAATTGTTTTTTCATTTTAAAGGATATTTAAATGATATAAATTTTATAATTGTAAATGGAATAAACACTCCTTACATGTGATTATACAATAATTATTTGTCATTAAGCCTTCAAAACTTGTATGTAATGAATTGTTAGGTGAATACATTATTATTTCAGAAATTATATAAATATCTGATTTGCACAATTCTGAGAAGTTTAATTCTCTTGGACAACAATGGAAGATTTTACTTCAATAGAATATTTAAGTGTAATTATAGGCTGTGTTAATTTTATATAGAGCCGGTAGATGTCACTATGTATGCAATATAGGTTATTTTTGTAATTAAGACATATTGAAAAGGGCAAAAATTTAAAATTTGCCGAAAAGAGCTTTTATATTATTTTTATGTGTTATGATTATATGACTATATTACAGCTATTGTTATATATCATTTTTGTTGTTAGATAAAGATATTTTATTATATCTATGATTTATTTTTAATAGAATTGTATGATGTTATAAGGTAGAATATCAATGTCATACAGAGTACAAACTATTACAATTTTATCTATACATATGTTTGGAGTATGTATTTGGTAAAATAGAAATATTAAATATAGATAGAAATAATAATTATCTATAATTATAAAAATATTTAACAATCAGATATAAAAAGAAACTAAAAAATTTTAAGAACAAGCACAACTATACTGGGACATACTAACTGAATATCGTACCCACCTTTCTTCCAAAATTTGAATTTTGTTACTGAATCATTTATTAAGACAAGAAGTAAACACATTTTTATTAATAGTAATTGAATTTTATTTAATATTTGTTTTATATATTTTTTTTTTCATTTTATAATGATATAAATAAATTGCAATGTATTCTATGGAATTATATATTTTTTAATGTTGTCATTTTGTAATCTTATAAATTTAGAAAATAAGAATAATAAATTTTCTAGGAAATAAGAAGAGTTCTAAAAAGTGAATTAAAAGGATTGATTTGCAGATTTTTTTTTTTTACAAAGAAGTGTTAAATAAAATTATTAATTTTTTGCACTCTAAGAGAAATTTAGAAAAATGGGATATTTTTCAATTAAAGCCAAAATGTATTATTTAAACAGAAAATTTATTTACATATTTGATTTATGCATTGTACAGGCTTAACACCTGTATTTATATATGTAATATATGCGGGATTCGAACTCGGACTTTCACATGATCCACAAACTGAGTACTTATTGCATATATGTGTGGAGATGGTAATCTCGACCAACTGATGAGTGTAGGTTTAGTATGAAATACGTATATTAGTGATTATTTATCTTTTCAACATGTGTGTGATCAGGTGGGTCAGCAATATAAGATGGCTCTGAGAGTTGTGGCTCGTGTGAAGGTCTGAGTTCAAATCCCGCATATATTACATACATAAATGCAGGTGTTAAGCCTGTACAATGTATTTATATAAATAGGGTGTAATAGGTCTGCCTATCCTTTGCATATGTATGTATAAATGGATTATTCTCCTGTATATGAGAGGTCAGAATGACTAAACGTCAACATGGGTAGGATGACAACCTTGGCATAATGGGGGCTATGAACATTCCATCATCATATTTTCAATGAAATGGAAGGCTGAAGAGTTGTGGGTTGGAATAGTTTGAAGCCTATCCATTAAAGTATGAAGATAGGCTATCTTAATATAAAGCTGAGTACTGATTGTATATATGTGTGATGGTCATCTGGACCAACTGATGAGTGCTGGTTTAGCACGAAATACCTATATTGGTGTTTATTTATCATTTTAACATGTGTGTGATCAGGTGGGTCAGCAATATAAGATGGCACAGAGTTGTGGGTCATGTGAAAGTGAGTCCGAATCCGGCATATTTGATTTATGTATATACAATTTCTTTTTAAAAGAAAAGTTGATTATTTATATGTAGCTTTCTGAAAAAAAGAAAAATGGAAGGACTAAATGAATATATATATATATGCAACACTATAAAGTAGTTTGTAAATAATTTGATAATTCTTAATAAAAGATTAATTTTGAAAAATATCATAAAAAAAGAATCTGTCTTTGTATTAGTATATTTTTTGCAGTATTTTGGTGACAGTCGTATAAGTCTTGAGAATTTATTAATGATTTTGTAATAAAAATCAAGTTTTGAAAAAAGAGGTGTGTGTATATTTTTATATATTGTAAAATGAAAAGACGAATTGCCATGTTGCAATTTCAAATCTTAAAAGCACCACTTCAATAAATATTAATGAAGTCAATGCATTTCGTGACAATGAAAACGAGCAACAGAACACAATCTATAAGAAGAGAATAAAGACCTCTTCCAGAGAGTCATTGAGGCAGTTAGAAGTTTTCATTTTACAGTATTTTTTATCCCATCATTATTACATAAAACTAATCCATTGATCTGATATATTGACAAAATTCTCAGGATTTTTTTTTTGTATGTGTATATACGTCTATTAGAGATCAAGACTGGAAACTCGAATTAAAATCTTACATAAAACAATACAAGATTAACAGATTAAATATAACTGAAGATATAATAAAAAAAAAAAAGTAGGTCAATAAGGAAATACTAATATAAATTTTAATTTGCTAACAATTTTAGAGTGTTGAATTGCTGTCCTAAAGCTTGTAAAAAAAATTTTTTTTTAATTAATTTGATTTAATAATTACAAACTAAATGATTTCAGACAGGTTCAAGTTCTTTCATATTACCCTAATATTCAGAGAATTCTCATTCTTCATTAAGCATAATTAGTCATTGCAGAATGTAAAATGTCTGCTTCGTAAAATTCATGGACTGAAAATTTACAACATAAACAATTTCACATTGCTAAAACTTAAAAAAAAAAGTTTCCTCTCACACACAAATGCCAGAATAATTTAAAAATTTATATGGGGAGGGGAACATTAAAACTTATAATAAAAAAATATTTACATTTAAAATTGTAAAATTTAATTAGTTTAAATAAAAAAAGATATCTTACTTAAAAAACAAATTTAAACATAACATTATTGAAATAATTATTACTTTAAAAAAAAGAATTTTAATGAAATAAATTTATCTTTAGCTGAGATTGTGTTATAAACAATTTTTCAATATTAACTAAAAGAATAAAAAATTAAAAGAAAATGATGGCAATACCTCTAATATATATTTTAAAAAAATTATTTATAAAACATGAAAATCCTGAAAACTGCTGTTGAGCCTCTTATTCACATTATCAGTTATTTGGTAATACATTTTTTAAAACCTCATTGATGAATAGTAGTTTTAAACGAAAGTGAACCAAGGAATGTGAGGGTAGGAGGGAAACAAGACTTTAAATGTCTTTAAATAAATGTAATTATTTTTAAAGTTTTGTGGAGATAGGAGATAAATGTTAAGTTTTTATAATTTATTTTTCATAAAAACTTGAAGTTTTTGTTCTTATATCAATTATCTCTTCACTTTTTTTCTAACTTTATAAAGTCTGACAATTCTCATTTAATATTAGATTATTCTTCCACTTCATGCAATCTTTTTTTCATTTCAAATTGATCTAGAAGTTATAAATAGGTAAATAGTCATCAAATGGGAGCTTAGAACTACAATTAGGATTTTTAGCATATTTGCTTTTAGATGCCAATCACTGCTTTGACTGGTCTGAAACCAACCATTATCAATCCACTGCACGATTGAAGGTCTCCAAGTTTAATCCATCTTCTGCAATCTTTAGCTTCTCTTCTCCACATCACCCCTGCACACTTTTTTATTTCATACATCCATCTCACATGTGGTCTCTTTCTGGGTCTTTTACAACCTCTTGGAATCCGGTTTAAGATTTCAACTGTCCATCTATTATCTCTTCTAGCAATATGTCTAGCCCAACTGCACTTCAGACTTTTACTTTTTTCAATGAAGTCGGTAACAACTTTTTGTTCTCTTACCCATATATTGCGTTTTCGATCTCTTCTTGTTACTTCTAACATGCATCTCTCCATACTTCTTTGGATGATCTGAAGTCTCTGTATTGCTCTTCTATTAAGTGTCCAGGTCTCAGATCAATAAGTAAGAACTGGTAAAACATTTATTAAAAATCTTTTCAAATACATAAGCATATTTTCTCTTAGTATCAAATAATTTCTACCAAAAGCACTCCAAGTTTAATTCTATAATTAATTTCATCCATTGTGTTTCCATCTATACTAATAATTTGACCAAGGTATTTGTAGCTGTTAACTTCTGACTCGTCATAATCAATGTTTATTTTCATATTTTAAGAAAATTATTAAACATTACTTGTCTTTTTAACATCTATCTTTAATCATACTTTTATGTGATAACCTCTGCAACATTTCCTGCAGCTCTAAACCATTTGCAAAAACAACTACATCATCTGCAAAATCTAAATGACTTAAATAATTTCCATTTACTTTCACTCCTTTAGCTTCCCATTTTAATCCACAAAATACTTCTTGCAACACTGCTGTAAAAGGTTTTGGAGATATGGAGTCATCTTGTCTTATGTCTTACACCTTTCTCAATGTTGACTTTCCTAGTATCATTATGTAATCTAATTGTTGCTGTTGCATGTTTATAAATATTCTTTAAAATATGATAATATCCTGGATCTATACCTTGATGATCCAATGCTTTAATCACCGAAGAAATGTTTATAGAATCAAATGCCTTTTCATAATCTACAAATCCAAAGCATAATGGCAACTTATATTCATTTGTCCTTTCTATAACTTCTCTCAATACCTGGATATGATCTACTGTACTAAAACCACTTTTAAATCCAGCTTGTTGTCTTCGTTGGTGGAAATCCAATGTTCTCTGTACACGAGTTGTAATTATCTTGGTAAAAATTTTGTATAAAACTGATAAAAGGCTGATAGGTATGTAATTTCTAATACCTTTTTTATCACCTTTTTAAAATATTAATACTGCATTATCCCAATCATCTGGTACATTTTTATCATTTAGACATTTGGTATATAACTTTGGTAAAAAAAATTCTATTTCTTCATCTGTTTCTTTTAATATATCAATTATAATTCCATCATTACCTGGAGCCTTTACTTTCTTCATAAATTTAATTGCATGTCTCACTTCATTTAAAATTCTGGGCAATTCAGAAGATATAATAGATATAGGAAGTACTTGTTCTTTATTACTATATAATTCTTGATAGAAGTCTTTTACCCATTTCATCTCTCTTTTTAATAATAATTCCATCTTTTTTTCTTATTGCAGATATAAATTTCCTACTAATACCAAAATGTTGTTTTACACTCTTGAGTCTTATTCTTTTCTACAGCTTTCCTTGCTAGTTCACAGTTATACTTTCTAATATTATTTTTAACTCTTTTCTGCACCATTTTACAAAATTCGAGATATTCAATCCTTTTTAATGCATCATTTTTGTATATTTTTATATTCTTTCATATATTTTCTAATCAGTAGAAATTTTATTGGTCAATTGCTGCTTTTTTCTACTAGTTTTGTTGCAGTTTTTAAAAGTGTATCAGTTATTTTCATATTAATTATTCATTCAAACCTAAATCATGTTCAAAATCTACTAATACTTGAAACCGATTTGTAAGTTCTAATTTAAATTCCTTAGAATGTTTCTGAAGATTAGGAATATCAACTGTAAATACTATTTTTCTTAATAATTTTTGTCTCTAGTTTTGCATTAACACGTATCTTACTAATCGATGATCATTTCCTGTGCTAAATTTATTAAGAACATTACAATCTTGAAATATATATTGTCTGTTAGTCAAAATATGATCCAATTCTGCTGTACCTTTATTTGGATGCTTCCATATCCATTTCCTTTTAACATTTTTCTCAAAAAACGAATTCATAATATAAAGTTTTTCTTTTTCTGCAAACTGCACAAGTCTATGTCCTCTTTCATTTCTATTACCATAACCAAAATTACCTACAGCACTTTCATTTAATTACCAATTTTAGCATTAAAGTCTCCCATAACAATTTTAAAATGTTTACTCTGATCAAAAGCCTTTTGTACATCCATATAAAAATCTACTTCAGCACTATGAGAACTTGGGGCATAAATCTGAATTATCTGCATTTGGTATCTGCTCTTTTTGTATAACATCTTGCCACTCTGTCCGATATATCATCAATCTCCACAATGTTATTCTTCCACTTTTTATTTATAATAAATCCTACTTCACTTGTATTTCCAATATTTGTGCCTTTATAGTAGAGTACGACCACTTTTTAAATCGTCTCTTCACCTTTTCTTCTAACTTCACAATGTACAATAAATATAAGAAATTTTTTCTAAATCTTGCAATCTTCCTTCACTTGAAAGTGATCTGCAGTTATAAGTACTAAATAAAAAGTCATCAAATGGCAGCCTGGGTCCACAATCAGGGGATTCTTAGCACCCTCTGCTGCCTTGGTTGGTGACTTTACAGCCTCCTGGGAATAAGGGTCATGATTTATTTTTGTCTGCCCATGATTATATGTATATATCTATTGGAAAAATACTTATCATTTACACATATATTCATTCTGCGTTATTAGGCAACTGAGAAGACAGTCCATGGTGTTTCTTGATTTTAAACATGTAAAAAGCCAATAAACTCACCATGCGTGTTGGTGAGCAGCCCATCCATGTTTGTACACCATATGAATAATAGCTGCAATGACAAGAATGTATGGAGTGAGCATTAGGAATTTGCCCTGCTCAGTTCCTTTAAGGCCTCCAAGAGTTTGCTATTAATTAAAAGATCTATTTTAGTTTATTATAAATATAAAAGAATGATCATATGCATTTATTCCTGCCTTTAGTATGACATAACTGATGTTACAGTTAAAAATTACCAGGCAACAGAACAAAACCATGGAGTTTCTTAATCTTAAATTTGGAGAAAAAGGCTATTGTATTAAACTATATTATAATGTGCATTGGTGAGCAGCACATCCATGTTTTTTACCATATGAATAATCACATATCTAATAATTGCAGTGGCAAGAGCATATGAATATTAGAAATTTGCTCTAATATCAGAAAAATAATTATTTAGCACTCCCCAGGACATTCTTTGAACAGAAAGATGCAAAACAACATATAAATAGAACATCTTGAAACTTTAAAGTATAAAATTATTTTTTTTTAAAATTAACCATAATAATATTAAAAAAAATAATTTAATGAAAAGGATGAACTTAGTATGCTGCTGTCAACTTTTAACTTAGTTCCATTTAGTCAGCAAGATTTTTATATCATCATGATGAGCGATTTGCAGTCAATTTCATTTTTTAATTAATAGATCTATGATCACAATCAATCCACATTCCACCAAATACGAAAAAGTGCAATTAAATTTTTTTGTATTATAGTCCGTAATCTAGAACTGTTATAGCCATCTTTGAATTTAAATTCTTCATTTGCTGCTACTTTATCAGTTTTTCTAATTTTGAAAATTCTTCTATGGTTTGTATTGAAAAAGAGTCTAAAATCAAATCAGATGTTTTCAGTTTAAGAATATTTTAAAATTGTTTAATTAAAGTTAGAATGAAGAGTCTCCAAGTGCTGACAATACAATAAACAAAATTTTTTTTTTCTGCCATTGATAAATTTGGAACATACTTCATTTATGCAGAAATTTAATTATAAAAGTGAAATAATGACGTGTTTAATTCAGCTTATTATTTTAGAGCTATAGATTTATTTCATTAAATTTACCAAACAAGTCTCAAATCTTTCATTTTCGGAATGAAACATTGTTTTCTAGAAACTCTTGCACTTAGCTAAAGTTTATAAAACTGATCCAAGGCACATTTTAATAGCCAATAAACAGTAAGTGATTAAATTCATCATTTTCAATACAAGTTGTCCAAACGGCTTGTCATTGAATGAATTACCACTTATTTGATTGATTACTTTAATAATAATTATTCAGTTTTTTTTATAAAACAAATGATGTACCACACATAAATTCAGAACTTTTTTTAAAAATGTGCAAGAAAATTCTTGCAACATCCTATCACGACCGAAGCACCATCAGTAACAACTGACAAGACATTTCGGGGGGGTGTTTGTTTTTAAATAAACTTCCAGTGCTTGAACTAACAATTCTACTGCAATATCAATTTGTAAATTTTTACTAATAATAGTTTTTGTCAAATTTTTTTATTATTTTATAAATTGCATATCTGTGAAAAATAAGGTTTTATACAGAATTGGATCTTTTTAAATATTCACATAATGAGTTAATATTTTGAGCTATTTCACCAATTCTTCCCCCCTTTTTTTTTTATGTTAAACATTGGCTTGTATAGTATAAAGTATTTCCTTACCAATATTATGCAGTTTTCCCAACTTAATAATTAATTAACAAAATTTAGAATCATACAACCATTGTCATCTTGTTTGGATACTATTGAATTACATTTGCCAATGGTCTGCTGTCTCAAAAATTTTTCTTTTAAATGCTTGAAAATAAGCAGAATACTTTCTTATCGACATCAATTTTCATTATAAGTTCTTGTAGATTTGAAGGCTTCATGGTTTTATTTGATAAAACTTTGGCAGATAAATTATATCAGTATATAATTATTGTTTGCCGGTGACTGAATAAAGTCATAGTTTTAAGCCAATAAACATCACGTGCTCACCATTTCTTACAATTGCACATAACTTATTAAAACAGGCAAAATTCACTATACATATTGCCACTCATAGCAAGCTAGAGTAATCAATGGTTGCCAGAAGGCTTGTGTATAAAATCCCCATCTAGTGCCTACTCGTCCAATATCCCCAGACTAGTTTCTGGCTTGTGGTCTTTGTCAGTGAGCACTGCACCTAGATCTAAGGAGCAGCCACCTTTTATCTCTACTCAACTACAAAACTATGAGAGTTAAATTGAAAACACCTTAATATTTTCAATCCAAGCTCATCAGCTTATATAGTCATATAGGTCTGAAGTCAGTTCAGTACCTATATGACTATATACACTGATGAGCTTGGATTGATAATATTAAGGTGTTTTCAATTTAAGTCTCATAGATTTGTAGTTAAGTAGAGATAAAAGGTGGCTGCTAGAGGTTTGCCTTAGATCCTAAGATCTAGGTGCAGTGCTCTCAGAATCCAAGGCTCCTTACTGATAAAAGCCACAAGTCAGAAACTAGTCTGAGGATATTGGATGAGTAGGTACTAGATGGGGATTTTATATACAAGCCTTCTGGCATCCATTGATTACTCTAGCTTGCTGAGAGTGGCAATATGTATAGTGAGTTTTGCCTGTTTTAAGGCCATAGTTCAGATATTCAACATTATATTGTATACATTTTTTATTGTTTTATCTGTAAAAGAAATAAAATTTATGTATTTCTTAATAGAAATATAAAATTCTACAACTATATAAATTGAAAAAGTGCAATTTTTCTCCGAAACAAATTTATAATAGCGGTGTAATTAGAATACTATCCACAACAGCAGTTATAAACTTTTTCATGTGAAATTTCAAAAAATTATAACTAATGAAATAAATAGGATTATTCTTTGTTCAACCTTACATATATGAATGTACTATTAATTGTCAAATATCAAATTTGATTTATCAAGAAATAATTTTTAAAAATGTATCAATATCCAATTAAATAGTTTTAGTTTGTACTTACTTAAAAAAATTTTCTTTATGATCTCATTTTTTATTCATTAATATTGTAATATGAAATATATTAATTGTACACTAATAAATGGTATGTAGTGATAACAGCATGCTATAATTTTATTATTAATATTAGAAAACAAATACATGTAGATTGTGTGTGCTCTGTACAAATTCAAAGTACTGAAGGTAGATTAAAAATTGTAAATATCTTATTGCACTATTGTTATCTGTTTATCACAGAACTCTAAACCAAATTAAATTTCATTTGTGTCATTTATAGTATGGTGTAAACAAAACATACATATACTCCTGCTGATGCATGCTGGACTTTCTGACAATACTTTTTTGTTAAAATCAGCCAGCAAAATTACTTTAAAATTGAATATGCAAAATTAAAACCTTATTACTCTTATAGAACATATTGTGAAATAAGATAGGGTCATTTTCTAATTGGCAATCATATTGCCTATCCAATTTTGGAACAACAACAAAAAAAGACTTCTGCACAAATAATACTTCTTAAATTGTTAATGTATATTTAAAATAAATGATATGTGTCCATATTGATAAACTAAAACTAGCAATTAACTTGATTAAATATTTGAATGATATATATATATACAGCATGTTGATGTGACAAATTATATTCGCTGTGATTGAAAATAAAAAGTATTGTGCTCAAACATCCATGATTTTTTACCATTATCCATGTACAATATACATGCCAAAATGTTTGTAAGAATGCTCCTAGGAAAATTCTATCAATTAAAAACTCTTGCTCTTATCTGTATTTTATCCATAATGCATGCCAAACATATCACTTGAAGAAATAATGGTTTAAATGGTGTCATTATAATACTACCAAACCTTGAACGAATTTGTTCATACAAATCAGATTCTTTCAAACTAAATCATTTATTATCTGCATGAGAACCCTATGTTTCTATGAGCTATAAACTTATTATTTTAAAAAATAGATCTAACAATACCTTTAGCTTTTTTCATATCTAAAGATATATTTAGTTTTCTTTTGTCTGTCTTGCTTACAATTTTAACATTAAATTAAAATAAATAATTGAATTGTTTATTGCTTGGAAGTTCATATGAATTTTGAACAGTGAAAATGACAACTGGGACATGATCTATGAATCGTGTACAAAGTCTGCCAATCTGCATCATATCAGTTTGATAATAAGCATTGACACTATCTTGTTTATAGTAAAGAATAACTAATGAGCTATTTGTATGTATAAATTCTCACAGTTTTATTAAATAAATTTTCAACCTGTCAGATTCTAATATCTCCCATTTTTTTCAGGAATTAATATTTTCTTGATAACAATATAACTTTAAATGAAAACAATAAAGGTCTACTTCACATTATTAAATTTTAATTCGATTTGATATAATTTAAGGACAAAAATCAAAATTTCTCACGAGTGGATTCTATGCATCACAATGTATCTTATTTAATATAAGTAGAATGGACTTTAATGAGCATAGTTGCTTATGTTTAAACCTCAAAGACATGTAAATCAATAAACACCAGAGAAGGTAATTGAACTTCATTTTAATGAATATCCAAAATCCCTTCTCTAATATTGTTTTACCAGATACTTAAAATATTAAGCTTATGAAGTAGATAAACTGAAGTTCTCCTACACATAATAGACCAAATTGGATATCTAATATGAAAATGTTAAAGATTTTTTTGATAAATGTTAGAAAAATCTTATTAAAATATCTATGAAACATTCCCAAACAAAACCTTTTATTATAAGATCTCAACAAAAATAATTTGATTGCACCTATATAAATCATTGATGCTATGCTTTTATACAAATTCATGCAGTTATTTTAATATTAGGACAGACCTTACTTTTCCAACAAGAGACTGAGTTGGATTATTTCTGTAAGCTTTGTTAATAAAAGAATATCATCCTTTATCTTTTTAAAAAAATTGTTTGGCTAGCAAGGTATACAATTATTTTCCAAAATAAATATATCTCTACTAATAAATTCTTAGATTAGTGCTGTAAACTTTGACTTCATTAACTTTTATTCCTTGATAGTTATAAACTTTTTGTGAAAACTAGATGAATAGAATAATGATTACACAACTGTATTTTTATCAACTTACTAATCATCTAGCTATGATAGAATGGTAATTGATGTTGGGTTCAAAAAATTCAGATAACATGGGATAAAATATGATGGATGATTACTCAGATATCTCATGATTATTTTTAAGACAGTAACTAGATTCTCTCATCAATAATGCTGAACAATATTTAAAATCGGTTTGCTCTAGTTACATAAAAGTCTGATATGTTATAATGGATTGAAGTATATGTAAAATGGAGTATGATGATTAAATACAAGAATAATTATGCCTTTTATTGGGAAATGATTTTTTATTGGAGTGGAAAAGTCAAAGAAAGGCTAAAGATGATTATTATATAAATGAAGACCCCTATATTGAAGGTTTAATCAGAGAACAAACTGTTCCCTCTTCAGAGTTAGTTTAATAGGTAAGGCAAAGGGACAATTTATTTCAGACACTGAAATGAGATAGTCACAAAAATAAGATATTTTTAAATTAATAGCAGAAACGTATCTCGATAAAATTAAAAAATGTTAGGAACATTTTAATGTATCTTCCATTGAATCAAACAGAGTTCAGGGATTTTTTTTTTAATCGGGAGTTAAGAAATAAATTATTTCTGATATTATAAGCCAATAAAATATCATGTCTTGATCACTTTTCTAGCAGCATACATTTTCTATACCACTGATTTATTAAAGCTTACAGTAAGGATGGTGAAAGAAAAATATATTTAAGAAATTTTCAGTGTTAAAATTTACAAGTAATAAATAAAGTTCATGAATTTTTGTTGAAAGATAAAACTAAATATGATAATTATAAACTCATTCAATTTGGTTTTAAATGAAACTTGGAAGAAAAAAATCTTTGGGGCAGCAAGTAATGCCACAAAGAATGTCTCTTGTATTTTCATGAAAGTTTATGATGGTGGGATTTTAGTTGTATTTATATATTGTATTATTTCCATCATCTAATATAAGTATTGAATGTCTAGAAAAATTGAACTATTTAAATATTCCAAATACATTCATGCACCATGTTTTAAGAGGTAGTATTTCTCCCCTTTTCTTCAGATATTGCTGGCCTGACTAGTGATAGTACTTGCATGGGAATTTAACCTGGACCCTTAGATTCTTGAATATTGAATTTTAAGGTAATGCTCTAGCCAATTGAGTCATCCTGCCAAAGGCAATAGTCAGTAGAAATTTCATATACTCATCTATGAGGTTCCTTCTGATTTCTCCACTTTTTTCTAAGAGCAAAGTTGATTAATGGTTTCCATATATTATGTATAGTCACACTAGGTTGACTTATGGAGTTGTTCACCATTGTCATGTCAGAGGCTTCTTTAAATTTTCTTCTTTTCTATCCAATATTTTTGTATTTTCCCAATTAAACATATATTCACTGATATATGCATAGTTTTCTACCTTAGATACATTTATTTTTTCTCTTTTAATCATCAGTTTGTGTTCTTGCAAGCACTTTTCAATGGGATGTTAAGTCTCACCAATTTGTTCTTTCACATTCACATGGTATTTCGTAAGTGCAGTTTTTTCTTTTCAGCATTTCAAGTTTAGACTTTGTAGATGTTAGAATTCCTTGTAGTGTGATATGGCTCTGGAAAGCTGTTCTGATGTTGCTTTATTTAAAAAACATAATTTAATGCTATATTCATACTTCATGTGATCTTAACTATTTTTTTTTAAGGGGGGAGAGCTTAAAATGTATTATTACTATTCTATATTTTTAAAATTTTTTATTGGTAAATATGTAGATGTTTTAATTAAAACCACTAACTTTAACTTAAGACATCTACAAATATATTTATGAAAGTAAAATAAAAAAAGAGGAAAACTGAATAATTAAATAATTGTAAGTTATTTTAAAAAATATAGTATAATTGGATAACTATTACAAAAAAAAATCATTTCATTTTAATTATTTTAATTTATATTTATAATATTAAAGAATGGTTTTATTGAAATATATGCTTTAGTTTACATAGAAAGTTGGACAACTATATTTATGTGCATTAATGATTAATAAAGAAAAAATGAAAGACCACATGTGACTGCTACAAATATTTTTTGGCTTAATAATTGAGTGTGTTAATTATAAAATAGCATATAAATCAAATTTATTAGACATAAAATATTGAGAATGATGAAACGAATTCATTAAAGATTCCAAGAAGTCAACTAAAAGTATATATTTTTATTAAAAACACAACAAAATATTATTATTCCTTGTAGATAAAAAAAAAATCAAAATATACATCATTTTAAAAACATAATTAGAGCATTTTAATTAGAAATCTAATTAAAATTGTTTGGTAATAGCCTTGTTTTTTTCCAAAAAACAATGAGTTGTTTATTTAAATACATAATTAATTTACTAGATTATAAAAAACTGGCCACCTGCTTTTAGAATGATTGATGAGGTAATGAGTAGTGATTGTCATTCTTGTTCATTTTCTTTAAAAGTGTTGAAATCGAACCCAGCAAAGATCATTCAAGTTAATATCCAATCATCATGCCAGTCAAAATATCAAGTGCTGCCAATATAAGTATATATGATTAGAAAATGATGTACTCATCATTGCTGTCTTTCCAAAGGGAAATCATATACTTTAATAATTTAAGAAACTGTTATAATCATATATAACTAATACGTATATTGAATAGAGATATCAGCCACCACCAAAAAATATAGTACTGAATGCAGTAAGAATATATGATCATAAGAAGCCTACAACTATAAGTTTTGGTTTATTTATCAGCTAAAGTTTTAATACAATTTATAGTTATAGACTATAAAGCATTACTTATATATAGATATGCACATATTGAATAAAACCATTGTTATGGGTCGATTTAAGATTGCTCCCTGATTATTCTGGATAACTATGTAAAAAGATCTAAAATATAGTAGGAAATTGTCATTTTCTTAAATTGTTGAACATAGGAGTGAGAGGGCAATGCAACTATTAATCAAGAAGTCTTGGTTATTATCAAATAACTTTATATATTGTAAATGACAAAATCTTAGTTTAACCAACAATAAGGAGTTAATAATAGTAATTTTTAAAATGTAAACAGAATATTTACATCATTTTAAATATTTAGATGTGTATTCATAGATAATATCTCGGAGTTCTGAACTTAAAATATAATTCTATATCTGTAAATAGGAATAAACAAATCTAATACTATTTGTGTGACTATAGCAAATCTAATGTTATCTCAGGATTTAAAATATTTGTGTGATAAATAAGACTTAATTTTTTTTTATTCAGTCTTAAATCTTTATCATTGATATGGCTAAATAACAAAGAGTATTTTATTGCATTTAAACCATACCTTACAACAACTAAGCATTATTATATAAATTATATGTGCTAATATTAGTGACAAATATCAATAATGTTACTTCTAAAACAGTGAACCTTTAAATAAACATAGTATAATATGTGATCATAAATTACGAGTTAGATAATGAATGCAAAATTATGAAAGATGAAAATCAGATAATTTAGTTATATAAAATTAATTTATTTTCAAACAAAATATGAATATGAAATGATAAAAATATATAAATACAACAATAATAAAGTTCTCATCAAACTCTATATCTAAAGCTCTCTGACTTTTAAATATAGGAGATTTATTCCAATCTATAGTGTGCTAAAACAAAAAGTATAGGTGTTTCTGGACATGTTGTGGAATGAAGAATTATATTGGAAAAAGTTGTTAGGCAAGTGTTAAATAAAACTTAAGTACTAATTATTAAGTAACTAATACAAAACAATTTATTTGATCTTTCTTCATTATTGTATAATCAGTTTCTCAAACTGGGCATTTCTAATATATAACCTTAATCCGTTTTTTATAAAATCTTTATTTTTGTACAATGCTTACATAACACCCATCAACATCGACAGTTTCGATTGCCCCTGCAATCTTCTTCAGAACTATAAAATATATACACATAAATATAAATCACACAACTATATATAAATTATATAAACCTTATAAAATCCATACATATATATATATATATATTCATAAAAATACACAAACATACCTATAACTTGTATATCCCTTCAAATACATGAATACTAATAAAATAATTTAAATCTTCTAACACCTTAATTTTAATCTTTTCCCTTTTCTTTTTTAATAAAATTCTTTAAATTTTTTTATACATTTAATATACCTATTTATTTTTTATTCATTATTATTATTTTATTTTTTCTTCGTATATATATATTTTTTTTATTATATTTTCATGCTATTATTTTATATCCTTCAAATAAAAAAATAATAATAATGAGTAAAAAATAAATAGGTATATTAAATGTATAAAAAAATTTAAAGAATTTTAATAAAAAAGAAAAGGGAAAAGATTAAAATTAAGGTGTTAGAAGGTTTAAATTATTTTATTAGTATTCATGTATTTGAGGGGATATACAAGTTATAGGTATGTTTGTGTATTTTTATGAATATGTATATGTATGGATTTTATAAGGTTTATATAATTTGTATATAATTTATATATAGTTGTGTGATTTATATTTATGTGTATATATTTTATAGTTCTGAAGAAGATTGCAGGGCAATCGAAACTGTCGATGTTGATGGGTGTTATGTAAGCATTGTACAAAAAATAAAATTTTTATAAAAAACGGATTAATTAATTAATTAAGGCAATGCAATAAAGGAACAAATTAAGATTAAATAATTCATTGAAGAATATATAACCTTTATTCATTTTTTTCAAAGATAACATATTTACCATCTAAATCTGAATTATATAAATACCTATGGCATTATAAATTTACTTGACAGGTTAGATATACAAATTACCAGAAGGCTTTTCCTCTACTGGATGATTATACAATATTCTGATAAATATTTCTGACCACAGAAGTTAAAATATACATGGCATTACACAGGATATGTCTACCCAAATTAAAATTATAAATAAATATAACATGTTGTTAGAAGCTTCCTTCTATTAAACAATAATATTATTTACATATAAAATATTATTGCCATGAATATAATATATAAGTCTACCAAATTCTTAATATAACTTTTAAAGTACTTATACTTAACAAAACGTAGGGGTAGCTCACATTTAAAATACTTTCATATAATGTAAGGCAATAGTGATAAATATAGCTTTTACACTGTACTATTCAGATATTATTAATTATAATAATCAAATTTAACCACAACCTTTCCAGCACAAATTACACACATACCTAAGTCATCAATATTAAAATCACTCAACCTATAATTTCCTGTTTAATCTGCTTTCTTCTGAGACTGTTTATTTTATAGAAAATAAGGAAAATATATAATAACAGCACAAAAAATTATATATTCTGTTGTCTAAATTTCATTAAAAGTCTTAAGTTTTCACAAAGACATATTTAAGAAATTTTATTCAAGCAAAGTTTTTTTTTTTAACAATTTGAAAAATTGATTTAAATCCTTCAGTGTTTCTAACATAGGAAATCCCAAAGGATGATCTATGACTTAATTCATGCAAATAAGGAAGGTGATGACAATTTTTTTATCCTTTTGAATGAATCCATTAGTGTAATAAATTTTAAATATTGAATGAGATCAAAACAATTTTTTTTTTTCATTTCTAAATGAGTTTTAATATGTAATTAGTAGTTTTCCCTGGAAGTAAAATCCACAACTATTGACATTTTCTTGAGGAAAAAATATTTAAAGAAAAATATTTTATAGAAACTTGGTTTTAAAAAAACAACAAATTATCTAGTATGCATGTGTTTATATAATAATTATTTCCTTAACATTTACTTTTACCATATTAGCAGATAAGTAATTGAATTGAATTGTTGGCATTCCTGAAGCAGTTTAAAATTACCATTTCAAAAAAATTATTTAAATTCCATTTGTCAGTACATTTTAGGCTTAAGAAGACATATAAGATATTTTAGTTATTCATTTGGACAATCTTGAGGAATGCATTTGCTATAAAATGGGGCAAATGATTTGTAAAAGTCTACTCGATGCTCAAAAAACAAAAATTAATATGGATAAATTTAAATACTGACTGCAGTTTAATCAGCAGATGACTAGCAATGAAAAAGATTACTCTCATTTATGTATATTTGTAGGTTTTTACCATGTGACTGATTTCATTGCCATCATCACTCAAATTTCTTTTTAGCTTTTTTACACGAGTTTTCTTGCAAGCAATCGTAAAGTTACTTGCAGATGATCATAGTTTTTGAAAAAATTTTAGTACCCATTCAATAAAATTATTTTAAAATTACAAAAAAAAAAAAAACATTTTAAAACATATTTAAATAAAATATATACTTTAATAAAATGAAATATACAAATTATAATGTTAGAATATTTAAATTACAAGTATTAAATCTTTTTTTAATTTACTATTGTTTTTAGCATAGATTGCATTTTATTAAAATAATAATTTCAAATCTTTTAAAATAGAACCCCATTAAATTTAAAAGACATCAGAGAAACAAACATTCATGCATACATTCAAATCATTTTACAGTATACACATATATTTTATTATTGTATTTTCTCTTTTAAAACTTAACTTTATCCACGTATATATCTTTAAAATTTAATAAAAAACTGTGATTTTTAAAATTGCTATACAAATCTTAAAAGCTAAAAAAAATACATATCTTGGAATTGTAAAAATGTACTTTAAATGATAAACTTGAATAATATTATTTTTTTTAATAAGCCAATAAAAATTTTGAAATTATGTTTATTACTATTATTTCGGAGATATCAAAAATCCATAATATATAAGCAATTAAAACTTTGTTAGCAATTTACAGAAACAAGTTGCCAAAATAAATCTGTATAAATTGCCCAAATGCAATAAATATTGCATTAGTGCAGTACCAAAGCATAATTTATCAGTGTTTTTATAAATAAAGACTTTAAAACAAAAATTATTACATATTTTAATATTTATTTTGCTTTAAAAGGCATCATCTGCATATATGTTTTCATAAATGAATCTTGAATTAAAAATGAAATGAAAAAAATGTCCCTAAAATTATGCCTATTTAAAAGAGTAGCTTCTTAGCTCTCTTTTCAAATATAAATTATCTCTTCAGATGATTACACATTTGATTATCACAACAGTAAATCATATCATGGATAAAGGCAGCAAAATATTACAGTCAAAACTCAATCAGTTATTTTAACTTCTACATTACACTATATAAATCAACAGTTACTTTCTAGAACTTTGAATTGACTTTCAAATGCCATTCATATTTGAATTCTGGAATTGATAAATCATCCTGAATTGTAGCATTGGATAATGCATCAAAAACAATATTATCTAATTGCAATTTGTCATTTTAATTTCTACATTACATTATGTAAATTAACAGTTGCCTCACTGATCTTTAAATTGATGGTTGTACTACATATAATATAGGTGTGTATTTCCCAAATATATATATATATATTACAACATTGTTAATTGCGTTTTTAGCACTGTTGTTTCAAACTGAGTATTTTTCATCATATATTTTTTCTCTCAAAATGCTATTCATTTTTGAATTGTAGACTTTATAAATCATTTTTAATTGTAGCATTTGATTATCACCAACAGGAAATCATATCATGGATAAAGACAACAAAATATTATGGTCAAAATTCAATCAGTCATTTTAACTTTTACATTACACTACATAAATCAACAGCTGCTTTTTAGAATTTTGAATTGACTTTCGAATGCCATTAATATTTGAATTCTGGAATTGATAAATCATCCTGAATTGTAACATTAGATTACTATCAACAGTTAATCAGCTCATGGAATAATACACTAAAACAATACTGTTTTATTGCAATTTGTCATTTTGAGTTCTATATTATGCAATGTAAATTAAGAGTTGCCTTGCTGATTTTTGAATTGATGGTTATATAGCATATAATTTAAGTGTGGATTTCCTAATATATATGTTAAAGTTCTCAATTTTGATAACAAGAGGAAAACTTGGTTGCCAGCCATTGAAAGTTATGGTGATTTTCATTGTGATTTATGTTGAGATTGGGGCAAGTGTTTCACTCATTCTTCCCACCGGGGTGGGTGAGACTTGTGGGTGGGAGAGTCCCAAGGCCTTGGGTCCCAGCCATTGGAAGTCCAGACGGGTGCTTTGGGGATCATTACTGGCATTAACCTTCTCATTTTGGTGAGGTATGATGTGTTTCATTGTGCTCTGGTTTCTGTATTTTGCGGTGTGAATCAGCAGTTACTTTACAACATTGGAATTGTATCAATAGTTATCCATCTTATGGATGAATGTTTCTAGATTTCACTGGATAAATTATGGACAAATTCAACCTGTCAATTGGTTTTCTGCAAAAGACTTTATAAATCAAAAGTTACTGTGTAAAAATGTGAAGTGTTCTTCAAATTGAACATAATGTGTACCAGCCATTGAAAACTTAGAGATTGCTGCTGTGATTTTACCTTTTGTTTCAAACCACTGTTTGGTGCATGTTTTTTGCCTGGATGGGGGAGTCTCTGGAGCCTAAGTTCTAATTTTCGGGCCAGCTGGAATGAGGGTGTGAGGGGATCATTACTGGAATAGATTTTCTCATTTCTGGGTGATGGGGATGATGGTGATTGGAATTTTGTATTGCACTGTGTAAATCAACATTTATCTTGGATTGAGCCCCCCACTGTCACTCATCTTTCCTGTCTAGATGGGGGAATTTGGGGGTTCCCGGGGCCTAAATCCTCTGAGGGCAACTGGGATGAGGGTATGAGGGATTGTTTCAGGTGCTGTTTTTCTTCTTCTCTGGACAGGGGGATGTGTGACCATTGTGGTTTCAATTTCTCAGTTATAATATGTGAATCAACATTTACTGAGTAAAATGATGAGTTAAACTTTGTGTAGCACATGATATAATCATGTAAACTCGAAGATTTGTAACAAGATAATAAACATCATCAAACTTTTTTCTTCTTTGAATACCATTTAATGTATCCTATTTTTAACCTTATCATACGAGTTGTAACCAAATTACAGAATAAAATTTCCTATATTTTATATAAAAAAAACTATTTTCATTTTTAGAAAAGGGACTTCATGAAATATGATTGTTAAGTAGTATTGTCATTTTAATAGCAATTTCATGTATTAATAAATTTAAAATTAATAATTTAATTTAAACATATATAAATTCTTTTTTATTTTATAATAATGAATTTTTTTTTTTTCAATTTTTTATATGCTATCTTTCTGGAACACATATTTCATCTTTAACATCATGTAAACTGAAGTTATTGTAAAAAGTGCATCTTCCACTAAATGTATAAATATTTTATATAGCACATATGGAAATCATACACTTAATTCAACTATAAAAAATATTAGTTATTGTTATAAGACAAATGAAGCAGAAAATATAATTTTTATATATTAAAATAATAATTATTTTAGTAAATAAATATTTTTAAATCTTTTGTTTTTAAATATTCATATTTTCATGATAGAAAATGCATAATTATGTTATACCTTTATTTATATAAAATAATTTTTATTTCTGAAGACAAAAAATATTTTTCTATCAAATGTAAAAAATGTGAATAACTTCACAATACATAAAATTATATATAATAGTATAGAATTGTTTTTAACTGAATGCAATAAGAGTAAATAAAAAATCTGTGGATTGTCATCTAAAACAAATATAAATAATAAAATCATCAACAGACATCCTTTGAGAATCGATTTTAAAAAGGCATAGTATAAAATCTTAGGTTAATCATTAAATCAACACCAATCATGAGAATAATAATACAAAGAAGCCAGTATCACTAATTCTGCTGCATATACGTAAGTACTAAAATAAGAATATTATATCTAAATATATATCAAATGCTACAAAAATTTATGGGGGATCATTAAATCAATACTGGTTATCATCAGTGCTCTGGGCTAAGTGATATTTGTACTAAGATACAAATAGTAATCACCATCAGAAAATATAAAGCGTGTGAAATTTAAGTGACTTTAATTATTTTCATACACACATCACAAATACCATTATGTTCAGACAAGCTTCTTGGACAGCAATCAATTCTGTTGAATACATATGCACGAGCAGAGATAATATATCCACTACTAAATCAATCTAGTGGAATTTTAAATGATGTAAAGAATATATATATATATATAAACAAACTATTTTTGGTATAAAATCAATATTTATCATTAAATAATTATCACAATGACTAAATTTGTATGTATTCTAACACACATGACCACCATTTATGCCTGCACAACCTATTTATACAGAGGCAAAACTCTTTATACAGTAGCACCATTCAGTGCAAGTCAGAGTAATCAATGGATGCAGGAAAGCTTGTGCGTAAAATCTCTATCTGGTGCCTACTCACCCAATATTCTCAGACTGGTTTCTACTTTGTGGCTCTCATCAGTGAGGTGGCTGCTGGAGGGTTGCATTAGATCCCAAGATTTAGGGGCAGTGCTCTCAGACCCAAGACTCTTCACTGATGAAAGCCACAAGCTAGAAACTAGTCGAGATATTGGATGAGTAGGCACTAGATAGAAATTTTATGTACAAACCTTCCTGCATCCATTGTTTATTATGGTTGAACTGAATGGTGTTACTGTATGGAGAGTTTTGCCTCTGTATATCCCACCACATTAATAGTACATAGATTAATTATGACCTCATAGATATATGAATATTTAATTATTTCTATTTTTCTCATATACAACTTTTTGGAAGCCTTGTTTCTAAAATTCTTCAATTTAATTTAATTATATGTCCTACTTCTTTATTAATATTATACTAATATGAACTACAAATTATGAAAATCCATTCAATATAGCTAGAAAATTTTATCAGTGCACTATCTAATAGGCTGAACATTTTATTGTATTAACGATCATAAATAAACTTCCTAACACTTGCTACAAACTTTTAATTAAACATCTTTTTACTGTTAACAGATAGATTTTCCATTTTAAACTATTTACTTTCTACATATATTGATGTACAATCTTCAATTATAATGTAAATTCTAAAATTGTAAATGGACAGTACCCAAAGGATATATGATAATCAAAATAAAATTAATCACTCTTGAGAGTTTCAAGGTTCTAAAAGTGTCTGGTAAATTTATCTGTAATATTTAAAACAACTTAACAATAATATTCAGCAATAAAGCAGTTAAGTTCTAAGGATGATACATATTGTTATATATATTCATCTCTTCATTAAATCTAAGACTTTCTTTTCATATCTGTCTCAACTATTTTTAATATTAATTTGCACAAATGCAGTACTTCTCCATTATAATTTCATATTTTGTCATATATCTCTACTTGTATTTAACAATATTTCTTATTAATAATCTAATCCTTATTTAGTTTTTACTATTTTAATTACAATAGTTTTTTTTCTAATTATTTATATAACTATACATGTATAAATATAGATATAAATTATTTAAGTTTTTTATTTATAGATTTAAATAAACAAAGTTGCTTTAAAACTTAATTATTTCTTTTGAAACTTTTCTTATCTTGTAACTTTTAATTTTAAGATCTTAAAAATGCAATCATTTCTTTTTTTAAATTTTATCCTTTTTGTTTTAATATTTATTTCTACAAATGCAGATGGTATTGAAATCAAAGTGAGAGTTCAAACCTCTCAAGCGTTTAGCCAATCAGATCGCAAATACTGGGTTAGAGAATTTAGCAAGAAAAGAGCGGTTCCACTCTCTTCTTTACTTGTCTGTCTATATATCCAAGTCAGTCCAAAGTACTTAGATCTGCAAGCATGAATCTTAAATATCTTCACACTTAACTCACTGAGTTCTAATTATAAACATACAGTGTGAAATCTTTCGATTTACTATGCAGTAGTTTTTAGATGTTATAACTTGCAGCAATATATGTAAATAATATTTATTTCTACAAACGCAGACGGTATTCAAATCAAAGTGAGAGAGTGCAAACCTCTCAAGCATTTAGCCAATCAGATTGCAAATACTGGGACAGAGAATTTAACAAGAAAAGAACTGGCTTGGATATATATACAGACAAGTAAAGAAGAGAGTGGAATCGCTCTTTTCTTGTTAAATTCTTTGTCCCAGTATTTGTGATCTGATTGGCTAAACACTTGAGAGGTTTGCACTCTCTCACTTTGATTCCTTTTTGTTTTGTAATCTTATTTAAATACATAAAATAGAAATCTGTAATAATATTTCTATCTTATTCAAAAGTTTCAATACCAGAACAATAATCTTATATTTCTTTTTAATTCTAAAATTATTTTTAAAAAATTTGACTAAAGCATGGTAGCTAAAAATGTTTAGCTACCATGCTTTAGTCAAATTTTATAATTTTAAATAAGATATAATAAATCTCAACTTATTAACTCTTTTCAACAAACTATAGTAATTCTTAAACACTAGTTGACTAAGTTTGGTTGAAAAGGTAACCAATTAATAATATATACTAATTAATAGAACTGAGCTACCTTTCAGCATACACTGCCAGAATCATCTCAGTGCTACTAATTAGTTTATATTATTAATTAGTTACCTTTTCAACCAAACTCAAAGTCAACAATGTTTAAGAATAAGATATAATTCAATATTATATATAGAGCTCACAAATAAGCTCTTTGCAGAATAACCCCAACCCCAGACTGGTTTCTGCTACTGGCTTCCTCAGTGAGGTGCTAGGATATTCAAGCATTAGATTAAAAATACCAGGACAAGCCCAGCACTTCATCTAATGGATAACTATTAAGTAGAAAATCTGAAATTTTCAGAAATTCATATTTCTTCCAATCCAGCTATTTAACTTAAATAGCCATGTGGGACTGAACCCAGTTCAGATACACCATATATTAATAACTTTAGCAATATAAAATCACCAAAGCCTTAATAGCAAAAAATAAAATTACAAAGAAATCAAGTCATATGACCTAATTTAACAAGCTGGTATTACAAATGTTATAAACAGAGTTTGCAAATAAGTTCTAAACAAGCTTTGCAGAATATCCCCAACTCCAGACCGGTTTCTGCTACTGGCTTCCTCAGTGAGGTGCTAGGATACTCAAGCATTAAATTAAAAATACCAGGACAAGGCCATCATTTTATCTAATTGATAACTATTAAGTAGAAAATCTGAAATTTTCAGACCTTCATATGTTTTTCAATCCAGCTATCTAACTTAAATAGCCATATGATTTCATTGTAATTTTGTTAATAAGGCTTTGGTAATTTTATATTGCTAAAGTTATTAATATATGGTGTATCTGAACTTGGTTCAGTCCCATATGGCTATTTAAGTTAGATAGCTGGATTGGAAGACATGAATGTCTAAAAATTTCAGATTTTCTATTAAATAGTTATCCATTAGATAAAGTGCTGGGCTTGTCCTGGTATTTTTAATCTACTACAATATTATAATTTCAAAATTAATTATATATTATTTTAATAATGTCCAATTATTTTTGTCAAAAAACAATTATTTTAATTGATATTAAAAAATGTTATCAAAATAAAAGCCAGTGTTTAAAATTCTGCAATTCTTTTCAATTCAGAGGTTCAAAAAATTTTGAGTTTGGAAAGGAGACTCATAACTTAATTTTTCAGACATAAAAGTTGAATTACTAATATACATTTCAAGATTTGAATGAGATTGAGGAGATTCCTTGATTATTTATTCAGACATCAATAGTGTACAAAATACATTTATTAAAATTTATAATACATTAAAATTTGTAGGAATTTCTGAAATACTTATATGCAAGTAATTCCAAATGAATTTGAAATGACTGTCTACAATATATAGACTTTCTTCAAAATGAAACAAGAGAAATATGATAGCAATGTGAGAAATACCTCATTCGGCTTTTCCTTCTATTTTCTCATGTGATATTGGATAAATTAAGAAAATTAGTTATTTACCTTTCCAAAAGGTAGATAACAAACTTTATATATTGTTTTTCAAATAGGGATTAACTTTAGTTTCTAATTAAAATAACCATATAACAAGTATTTTAATTAATAAAAAAATTCTGTAGAACTTTTCTTTCCTTTTTTTAATATAACAGATATATCTAAAATATATTATTTGGATGAATTATAAACTATACTTATAAAAAAGGGAAAAAAAACTTATTTTAAATTTAGTTTAAATAAAAAAATCAAACTTTTAATAATTTATTTTATAATGAAATTGTTATATGTTTATAATAATGTATTTGTATACAAACACATTAAACAACCTTTAATTAATAATTTTTTTTTTTTTACTTTATTTCAATTTCTAATTTTTCATTTCTTATTTTAATATCTAGTGTATGTTCTTTAATTTTATAATCATGAAATCCATTTCACTATATTTACAAATCTCCACCAGCAAGAAGATAGCTAGGGAATACCTTTAAAAATAAAGTGAATACTTTTTTTTTAACTTTGAATAAATATTTACTAAAAATATGTTAATAAAATACAATTTTATCCTAATCATTTAGCAAAAAACAAAAAAATGTGTCACTCATTACGTAAGTTTGCCCATGCTCATAAAAATAAAACAAATTTAGAAAAAAACCTATGAAAGCTATATAAGTCAGATATTTATAAAAAGTAAAATAAATAAGTACCTAACAACTAAAAAAAAAAAAAACTTAATTTATTGCTATCAACAATATTCAAAAAAATCTGCTAAAATCTATAATATGCATCAGAATAGTATTTTTAAAATTACAGTGCATCAGGAAACAAAACTATAATATAGAATATCATATTTTAGATTACAGCTGTTCAACTGATAGAAATCAGAATTTACAGCAAGCAAACAAAAATAATCACTTCATAATAAGCAATCAACCTATATGTAATCAGTACACGAAACACTCCAGAGAAGCATTTGTTTGGAACAATATACACAGAGGCGACTCTCCATAGAATAGTGCCATTCAATACAAGCCAGAGTAATCAATGGATCCAATATAAGATGTAGACATGGTTTTTTTATTTTTATATAAAACTAGATTTAAATAAATAATATTTTTTATTAATCATTCATTAGACTAGAGATTATGCAATAATGAATAGTGTTTCTGTAGTATAATTTTCAACACACCACTCTCACACAAGGTAGGAATTGACTTCTATCAGCTTTTAACACCTTATGGAGGAATGTCATCATAAACATATGACCAAAGACATGTAAAAAAGATCAATGATGCCAAAATTCACATTTCATGCTGAACCATCACTCATCAGCTGTCCCAGATCACAATCTCTTACACAGATCTTTATCATTGTTCAGTATATATAGATAGCAAATTACTACAGTTTATTTGATAAGTGTCAAACATGCTGCCCTCATAACTTTGACACAAATCATTAAATAAAAGTGTATTAATAATTTTTATTAGTCATTCATTAGGCTAAAGATTATCCAGTAATGAATAATACTGCTGTAGTATAATTTTTATCATAGACATAAGGTAGGGATTGATTTTTATCTGCTTTTAACATCTTGTGGAGGAATGTAATTATAAATGGATAAGTAATTAGTACCATTTATAAGGTACTCATTACTTAGCCAGGCTTGGCCACTTGATGGCGTTCTGGCTAGCCAAGAACACCTACAACTGCCATTTATGCAACCTAGACTTACGGCTAAGAAAACAGTTCTGTTTATCTTAGCCATTGTAGGCTGCTTGATGGCATTGCACAGAAATATTATGGCCTGTTTTGTGCTTCATGACACTTTATGCGAATTCAGCAGTACTAATTATTTAGCCAGGCTTGATCGCTTGATGGCATTGTTGCCAGTCAAAAACAATACAATGCAACATTACCAGGCCGTGATTTTTTTGCTTATATGGCAATTTTTAGCTTTATTTTCAAAGACATGTGAAAAATATCTGACCGCCAAAATGCACAATTCATGTTGAAACAGAAATCATCAATTGGCCCAGACCACAATCTCATACATATTTAAATTTTAAGAGTCCAAATGCTTTAAGAAAATTGAAGATCTATAATACGGGTAAAAGTTTTATTGGTGAAACAGGTATTTTGCATTAATATTTTTCCTACCCAATTTAAGTTTTTACAAAAGGAGGTGAAACAAGGAAATATATACTGTAATTGATTATAAATTGAAACATATAAAATTCAAGAGATATCTGTAATTGGAGAAAATGTTAAAACAACATCTGATTTATATATTAGATTGTATTGATTGAAGCATTTTTCAAAAAATGGTAGTCCTGATGTTAATAATAAGAGAAAAATGAAAAATGGAACTTCTTTTTAAAAAATGTACCAATATTGAAAAGTTAAAGATGATAAAAGTAGATTTTGGATACTATTATATAATTATTGCTTTAGGTTATGAAAATACACATATATATCATTAGAAAAAAAGCAATTGTAAATTTATGTATTAAAAAACAGATATAAATTTTAAAAAAATATAAATAAAACAATGGATATTATTTAATATAAATAATTTATAATATAATAATTTGTAAGTTAAAAAATCTATTGAACTAATGAAAATTAAACTATATATTTATAAAAGGAAAATGTAAAATTTACTAAGGCAAAAATAATTGTAAATATTAAAAATGTTGAAATATTGAAGGAATAGAAAATTATTATTACTACAAAAATGACTATCTACTTTAAGAGATTTCATAAAATGTAAAATATTGAGAGGCAAAATTATTTAAAGCACAAATAGAAAAGAATAACTGATTAGGAGTTAAACATTGACAGGAGTTTCTTCTTGGGAACTATAATTATTCATTGTTGATTGCAAACACAAGAATCCAATTTCTTTTTAATCACTTGCAATCTATATTCTTCTGTTCTCATCTCTTTTAATTTCATGTCTGCACATGTTAATACTATCATTTGTTATTTAAATATTTTATAGCTTGATATTTTTTGCACTATGGATTATTGTCCTTTCACATAATACCAATGTTAGTTCAAACTCTTTCTCTTGTTACTTAGTGGACATGGTCTTTATAATTATACACATTCCTTGATTTTACTAATAATTACTCATGTGTACTTTAAGTCTTCAAGTCTTTAGAGCATCCCAATTTTTCAAGACTGATCAAAAACCAACTATAACACTTTCATTTGATTTATAGTTCTAGTTGTACTTAAGTGTGCATATTGTATTTGACAGAAAACAATGTACTTAATTTAGTTAAGAAAAACAAATAATCAGAATCCAACCTATAGAAACATATGAATGAAGTAATGGTTCTTTATTTTTTCTATTAGTTAAGTGAAATAATTTAAATTTGTGTTCAATAAATTATAGTGAAAATAAAACATAATTTTCTATAAAAAAAAACATTGTTTCAGCATCATGTAATGACATGTAGGTGATATAATAGGGCTCATGTATTTATAAATGGAGCACCTGCATATTACCAAGAAATATGTAGAAATTTATAATCAAGATGAAAAATCTATCAACAGGATATTATCACATAAAATAATACAGACTGTAATGATACCTTCAAACTTTTTTTATATTTGTAAAATAATATATAATGAAATTATTTTTTCACTGGATAAATTTCACTAAGCAAACTACAATAGATTAAATTAGTTCAAACATTAGTAATTTTGTTTTATGATAGGACATAAATGTGCCATTAGTCTTCTTATGGATATTTCCTGAAAGGGACCACTACCAAGGTAATATAAAAACATGTTTTAAACTTTCAAGCGGTTGGATGCTGTGTTAAGAAGTTTATAAGAAATGCATTTTGAATCAAGCTTAGTGCTTTCGAAGCCTACTTATAGCCTTATATTCATAGCTTGATTCAAAGCATATTTATTATAAGAAATGCATTTTGAATCAAGCTTAGTGCTTTCGAAGCCTACTTATAGCCTTATATTCATAGCTTGATTCAAAGCATATTTATTATAAACTTTTCTTAAGCTTGATTTAAAATGCATTTATTACAAAACTTTTCTTAACGCAGTGTTCAAGTGCTCAAAACTTGAATTTGCAGTTGGATAAAAATGTAGCTACTTTAGTTAAAAACAAGTTTTATATTTATATTTAATTTTTACTTTTAACGTACAATAACTTTCTTGAAATTTCATCAACTCCCAAAATTCTTCAATGACTTTTGAGAGATTGCAACCTATAGTTGCACACCACTAATGTAGATTATAGTCAATAATTAAAAGAAAAATATTAAATTAGTTTCACTATAACCATATTTTTCATATAAAATAGTGGTGGAAAAATTATTTTTACCAAGCAGAACTTGATCAACAATATATTAATGAACATAATCATGAAAAATTACCTACAAGATCTAAAAACAACGTTAAGCACCTAACAGCAATAACACTAGTTGTTTCAAAAAACAAAACGAAAAATGCAAAACCAATTCCATCCTTAATTGGTTGTTTTCTCATTCACCGGCCTTCACCCAACAAAAGAGGAATTTTTCTACGTTATAAACACAGAAAAGTCCTCACGTTATGTTGGACAGAGGAGGCGGCGGCGGCGACAGAAGACAACACAAAGAGACTTCTTTCTATGATAAAACACAGAAAGAATTCCCGACGGCTGCCCGTTATGGCTTTTTTTCTACACTAAAAGCAAAGAGAAAAAAATGCCTTGATCGGCTGCCGTAGTAGTCAATTTTGTTCATCATTTTCTCGTAATAGTAGAATATCTATTTTCTCTGTAGTTTCGTGTGAGAGTGTGTGTCTTTTAAGCAGTCGTAGTTTTTTAAAATTTGATAAAACGTCTATTTTTTTTTAATGTGTTGTACCTTACTTTACTGTTGTAAGTTTAGTAATAATGTCCTGAAGATTCCATTACGAAGGGGTAACCCTCAAAAATTGCTTTTAAGGGTGCGAAAGGGAAAAAAAATTAAAGGATCACGCGAAAAGTACCGTTTTCGCGAGAATTCGTCCGTGACCAGTTACTTTCGCTATATATATACGCACAAACAAAAACAACCCACTGTCTAATTATTAGGAATTACTTGTCCGAAAAATAAAATTAGTCGGGTATTATTTTTTTTTTTTGTTTTGTTACATTTATTATTTCAAAATAAGATTAGTTTTTATATCTACACACTAACAAAAACTACCCAGTTTTTGATTAATTACTTGTCTTTAAAAAAAAAAAAAAGCAAATTCAACGGGGTTTGATTTTTTTTCAATGGAGTCTTTGAATTACGGTTTGTTTGTTTTTATATATACACAAGATACCAAAAAAAAAAAGAAACCCACTTTCTGATTAATTACTGTCAAAAGAAACGCAAATTAGTCGGCTATCATTTTTAAATTTAGTATTTCAATAACGGTACCCTTTTTATATAGACAGAGTTAACAAAAACAACCCACTTTCTGATTTATTACTGTCCGTCCCCCGTCCAAAAAAAAAGAAAACGGAAATTAGTCGGGTATCATTTTTCAATCGAGTCTTTTAATGACGGTCCTTACTAATAGTAGTCGGATATCAATTCTAAATTGTAGTATATAAATTACGTTACTTTTGATAGATTTAGAATTACGTCTTGCTTATTTAATAAAATGATTGATTTACTCTTGATCAAAAATACCGTAACTTTAAAAAAAAAAAGACAAACATAAAGTCCAAAAAAAAAAAATGAGAAAAAAACCCGTAACTTTAAAGACACACACAAACTCAAAAACAATCTAAGATTAATAAACATTGACTTATTACATCTTGCTTTTGAATCAAATTATTGATTTACTCTTGCAAAAAAAATACCGTAACTTTAAAAAGACACACCTAAAGTCCAAAAAAAAAAAAAATCGAAAAAGCCCAGTAACTTTAAAGACACACACACAAACTCAAAAACAAGATAAGATTAATAAACATTTACTTATTACGTCTTGCTTTTGAATAAAAGTATTGATTTACTCTTGCAAAAAAAAAAAGACCGTAACTTTAAAAAGACACACGTAAAGTCAAAAAAAAAAATTAGAAAAACACAGTAACTTTAAAGACACACAAACTCAAAAACAAGATAAGATTAATAAACATTTACAAAAATGAAAAAAACTAACATCATATAATAGTATTACTTAGTAGAATATTTTATTACAAATCTAAGAAATCAGATATTTTTAGATCAAATCGATCATTTAGGTCAGGCCCGAAATCGTTATATGTATATGTTTTTGATTAGCATCAACGCCATTTTAAGGCGAACACCAAGGATGAGAATACTAACTCCAATTTTTTCTTGAGATCGTTTCTAACTTTTTACTACTTATCACCTCATTATTATTATTATTATTATTTTCTTGTAGAGTTAGAATGATGATATTCATTTAGAAGTTAATATTAATAATAGTGCTTTACTATATGTTAAATAATTATGGGGTGAGAATAGATAATATTTTGGCTAAAGTTAATATTAAGATGTATATTAAACATTCTACTTAAATGTTTTTGAGAATGTTGAGTGTATTGTCATAGCACTAAAAGATATAACAGGAATTTATCTTGTCACAATACTTTCTTTTGGACCAAAGTTATTTTTTGGGCAAATAGTTTATATTTTTGGTTGACAATTCTATTTAAAAATTTCTATCATAAACAAACAAAAAAAATAATCTAAAATTTTTTGTTTCAGTGATTGATTTAGCAAAATTTAATATTCAAGTTTGGGATTCTTTATTCACATTCGCAATGATACAAATTTTATTGAACTAATTTATTTTTCTGACTGAACATAATTCTGTTAAGAATGCTACACTTAAATGCATTAAATATTTATTTATAATTTCTCAATATATTTTGATAATTCAGAATTATAATTAAATGAAATTATATTTGCTTTTAATTTTCACAAAATGAATTTCATTTCATTTTATTACTATGATGCTATTAGCTATTTCATTTAGTGAGATGCTTGTTGAAAGTACTTGCTGGTCAGCAAGAAATTATCAGCAATATACAGATTTTCTGTTCTTTCATATTATTTCCATTTTCTTGATATGAACTCTATGATTAAAAAAAAATCTATACACTCTAGATATAAGCTTTTTTTTTATGACTATTGATAATAGGAAATGTGGATGTTTGTTAGTGTAATTGGTGAAATTAATTTTATAGAGTTCTCTGTTTTACCATAGGATGCCTAATCTGTCTTGCAAAGATTATACGGGTGGAAATGGCACCAGGGATGATAGAAACTAAAATTTCTGGAACCATTATTAGCATTACATTTTTGACATCATGTAACATAAAAATGAAAATACATAACAAAATAATATTTTTGTATTTTGTAAGTCTGAAAAAAAAATATTCCAGACTCAAGTTTAAATCAGATAAAATTATTAGTATGAGATGATATGGAGAATCAGTATCTTACACTGAACTCTTTAATGTTTACAAGCCAGAAATCTCATTAAAAAGAAAAATGAAGTCTGTTAAAATGTAATTCAAAATCAATACTGAGAATAACTAATGGCTATTATGAATGATTATAATTCAAACTGCAATAGTACAAATATTTCCAGAGATGAACATTCCAAAGTTTATCATAACAATCTAGTGAGAGCTTCATAATAAATATGTATAGCCAAAGCACCATCATAAATAAGATCTGAACAGATGAATGAAAGCATTCCATATGGTGAGCCTAATCATTTATATATTTTTCTTCTAGTGGAATAATCTGCTTTCTTACAACTATCAAAAATTACCAAAATTTTAGGCAGTCATATCATGGTATTCTCCTATCAACAGTCTGCAAGAATATATCATAGTTTACAGATCATTTAAATATTTTGTGGACCAGATTCCTCATCAGTGATAACACTCCAATTCATACAGACCATGGAACAAATATTTTAGAGCATCATTACAATAGTATTAATCAACTCCAATTCTTTCCCTACCATTTAATCATTAAATCTGTTCATTAGAAATAAAATAAAAACAAATGATAATTCATTATCTTGTATAAATATTTCAGACTTTTTCTTAAGAAATGATTAGATGTTATATTTAAAATGTTATACAAATGTATTCATATAGAATACAATAAGTTACTCTAGGAAAACATAGTCTAGACCATATTAATAAAGATATTATAGAAGATTACTCAATTTTATCCAGTCCCAATACGTAATTAATTTAATACATTCATATAAATTATAAAGTTTATCTCTATTCTATTTACATTAAATTATTTTTGCTGTTTTATATGGTGTTTACAAATACAAATTTAAAATAGTATTTGGTTATGTGCATAATAAAAGAAAAATTCTACATAGGAGCAATGATGGAGAAAACTTTACTCAACAGATAATAAGGGTAATTATATTTTGTTTTATCTTTAACTAAGAACTTATATGTTTATTTCATTATCATTAAGTAGTTAACAAATGGCAAATCTTATAACTACTCTTCTCTAAATCTTTTTTACCATTTTCTTCTTAAGCTCTTAACTATCAGTAAGTTATTTTAAATGTTTATTGAAAATTGTAAAAAAAAGTGTTAGTGGAACATAAGCTTGAGTTGAAAAATGCCTGTGACATTTAGAAAAAGATGCAGATTTAAAATTTATATGCCAAACAAAGAAATAAAACTTCTTTGCCTCACTGATGCTTTAAACTATTACCTTTTAAATGTTTATATATATATTCAATGTTGAAATCTTAAACAGGATAACCAAGAGACAAGACCCAGAAGAGAGCACATGTGAGATGGATAGATAAAATAAGAAAGTGTGCAGCGGTGATGTGGAGAAGAGAAGCTAAAGATCGAGATGGACTGAATTTGGAGAGACCATCATTTTGCAGTAGACTGATAATGGTTGATGATGATATATTTAGGAAAATATTCCAACAATATGATTGTCTAAAAAAATTGTTTCAGCATCCTATCACAATCTGTTATTAGATTGGTGAAGCAAATACAACGTTACAACATATATGTTACAACAGACAATTGGTTTAGATCTGTAGAAGTGATTACAGAATTACAAAAGAGGGGACTAATTTATTTAGAAACTTTGGAAAAAAATAAAAAACTAATTCCTACATCTTTTCTGCCATCAAGATCAAGACAAAACACTTTCATGATAACTTTATAATATTAATATGTCCCCCCAAGCTATACTATTATTTTTTCCATGAACCATACTTAACAAGATTGATCCTAGCACTAACAAACCCAGGATGATTGCATATTATAAATTGACAAAAGAAGTAATGGATGCATTTCATCAAAAATGTACAAATGATGAATATTTCAATTGTCAATGCATACATTTTATTTTAAAATTATAAACAAAAAAAATTAATCCCATAATTTTTTTAAAAATACCAGAAAATTACTTACAAGTTCATACTTAGAAGCCAGGCTCCTAATAAGCAATCTCCAAAATGTTCTTATTTTATGAGCATTAGAAATACCTAAATTTACTGATAATGACAGTGATAAAAATCTACAATAAAACAGACTCGAGATAAAAAAAATTTTTTTATGTACTGTATATGTAACAAGTTTATTCGTATAGACATAAAAAAAGTGCAATAAGTGTTCTATTTAAAAATAATATTACTTTTACTTTATTTCTAATGTCCATTTGGAACTTTATATATTTCTCATTAGTGATATCATATACCAGTTGTAGTCTTAATGTTGCAAAATCATGCTGTAGCCACTGCGGATTAATTTTAGAAATTTCATCATAAAAATTATAAATTAGCCATACTATCAAGAAGATTGAATAATTGATAAGCTCTATTATTTTCTCCATTAAATTATTGAATTTATAATGAGAAATATTATTGTTAATATTATTGTTAATGATTTTTTAATCATAGTATTATTAGGTACAGACTTGACACATTAAATCTACATCATTTCCATATATGCACAAAGATACATTTAAAATTACTTTTTGCTGCATTCCTTATAAAATAAGTTTATGACAAAATTCATATAATTAAATATGACTGTTTTAATTAAATGTTTTCAAACAAATATAGGAACTGAACAAATTTTTTTTTCAAAATATACCATTACCCCATTATATTCTTTTAAAATAAATAGCAAACTTTTTTCTTTAAACTCATTTGTCAACTTCTTCCTTCTACTATTTCATACTTTGCACTCTTCCAATATATTCTATATAATTCCTCTAAGTATTTGTCCATTCCACTTTTCTGTTAAGTCTTGAATAATTTTACACCAACTTTCTTTACATCATGTATTTATTTTTCTCATCTTTCCAATTTATGAAAGCCATTTTAGAGTTTCTAATCTTTTGTCCTTTTTCCAATTATCCAAATCTCTGCTTTATATAAAATATTTGTAAATAAAAGTTTATAAGTCCTTTTCTTAGTTTCAACATTGAAATGCTTAAAAATAACTTATGAAGATTATTCTATTTAGTAATAGTAATTCTCAATGTAATTTCTTTATCACTATTATATTAATAACTTAATCAATACCCTAAATATTTAAAAGCACTCATTTGTTCCAACGTTATGCTCATATTCAAACTAAAGATGCATTTTAAATACTGTTCAAAATTATTTCTTCTCATAAAAAAAAAAGTTATTAATTCACATTTCTAATAAAAAAATTTGGAGTTTTTAAAAAAATTAAATCCTAATAGCTCTTTTAAAAATTATTCAAATTCCTGAATTTATTTTCATGCATTATACCATTACTCATGTAATTACATTTCCAATGGTGCTCATTTGAAACTAAAAAGGTTTTTTTAAAAAAAGACTGATTTCAATAATTAGAAACTTTATAACATTTTAATCCTAAATACATTTAGATGGTAGCAGCTATCAGTGTTAAAAATAAAATAATTTATGAATTTCTAGAATCTGTATTGAGAAAAAAAATAAACCAACATGCTCACATAAAATTATCTTTTGGTGACTGTATAAATTTAAAAGGTTTAAACAATTCATTATTTTGTTTGTAAAATTATTAAATATTTATTTCTTAATAAATATTGGATACTTAAATTTTATTTAAATATATTAATTTTTCAGTATAAAATTAATCACCTGAAAATTTATTGATGTCAAATATTTATTTGAAATCACATGTAACTTTCTTATGTTAGTTTTTGTAATATTTTCATTACTTGAACTTATATTTTATCTTAAATATACAGATTTTATGGAAATAACTTTTCTCTTTAGGATTTTTTTTATTTGAAGATTAAAATATCTTTTGTTTGATTTCTTTTTTATTATTCTTTTGTTTTAGATGCAAAATTGATATTTTATTTTCCAGATTATTTTTGTTACTTGAATTTATACTCATAATTTTTTTTTTAAAATATAAATATTTAATGGAGTATATATTTTTTCTATTAAAAAAAAAGAGAAAGAGTAAACAATGATCCACTGCAATAGCCAATAATAAATAGTTAAAAAGTTAATAAAATTTCTGTTAATATATTTAAAATAAAATAAATACATAATTTTAATTATAGTTAATAATATAAAATATGTCGCTTTTGTAAAAAAATTGTTTTACTATAGTGATAAGAATGAAGGATCAGATTAATTCCCAGCAGAAGAAAAAAACATTTGAGTTGAAGTGAAGTGATATGCAGTCTTCCATTTAACTCAATATCATTTGATCTCTTAAGCAACTGACAGCCTTTTCCCCCTGATATTTCTAATGATGATTGTTTTTCAAGATTAGAAATTAATAAATATGCTTAGACACATTTTATTATTATTATTATTATTTTTTAAAAGCAAATCTATAAATTTTCCTTAGTTAATAACAACAAATGAATACAGTTATTATTCAAGAGCCATACATTATACAAAAAATAAATTATTATTATAAATTTATTCAATTTTGAAATATAATTTAATCAAATTTAGGTCCATTTTCTATAATGATAATATTCTTACCTTCAAAGAAATATATACTCTACACATGCGTGTGTTTAGAATATACATATAGTAACACTATGTAAGTTTAGTATAGCAAAGACAGTCATATCACATATAAAACATATATAATAGAGACTGAATCTCTGCCATTATTATATGGAATACAAAGATATTATAATAAAGTTTATATCAGTGTTTCTCAAAATGGTCAGTACTGTTTCCTGGAGAGAACTGAAAGGATTTATCAGCAATAATTGAAAGATTTTGAATAAAAATAAGGGATGGTAGAATCATATAAAGAGGATTTTGAAAAACCATTTGTACATATTTATCCATTATGTAATATGAAGTTAAAGTCATAATGATTACTCTATTTTTCAAATAAACAAACAAAATGTAAGTTATAACCAACTAGTAGTCAAGTTTGCTAACAGGTAACAAGCAAACATTGAAATCTAATTTAAAAATTTTAATTCATATTTGATATCTTTGATATTTACAGGTGATATACAAAGCAAACTGTATTATTGTTTCAATAAGATAGCAATTTACACAGGAGTACTTTCATACACTTTCTTGCTATATTTCTATCTTCTGATGATAACTAATAATACAATCATAGCAAGTGTATAGTTAATATACTTGTCATTTTTTTATTACAATATTAACAAAATCAAGTTCAGCTTCTCATTAGGATTATTTTTAATGTTATTCTTAATTTTAATATTATCCCTCATTATATTACTTTTCTGCCTGTAATGTGAAAGTTACTAAGATTGATTTTAAAAGATAATTTTTAGTTTATCTATAACATATTTAATAAGACAATAAAGCCAATTACTAAAGGCTTTAATAAGTTTATAATTGGAGATGATAGCCTAAGGGTTTAGTGTTATCACCTACATTTATAAACCTATTAAAGCTTGAGTAATGTTTTATTATCTTTGTAAATATATACTTTATATAAAATTTGGAAGTTATAAATGATTATTTATTAGTTTGCTTTCAGAATCTGGAAGTTATAATTGACTATTTAAGTCTGCTTTCAGAACAGTTTATATTTGCATAATTAATGAATTTGTTTAGACTTCTTTGCATTATTAATCTCACATTCCTTGATCAAGTTGCAATCTTTAGATCTATATAAACATATCAGATCACAAAGGTGATCCCATCTTTATTGTATATTATTATAATAATATATATAAAAGTAAATTTATCACTGCAACTTTCTATTTGTTTGCTTGAAGGTGGTATATTTTCAGGGCTGCACTGAGTATTTTATTTTATTTTTTTGAAAAAGAGGCAGAAAGCCAAACAAGTTTGGAAATCTCTGATTTATACTTTAATGTTTATTTACTAACCTAGTATATTTCAATGCATGTGAAGAACCAGAGAATCAATAGCATTCAAATAAATAAACAATGCAAATCATAAATGTTGTTTATTGGTGGATTTGTTACAATGTTGATAACAGACTGAAAATAAATGCACTGAAAATATATTAGGTTACTAAAATAGATATTAACATATGAACTATATTATAATGTCTTTATATTATATGTATGTGTAAAATATCAAAATCTCATAAAAGTACATATAAAAATATATTACATGAAAGTTGAAATTGCAAGCAATAGATACCAAATTTATGAATAACAAATCTATCAATAATATGTTTTTTTTAAATAACAGTTATACAAATTTAAATTATGAGGAAAAATATTTCAATTTATAATCTGCTTATATGTAGTATTTTCCATTCATTTAAAAGACAATATAAAAAAATTAAAAAGGCAGAAATGTAATTTTGATTACCTCATAATTACCTCCCACAAAATAATCTATAATTTAATTTTTAAAAAAAAAAAAAAAAAACGTTTGCAAATATAAAGTATGTTTTACATTCATTAACATAAATAAAAATATTAAACATGAATTTTTAACACTATTTTATTTTTAGCAACATGATTTTGAAATATCATTTAGGAATGCAAAATACTTGTGTATAATACAAATCAATTTTTTTAAATGTTATGAATAGAAATATTTCAATTTTTGTATTTCAAATGTACTAAAATGATTACTTATGACAAAAAACAACAGTACTAATAGATTCTAAAAACAACAACAAAAAAATCATGCATAACAGTCAATAATATATTTACACTATTAATAAAATGATGATTGTTTACATTTGTCTTTTAAGCAACACAACAATTTTTATACTCAAATAAGGTACAATTACCTCATGATTTTAAATGATTATATTTGGAATCTAACTGCTCAGTATTCCTTTTAGCTGCAGTTTTACTGAATTTCTTAGAATATAATTACTGTGCTGTATTTTTTTTTTACTATCAAGGCAATTTTTAATCTGAGAAACAGAATATATATATAATTTAGCTATACTTAGCATAAATTTAAATTTAGACATATATGCATAAAACATCTTTACAATATACATGTAAAGCAAATTTAAGAATTACTTATCCAAAATTTAGCTAATGTTTCTATAATAGATAAAAAAAATCAAGATATTGTTGGCTAAAACTTTCTGAAATTTGATTAAACCTAAGTAGATCTTAATTTGTTTAAAGTACACTAATTCTTTCCATTAGAACATCTCAAATATTATACAACAAATAGAATAAAATCTGAAGTATATACAATTTTGCTATATCTAGACAAAAATAAGAATTAGAAGTATGGATGAAAAGTAAGAAATAAAGAATCAGGTAAAAAATCTAAGACAATTTTTGATAGTTTTCTTATTTTATCAATGTTTTACAAATATAACTGATTCAATTTTTTTTTTTTTTGGTTAAAAAATAAATATATATCACAAAGAAAAGTTATTGGCAGAGTTAGAACTATTGATAGATCAATATTATATATTTTGTGAGAGGTAAATAATAGCACTTTTGATTAGATATATCAATATTTCCATATTTGCTTAATAAAAATACATGTATAATGTACCGGTCGAAAACCACCACCCCCAATGTCAAATCGGATTCAAACTCAGCTTAACCAAAACCGAATTCAAACCCAACTTAACAGCTCAGATAGCAGAAATCGACGGCACAGTGCTATGCGCCAAGAACTAGCTCAACGGTTGGTGAGGACTAGAGACCCTTGCACTGACACGAATATCTAATAATTAATTACTTTGAATACCTTTTAAATCAAATCATATGTATGTTCGGGTTGCCAACACAGACAGCGAGTATTAACATTTAAATAATTATCAAAAGAATGATGAACTAAGAAACCAAGTATGTTAGAAAATATTTAATACTAATAATAATTTGTTTTGTTCAATAAAATATAAATAGCATTAGTTACCTCTAGTCTTTAAAAGCATTTATAAATATAATCAGAGTAGCGGTCCTTATCATATGCCAATGGAAATTACGCAATATTGGAATTCTATGTCTATGCCCCCAACGAGAAATATAAGGGCAGATAAAGGTATTCATTAAGAACGGAAATAAGTGTTCTACTTTTACTACGGTGGAATGTGAGATTCATTTCCACATTCGGAAATCTATTCCTGAAGAGCAAAACGTATTTTAAGGCATAACTTTAGTCTTGATTTGAAAACTGATTTAAACGAAATATATTTGAGGATTGGTTCGACTTTAATTTAAATCACTCCATCACGAATTACGAGCACGGAGCGGGTTTTGACCGAAACAAAGACGCAATGGTACTGACGAATTACAAGGCAGTGAGTAAAATTGAAAGATGATCGCTAGTCGATGATCGAAGTCATATGGCGGCTTGCATTTGGCAAGTCTTACGCCCTTTGACTAATGAAACGGAAAGGAAGTATTTTCTTCCTCGAGAAATTTAAATACGAAAATATGATCACCGACCAGCCTAACGGAGCGGAAGATGGCCCTACGTCAGCAACATTTGATGATGATGACTTGATAGTCATCGTTGAGAAATAAAACCCATGTAGAATGCTCTACGTGATGACTTGATCAATTAATCAAAGTCAAACGAGCTTTATCGAACTATTTTGAAAACATTTATAAACTCTATTAATTATGCCCTAATATCGTGCCCTTCCTGAATCTTAATTTAAAATAACCAAGGTGGAATTAAAATACATTTAACCCTTTATCGACCCTTTTTGGCAATAAAACATTTAAGGTTATATTCGAATAAATATATATTAGTAAAACAAGAAATCAATATTTAACATTTTGTGAGTATCTAAACACTTGTAACTTAGTAGCTGGGAACATAGTGGAAAATGGAGCTAATAGTTTATTATTAACCAATTATAAAAATAATAAACATGTAATATTTTCTTTCGACTCGATGATTAATAGAACTTTCAAATTTAGTTCTAATGGGCGAAAATTACTATTTGAAATTAATATTATATTATTTGCGTGAGGCAAATGGAATCAAAAGGGCTCATCGAGTCGAAAGATTATTGGCATATAATTTTTAAATACGACATTAATAAAGCAAACTAACATATATATATTAAACGAACCGCCAGGTAAGAAAAGAAAAAGTTTAAAGACTAGAGATTGAAAGAATTACAATATAAATTTATATTAGCATTTTATAAAGATTTACATTAAATAATAAAGAGCTCTTAAATAGGAAGAGTATTAAATAAAGTTCGAACTGGCCAGAAAGTTTAACGTTCATATTACCATTCCGTGCTTGTCCTTAAGTTACTCCTCCAAATTGTTGAAACGTAGGCATCATTGGTTAACTACTGGAGTAGTATTTTAGTAGCTTTCATTATTTTAGCAGAATGATCGATCCGGAAAACGGTTCAGCAGCTCCATTGAAGATTTCTCAGGACTTTAGGAACCGTAGCCAGATTCCTGATGTTCTAGCCCTCTATCATGATGAAATACAAATTAATATGCACAGAGTTCACTGCACTACTCTACAATCAAAAACTCACTAGCCCCTTCTTTACTTTTCAGGGCTATATATATTGTCCAGATGCCTTAAGGCTAGCGCTCATTTTATTATCAATTAGTTGTTTTCCAATACATTCCTTCGGTAAGGCTTTCAAACTAATTATTGAATTCCTTTCCTAATTAGACTAATTTTTAAAATCTGAAATGATTTTAATTAGAAATTGAATTCTTATCTTTTTTTAATTAATAAAACTTTACTGTTGTTTTTGAGAATTTGAAAGCCCATGGAAGGAATGTAGCTTTTAATCGCAAACTTTAACAAATTATTTAAAAGTACAAAAAAAAAAAACAAGTATTCCCGACGCAATGAAACTTTCGAAAATTATATATATTTAAATATTTACAAATATATACGCACAATCCACGCAATTGTAATATATATAAATTCATGAATATTTTATCATGAATTTATTAAGAGAATTGCTCAATTTTAAACTGAAACTAATTGATTTTAATACACATTTGAAATAAATTATTCATTATGGAAATTAGCGTGGATTGAACGTATAAAGCCCCATTGCATCGGAAATTTAAGGTTAGTATTAGGGTAACTAACATGAAGCTAGGATCGAACTCAGATCCGACTGCTTCATTTCTTTTCACTTCAAAAAAAAAAACAATGAAAAAAAAATGACTTTACTTATGCAGGATATAGTTGCATAAGTGTATAGACTCTGGGAGAACAGCATGAGTGTGAATAATATAACCTGCCCAAGCTACAAATTGTACATGTCTCACTGCGATCCATTTTTTGAATATTCAACTTATAAATGGGTTTATAATAAATCAGTCCGTTTATCAAGTTTCATTTTCCTAGGGTCATGTCAGTTGGTCTTCTGTATATATATCTGTCATTACAGTTTGTCTTATTGTTTCCCTGGATCAGGTGGTACATATGGTTTTAACTGTCTGGCATTGTAAAGGTCATAGTCCTGGTCTTCCCTGGTTGTCGTCAAGTTCCCATAGTCTATTGCTGTTATTAATTCTGTGGCCTTTTCTGCGACGGAATGCACAAAAAACAATTCTTTAACATTATCTCTATGAACGATGGGTTTCTCTCCTGGGTCTTCTTTGAAAGTCTGAATCTGTATCAAGGATCCAGGCATTGGCGTCTGTAACCTCTTCATACTAAGTTGAGGACTCATCATCTGTCCCATTTCCACTTTTAATTTCATTTGACTAGTGGTCTGAACGTGTGCTCTTCCGATCTCTATATCTATATCAGCTTCCTCCACTGTTTCATAATTGGACTCATCCTCACCACTGTCGCCTTCCTTGCTATCTACAACTTCCTTTGGTGTGGCCTGATCATCTTTATCATCTATTTTTGGGGCTTCAGAGGGATTTATATCTTTCTCTATATCTATATCAGCTTCTTCCCCTGTTGCGTAATTAGACTCATCCTCACCATTGTCGTCTTCCTTGCTATCTACAACTTCCTTTGGTGTGGCCTGATCATCTTCATCATCTATTGTTGGGGCTTCAGAGGGATTTATGTCTTGCTGAAGCTTTACATTCTCTGGGTTTGAGTTGGCTCGGATGCCTCGTGCTTCATCCATCCTTACAAACCTTTCCATCATCATCATCAGTACCTTTCGGTGTTCTCTCATTTCTCTAAGGATCGTTTGGAAAGTGTCTTTTCCCATTTTTGAAAACAAGAAAATAATGTAATAACAATCAATAAACACTGCAAATCAACTTATAGACTCTCTGTATGCTTAAATAATATTTTTTTTTCTTTAGTAAATTTTAACTAGGTCTCTGACTACAGGTCCATTGTCCCAATCTTCACTAGCTGCTGCATATTATTTCCCCAATCTATGTAATCTGCCTTTTTTGGTTTACCTACGTTTTCTTGGTTAGCTCTTTATTTTAACTGTTTGAATGAGACATGTATTCAAAAATATAAAAAACATTATTCACTTTCCCTTTGTTCAACTGTTCTGTTCTCCCATGTCTGAAAAAAAAAACTATACAGTGATATACAAATATTACGTATTAGCAGTTACAACAAATCACTCTGTATTGAACACACTTGGTTTTTTTTATTATGGCGATTGACCCACTACTGTGCTGACAATCAAATTTGCTGACAAATTTATTTATATGGGCGCCAGTGAGCAAAATGAGATCAATAGGGCATGTGATATAACCCATTGACCCCCAAACCACATATGATTGACTTAATTTTGAAAAAACAATTGAATTGATGATGAATATTTAATAATGAATAATATATAACGCGTTCATGACCTAAGTTTGAATATAGGAGTTCACTACTTCATTTGTACTAAGCATGAGGCTTTAACACCCAAAAAAAAAATGTCAAAATTAATATTACAAGAACTTTTACTGGAGATATTATTCTAAATCTTGCTAGCATGAAAGCGTGCAAACCATTTAAGCATTTTGCCAACTGCATCTGGCTGCTTGGTGTACACAAAGGGTCTTCACCTGCTTTGAGGCTACTAAACATACGGAGCGAACATTTAATATATATGCTAGCAAGCAATACTTTGAAATTAAGACTTTTATATGATATCATATTAGATATTTTATATTATAACAGCTGAAATGAACAAAATTAATTTTGACACAGACAAAATATTTCATTTATTTTACCCCTATGCTTTGATCTGCTCTTGCTACTTCGCTAACGATAATTTTCTTACTGTCATGAACGCGTATAACACAAACGTATAATATATATATACTGATATAGTACACGTATAATTAATATATATACATATGAATAATTATTTTAACTAACGAATCTTTTACTGAACGAACATTTAAAAAATAATCTTGAAAACATTTTTATAAGAAAGAATTAGAAAATGATATTTTAATTTATTAAATCATTTCAGTATATATATAACACTTTTTTTTTTTTAAAAAAAAAATATCACTCTACAGAAACATTTACTTTATTGGGATTTCAATTAACTGAGTAACTAAAATCACAATTCTAATCTCCAGGGCATGTGTGGGGTTTATTAAGTCGAGCCACAACGATTGGGCAGCCAAAAACATAACCATGTACCGGTCGAAAAGAGCCAACACATCAACAAACCCAAACTCAAAGTCGGATTCAAACTCAGGCGGTTCAAACTGAATTCAAACCCAACTTAACAGCTCAGATAGCAGAAATCGACGGCACAGTGCTATGCGCCAAGAACTAGCTCAACGGTTGGTGAGGACTAGAGACCCTTGCACTGACACGAATATCTAATAATTAATTACTTTGAATACCTTTTAAATCAAATCATATGTATGTTCGGGTTGCCAACACAGACAGCGAGTATTAACATTTAAATAATTATCAAAAGAATGATGAACTAAGAAACCAAGTATGTTAGAAAATATTTAATACTAATAATAATTTGTTTTGTTCAATAAAATATAAATAGCATTAGTTACCTCTAGTCTTTAAAAGCATTTATAAATATAATCAGAGTAGCGGTCCTTATCATATGCCAATGGAAATTACGCAATATTGGAATTCTATGTCTATGCCCCCAACGAGAAATATAAGGGCAGATAAAGGTATTCATTAAGAACGGAAATAAGTGTTCTACTTTTACTACGGTGGAATGTGAGATTCATTTCCACATTCGGAAATCTATTCCTGAAGAGCAAAACGTATTTTAAGGCATAACTTTAGTCTTGATTTGAAAACTGATTTAAACGAAATATATTTGAGGATTGGTTCGACTTTAATTTAAATCACTCCATCACGAATTACGAGCACGGAGCGGGTTTTTACCGAAACAAAGACGCAATGGTACTGACGAATTACAAGGCAGTGAGTAAAATTGAAAGATGATCGCTAGTCGATGATCGAAGTCATATGGCGGCTTGCATTTGGCAAGTCTTACGCCCTTTGACTAATGAAACGGAAAGGAAGTATTTTCTTCCTCGAGAAATTTAAATACGAAAATATGATCACCGACCAGCCTAACGGAGCGGAAGATGGCCCTACGTCAGCAACATTTGATGATGATGACTTGATAGTCATCGTTGAGAAATAAAACCCATGTAGAATGCTCTACGTGATGACTTGATCAATTAATCAAAGTCAAACGAGCTTTATCGAACTATTTTGAAAACATTTATAAACTCTATTAATTATGCCCTAATATCGTGCCCTTCCTGAATCTTAATTTAAAATAACCAAGGTGGAATTAAAATACATTTAACCCTTTATCGACCCTTTTTGGCAATAAAACATTTAAGGTTATATTCGAATAAATATATATTAGTAAAACAAGAAATCAATATTTAACATTTTGTGAGTATCTAAACACTTGTAACTTAGTAGCTGGGAACATAGTGGAAAATGGAGCTAATAGTTTATTATTAACCAATTATAAAAATAATAAACATGTAATATTTTCTTTCGACTCGATGATTAATAGAACTTTCAAATTTAGTTCTAATGGGCGAAAATTACTATTTGAAATTAATATTATATTATTTGCGTGAGGCAAATGGAATCAAAAGGGCTCATCGAGTCGAAAGATTATTGGCATATAATTTTTAAATACGACATTAATAAAGCAAACTAACATATATATATTAAACGAACCGCCAGGTAAGAAAAGAAAAAGTTTAAAGACTAGAGATTGAAAGAATTACAATATAAATTTATATTAGCATTTTATAAAGATTTACATTAAATAATAAAGAGCTCTTAAATAGGAAGAGTATTAAATAAAGTTCGAACTGGCCAGAAAGTTTAACGTTCATATTACCATTCCGTGCTTGTCCTTAAGTTACTCCTCCAAATTGTTGAAACGTAGGCATCATTGGTTAACTACTGGAGTAGTATTTTAGTAGCTTTCATTATTTTAGCAGAATGATCGATCCGGAAAACGGTTCAGCAGCTCCATTGAAGATTTCTCAGGACTTTAGGAACCGTAGCCAGATTCCTGATGTTCTAGCCCTCTATCATGATGAAATACAAATTAATATGCACAGAGTTCACTGCACTACTCTACAATCAAAAACTCACTAGCCCCTTCTTTACTTTTCAGGGCTATATATATTGTCCAGATGCCTTAAGGCTAGCGCTCATTTTATTATCAATTAGTTGTTTTCCAAAACATTCCTTCGATAAGCTTTCAAACTAATTTGTGAATTCCTTTCCTAATTAGAAAATGAATTCTTAAAATCTGAAATGATTTTAATTAGAAATTGAATTCTTATCTTTTTTTAATTAATAAAACTTTACTGTTGTTTTTGAGAATTTGAAAGCCCATGGAAGGAATGTAGCTTTTAATCGCAAACTTTAACAAATTATTTAAAAGTACAAAAAAAAAAAAACAAGTATTCCCGACGCAATGAAACTTTCGAAAATTATATATATTTAAATATTTACAAATATATACGCACAATCCACGCAATTGTAATATATATAAATTCATGAATATTTTATCATGAATTTATTAAGAGAATTGCTCAATTTTAAACTGAAACTAATTGATTTTAATACACATTTGAAATAAATTATTCATTATGGAAATTAGCGTGGATTGAACGTATAAAGCCCCATTGCATCGGAAATTTAAGGTTAGTATTAGGGTAACTAACATGAAGCTAGGATCGAACTCAGATCCGACTGCTTCAATAAGACAGTATTAAAAAATTATCTTTAGTGAAATTACTAGCGTTTTTATTAATAGAAATGATTTCCACATATAACCATTTATAAGTACTTTATGTGGATTTATTTATTTACCATATTTACAAGATATTAATTTTTCAATAATATATCAGACTTAGGATTATACAATATGAGAAATAGCCATTTTCTGTCTGCATGAAAACAATAGTAAAAGAAAAACGCAAAAGTGAGAATATCAGTCTATGGTCATTTAAAATAAACATAAAGCTGACATTTTAAACAAATAAAATCATTGGAAGTTTTCCTCCCAATAATTTTTAATACTAAAAAAAGTGCATTAAATGTAAAAAATGTTCCCCTAGAAAAAAAACTATTTAGACTATCAATTTTAAATTTATTAAGTATCGTGTTTAAATTAAAAAAAAAAAAAAAACAAGTAGAAAAACATTTTCAAGTCATCAAATTATTTAAGCCATCATTACAAATGTATGCTAAGTGTTTCAAGTCTTTATTCTAGTGCAGGAGTCAGCAATCCCAGGCTCACATCTGGCCCGTGCGAGAGATTTTTTGTCCAGCCTCCAGTTTAACAACTGGATAACAATTATCTAGAAATTAGATAACTAGTAGGCAATGATTAGATAACAGTGTATTGGCAAATGTTTAATAAAAGTTTAATCACTATTAATAAATCTCCTCACATTACTGTACCTGCAGATACATTTGTTTTTACTGTTTATTTCTCCATACTGATTTTTTTTTTTACCTTTCCAGAAGTTTTTTTTTTTCTGAGCAAAAACAAACCCATGGATACTAAGAAAAGAAAGGTAGATCTTGAGTGCCAAAATTTTAATGAAGGCTGGACACTTAGCTATTTTTCATTGAGCACTTTGGGAAATGTATGTTTGATTTCTCAAGATACCACAGCTATGTAGAAAGTTTCAAATATTAAATAGTACTATAAAACTCAGCATAATCATTATATCAATTTCACTGGAAAACATGAGAAGATGAAGTTGCACGGCTGAGAAATAATTTAACAAAGCAGTCATTCTTTTTCACAAAAAAAGTTGAAATTGACAGAAACACTCGTAACGCTGAGGTATCAAAACTAATTGCAAAGAATATGAAACCTTTTACTGATGAAGAATTCTTCAAAGAATGAATGTTGAAAGTAGTGGATATTGTTTAGTCAGAAACAATGGATTTATTTTTTGCAATAAGCTTATTGGCAAGAATTGTAACAAGATGAATTGAAGAACTGGCAGAAATCGAAAGTAATTTAAAGGGCATTTTAATAAATCTGAAATATTATTCCATTGCTATTGATGAAGCCAAAGATATGATTGTATACTTGCCAACTTGCAGTATTTGTAAGGAGCATAACACTGACATTTGATAATGTGGAAGAATTTGTATAACTGATTCCTATGAAGGACACTAGCATTGGAGAAGATATTTTGGGAAGCATTATAAAATCTATTTCTGAAATAAATCTTGATTTATCAAAGCTTATTGGAGTAACCACAGATGAAACACCATTGGTATTGATTACAAACTAATCAAACTTCATTGCATTATTTATCAAGATGCATTATGTGCAAAGTCATTGAATTTTAAGGATATAATGGAATGGTCATAAATACAATGAATTTTATACTGTCAAGAGGACTAAATTACTGTCAGTTTCAAGAATTTCTAAAACAAATTAAAGCAGAATATGGCCATCTTATATATTTTTTAAATGTTCAATAGCTTAGCCTAGGGTAAAAACAGGAACGAGTATATGCACTGAGAGAAGAGATTGCTATATTTTTAGAGAACAAAGATCAAAATAATTTTTGCTTTCAGGATTCACTGTGGATTGTCAAGTTAGCATTTATGGTAGTCATCACAACTCACATAATTTGAATCTTCAACATCAGGGTAGAAACAAGCTTATATTTGAAATGTTTGGTCAAATTAATGCTTTTGAAAAAAAAACTGGACTGTGAGAATCACAACTTCAGATAGGTAACTACTCTCATTTTCCAAATCTCCAAAATCACAAGTAAGATATAATACCAGACATTTAGGTGAGCTCTATTCAGGATATGAGAAACAAGTTTTCCTCCTGTTTTGTGGACTTCAGGCAATATAGAAACCAATTTATATTATTTGATTCTCTTTATGAAATTAATATGGAACAAGTGGCAGAAAAATATCAGTTGGAGTTAATCGACTTATACAATGTAATAAATTTTTGAAATCAAATTTCATTTTGTCCTCTGCTAATTTCTACAAGATGTAAATAATGCAAAATTAATGGTATCATTATATGCAAGTACATATGCTTGTGAACAACTTTTTCCAAAAATGAAATAGTCTAAGTCATTTAAGAACATGGTTGCGTGATGATCACCTGAATGATATTCTGCTTCTGACATCAACACATATCTCCTGATATGGAGAAGTTAGCAAACAATAAGCAGAAATAAGTGTTACATTAATTAATTTACCCTTTCTAATTGTATTTTGTTTATAGTAAAAATATGCAATTTTTTTTTTGTATTTGCAATAAGTAGTTGTTTTACTGCTATAATGACAGTAAAATAAGTAATCTTGTTTAAATAAAATCATATTGTTTTTCTTTAAATATCCTGACAAAGACAGCTTTCTGGACAGAGTCGTCTAAAGTTAGTACATTTGATATAATAGTTCTCCTTCAAGACAATGCATAGCAGTCTGCCCTTCTCTTTTCAAAGAGTTGCCGACCCTCTGCTCTAGTCACTTCTCAGAAATATCTGGCACAAAGTATACTCCAGAAATAAACTTTTTTTAACAGTATAACATTTTTAAAAAAATGTTATATAATGTGTGTTAAACTTAAACACACACACACACATATATATATATATATTGCTATTTCAATTTTATTAAATATACTTATCACTATTCTTATTGAAATTTGTCTCCTAGTATTTTCCAATTAATCATAAGCGAAGAACCTTGTATTTTTTCACATTACCACAGCTGGGATCATATTTAAGTATAGTTGCAAACTCAAGATTCAAAATTTATTTCTCTATTTTTTCTAGAAAAGTAGTAAATCTTATGCACTTGAAAAAGGAACTTACATTTCATATCTCTCAGTATACAAATATTAAATTGCTCATTTGTATAACATTAAAGTGGAAAAAATAAATTTTCTACTAGGTAAAATAATGACAGTAACTTTTGAGCAGAGAATATATACATTTTACATGCTCCCTCTAAGAATTTCTTACATTTCGATTATTTCATTGAATAAGTCTGAACTGTATTTAATTAATAATTACATTAATGCAGAAGTGCTCCCTAAATACTTAATATTTATGAATGTTTACTCCTCTTAATTTATGAAAGTCAATCCATCAAAATAATTTATTCACTTTTTTGATAATTAAACTATAGTATTTTAACCAATTTATTATGTATAAATATACAGACATAGATCTTTAAAAATGCATTGGTAGTCGAGAGGTCAATGTGACTGCCTTGCACTTGCAGGCAGTTGCCCGGGTTGCAGGTTCGCGTCCCGGCCAAGGCTATGACACTTAAAAAAATACACTTATCAGTAAAGTGCAATTTAATTATTTTTAAATTTCATTTGATCTTTTTCTACATTTTGCTATAATTAAAAACCATAAATATTCCATTGTAAATGCATTGTAATTTAAATACAGCTTTAAATGAACATCATATTTACCAACTAGTTTGTCTGCATAAGCATACTGAAGATCATCAGGATGTGAAGAAATATGAATATTCTATATCTCAATATAATATTGTTGACTGATTAAATTAAAATTCCAGTTAAACATGTAAACCAAATTGACTACCTTTTTATTTTCTGAATTTTCTATAAATCGTTTCACTTTTTCTATCTCTAATTTTAATGGAATTGTTGAAAGTTAACAATTTTTCTAATTGTTTACTGTTTTAAATATATCTTGATGACAGTAGACTTAATGAATTGTAATTATGAATATTAATGATGTAACAGTCATATCTGTACATTCACACAACAAAACCCAGAGTTTTGACAAATTATACCAAGGCTGATCTAGATGAGGGGTTGAGACCACAAATCCGATTGCACCTCAACTGCTTTACCAATGCTCTATGGCTTACTACATTATGAATGACATATATGAGCTCACACTAGAGTTTCCTAATTCACATGCCGGCAGTAGCAAAGAGTGGAGCAAGAGACTCAAGGAATAACTAAATTACTAATAGCTTAAATAAACACATACACCTATGGCTGGCTAGATAATGCATATATTAATAAATTCAGAAAGTGACTCAATATGAACAAAGTGAATAATACAACAAACATCAATAGGTTTAATATCATTTAATCATAGGAAAATAACACTAATAATAACAATCAAGTGCTCTGGATACTCTACTTACAGGTGGTATGGTGAATAAATGAACTACAAATTCTCCAGTTGACTGCAGTTAATCATTTAATTCCAACATTATTACAAATTAATAATTTTATCTACATCAATTCTCATGCCTTAATTATGCTCTGCCATCTCTACCAGGTTTGCCAAGAGTTAAATTTTACAAGAATGATAACGGATAAGTAAACTTATTTATTCATATTACCTAATGAACAATAAATGTGTTCCTCATGCAGATTGCACTATATAAACTAAATCTGAGGTACAGATCAATGCTGAACAAATAATATTATGGAGGGCAAACTGGTGATTTGTAGCATAACTTCCGAGACTATGGTGCTACATAAAATAAGAGCTGCGGCCCAAATGTGCAGATATTATTTTTCATTTAAATTACCAAAAAATATATGATTTTTACTAATATTTGTGCATCCACAAAATAAACTAATTCAATTTGTTAAAATTATATATGATATGTAAGTGCATATCTTTATGATACACTCTTTAGAGTAACTATCCCAAATATAACAATAATTAAAAGTGATATAATAAATTTAAAGAAAGTATTCAACACATTAAGCTAATACTGAAAATGTGTATTACAATTTGAATTGTAATAGCCAACTTTTGTTATATTTCAATATCATTGTATACTATTTTCATAATAGTTATGATACTTTTATTTATTGATCCCAATGCACAATTACTATATACAGTATATATATTTTAAAAAATATATAAAAATTTTTGTCAATTAATATTATTTTCATTAATCAACCTTCATAATATTTCTTCCTTTCAATATAACCATCCTCTTAGTATTTTGCAATTAACTGGGATTTAAATTTGCTTTGAATGTGAATCTTTGGCAATATCCTATATTTATAACATTTTATCATACACTGGCAGAATTAAATATGCTGTCCATACAAAAAAATAACATTAGTGGTGATGGTTTTGACCAGAAAAACTACTACATAGATCTGGAAATATAAACATGGAGTTTAGTAAGTCTGCATACATGCATGTATATACTACTAGAAAAAAATAGTTTCAATTTTTTTTTTAAATTTTTTTAACTGCTATAGTAATAATTTCTTTTTTATAAAAGATAATTATAATGTCAGTTTTTATGAGTAATATTTCAGTAGTGTAATTTTCACTACAACACTCTCATAGGGATTGGTTTCCATCTATTTTAACAGCTTGTGGAGGGGTGTAACTCCCAAGATGCACATTTCATGCTGGACCAGCACTCATCAGTTAGCATAGATCACAATCTCTTACAAATATCTTTATCATTGTTCACTATATATATATATATATATATATAGCCAATTATAATCTACAGTCTAATTGATAAGTGTCAACTTTGATAGAAACCATTTAATGGAAGAAATATTATTTATTACATGGATAATATCTAGTCTAATGATTGATCAATAAAAATTATTAATAGTACTTCCATTAAGAGATTTGTGTCAAAATTGTGAAGACAGTAAGTTTGATACTTATCAATTAAACTGTAGTAATTGGTTATCTATATATACTGAACAATGCTAAAGATATGTGTAAGAGATTGTGATCTGATTAACTGATGAGAGCTGGTTGGGGATCATGCATCTTTGGTCATATAATTATAATTACACTCCTCCACAAAGTGTTAAAAGTAAAGAAATCAGTTCTTACTTTGCATGAAAATGATACATTACAAAAATATTATTCATTAAGTGAATAATCTCTAATCTAATGAAAATTATTAATAGTCAGTTTTCACTTAATTTTTAATAGCTTTACCACACCCCTTTCAAAGTTAAAAAGTAAAATATCAGAATTGTTTTTTGAAATACATTTTAAATTCATCATAATTATTTGACAAAGAGTTTCAATAATTCTTTTATTCTGATTCAATCACTTTAGATAAAACCAAAATTATATTAAATTATTTTATTAACTGTCCATTACCAAATAAATTTTTGTATAATCTAGAATAATTATGTGAAAGGCTGAAATATTTGACAGATGCATCTTAAAAATGCTTAAATGACAGCCAATCAGATAGTAATAATGACGGCACAAGGAGCTCTCAATTCAAAACACAAGTCAGAGACTTTATGAGAAAAAGATGAAACCACCTTCTTCTCTACTTAAATTTATACATAAGTATGCCAGACTCAAGCATTTTGAACTAAAAGTGTGAAGCTTTAAATACTTCACATTTAATTCACTAAATATTATATATAATCTTTCGATTTACTATGCAGTAAATTTTCAAATCTAATGAAATAATTGTAACAAATGTAAATATATTAAATTTATTAAGTGCAAGCAGATGATATAATAATAACATGAAAGGCTGAAACCTTTGAAAGATGTGCTTTAAAAATGCTTAAATGACAGCCAATCAGATAGTAATAATGATGGCACAAGGAGCTCTCAATTCAAAAACACAAGGCAGAGACTTTATGAGAAAAAGATGAAACCACCTTCTTCTCTATTTAAATTTATTTATAAATAAGCCAGACTCAAGCATTTTGAACTAAGACTGAAACTTTAAACACCTTCACATTTAATTCACTAAACATTATATATAAATGTGAATGTTTCGATTTACTATGCAGTAAATTTTCAAATCTAATGAAATGATCATAACAAAATGCTTGAGTCAGGCTTATTTATATATAAATTTAAATAGAGAAGAAGGTGGTACCATCTTTTTCTCATAAAATCTCTGACTTGTGTTTTGAATTGAATTCCTTGTGCAGTCATTATTACTATCTGATTGGCTGTCATTTAAGCATTTTTAAGGCACATATGTCAATGGTATCAGCCTTTCACATTATTATTATATCATCTGCTTGCTCTTAATAAATATAACCTAGAATGAAACTGAAAAATTAAAAGAACTTGAATTCAAAATTATCACCATTTCATATGCGTACACATGGTGTTAATAAGAGTACCAAAATGTAATTTAGTCTGTTTTTTATCACTACCTATTATTTTAAATTAATAAAAAATAAATGTTCACATTTTAATTTGGCTAACTTATATATAGGTAAAAGAATCAAGTCGTCAGAGATAATATTGAATTAATAATCATGTAACATTTTGTTGTTGTGAAAGTAATTTCAATTTCTGTAATTGAACCATATTATACTAAATTGCTAACATATTTGTTCATTGTTATTAGATCAATCTTAGTGTTTGTTTATTGTTGTCTGTTTTTGCCAATTGATGCTTCTAAAGAATCTGTTTTCCACAATTTACTGGCACTAAAAGTATCTATTAGTAATGTTATGTTGCTGTGTAGGTATTTATAGTTTAAGAACTTTAATATGATGTTTCTTAAAAAACATTCTAGATTATAATGCTAGTGGGACCCTCTAATATTGGATATTGACTAGCCTACAGTGGGAGGCTGTCCATTACAATTATTTATTGTTTTATACAAATGTAGAATAATTAATAAAGGTGATGAAAAATTTATTTTTTATTTTTTAAAATTAGAATGTGGGTATATATATTTGTTTAGGATATTTAATTCAAAAAATAAATACATACAACATGCATAATATACAAATAAGCATAAAAGCTTGTTTAATACTTCTAACAATATAGTATGCTGAGCATGCTTTTGACTAACTGGTAGTCATATTAATAAAAAGTACCAAAACACTCCATACAGTAGAGCCACCAAGTACATTCAATTCTATGCCTCATTAACAGTAAAACCACTTAATAAACTTATTAATAACCTGGAGTAAAAATCAGAATCAAATTCATGAGAAGAGATGTCTCTCTAAACCTGAAGTAAAATCAGTCATCTGTGAGTGATTACACACAAAATCAAACTCAAGCGGAAGATAATATGTCTTAGAGAAAAAAATAATATAGAATTCAAGTGTAGTAGATAAAATATCTATAGGATCGCTATATAAATGCTCACACACATATATATATTGTACCCTTTTTATTAAGTCTGAATGTGCTAAAATCCAATTTCTTTAAAAATTTTAAATTAAGAGAAGTATAGGCACTCTAATTGTAATATTTAAATAGACTTAAAACTTATTAAAATTAATACGTAGAAAGCTAGAAAATATTTAAAAACTATTTTAAATGTTAAAATTGCATAAGAAAGCAGAATAAGTTAATAGTGTATAGTTGAAATAAATGATGTTAGTTATACTTAAAAAATGTATTGAATATTTTATTAAATAAACATTTAAGAAAACATTAATTTTAATATGTTTAATATATTTGAATAAGTTATTAAATTTATATTCTAAAATTAAGTTTAAATTGTATAATAATTATTTATTAAAGTTCTTTATATCTTATGGTGTATCTAATGTTTTAATTTTTAATAATTGTTATAAAAATGTCAACATTTATTATTCAAAATTTTTATTGTTACATTTAATATTTTCTAATATGTATTATTTTTTGTAATTAAATATTCATTTAGTTTTATTGCAGACAGTAAATTAAAAAAAAAAATGCAGCACTATGTCTGGAGAAAAGATCACATAACATAATTTATGTGTATTGTGCTTGCATGATTTTAGAGAAAGTTTTTAGTTATTTTCTAAGGTTATTGATAAAATTGAGGCATTTATACATGATAAGATAAATTTATAAATATTTAATTTTTAAAGATATTTTAAACTAACTAATGTAGACTAAAAAAATGTTACAGTAAAACTAAATATTTACTTATAATTTCATAAATTAGTAAAATGTATCATTTTAAATATTTTTGTTTTGTTATAAATTACTTGTATTAAATATTTATTATTTAAAATGATGATTCATAATTTTATTTCTAATTTTTAAAAGTATATAATTTGGAAATATGTAAATGAGTCTGTAGTCTGATGATTTGTCAATCAATAAAATTTGTTTAAAAGAAACATATAGACATTGTGTGTAATTAAGTGTGGTTATTGTTTAAAAGTTATTGTGATAAATAGTATCAAGTTATATTACTATAGGTTAGTAATATATTAATATATTTTATTTTTAAAAAAGTTGAAAGGATTAAAAACTAGTATTTAGTTTAACTAAAAATGTCTGAATAAACCCATTAAATTTCCTGCTAGTGGACTATTTTAAACCTTTATTAATATTTGTTGGTAAATTATGGAACAGGAACTTGTGGTCTTATATGTGCGAAGATTAGTAATGAAGGACCAAAAAATTTATAGGAATATGGTTTTTCCAGTGCCAGATAAAAAATTATTTATTTATTTTTGCAGAGTATTTCAAAGTTGTAAATAAATACTATAGTGAAGATATCTGTATTCATAAAGTTTAAAACTTTTGAAAAATATTATTCAAGGAAAAATTATTGGAAAAGATTAAAATATGACTTACCTCTGAATTCTATAAAACATTCGAGATGAGCTATAAAATATCTTGTTCTCTCTATAATATTGACATTATTTAGAAGAATTATAGTAATAAAAAGAAAAAATATTTATCTTTGAAGCAAATTATATTTAAACTTTTGGAAGCAAAGATTAAAAAAAAATTGCTATAAAAAATATAATTGCTAACAAAAATTATATTAAACAAGCGGATATTTAAATATAAAAAACCTACTGTTTTAATTGCGAAGAAGAAAAATGAATAATGGAAAGAAAAAAATTATTATATCAGGAATAAATAATTTTTTGTATTTAAAACTTGGATTCATCTATTTGCTTTATTAAAATATAAGTTGAAAATGGAAAGACATCTATTTTGTCTGAGGATTATGTGTTAATAAATCTGACCGCAAATGATGCATCTGTTCCCAAACAACTTGGAATCTACATAGGTACATGCCAGAAAATGATTTACTTTTTTCAAAATAGATTTTTTAAAAAAGCTATGGAATAAATAATAGTTCTGAAAAGATTTGCAGAAATGAACTGCCTTAAATATCTTTTAAAAACAGGATGGGCATTATTTTTCAAGACTTTTGCAGATTTTAAGTCACTAAATATTTTTTTTTGTGTGTGAATTTTACTTGCTGGGAGAAGAGTTTGAAGGGGAAAAAAAGCTCTCAACAAATACTCATTGCTTAGCAAACACAAGTCCCCCAAGTTATTAACAGAACTGTTATAGAAGGATTTTATGAAGATGGGAATACATAACTTTAAATTTCATTATTATTAGTTATTTATTTTAAAAATATACTAATATTAGAATTATAATTTATTTATAGGTTACAGCAGGAGTTACATTTTTGTAGGCACTTTTAATTCTAATAATAACTTTAAAATCTTTAACGATTTTTTTTTTAATTTTCGAAAACATTTCTTTAAAGTATATTAGTTTATGATGAGCACTGTATAAATGATGTTTGTGATTTTTTATATTTCATGTGAATTGGACCACAAGATATTAAAAATGTGATTACAAATACTAAATCACTTGGATAATTGTTTTTTAATTATTATACGATATACTTTTTTTGAGAATTGCTTGGAATTATAGTCATCTTATTATAACGATCGAAATGAAAGTGGAGATCGAATCTAACCGCAAAAACAATATCTGCAACTACCAGGGCGCCATCTAGGCATTTGAGCCTAGAAAAATTTATAAAGTAGGCAGATACGCGCTGTTAAGATTCCACTTTATTTAAATATTCCGATCGTTAGCCCAAGTCACTAGCTCAGTGGAGACGCAGAGATAAAAATCTATATCTTAATTTATATCTTAAATATCAATAAATAAAAGCCACTACCAGAAATTAACACATAAAAATATTTATTTACGCACATATAAAATAACATTTAAATTTTGAGGAATAAGTTTAACATTTTAGATTTTTATATTAACTTTTAATTTTACATTTAACTAAGTTTCAATGAGTTTAATATTTTATTTAGCTAGTCAAGTATGAATAGACTACATAGATCTGCATTTGAAAAGAAAATATTCTTCCCTGATTTAACCTTAGGCCACAAATTTCGCAAACAAACTGGCGCCAATCCATCTGATACATTCATGTATTCAATGTAGCATGATACGACAACACAAAATACTATACTGTCAGGAAAGTACATCTGAACAGTAAGTAGAATTAGAGAAGACATTGACTCTCCACCAACAGGAATGTCACATCTGTTGGCAAGTAGAACAATAAACAAAAAACTCCATAGGAATGGACTGCGGTCTTTTGCCGACTTACCAACCCATCCATAGGCAAACAGAAGGTGTGTGGCATATATATGCAATCCTGCCCGAAGCGGATCTCATACTACATCTACTAATTACACAAATATATCCAATCCATTGAGCCAATTCAACTACGAAACGAATAACCTAAGATTACCCTCCCTTAATATAACTTTACAAAACTATATAGCCATTCACGCCCGACTTAAATTTTACATTTAGATACATTCGCACAAATGAATTTTATAAAATTTGTTTTAAAATGTTGAGTATAGATCAGCTGCACAGATTCCACGGTCAAAAACATCCCAAATTAAACACAACCGATCAAAATACAAAGTCATCGATAAGCATTACTTGTATAGGGAATATACAAATCCCATTAGCATTCATTGTAAGATGCTTGCAGTGATATCGTTGACATATATTCTAATCGAATGTGAAAACCACAACATTATCAACCGCTAACGAATCTATGCAACGTCTATACCCAACCTTAAATTTCATCATTTAACATTTAAACAACAAATAATTTATACAATAAGAGAAAAAAAAAAATGGAAATGATTTTTATCAATCGGAAAACATATAAAATTAAACATTATTAATTTGATTTAAAAACTTACAAAAGTCAGATAAGAGTCCGTTTTTAACATTTAAGTTGGCTTGTTTATCAATTTATAAAACTTGACGAAAGTTCTTAATTGATTTTAACAATTGTTATTTCATATAGCTTATGGTAGAAGAGTCCAGGTTTCTGCTTTTAATTCCCGCGACATCTCCATTGGAAGATAATGTTCTGGAGATGGCAATAGTTGGTTCAAGGTATCACAATCTTTTCATTTTTCTTTTTAAATAGAGAGTGTGGTATGTGCGTCCTACCGCATCTCTCAAACACACAACGCTGGAACTTCAGAAAAAACTATTTCCCTTTTTATATTATCCACACGGATTCAATTAACAAAACGTCACTAATCCATCACTTTCGTTAGGGTCTGAGCCAAGGCTTAGTGCTTCCATTGGTCAAGCTAAAATCTCTTTATTCTCTTATCTAATTTACTCTCTGACTTTTTAATTAGACAGCTTTTGGATAATTAATAAACAATCATTTCCATTTACAGATTACAGGAATTAATTAATACCTGTTTTTATTTTCACTTACGTTATTTCTTTTTTAAACTATTTTTATATTTAAATCTTTTTTTATAAAAAAAAATACATTCAAATACCTTTTTTTATTTATTAAAAAAAAATATTTTTAAAGTTTAGCATCTGTGCGAATGCATATACGTTTAGCAAACATTTTAATTTTAGCGTTTAGTTTTTTACTTTTATTTGCGAACTTTTAAGTTTTTATTTTAAATTAATGCAACGACATATTTATATATCGTTACATTATGTTACATGAATAAATGAACATACGGATGTGTGAGTTAATAACACATACAGATTTTTTATTGAGATATAAACTATGAATAAAAATATGCATACACTTTTTATTTATAAAGTTCATTATTACTTTATTAATTATCATAAGTTTATATGATTCTTTGCTAAATAAACCCTATTATATTTATTTTAAATATATGAATATTGAGAGAATATTTTAATGAAAGTCATTTGTATTTGTGGCTAAGCTTGAGTGCGTGAAGCCATGTCTTCTAGTATTTATGGTTGGATAAAATAATGTGTTAACTTTGTTTATTATTGGGAAAATTGCCTAGTTTATTTTACAATGTTGATTCTTTAAATCTATTTTGAATTTAGATAGTGCACAGGGGAATAGGAAATGAAACCCTGGATGTTTTATATTTGTAGGATGTGTTAAGATAGGAAAAATTAGCCTATATTATGTTAAAGTAGTTGTTATACAAATACAGTTAACATAGACATGTATTATGTATTTATTTCTGTGGTCAATGTTTTTGATATTTGTATTCAAATGTTCTGTAAGTGCTGAAAAAAAGCCTAGATATTATTTCTTAAAGTATTAGACGAGGTCGTACCTATTTCTTCAGTTTTCTATGTGTATTATTGAATTATTTTATATTATTGAGTCTTTACTCTAGTTATTCCTTCATATCCTATACATTATATTGCTATCTTAATTTCATTATTAATGCATCGTGTAGTCTAGTATTCTGAAAGAATAATGAATAAACTTGGAATGATGAAAATAAGAAAAGAATCATAATTATTCTTAATATTTTTTTAAAAATATTTTTGATGATAAAAGAATCATAACTGTTCCTAATATTTTTTGATTTTTCATAAAACCATATTTTGAAATAATGCATATTTACAAAGAAATATCAAAAATGAGAAATGTGAAGTGTATGATGAATGCTTATATTTTTATTTGATAATTTTTATATTTTATGTTTTTGAATATGGAACACATATCCTAAAAACTTAGAATGGTGTCAAGCAAATTATTTTAGTATATGAATAAACATTGTTTTTGCTATTTTATATTTTATTAACTTAGACTGAACATAAGCATATTTTGATTGATAAAATAAGTATTTTTTTTATATGTTCTGAAAGTAAACAAATATTTTCTTATTCATTTTATTAGTAATAAACTTAATGTAATATTGTAAGGTAAATAATAAAATTTGAGTAATTATGCATAAGTATTTCTAAATAAAAATTCATAAGCCGGAGTGAAGGCTTACACCTTGATGACTTTTATATTGGAAATCTGTAACCTAATCTTTTCCTTTTGTTTTAATTTTAATATCATATTTATTAGCTTTATTAAAGATTGTAAATATTTTGTACATAGTTGATTTGTTAAATAGAATAAATTTGTTAAATTTGTTTTATAAAACTTGTTGTCAGTGTTATTATTGACCCATTCTCTTCCACAAGATTCAATCCACAGAACTCAGAAATAAACATATAACATATTTTTCCAATTATAAATAAAATAGTTTATTTAAATGATGATTATTACTCAGAATATGATACAGAAATATCACATAGTATAATATTATTTTCTGGTCATAATTTATTACTTAAATTACTGCCATATAATTAAGTATTTTTCTTATTGCCACATATTGTTCAGATTACACCATACTTTTAAAATGCCACATGATAAATAAGAGAATTGTATTATTATTATTATAAGTAACCATATTATTGAATAATAAATATAGTATCAATTATTAGTTACATTAAGTGTAGAAATATTACTTATTATTATTGTCTAAGTGTAGTTAAGAATGATGCAAAATCGCTCATTAAACTTGGCTACAGGATATTATAAATTAAGTTAATGATTTATTACAAAGAACCTGAGATAATTATATTTTAATGACAGAGATTATAATTTATTTTCTAATATTATGTTTATTATAATATTTTTAAAGTCGTGAGAATACTAGTTTTATATTTATTAAATAAAAGGGGGGATAGTATTCCTATGCCATTGAGAATATGTTCTTAGGAGATGTTCTTAATGTGGTCCAACAACTATACCTTTCACCAAATGTCTCATTATTATTATATTATTTATTTATTTAAAATTGAACCATATATTCTTTATTTTTAATTTCAGCTAGTCTAGTGGTAAAAATTATCATAAGATATTATTAAGACTCGCTTCTACCATATTAAGATTGAAAGTTTTAGCATTATTTTCTTATTTCTATTATATGTTTTATATTAACTGAATGGTTAGGGTACAATATATATCTATATATTCTAATCTTTAAATTCAGATGTGTACATGAAATAAATAAAATGACCTGCCAAATGTTCTAGATAAAATAAATTTCCTAAACTATATTTTTACACAAGCATACACCAGCTTTGGCTACACATACCTTGATTCTATTCATTTATAAATTCATTATTTAAATAACTTAAATAGTTTCAGAGATAGTTTTGTTAAATCTCTATTATTTTAAGAAAACTAAATTAAACCTTTCTTATTTTAAAATTCTTTAGAGAAAAATTCATGATGTAGATTGATTTTTTTGTTTATATTGCATATTCAAAGGCGTGAACAATTATATGCAATTAAATTTAAAAAGAAATTTGTCAAAAATAATTAAAATTCTAAATAGCATCTACACTTTTAAGTATTAAGAGAAATCATCATCATCATCATCAACCATTACCAATCTACAGCAGGATGGTCTCTCCAAATTCAATCCATATTCTCCGATCTTTAGCTTCTCTTCTCCAAATCACTCCTGCACACTTTCTTATTTCATTCATCCATCCCACATGTGATCTCTTTCTGGGTCTTTTACAATCTCTTGGAACCAGTTTAAATTTTCAATTGTCCATTTATTATCATCTTTTCTAGCAATATGTCCAGCCCAACTCCATTTCAGTCTTTTAATTTTTTCAATGAGGTCAGTAACACCTGTTTGTTCTCTTACCCATATATTGTGTTTTCGATGTCTTCTTGTTACTCCCAACATGCATCTCTCCATACTTCTTTGAATGGTTTCAAGTCTCTGTATTGCTCTTCTATTAAGTGTCCAAGTCTCAGATCCATAAGTAAGGACTGGTAAAACACATTAAAAACTTTCCTTTTCAAACACATAGGCATATTTCCTTTTAGTATCAAGTTATTTCTACCAAAAAACACCAAGTTTAATTCTATGATTAATTCCATCCATTATGTTTCCATCTGTATTAATGTTCTGACCAAGATATTTTTAAGTATTAACTTCTTCTAATTCATCACAATCAATCTTTATTTTCATATTTTGAGAAAATCCATAACACATTACTTTAGTCTTTTTAACATTTATCTTTAGTACTACTTTCATCTGATAATTCTTGTAACAATTCCTGCAGCTCTAAAGCATTATTTGCAAAAACAACTACACCATCTACAAAATCTAAATGACTTAAATAATCTCCATTTACGTTCACTTCTTTAGCTTCCCATTTTAATCCACAAAATACTTCTCGCAGCACTGCTGTAAAAAGTTTTGGAGATACACCCTTCTCAATGTTGACTTTCCTAGTATCATTATGTAATCTAATTGTTGCTGTTGCATTTTTATAAATATTCTTTAAAATATGACAATATCAATACCTTGATGACCCAATGACTTTAATCACTGAAGAAATGTTTATAAAATCAAAGGCCTTTTCATAATCTACAAATCCAACACATAATGGCAACTCATATTCATTTGTCCTTTCTATTAACTTCTCTCAATACCTGAATATGATCTACTGTATTAAAACCACTTTTAAATCCAGCTTGTTCTCTTGGTTGGTGGAAATCCAATGTTCTCTGTAGATGAGTTGTAATTATCTTGGTAAAAATTTTGTATAAAACTGATAAAAGGTGATAGGTCTGTAATTTCTAATATCTTCTTTATTACCTTTTTAAAATATTAATACTGCATTCTTCCAATCATCTGGTACATCTTTATCATTTAGACATTTGGTATATAACTTTGCTAAAAAAATTTATATTTCTTCACCTGCTTCTTTTAATATATCAATTATAATTCCATCATTACCTGGATCCTTTCCTTTCTTCATAAATTTAATTGCATGTCTCACTTCTTCATTTAAAATTCTGGGCAATTTGGAAGATATAATAGATATAGGAGGTACTTGTTCTTTATTACTATATAATTCTTGATAAAAGTCTTCTACCCATTTCATGATGTCATCTCTCTTTTTAGTAATAATTCCATCTTTTTTTCTTATTGCAGATATAAATTTCCTACCAATACCAAAATGTTGTTTTACACTCTTGAGACTTTTATTCTCTTCTACAGCTTTCCTTGCTAGTTCACAGTTATACTTTCTTATATCATATTCAACTCTTTTCCGCACCATTTTACAAAATTCGAGATATTCAATTCTTTTTAATGCATCATTTTTGTATATCTTCATATTCCTTCTTTTCTTCATAAATTCTCTAGTCTCAGTAGAAATTTTATTGGTCAATTGCTGCTTTTTTCTACCAGCTATCTTTGTTGCAGTTTTTAAAAGTGTATCAGTTATTTTCATATTAATTTCATTCAAATCTGAATCATGTTCAAAATCTCCTAATACTTGAAACCGATTTGTAAGTTCTAATTTAAATTCATTAGAATGTTTCTGAAGATTAGGAATATCAACTGTAAATATTGTTTTTCTTAATAATTTTTGTCTCTCTAGTTTTGCATTAACATGTACCTTACATCTTACTAATCGATGATCACTTCCTGTGTTAAATTTATTAAGAACATTACAATCTTGAAATATGTATTTTCTGTTAGTCAAAATATAATCCAATTCTGCTGTACCTTCATTTGGATGCTTCCATGTCCATTTCCTTTTAACATTTTTCTCAAAAAAAGAATTCATAATATAAAGTTTTTCTTTTTCTGCAAACTCCACAAGTCTATGTCCTCTCTCATTTCTATTACCATAACCAAAATTACCTACAGCACTTTCATCTTTCATTTGTTTACCAATTCTAGCATTAAAGTCTCCCATAACAATTTTAAAATGTTGTTTACTCTGATCAAAAACCTTTTGTACACCCATATAAAAATCTTCTACTACTTCATCACTATGAGAACTTGTTGGGGCATAAACCTGAATTATCTGCATTTGGTATCTGCTATTAAGTTGTATAACTAATCTTGCCACTCTGTCTGATACACCATCAATCTCCACAATGTTCTTCCACTTTTTATTTATAATGAATCCTACTCCAATTGTATTTCCAATATTTGTACCTTTATAATAGAGTACATGTCCACTTTTTAAATCAATTGTCTCTTCACCTTTTCTTTTAACTTCACAAAGTCCAAAAATGTCCCATTTAATATAAGACAGTTCTTCTAATTCTTGCAATCTTCCTTCACTTGAAAGTGATCTACAGTTGTAAGTACCTAAATAAAAAGTCATCATCAAATGGCAGCCTGGGTCCGCAATCAGGGGATTCTTAGCACCTTCCGCCTTTGGCCACCAACCGCTGCCTTGGTTGGTGACTTTACAGCCTCCTGGGAATAAGGGCCATGCTTTATTTTTGTCTGTCATAATTGTATATATTGGAAAAATATTTATCATTTACACAAACATTCATTCTGCCTTATCAGTCAACTGAGAAGAAAGACCATGGTATTTCTTGATCTTAAACTGAGAGGTAAAAAGCCAATAAACTCACCATGCTGGCTAATGCATGTTGGTGAGCAGCCCATCCATGTTCGTATACTATATTAGTAATCACATAGTAATAACAGCTGCAATGACAAGAACGTATAAAGTGGATATTAGGAATTTGCCCTGCTCGGTTCCTTTAAGGCCTCCAAGAGGAATCAAAGGGTCTCCTTTCAGTTAATAGCAATCTCCTTTCTGCAGCCATTAAGAGGAATACCATGATATATATGTCAAATACTCTGAAAATTAAATAAAGTATTGTAAAGCATAAATATTAGAATTAATACTGAAAAAATAATACAATAAGTACAGAAATCATATAAATTAAGTTATAAATTCATGGTCTATTGGCTTGCTTGAGGTAACTAGTTTTTTAAAGTTTATTAAAGCATGATTATTCATAAGTTTGAGAAAAGATTATTTCAATATGAAAAAGAAAGATTAAATTTACTACATACATTTTAACATTGGACAGATGGAGAAGAGCTCTTTTTGTAATTCACTAATGAGATTTACTGCAGATATTTTTCAAAATATTTTGTCATGATCTGGTTTTCACATTCAGGATAATTTGTATCAAATTCAGTTCACTTTCACTATTGAAAAACATGTCTGTTGTAACTGTGGTTATATATGTGAAGTTAGTTTGCATGAAAATGGATTTAATTTAGAAATTGGTGTTACATTTTGGTTATGGGTTCCATGCCAGAATATACTTCTTTCTAGCAGAACATTGCTGATTACTTGCTTGCTTGGAATGGTTTCTTAGAAAGCATGAGCAAAAGACAATCCTGGAAAATAGTGAGCAAGAAATGACTAAAGATAAAATTATTTTCGTAGTATGCCTATTTATACAGTTACCTATTTTGCAAAACATATTTTTCTGATATAATTAAAACAAGCCAGTAATTATTTTTAATGACACACATTTGCAAAATTCCTTAGATAAAAAAACATGTTTTCAGATAACAACTAGTTATGTCAATCCCTAAAAAAAATGTTCAATTAAAATTTTGAAACATTTGCAAAACATGAAGCAAAGTGTAATAAAAGAAATCACTTTTTAAATAATTTTCCCTAATACAGAGAAAAACAATTTTATCAAAATTTTTCGTGATTACTCTGATTCTTTAGTTATACTTAATTAAACTTTGTTTCTATAACTTTTTAAACCAACTTTATTTAGTTGAAATAAATTTATCTTTTTAAAACTAAATTTAAAACCACACATACCTTTATCAATGTGTGTGTGCCTATAATAGAAATCTAAATTTAATGAAAAAAATCTAAGTTTAATTTATGAAATCTGATGCTTGCCAAGTACTTTTATTTTTTAAATTATAGAGATAAGCAATCAATTTGAGTAAAATCAAAATTAAATTAAATTATTTTATTAATTATCCATTATCAAACAACTTTTTTGTATAATCTATAATGAAAGTGAAAAATTAAAAGACCTTGAATTTCAAGATTGCTAAATTTAAAACTGATTATTATAAAATACAGTAAATTAAATATATAAACAAAATATGTAGACACATTCTAATTTTAAAAACTAAAAAATAAGGAATTTTTCACCACTATATAATTATTATACATTTGTATAAAACATAATACATATAACAAATATTTTTATAATAAACATTTTTACTTACTGTGGACTAAAAAAATAATTGTTTCTTCAACCATAATTGGAGTTTTTATATTTAACTTGAAATAAGTGTGGGTTATCCAGAAATTAAGTAATTCAATCTCTTATTGTAAAAAGTACCCCAAGCTTTTATTTCAAATTAAATATAAACCCACAATTGTCATTGAAGAAACAATTAATTTTCAACTTTTTAGACTATAGTAAATAAAACATTTATTACAAAAATATTTTTTATATATATTAAAATACTGAAACAGAAAATAAAATATAATTAAATAAGCCAAGTGTAATTTCAATGCATAAGCATCATAATCAGATATTTTTTGCAATTATTCCAAATGTCATCTTTTGCTTAATATTTAAAAGTAAAACCACAGGTACTAAAGATCGTTTATTTACAATATAGTTTTGTTTATTTAGAAAACATTTTTTTAAAAATCAACTTTTATCCAGAAAAAAAAAAATTATGCACTTTTTGAAAAGCGAACTTATACAATCAGAATTTTTTTTATTTTATTTCAATTTTAAATGATTGCTAAAACAAATTTTAATCTAAGCTTTTCTTTTTAAAAATATACATTGTAACCATTTGATATGCTACATGCTTTTATTAAGTATTTTAACAGTGCATTAGATGATAGGTAGCCATCTAAAAAAATAAAAGATAAAATAAAACTAATAACTAGAGATGTAAAACTATATTATTTAATCTGTAGATAAAATGGTATCACCTAGTAGGCAATATTTCATATATTTAGATTTATAATTTATACTTGTTAATTATCAAAATGATTCAATAGTATTTAGTTATTCATTCTTTAGGTTTATTAAAATAAGCTAGTCTTAAATAATTAGTTTCATACTCTTATGTGTGTGTGTGCATGCATGGATTTACTTGACTTTTAAATTTTTAATTTTATTCATTAAAATATTTAATTTATTTATTAAACTTTAAAAGTAAAATATGTAATAAAACTTGGCAAGTAAATAAAATAATTACATTTATTATTTTAAACTTCTGGTACGAATAAATCAAATGAAATAAAAATGTTATTGGATTTAAAATATGAAAATTATTAACTTATTATATTTATTTGCTGTTTATTATTAAAAAAAAAAAAACTTTATTCATGTCAATTAGTTGATTTGTTATTAACCTTGAAATTGAAACGCAGAACGTTGCCACGTGATATTTTCTTATTGAAGAGTCTGAGAAAAAGAGCAGGGAACTGATTTTTTTTACTTACTTTTATCACGGATGCTATTCTGGAAGGAAAGAAAAAAAACTGTAATTTTTCTTAATCATCATTTATTTAAACAAGTGTAACTTATAATTTTTTCTTTAAAGTCTCAATACAGGATGGACTGCTGAAAGCCAAATTAAGGTATCTCAAGTTTTTATGCATTCTTTAAATTAAAACTTTCTGAAATTCATAATATTATGTGCCAATATAATACCTCTTATTTATTATTTAACTTCAAAAATTTTCAACAAGTGAAAATGTTACTCTTTACTAAGATCATATGGAATATTATAAATAATCATTTTATGATAATAAATCGTATTCTTTGTGGCAGCAAATTTAAAAACAAATTTTAAAAAAAACCAAAAAAACAATTAAGAACTGTTCAAAACTAAACTAAGTTGAATAAATGCTTCGGTATTAATTATTAACTTTTAAAATAAAGAAATGCCCAAATGTTTTTCTGCAAATTTAATACTGCCTCTTACAATTTAAGTTGTATTAAGAAAATAAAATATCATTTTATTTCTATGGTGGAAATGTTCATTGATTGTCTGCTTTTCGAGGGAGCTGAAAAACTTTTAAAAAAATATTTTCCAGTGAAACCGCAGATAATTACTAAAATTCCACATTTAATAATAATTGTACTCAATTAAGTGTCACATTTTAAAACTAGCTAGTTCATGTTAAATTGTGTCTTTGTACAAGAGATCCATACATGTTTGTGTTTAAAATAATATATCTTGCTGTTGTGCTTGTTTTCCACTGGAATAAAACTGGTAGCTGCTTTATTATCTTTTTTTAAAAAAAAAATTAGTTTGAAAAGTATGAATGTGTCGATATTATGCATACCACTAATGACATGGGACCTCACACCTAGTTTGCCTACTGCTGATGAAGCTTTACTAGTGAACTGAATTTAACATTATCATTATTATTGTTTTTTTTTTAAAAAAAGATAACATAAGTTATATATTTTTTACGCTTTATTTTATGTCAAGGTATCTGAAACTGTCTCAAGGGGTTTGCAATAAAGCGTGTATAGATATTTTTATTACACACAGGTAATTTAAATATATTGATGAACTATTTAATTTAAAGTTGTCTATTCTTTTGTAAGTTAGGACAATCGTTACATATGTGTTTATCAGAAATTTAATATATATTAAATGGATTATGTCCTGTACATGTGGGGTTCAGATTGACCTTAGGTCAACATGGGTGTGACAATAATCTCAGCCTCAGGGTGGCCTTTGAGCATTCCATCATCAGATTTTCAATTGGATGGACGGTTGAAGAGTTGGAGTGGATTGAAGCCTGTCCATTAAACTATGAGGATGGTCTATCTTAATATATATCTGAGCACTTATACTATATATGTGTGTAAAGATGATAGTCTGGACCAACTGATGATTGCTGGTTTAGCATGAAATACGTATATTGGTGATTATTTATCTTTTCAGCATATATGTGTTTAGGTGTATCAGTGTTATTAGATAGAGTGGAGAGAGGTGGGTGGTGTGAAAGTCTGTGCTCATATACCCTATATTATTTAATATCATTCGTAACAGAAATTAGATTTGGAATTTATCCGAGAACAAATTTATTTCATTAGCCATTTAATTAATATTTATTGCATGTCTGTCCACTTAATTTCATAAATATTTATTATGCTCATTGTTGTGTGCTTATTCCCTATCTTATGCAAATATTTACTGTGTTTATAGTCATTTTGACTAATATTTTCATGTGGGTTTCGAATATTGTTTAATGTGTGGAGTTTAATGTTGATACAAGCTATTAATTTTTATTATTAGTGATAAAATTGTATCTTGCCATTGTAGAATTAGTTATGTTTTATAGCTCTAGATTTATCAGATAGTATACTATTTATTGTTTGTGGGATGGAGATGCTCTCCCATTAGTGTATGTATTTGCCATGAGAGGTTAATGTTTTTCAAAACATTTTCATGTATAGCTTTAGATAACTAGATCCCATGGAAAGAATCATGTCTTTGGTGTGATTTCCCTTTTCCTTAGGTGGTGAGATGGTGTCCATACCTACACTTATGCTGGAGAGATGGGCATGGGAGCCACCATTATTATAGTCATGCTGTCTTGCTCTGAGATTATTTAGTGATATTATCTCTCTGTGCTATTTGAAAGATTAGATTGTCCACCATAGGTGTAGACTATTGTATTTATAAAAGTTATGGCAATGATAGCTAGTTGTTGAGGTAGTTATCTCTTTATGTGCATTTAGTAATTTTCAATGCTTTAGTTGATTATAATATCCGTATTGGGCAACTGTGCTTTGCCATTAGTATACAAGTAAATCCACAAGACTTAATAATTTAATTGCTCAGATTAAAGCATAGCATGATGGGAATACAGACACAAGGCTATTTTATATGCATCATATGGAGAAATTCGCCAAGGGTTTGTAAGTCTCTTAAAAATTAATAATTTAACATTAGTTGGTGGACATTAAATAAATTAACTATTAAGATATGTATGACTTCTGATGAATGCTTTTTATTTACCATTTGGTTTTTAAGATTAACATAGTGTGAGGCAATAATCAGTTGTGATGTGATGATGACAGTTATCATCATCATATTAGCCATCTAATTTAGAAGCAGCAATAGGTTATATTGAACTTAATCTTCTATTTTTGTTATTATTATTTTAATAGTGAGATATCATAAATGAGTGCTTGACTATAAAATATATGAAAAAATGTTAATTAGCTTATGGTGCAAGCTAGCCAACCATTATAATAATCATTTTCAATTGCACTAAACATTTGTTTAATGTCTTGTTTTAGCTAGAATAAATTGTGATGTTTCAAATAAATACTCTAGCAAGTAATCATAATAGGGTTATGATTCTAAATTTCATTTTGCAATTTTAAAACTAAGCAACTAAGAAACAATAGTATCGGCATAAAGTTGATTTATAATCATTAATTTCTCAGAATTAAATGTAATAATATATCTAGTAGCTATGATGTCCAAACTGTCATTGTATTAGTGTGTTTTGTAAACAAATGTTTTTTTTTAATGTTTAGATGTAATAAATTTATTTTTGGTAAATTATTAAAATTTGGTTTTTGAGTATTTTTTCTGTATGAAATTCTTTTCTTTAGTTCCACAAATCCACAAAATAAAATAAAAGATATATCTTCAAATCAGATTATTATTCTTATGATCCAAAAATCACTAATATTTGATAAGAAACGTGCTATAAATATTTCTTTTCCAATTATTAATTTTCAAATTAATAATTGTTCACTTAAGAATTGCAATGGATGTGTCCATCCATAAGTCAGACTGCACATTATTTACCTACTATCCGAATTTAAACATTGTAAATTAAGTATTTTATCTGTGTTGTTCTAGGATAAAAGAGGGAAATGAAATTTACCCTTTTCCTTCTATTATTTGAATGCTATTCTAGGTAAAAGGCTATAAAATTATTATTCTAAACATTTGATTAAAGTAAGCATTTTCTTTTGGTAGTCTAAGTAATTATTATTATGATCTTAATAGGATATCTTAGCTTATTAGAAAGATGTTCCTAAAGCCTGCTAGGATGCAACACTATACCATTGTTTATTTGGTAGAATAACAGGGAAAATCCTGAGATTTTTATTTTGCATTATAATAAAAAGTTCATTGTTGTCAGATCATATCAGTGGATAATATTAAACTATATAATAGATTTTGTTAATCATGAGTCTATTAGAGAATATGTTTTTGAAGGTGCAAATATTTATAGTTCAGAGAATTTGATTGGGATGGAGAGATTTACTTTGTTCTAATTATTCTCTGTTTCCAAGTTATATGTTTTATTTAGAATAATTTATTTTATCAGAGTTAGGTACTTCCTTTATCTTAATTGTATATCTCTACAGCTAATTCTTTTATATGTAACCGACCACTGAGCTTAGTCTACTTTGTAATCCTTATTGTTATTTATAAGAGTCTCAACCCAAGCCTATTATTGTATAAAAAATGTTTTGTCTAAACAATTAGAACTTATTAGTTTTATTTGAGATATTTCTATAGATTAAAACTTATTAGTTTTATTTGAGATATTTCTATAGGTTAGAAATAGTGCCTCAAATTAGAAGAATGACATATTACACATAATGAGTAAGGTAGCATCGATTGATTATGTTTCATCATTCATATGATATAATCATCATTCATCGATTGATTAGGTTTCATCATTCATATAATATAATCATCATTCATCGATTTATTAGGTTTCAAAATATATACTGATCTCTCGTGCACATCACTGAAAACATAATGAACTGATGATATCAATATATTTCTATTTAAATAAAAGCATTTAAAAAGAGATTTCATTAATTTTATATTACACACAGATAAAACTCCATGCACAAGTGCCACTCAGTGCAAGCTAGAGTAATCAATGATGCAGGAAATTGCCTTGGATCTGAGAGCACTGCACCTAGATCTTAGGATTTAATGCAACTCTTCAGCAGTCACCTTTTATCTTATTAGCCAACCATAAAGCTTTGAGTTCTTATTAAAAACACAATAATATTTTCAATTCAAGCTCATTAGCTTGTATAGTCATATAGATCTGAACTCATTTCAACATCCATACTTTTTGGTGTCTTTGGTTTTTAATATCCACAACCTCCATAATCCTATTGGGCAGGATTGGTATTAAACCGCTAAACATCACATCATTATTTTTTATGCACAAACTTTCCTGCATTCATTGATTGTTATAGCTTGTACTAAGTAGCACTACTATGTGGAGAGTGTTGCCTCTGTAAACAGGTTGTGAAAGCATAAAGAATGGTGATGTTTAGTGGTTTAGTACCAATCCTACCTAATAGGATTACGGTGGCTGTGTACATTAAAGAAGCAAAGACACCAAAAAATATGGATGCTGAACTGAATTCAAATATGTATGAGTATATAAGCTAATGAACTTGAATTGAAAACATTATTGTGTTTTCATTTTGGGCTCAAAGCTTTATAATTAGCTAATAAGATAATATGTGGCTGCTGCAGGGTTGCATTAGATACTAAGATCTAGGTGCAATGCTCTCAGATCCAAGCTGATTAAAGCCACAAGCTAGAAACTAGTCTTGGAATATTGAGTAGGCACTAGATAGAGATTATATGTACAAATCTTTCTGTCATTGATTTCTCTGGTTTGCACTGAATTGTGCTATTATATGGAGAACTTTGCCTGTGTAAAAATGGTGATCATGTGATGTTTAGTGGTTTCATTTTATATTAAATAGCAATTGTATTTTACAGTTAAAGCACAATATTCTTAAGAAAAAAATAGAGATGAAAAAGAAAGATCATAGATGTAATTTTTTTTAAACAAAAAAGAAACATATATGGAATTTTAATATAGTGAATTTCAATCCATCATTTACCCATGTACCATTTTTCTGTATCTATTAAATATCTGCCTTTTTTGGTTCCCAAAATTATCATTGCAAAATGCATGCTATTTTTTTAAAAAATTCTCCATTTTTGAACTGACATTTTTTTGTATAATAGTGACAAATTCACATCTGCTACAACATTGTTACACTGAATTTTTTTTTAAATTTGAAACATTTTTGTTTTAGTTTTTTAAAAAATCACATCTTCTCTCCCTTTTAATTTTTATAGTTCAGAGATACCTATTTTCTTTTGTTATTTTAAAAAAAAACCTTTTGGGTATATTTTTTGCTTTTGTTTTAACTTTAACTGAAATGTAAAATTGGTCCAAAGCAAATAAATATCAATTTAAAATTTTTTTTTATATTTAATTAAAAAAGCAATATTATTTTTCATAATAGATTAATAATTAGATAAAGTATTTACTAAAAAAAAACAATCTTATCCAATCACTATAATAATTATGGTGACTAAATAGAAATTATACTGCGATATTAAAATTATATATATAACATATTCTACAGACGCATTTGAAAAAAAAGTAGGAGTGAAATGTTTTGAATTATAATATGAGTTGTAATTAAAATTAATAGTCAAATTTTATTTTATATGTACAGAATTTCAGTAAATAATCATTAAATTGTACTTATCTATCTTTTTGATAAATTTCCATATCTATTGTTTTCTCCAATCTCTTGAAGTATAATGGATCAAGAGTTTACTATATGTAATAAACTGAAAAGTATGCTATTAGATATAAAGAAAATTATGTAATCATTTTTACAAACAAATAGCAAAGATTGTTGTATAATTTTATTATAAAGAATTTTTTGCAATAATTTATTTATACACATATACTTTGCATGCTTATACAAAATATTCTCTACATCAAATAAGAAATTCCAAAAACTAATATTGTATAAGAAATGAGCATTTAATCAACATAATTCAAAAGATGAAAAATATAAATGAAATCAATAAAAATTACTATTAAAAAAAGTGAATAGAAAAAAAATAAAGATGTAATTTTCAGCAGATTAAAAAAAAAAAAAAATCAGAAAAATAAAGAAAGTAAAAAATTTTATATTTGAGTATGAAGGAGTATTTTAAATTTTACAATGTACACCATACTATATAAAATTCTATAATAAAACTGCAAACCAAATATTCTTTAAATATTAATAAGACAAAAATAAATAGGTGCAAATAGAGTCTGGGATCTTTTATAGGATGAAGTTACTAACTACATGCCAATAATCAAAGACAAAACGAACAGATAATTTTATATTTTTTACAAAAAGTAAAAAAAAAACAACAACATAAATTAATTTATTTAGAAAAGCAATCGAACTAATGAACAATGAATAGAAGTGTAATCAATATATGCATTCCATAAGAAATTAAATTAGCAATAAAGAAAAATGTATTTCCATAAGGACAATATAAAAAAATAAACCATAATAATCTATAACTTAAAAATTCTGAAAAGGTATGCATGTAGAAGGAAAATAAAAAACTTATGTGACCATTAAAAAAGTACATAGGCTAAACCATACATTTATGACAAATGAATATTTAACAAGCACAATATAAAAAATAAACTATGTAATTCATAAGAAAGTAATTGAGAGCAATAAATCCACAAGAAATTAAATTGAAAAAAAAAAAGTTTTTATATATAAAAAGATTGTGTATAGCATAAAAGTTAGTTATTTGTCATAAATTTCCATGGTTATATTTCCTAACATTATTTGTCATAAATATAAAAACAAAAGCACAGGCAAAAACATTTAATTACAATAACTGTAAAAAGTAAATCAATGAAATTAAATACAAGATGAAAATATAATTCATGACAATAATGATATTTTTTATATGGCAATCAAAACTTTTGGGATTTAAATTATTTTCTATGGAAATTGTATAGTTTATTTTTTGTACTGCGCTTTTTAAATATTATGTCTATTTATTTTTTTTGATATCATGTAATTTTTTTTATGGATTTATTGCCATTTATTATCTCATGGATTGCAGGGCATATTTTTTGTATTATGCTTCTTCAATCATGGATTGGTTTTGTAATTTAATTTATGAAATTTCAACATATCTCTTATTTAATTTCTTGCATAATGTTTACACTGATCAAACTTAATGAATGTATTTGTTTTGTAATTGTTATACATTGATTCCATTGCTAAATATATTACTTTCAGATTTATTTTCTAAACAAAATGTATTATTTTTAAGCTCATTTTCTAGATATATTATGTATACATTTTTTGTTTGCATTTCTGTTTTGAAATTTTTATGCAAAATATAAATTTATTGATTAGGTTTTTTTTTTTAATCCAATAGTATATGGTTAGTGGTTCTATTCTATAGTAGATCACAGTCTCTACTAGCATCAATAAAAGCTCCACATACTATACAAACATATATATTTTTCATCAATTCAATTTCAATAATTAAGGAATCTTCTTAAAGCAAAAACAAAAAAAACAAAAAATATCCATTTATAAGCATAAAAATTTCTATCCATACACATGTACACTTTTTTGTTTTTCTGTCTGTGAACAAATCAAAATTTAGATAATAATAAAAAAGTATATTTAAAGAAATTTCAATAATAATTTAATCCATTAATAACTAATTAACTGAATATTTCAGCAATTTTTTTTTAATATATATATATTTACTTATTTTAATTTTGACACAGAATTCTTCCAAACATTATTTTTTTTTGTAATGTTTTTTATACTGTAAAAGACAAAGTAATAATAATAATTAAATAATGGATTTTAATATTTGTTACTTTGTATATACAAATAACTATTAATAATACATAACAAATTTTCAAAGTGACAGTCAAAACACAAGTATCCTTCAAAACATAGAATACCATTATACAAGTAAAATACAATTCATTAGAAAGTCCTGGTTTCAGAAGTGTTATTAGAATTTATGAATTTTTCTGATATAAAATTTAAAATATAATATGCTTATTTTTATATCTGTACAAAATTTTTAAACAATAATAATTAAACAATGAATCAAAATTATAATTTACTTTTGCTATGTAATCCTTTCTCTTTTTTATTTTCTCATTTAACCATAACCATGAGAAAATTGCAACACCTGTATTTTTTTCTGGAAATCAACCATTGTTGTCTTCAATTTAAAACAGCATGAAAAAAAAAACTATGCACATCTAAGTTCCACCATTCAATTTGTCTTTTATTCTACTTTCAGAAAACGTAAATATCACTTTTCTATGATAAAAATTAATGATTTCATGATTTTTTGCCCAATTAATCCGTTTCAATTTTTTTCTTTACTGAAAAATGTACAGAAGAGCATAATGGATTTAACCAATCCAATACTGGCATTCATTTCCCCATAAGTGATTCGGAGACTAAGCTTTTTTATAGTTTCATGACATTGATTTCTCACTAATTTATAGTTCCTAAAAAAAAAAAAAAAAAGAGTTAAACCATCTTTATTCATAAGTGCAGTGATTATTTTAACTGCACAATTTTTTTTCCTAATCAGATCAGAATAAACTTTTATTACTAACATTATTGATTAACAAGCGCCAATGAGTAATTTTACCAAAGCTTAAGTTTTCAATCACTTGTAAGTACTTTTTTTAAAATTACTATTTAATAAAAGAATATAGAAAAAATATTTTTTAATACTAACAACTATACTACTAATGACAAAAAAAAATGTTCCAGGCTGGATAAATTTATACCATGATTTTAGCACATTTTTCTATACAATAATATTTCTTGTAGGTCATCTGTGTTTAGATTAGAGGATATCTAGAGTTTTGTGCAGAAACTCAGATATCTTTATTTTTCAGAGATTATGATTTTTTCCATATAGTATTATCTTGCCTACACTTTAACAACAATAAAAAAAATCCAAATATTAAAACTGAAAATGATGATAAAATTTATAAAATTAAGTCAATCATATAGATATGATTATTGCAATGCAAATTTTAGAGCTGCATGTAAAAAATGGATAGAGAGATGGTAATTAATGAAGCTATTAAAAACTACTGATCAGATTAGCATGAAATATTTCTCAAAACCAGTAAAGCAAGAATTCAAATGATGAGTCTATACAGATAGCCATGAATATGTACCGCATGAAGTTGTACGAAGATGAAAAGACACTTCTGATGCTGGACAGTACTTAGTTACTTAAGCTATGCTCTCAGTAGTTTTACAATATTCAAAAAGAAAATACTGTGCTGTCTACCTTAGAAAGGAGTGGGGAACATGAATGTTTTTTTGACTGTATAAAGTGATGATTGGTCACACAGCAAGTGCTACAAGGGCTGCTTTATTCCTTATCAATTAAAATAGACAATGTACTTCTTCAAATTCGACCTTACTTAACTTTTTCAGGAGTATAGTTCTGATGGTAAACCATATCTGCATTTTTATCTATGTTTTTATTCTTTAGCTACATGATTACAATAACATTTAATTATTTGTTAGTAATCATTTGATTTTATATTTTAGATGAATTCTACCTAACAATAAACTATTTTCCACAAGAATAAAACTAAAACAGATAGTATAAATAGCATTATTATAATTCATATTCTATATTTGACTAAATCTAAATCTTTTTTTTTTTCACTTAACTATTTTAGATTAACTTATTCATCTCTACCATTTTCTTGTCATTGATTATACACATACTTCTACAAGGAAAGAATATATATATATATAGTTTCTAGAAAAACAACAAATATGTCTATTTTTTTTATTGTTACGATATAACAAACTATTTTAGATAAGGCATGTTTATATATCACTTTTATTGGAAAATTTATAAGGAATGCAATGAACTATTAATAAAAATAAAAATTTAAAATTTATCTATTAAAATTTAGAATCCATAAAGAATCATAAAAATAATATTTTTTAAAAGTGTTAAAATCTTTATTATTATTATTTTGAATATGTAATGATTATAGTTTTTCAGCTTTATTGCATGCCTCAATATTTTAATATATCCTATTGATTTTTACAAATGGTAAACTAAAATTTAAAATATGTCTTCGAACAATTCTTCAAAAATTTAATATTGTAATAGAAGATATCAGATTTTGGGACTTTTTCTATTTCATATCAATGTTAGCAGAAAAGTATGTCTATTTTTTACTTTTTATTTTTATATTAGATTACTAAATATTTAGCTTTCAATAAAAAAATACACAGATTTTTAAAAAAATTTATTTTGTCTTTATAAGCATATTATGGCACTGAAAACTTACATAATGGCAGATATAAAATATTTTGAATTAATAATATCTTTACTTTTATTTCCAATAATTATATATACATTTCTAATAAAAATATGCTAATTTTTTTTTTTTTTTATCAATATAGAAAACCATTTATACAAAAAATAAATTTAAAATATGAGCATTAGTGAGATTAAATAAAACAACACATAATGGATCCAAGATTAATTACAGCAAAATTCATGAATATCTACTGGACTAAGATAAAAATATAAATCAAGAAGTTCATTGTGATTAGGCTTACTAATTTATAGATATGTTGCTCTTAAATGAGTTTGATTTTGAAAGGTGTATACTTATTAAATTTATTTACTTTTAAAAAGTTAAAGGTTTCCTTCATAATTTTATCCAGATAATAGAAGTTAACAATAATTTTACAAACATAAATATTTGAATTAATAGTTAGTATTCTACCTATACAATAATAAAAAAAAACACTGCTTTTGAAACATTGGAAAAATAAAACTTTAACAAAATTGAAATACATCAAACTAAATATTTGAACTTACATCCAATATTTTCCAAAGTTCACTTACATAAATTCAAATTAATTCAAAAACTATATTATTACACTCCTTGGGAGCAATACATTTATAATTAGCAAGATTGAAATTTTTTATATTATTTTGAAAAGAAACTTTTCAAAAAGTCGTTTTCAGAAAAATTTATTACTCTAACCCCCTAATGCTTCCTCTATATATGAAAAATTTTACATCATTAGTAATATAAGAAAAATAAATAAAACTGTTAACAATAAAATTATTCAAACAATAGAAGCTGCAGGATTTGCAACATTTGTAAAACTGATTTTACCCGTAATACTTGATGAACGTTCTTCTTTCAAAGTTGATTCACCAAGAAGGATTCGAAAACTGTACAAAAAAATAAATAAATAAATTAAATTATTAAAAATAGATGTAGACTACTATTTTATATTCAACACATAAACAATAACATGTTTATTACAATAATAATATGTTTATGTAAAATATATATGAGTGGCATCAAAATTATCAACAGCCAATCAATTGACTACTAAAAAGTAGGCAATATATCTAAAAATCAACTGAGAAATATCTATTTGAAATAAAATTGTTGATATGAGTATATTTCTTCATTAGCTCTCAAACTTGCAGATTCCCTCTTTTCTTCATAGCGTAAGCTTGTGTTTAAGACCTGTAGAGGTCCCTACCTTCAAATTTTTCAGACGCTTATTCCTAAGGTTACAGCCTTAGTAAATATTACTTAATATAATAATGTGTGTTTAATAAAATTTATAATTAGATCCAATAACTGGAAATTAATTTGTGTATATTACCATATACCTGCCTATACAGTATACCATTAATAATGTTGTTGGAGATCACTGTCAGTTATTTAAATTCATGATATTGTATTACACTTGTAAATTTGAAAATTAATATTTTGTTATAATGGTCCAAAGTGCAAAATTAATGATGGAAGCAGTTCAAAGCCATTAAGTGCTCCATTTATGTCCTATAATGAAAATAACTTAGTTTTGATATTAAAAAAAAGGCATATGCTGAAATAAGACAATATTAAATAAGAACAAACTGTCAATTCATGAAAAAGTAAAAAAAAAATTCATGCTAGAATTACTTGTGCTATTGAAATTACTTCATTAACATCCATTGTATATGATAAATATTTAATGAAGTTTAGAAAAAAAATTAAATTTGGAGGTGACTAAAATACATTCAAGTTGCAACAGAAAACTTTAATTCTATATAAAAACATTAACAAAGGATCCACAAAAAACAGTGTTATCAAACCATTTATTAAAAAAACCAAAAAAAAAAAAAAACATTTTAATTATACAGATTGAGAAATCGATGTAAATTTAAAAGCTAAGCTTTCCCTGCTTCTTTTAGGCAATGCAGAATTGCAGCAACCATCAATGCTATGCTTTAGAGTCATTTTAAACAAAATTTAAAATTTTTAAATTCAAAGTGCAAACACTATCACTGTAGCCATTAAACATCACAATAAAATGGCTGCTGCTTTCAGCATAAGAAAGTATATGTAAAATTTTCAAATCCAACATTAAGCAGGTAGTCTATTTTTTGCATTTCATCATCATCAATTTTCATCCTCTAAAAAACTGAACATGAAGGAGAGATTTAAATGCAATACATGCATATGTAAATGTGTTCTTTCTCAATTTATCATTCAATTCTTTTTACAGCTGCATTATTCTAAATTTTGTAAATTAGTTTTCACTGATGTCTTAATGAGTATAATTATCAAATTAAATTGTGTATAACTATGTATAAGTCATGTTTAAAATGTTGGTATTATTTATATTCATATTAAAGAAATTATAGGATGCATTGCTAAATAAAATTTTGCATAAAGGCTTGGAACAAAATATTATAAATATAGCAATCTCAATTTATAATATCATATTGGATTAATTTTGTAAAATCAAAAATGTTCCTCTTAAATAAAAGTATCTGTTAATGTGCTGGTACACTGAAAATAAACTATTTAAGACAATGAAAAATGCCCAAGAATATGAAAAAGTATTTATTATAATACTTTTTGATTTTAAAACTATGTTATGCAGGTGCAAAAAGGCATAAAAAGATCAGAACACAGACACAAGTTGAAATAGACACAACTCAGAACAATATTATGTCATAAATTTATTATACAATAATATGAGTGTAAAATAATGAGAAACATAAGCAATCTAGTATAAAACAATAAAAATGCAAGATAAATTATGAAGCTTCAAAATAGATCCATCTCATTGAAAAGGGCAAAACTATATTTCCCAAAAAAGCTTTTAATGTATTATTTTATTTTATATAATATTGTATGAGTTATTTAAATACAATATAGCAATGTACTCAACATTATGAGATTTAGTTTTCTTAATTTTGAATGGAAAATCAGATCCTTTATTGTAAATATTGATGTACATTATTTATTAAAATATTTTTCTCTTAAAACTATAATTAATTTTAAAACTTAATTATAATATTAAATATTTTAGTTTCTCATTCAAGTGATGTTAAGATACTAAGAGATGGTATTAATCACTACATAATACAAATAAATCACTATTTCATTTCAATACACCAAAATTGAAAATGAATAGATCTTTGATATTGGAATTCAATTGAAAAAGAGATAGGGGTGAGTATAATACATCAAGCATACATTTTTTTTTTCAGATGCAGAATAAATATTAGTGATAGTTTCATTAAATTGTTTTCACCTTGTGATACATTTATGGAGAGATATTTGAATTGTTGTCATTTTTCTCCCTTTGAACACAAAATACAAATATATAAAGAGAAATATAATATCACTAACTCTGTATTGAAAATCAATATACTGGTATACATTTAACAATTTCACACATATAATCATATCTTTGGATTGCAACTTCTATTATGTTCATCACCAGCAATTTTAAAGCCTATGCTTAATTTCTTATTCATTAGTTCATCATAATGAACATCCATCAGTTTTGTCTTATCATCAATACTCTCAATTAAGATAAAATGTGTCAGCAAACTTATCAGTCATTGTAAAAATACATTGGAATGTCTCATCACTGTTTAAGAACTACAAAATTCTGAAAATAGATGGAATTTTCATGCATTTCTGTATCATTTCACCCTATTTAGTCATACTTTTTACTGCTACATAAATGTCATATTTCCTGCAATAATAATTTATGACTAGAATAAAATACAAATGATTGTCTCATGTAGTAGTTTAGAGTTGAAGAACATTTCCTGGTCCATTGGTTGCAATAGAAAAACAATCAATTCTGATGTTAGATGTTCAATGGTTGCAAGTATTGTCTAAGATGAGAAAAAAATTGATATTAAGATTGTTTTCATGACAATATTTTTTTCATTTCTGGCAAAAAAATAATAATAATAATAATAAGAAACCAATATTCAAGTATTACATGTTATCCATTCTGGTTTGATCAGAAATTCACTGGCATAATTGTGAATTAATATAGATAAGTCTTAAAATTGATATTTAGTAGAAATTATCATAATCTTCATAAAATCATAATTAGAATCGTGGAGATAATCCCTGCATCAACATTTAAAAAAGGCAAAATGTTACTATATTTCGATTTTATACAGGAACCATTAGTATTTAATTACCACATAAGAGGCATTATTTTCAATTACATAAAGCAAATAAACTAAATATTAGACCATGCAATAATTTGTACTCAAAAATTTATTAAAAATAATACAATAAATTATAATTTCAAAGTTCAAATACATATCATTAGCAGAAAGCATTGGCAATTTATTCCAACAAACTTCATGTCCTCTCAATTACTATTTTTATAAAACCTGTTGAATAAATTGTATCATATACATACTAAGGCAAAAAAAAATACTTCCAATGCTTCAACTACATTTTGCAGACTATTTCAAGTGAAATAAATTTCATTTACTTTTTTACACTGATTGCATTTTGTGCACACACACTCATATAGATATGTGTGCAATTATTTGAAAAGCTATCTACTAATTTTCATCTTTTGGAAAATAATTTTGAATTAATAATTCATTGAACCTCTATAAATTTTCATGTCATTAATAAAAAATATATGGAATTTTTAATATTTACCAAAAGCATAACTATCACATCATCACTCACCAGGTTCTTCATTATTTTAATTGTGTGGCGTAAAAATCATTAAAAAATATCTTTAAAAAAAAACAAGGCTGAAAAATATATATATATTTAGATGCTACATGTATAATATGATAAACAACAATGGAAAGCTCGAAAAAAAAATTCAATAAAATGACATTTAAATAAAAGAAAAAACAAAACAAAATAATATTTTAATTCAGACTAATTAAAGTAATTGTAGTATGCCTGCAGTTTTATTTTAAATAATCTATTTTCAGGGGCTTCTAACACATGGTGGTAACAAAAAATATGGTTAAGTATTGTTTTCAATATTTACTTTTTTGTTTATTTATTAAAATGATAAATAAAAAAAACACAAAAGTCCAATGGGTTATAATTAAAAATTTTTTTAATGTAAATTCACCACACTAGATGTAAACTAATCTCAGTGCACACACAAATATTTTGGAGTTTTCTAACCACATTCTTTCCAAACCCATTGCGTTTCAATTCGCACATAGCGTCATATTATGCCAATTTTCACATATTTTTCAGGGAGCACTATCTTGTAATTTTGAAAATATTCCACTGCATTTGTTTTGTCGATGAAAGATTTCAAATTTTAATCACACTTCCAAAAATTATAAGGCAAAAACAAAATCATGTTAACTAATGTTAAAAAAAAAGATAATTTTAACCATGTGTTATTTGTTAGCCTCATGTTAAGTGTTCACCACATGTTAGACATTATGTTGTGAATGGAATTTATTAAAAAATGTATTTAAATTTTTTAAAATTAACATTCAATTTAAAATATATTTGTAAATGTTTTTTAAAGTTAACAAGCTGTGATAAAAAAAAATATAAACAATTTTTAGGGTTGAAGTATTTGTTTACATTTCCCCCCCCTCAAAATTATTTTCTAGAACATGTATAGCTTGTTAACATTAAAAAATATTAAATGTTTTTCTAAATTGAATGTTAATTTTAAATGTTAACATGTGGTTAAAATTATCATTATTTTTTTTAAAATTCGTAAACACTTGATGATTTTTTTAACATTCCTTTTCCCCCCTCATCATTTTGGAAATATGATTAAAATTAGGAATCTTTCATCGACAGAACAAGATGCAGTGAAATATTTTCAAAATTACAGGATAGTGCCTGCCGGAAAAGTATGATACTTTATGTGTGAATGGATATGCCAATGGTGTGTTTGGAAAGAAACATGATTAGAAGATTCCAAAATATCATTAGTGAGTGTATTGAGATTAGTTTACAGCTGATGTAGTGAATTTAAATTTAAAAAAAAATTGATTCCATCTTTTGTGCTTCTTTTATTTATCATTTTTATAAATAAACAATAAGTAAATATTGAATACAATATTCAGCCATATTGTTTATATCATGTGTTGGAAAACCTTGAAAATGGATTATCTAAAATAAAATGGCTAACAAGCTTCTGGCAGGCATACTACATAAGTACCAAATTTAATTTAGACTATTGATTTTTATAGTTGTCTACATTTTTACACTTCAATATTTTTATATTACAAATTGCACGGTTTAATTAAACCTGATTATTTCTGAAACAATTAAAAAAATCATTAAAATATTCAATTTTCACAATGCATATGTGATCTAAAATTGTTTAATAAACACACAGTATATTATTTTAATAATACAAATTTTTTTAAATAGTATAATATGTGTGAAATATATTTTCCTTTAAGTTGCAAAAATAATTATAGTAATTGATAAATTTTGCTTAAATCTTTTTAAAAAAAAACATTACATAGGGATAGTTTCTTTTTGTCCAAAATGTTTAGACAGCTAAAATCATATCTTGTATATTAAAAAGATATAATTTACTTTTTCTTCTATATCAAGAGTTCCCAAAGTGGTCAATATCAACTCCCTGGGGCTGATTTGAACTTTCTAGGGGTTAATAGTATCAATAAAAAAATTTGGGAGTTGACGACAGCAAAAATAGACATCCGTATTACTGCTATTTGTTTGTTACTTCAAAATATTTATACTTCCAATAAGTACTAATTAAGAAGTAAAATAATTTAAAAACCCCCACTTTTTTGATAAAAACACATTACGTACCAAACTTGTGAACGAAAAGGTAAAATGTGTTATTAAAAGTCACACATAAGAATGCATGAAAATACATGTAGCATAAATATGTCAGTACATTGTCTTATCGGACGCATCAAAGCAAGTGCGGACATGAAAAACGGTTACATGTCCACACTTGCTTGTGGTGGGACAGGATGATATTCAATATTAACAAAATCTATCAGTCTTGGGCAGTTATGCTTTAATAAAACATTATAAATTGGTTCATTTGATGTGACGTACTTGTGATTTGAACTTTGAATATAATTATTTATTGAGGAGCAGTACTACAAAAAAGAAAATCAGGAGACACAGTTTATTTATTCCAGTTTGAACAAAAATCTTCTGTTTCAGGTGAGTACATAGTTTTTTTTTATCACAGGAATTTATTTCTTATGATAATAATATGGCTGAACCAAAAAAGAAATGCAGACAGCACATCTTGGACTATTTGAAGCTAGGATCATTATAGCTTCATTTTTATGTTGAATAAAGTGATTTCAATATTTGTACTTACTTTGAATTTACATATTCATTTCATAAATGTCAAAAATTAAAAAAACTCTGCTCATATTTTTTTTGCTTTAATTTTCGTTAATGCAAGTTTCGTTATTAAATGTTGCACAAGATAATGCCATACTCCATAGTCCTTTTAACTTTTCCAATCATTAATTACAAGTGATTAAAATGAAAAGTTTGCTTTCTAGTGAAATATTTAATATTGAGTATTGTACAAATTTATTAATTTGAATAAGTAAAATAAATGACTAGACAGTCGATGGTTTTAAAAGTTTTGGTAAAGGGGTCTGCGGCCGAAAAGTCACAGTAAAATAAATACATTTTATATAGTACACAATAGCAATATATTATAATATTCAATGTGATAAGTTAGAAATTATTAATTAATGAAACAATTTTAAATTCATTACAAATTATAGTCTTTGGCTTATATAAAAGTCAACGGATATTAGATGATTTATTATCATTGATTTATGTTGACATTAAATTTGAAAATATAGATTTAATATAGAAGTTCCAACATAGAAATCATGTGTGAATAAACTGACCAGATGTAAAAGTGATAAGTATTAAAAAACAATACTAGTTTTTTTCTATTCGTATTTGTTTTAAGAATTGCAAGTTTCTGCTCTTCATTTGCAGTTGAAAATCAACATATGAATAGGCATATTTTATCTAATTACTCAACTATTCAAATGTGGAAATAATAATCCTTATATATATATATATTTACTATGTTATAATAACTAATCTAAAAGTATTTAAATATAAGAGTTATTCAAATTTGTTATTTTTAAAATAAGTGTTCAATCTGTGAATCAGTCATTCTATTTTGTGCACATAAAATGCTTGTTGTTTATTAATAAATTAAACAAAATTATTAATATTCAAATTTTTTATGGGAAAAAAAAATCAACTAATTCCTTTAATATTTACTTTTAACCGAAACTAGGAATGCATTATATAATACTGTAATTATCTCTAATATGAAAATCATTTATAATAAATGTTTTAATATTTTTAAACATGCATCATTTCTCACTGTCATAAGGAAGTCTATTTTCAATGTGTTGATATACTGTCTATCAGAAAAACATTACAAACTAAAAATTATTAAATTATTTTATTTCCTCCAAGTTGATATTCACCTACTTGGCCCTTCTTCAGATTAGTCTTTCCTCCAGTTGCCCTTTAAAAATATCTTTTTGAACTGTGACAATCAATCTACAGGTTACAAGTAATTTTTAATATGACTTCACTACACATATTCACAAATAAAGACTTCTGAAAATGGTCAACAACTTTTTCAGATGTCTTTATTTATATGTTTAAGCTAAATATATGTGATAAAGTTGAAGAATTGAGCAATCTAAGATATTACACATAAAAAAAAAGAAAGAAATGGATCAATGTTAATATGTGATTTTATTTAATAAGATACATGATGAATAAATTTATTCATATTATTTTATTAGAATTTGTAGAGAAACAATAAGTAAAAAAATAAATTATTCCTGGTATTTTATTAAAAATGATCTGTAAGGAAGTTACAAGAAAGGTGTGTGTGTGTCTTTCTCATAACCTGAACCTCCCAAAAAGAATTGGATTTGCTAAGTAACAATAAATTATTTTTGCCTTTTCTACAATAAATTAAACAGTATCAAATAATCTAAAAAAAATAAATAAATATAAAGCATTTCTGTAATAAATAAAATGGTGATGTTGGACTGTTAAAAAAAAGTGCTTTCAGAAAACACAAATTAGAAAGAAATGTTTAAAAAAATTTTATTTTTATTTTATATTGGTTGATTCAGACCGTTAGCCCATTGTCACTAGCTCAGCAGGGTAGCAGAGATTTAAAACATTTCTATAAGTTTTCACAATGATATATTTTATAAGTTCTTATCTAAGAATATTTTTAATATTAAAAAAGGAATAAAATAAGCCACTTTCAGTACTTAACACACAAACATTTATTTAAACATATATAAGATTTAAGATTATTTTAGTATCAGTTTTACATTTTAAAATTTAACTTACACTTTTTTGGTTTGATTTTAGATTTTAATTTACATTTTAATTTTTATAAGTTTGCACAGATGGATTTATAAAAGTTTGTTTTATAATGTTGAGTATAGATCGGTTACATAGATTACACAGTTAAAAACATTTCAAAATAAACGATCAAAATATAAAGTCATTGATGGAATTGCAGAGGGAAATTTATAAGAAACCCAATGGCATTCATCATTAGATGCTGCATTGACACCAATAACTTAAAAGACATCCGAATAAATACACTTTAGATACTCACTGTAAGGTATCATTATTTACCGAATGTCTATATATTTTGATTAAATATGAAAACCAAAAACATAATTAACCAATAACGAATCCATGCAAGCATTTATACCCAACTTAAATTTAATGTATTTAAAACATTTATACAATTTAGTTTAACGAAAAACAAAAAAATCATAATAAAAACTTAAAAAAACAAAAAAAAAAAAAATGGAAATGATTTAAAAAGAGAAATACATCGAATAAAATTACTCATTAATAAATTAACTTGTCAGATAGGATTCTATTTCTATAAATTAAATACTGGGAAAGTTATATTTTAGAGTTCTTAGTGTTTTCAAATTAATTAATGTTCATTGGATTTCATAAAGTTCTTACGGTTTTAACAAGTCCGTAGTCTCTAATTTCTTGTAATGGATGATGTTAATTCCCACGAAGTCACGAGGACATCAGTGTGCAGTTAACCGGTGGTCCTTTATGGTTGATAGTATTCTTCCGGGCCTTGATGTCCTGTGGTCCACAATATCAAAAAACGATGTTTCATTTTTTTGAACAACTGAAGGAATTGAAAGTGCGTCTTTCAATCCCTTCTCCTCCAACCCTCTCTGACTTAACACATATCTGTCCTCTCTTAATTTTCTTCACTCACTAAAATTTATCGTAGACTATCGGATCAGGTGGACATTACGTCACGACGATGGTGATGGTCTTTTTGCTGAGGTCCGATTTCAAGTGATTTCTTTTATTGGCCATTCTGATCCCATTATTTTTCTCTCCTATCTGACCTTTGCTTATACATTTTAAATGCCCAAGGGCTAGTTTACATTTATCTAATTAAAACAATCATTTCCATTTTATGATTAATTAATGTGTTTTCCAAACTTAAAGATATATTTTTTCTCTAAATCTTTTTAAGTTTTAGTTGAAAATTTAGTTTTAAAACTTTTTCTTTTTTTTTAATAAAGTTTCTTTTTTAATTTCTCATCTGTGCGATTTTATATATATTATAAAGTTTAGATGACTTTTAAATTTCATTTTTTTTTAAAAAACAAATTTTTATTTGCGAACTTTATATTTTGATTTCATGTTTAATAAAAAAATAATGTAACGGCGTATGTACCCATTACAACATTGACTGAAATAATGTTTATTTCCAGAAAGTTTTTGTATTGCTTTGATTGCCAAAATATATATTATTTACATGCTTTTATTTAACTATATAGAAGGTAATCACCTCTTCTCATTATGCCATTAAATAGTGGTGTTATAACTGCAAAAATACTCTCACTCTAACCACAAAATAAAGACTTTGGAGAAATAACAGTAGTCGTCTTATTTACGAATTCAAATGCAATTATATGAACCAACCTAAAGTGCCTAGAAATGAGAGTGTGAATACTGTATATGAATTATTCAGTTTAAATCTATTTCTTATTTTAATATTTTTATTAGCACTTCATTAATTTATTGCCAATTTACTAAGTGCTAATAAAAATATTAAAATAAGAAATGGTTTTAAAATGAATGATTTACATATTCACACTCTCACTTCTAGACACTTAAGATTGGCTCATATAATTGCATTTGAATTTGGAAGTAAGACAGCCACTCTTATTTCCTTAAAGTCTCTATCTTGTAGCAGGGGTGAGAGTATCTTTGCAGTTTTAACACCACTGTTTAAAGGTGCTAGTGATAAGGGATAATTATCTTCTATATAGTTATAATCTAAACACTGCATTGTAAAATTTATTGAGTACACATGCTTTTATTTAATACACTTCTTACCAAAAATGAATTCAATTTTTGGAACATAAATTAATCCATTTTCATTCAACAATGAATATGTACAATTACTTGTATGGATTATTTTATTTATTGTTTCTATTGAACACACTGAATACAATAAACTGAATTCTTATGGAATAGTTTTTGGATCACTTTGTTTGTTAAGTAATTAATGAATAAATTCAATTATAAATATTTAATTTTATTTCTTGTGGATTATATTTTTCATGGATTGGCATGTGTGATACTACCCAATGGATAGATTCTCTGAATTCAGACAAGGATTTAATGTTTATTCACAATAATTTATGTTTCTATGGTTGAAGAGTGGAAAACAATTTACTTCAATTTAACATAAAAATGTATTTATTAATATTGAACATATCTTGAAAGTATATATCATTCATTTTAAAATCCCTAATCATGAATTTTCCATGTTTTTTTGCTATAATATTTTTTAAATATAGCATTGCTGAAATAAATGTGATACTATCAAATAAAAGAAAATCGTTCTACAAAATGAGGTCATTTATAAATAAGTTTTAAGTGGCAAAAGCCATATATATTATTTGCCAAAAAAAATATTCATAGATTTATATATATATATTGTTTGTTTACTCATAGTGGGCCATCTTAAGTTGCAGAATTTAATCTAAAATAAAAGTAGATATAACAAAGAAATAGTGAAGATGCATAAGCACAAACTTATTCTATACTAAAAATGATTCTGAAGATATTTCATTTCATGAAAATATTATCATGTGGACTTTTCATCATTATTTAAAACAATTTGAAATCTGATTTTTTTTTTTTTGAAAATTTATTATTATTAATTATTATTATTATTTTTTTAGATAGGTTAACTATTAACAAAATGTCATAAAGGCATCTATAGAGATCCAAACCAAGAGAGATTCATTGTGTTAAGAACTTCTATTCTGTCACTATAGTCATAGATTCAGCAGTCATTAACAATATATTTCATGTTTATTTTGTCCACAATTACATAGATCAATGTCTGCTAAATTCCACTGATGAAGCAGATAAACATAATGATTATGGATTATCCTAAATTTGTTGATGAAATTCCATTTGTGTTTAGGAAAATCAAATTCAGTTGGCTTTATTGTTGGATTTGCAAAAGAAATTTATTACAATGGCATAAGAATTTCAATTTTTTATGCCACAAAATAAAGAGATTCTAATTTGATGGATATTTTGTTTTATCACTGCAATTAATATTCTAATAAAAATATAATCAGGAAAGAATTGAATAGGTATTAAAAGTATAAAATTATTTGAAATTTAACAAATTTTGTTGACAATTATTTTCCTATACCAAAATGGCAATGTTAAATTTATCAGAATATAATGATGTTATCCAGATAGATAATGCATATGTAAAATAACATTCTGTTATGGTTATAAAAATACCAAGTGATTAGTACAAGAAATACAAAAAATATCTGGAACAGAAATGGGAGTTAAAAATAAAATGAATGATAAGTTGCAATATAATATTTTAGTGATAATTATTTTTATTCCTTATAAAACAGATATAAATTTTTTTTTTAACAAAGGTATTATAGTTTAAATACATATTTATAAATTAAGACTAAGAAATTGATTAATGAAAAACACACAAACGGTTTTAAGTGGTATTATAGTAAGACTTGAATCTAGGACCTTTTATTCCAAAACCGTGCACAGAGAATGTAGATTCACACATAATAATAATTATATTTTAGACACATTCACATTCAGTACAAACACACATACTTTAATAATTAATAAAAAATATAACATATTTCATATTAGACAAATAAATAAATATATATATATAATAGATATTGTATAATTGAATATTTATAAATACAGTAATTAGATAATTAAAAATTTTATCCACTTACGAGCGCTTTAGATTATCCTAGTAATCTTTGTCAACTAACACTTTGAAAGGCTAACCTCTCCACAATTCCATGATTTTAACGTTTGCTGCCTGCCTGTTAATTAAGTCATGTTTGTATTTGTATATTAGCATAGCTTCCTTTATTTTCCTTTTATCGTTATTTTTTTCAATTTGCAATATTTTTACATTATTAAAATTGAAGTCAAAACCATAAATACATGACTTATTATGGTCGTAAAAACAGACTACTGAAATATTATCTACTTTACAATTTTGTTTCGATTTCTGAACCTGTTTTAATAACAGCAAATGCTCTTGAATTCTTTTTTCCAACGTACATCTCGATTCACCTACATATCCACTACTGCACCTACATATTCATTTATAAATGACACAATTTTTATTTATAAATGAGGTTTTATCTTTAGAGTTATTTATTAATTTGTTTAATGTAGGAGGTGTGTAAAATGCAATATCACACATACCTTTATAAATATTCCTTATAAAATTTACTTGAAAATTCGAAATAATATTGATTCTCCTGCTAATAAAAAAAATATGGATATCAATACCATATATTTCAAATGATCAAGTAAATTTTATAAGAAATATTAATAAAGGTATATGTGATATTGCATTTTACACACCTCCTACATTAAACAAATTAATAAATAACTCTAAAGATAAAACCTCATTTATAAAAAAAAATTGTGTCATTTATAAATGGATATGTAGGTGTAGTAGTGGATATATAGGAGAATCAAAATGTACATTGAAAAACAGAACTCAAGAGTACTTGCTATTATTAAAACAGGTTCAGAAATCAAACCAAAATTGTAAAGTAGATAATATTTCAGCATCTGTTTTTTATGACCATAATAAGTCATATATTTATGGTTTTGACTTCAATTTTAATAATGTAAAAATATTGCAAATTGAAAAAAATAACAGTAAAAGGAAATAAAGGAAGCTATGCTAATATACAAATAAGAATGTGACTTAATTAACAGGCAGGCAGCAAACATTAAGATCACGGAATTGTGGGAAGGTTGACAAAGTTTACTAGGATAATCGAAAGCACTCCTAAGTGGATAAAACTTTTAATTATTTAATTACTGTATTTATAAATATTCAATTATATAATTATGAATATTGCTTTGAAAAAATACAGACATCGAATAATAATATTATTACATATAATAGATATATAATATAGTATTGTAACAATTGAATTTGTACATTTGCGTAACAGAATCTAGAATCCAGGCAAAGAGACCAAAGATAACGAGACTAGGATTATGACATTCCGAATCCAACCACACTTCAACTCGTCTGCCAGTACTCCAAGACTTAAGACCCTACGAACGACCATACTTGAAGTTACACATAGTATACCCATCTTTCATGGCCAGCATAGGTCAGGGAGAAACAGAAGACTCAGGGACTTAAATATATATATTAACTAACTTAAATGATACCAGCACGGATATTAAACATAACATTTATAAATTGTAATTAATGCATAGATGGTTGTATCACACATATAATTAACTAAGATAGAATTGGGTTGAAATAGGAACGAGAATTCACAAAACCAGAATAAATTTAACGTATATATTTATTAAATGATAAAATAATTAAATATAATGAAACAATTGATGTGGAAAAGCACACAGGCTTTATAAAATGAGGACTTAACATGTCTCATTAATTTCTAATTACAAGGGTTTGCATATATATATATATATATAAATCACTAAGCTGTGCATAAATCAGATTATACCAATTTCTACTGACATGGTGGCTATAATTACAAAATGCTGCACTAGTCCTTAGCACATTATTCACTATTACATTTAAATTACATATATATTTTAATAAAGATTTGGGAGCGTGAAAACATGCTTTATTATATAGATTAAACCTCAAAACAAGTTATTTCAAGTTAATAATACTGAATAATTCAATTAAGGGGTAGAATTGGTTGCATTAGTTTGCCATCAGCTGTAGCGCTGGCAAATAACAATACTGAAGTCGCCCTGCAGATAGATTAGAATCGAGGGTTTTTATGACCAACACCGGTACCCTGGGACCGAGTCCTGCTGTGAAAAAGTTGGGGTGGCTAACACAATTGCCTGGAATTCAACTTCAGATCTTAATGGTGCAAACCCCGAAAGAAGGTAAAATGGGATGGCCTTGCTCGAGGTCTCATCTTAAGGAGAAGATGCAGCAAAATATTAAACTTGAAGAACATATATCTAATCTGCCAAGCGAAAAAAAAGTAAAACATATTCAATATCATATATATGCCAGAATGATAGCATGTCCAGTCCCCTACTAGAAACCAATTCTAATTAACGCTCAATAATTAAGCATCTAAAAAGAGCATAAAATTATATAGTAAATAACTGTTTGCTTGTTTCAATCTATATGTATGAGTATTATAGTCAAAAAAAGGGGATAAAAGTATATTTGATGGGCTGCTTAAAAATAACGAAATAACTAATATATTTTCATAATCCCCAAAGATTAGTGCATATAAAATTGTAGATGAATTTTAAGAGCAAGCCACCAAGTATATTCATTTTAAATAACTAATAATGATGAAGGCAGAGCGATTCATTATTATTGCAAATATAGGATTTTCGAAACAGCATGCTTGATTAAATGACATTTAGATAATAATTATGCGAAGATAATTTATATCTTCTTTAGAATTTATTTAAAGTAAAATGCTCGCTGTTTCGAAATATTGGCATATGAGATACATAAGAATAAAGATTATAGGCACCACCACAGTGATATATATATAAGAGAAAATTAGGTCAAGTTATAATTAATTTACAAGAGTGAAGTTTTACAATTTAAGTAAAATTTAGATAGGAATCATTCGTTTGAAGAATGATTTATACTTGAATTACATTTGATTCTTTAGGCTTTTAAGATTTTAGCATTACAACTTTAGTTAAAGGTTAATAAATTACATTCGATAATTTATATAAGCAGTTAACACCGAAGGTGAGTTTAGATAGTTTAAATACTGATTTGCATAGAGCTCTGCAGTTGTTAGATATTATATTACTGGTTTATTTACTGGGCAGATAGGTGCCAAATCTTCAGGCCTTAGGTGGTTCATTCTCGGGTCGAGCATAGCATCTTCTTCATTACAGCAGTAAGCAGTTGCTGGATGGTTTACATTGCTAGCTTCAGTTGTTGGGGGCATTTTCTTGCAGTCTGCATACCATTCTGTGGATTGGTTGCCCAGCATCCATTGACTCTTCTAAATGATTGACTATATCATCAAGCTTAATAATAAAGCGCAAGATCTACCGAAATGAAAAATTGTCCTTTTTATACTATTTTCTTAGCATTAGATTTTCGGATCGATCGCATATGACGTACGAGCCCTGAGGTTTTACTTTCTAGTTGTGCTTGGTTTGATCAATCTTTTACAGAGTGGAAAAATACAATCTTTAATTTTATCTCTTATCTATACGTAGTCATGCCCTTAGTTGACTTAATTCATTAGTACAAAAAATTGTTTAATATTTAATTAAATCTGAACACTCAAATTTATCTTTTGTTGAGTTTCCACTTGCATACTATTTTTAACATACTTTTGACCTGATTACAAGATTGAATTTATGAAATCTAATTTATTTCAATTCATTATTTTTAATTAATATAATTAAAAGCCTTATGCTTTTTATTTTTTACAAAACTATATCATGCCACTCTATATATATTATGATATAAAGTGAATCCTACATCCACATACAAATTTATATTTCATAAACTTAATAAATTAATATTTTTATTTAAAATTATAACATAAATCATTTTGTTATAAAATACAAAATTTAAATCATACTCGCTGTAACACTTACTTGCCAGTGTGTGTGCAGCGTTTATTTGTATGTGCATATATAATGCTGCATACCCAGCCATAATAGTAAGGTTTATACATTTATTTATTAAAATGAATACTTTAATAGGGTTTGAATCTAACACAGATGGGTTTGGTTGTTAAACTGAAAGGTGCAATGATAAGTGATTGAACCTGACCATTGCAGTATTGACTTTTAAAAAATATTTTATTCACAATCAAAATAAAAAAATTGACACAGAAATATTTTTACTTTTGACATGCTTTAATTAGCAAGTATCTCTTTTATACTTTCGCCTTATTGAATTAATTAAGAAGTGAGAAACAGATTTTTAATATGTATTAAAATACAATAGGATAATAAATTTCTCTTAGTAAAAGACTTTTTGTTGTAATGGTGATGCTTTGTTATTAAATTAGCAAGAGTTATCATAGAATACATTTAATGTTTAGAACATGACATTTGAGCACTAAAAGTGACAATGAAACTTCGATCTTTAGCTTTTGAGTCCAATCACTGCATTAAACTGTATATGATTTCTTAAGCAACAAACCATTTCATTATAATTATTTTTTAAATGAAAAATTTATAACAACTTTAAATTCAAGCAGTGTCAAAAAATGAGAATCAAAATAATGTATTTGTATCTAACCATTATAATAAATATCAACTCCAATTTTTAAAGAAATCTCATGTGATGCGAATTTATGAATAGCAATAAAGTGATTACCTGTAGTTTCAAGAACCTTGATTGCATCACTAAGCAATTAACATTTATTGTTTTGCAAAATTCTAATTTTTGTATTTATATTTTTTCAATTGCAGATAAATGAATCATATATATTAAATGATACAAAGGATCACAGAGGCAAAACTCTCCATACAGTAGCACCACTCATCATGTGATGTTTGATACAAAGGAATCAACAATGTCACTAAATTTTAAAGTCACAACGCAAAGCTTATACTTTTTTTTTAAAAAAATGTATTTAAATTATAATCCGAACAGTTATAGTATAAATTTAAAATCCAAAGTGCATGTGCATCAGTTTAATGCTGTTTAAATATTACTGTTTATAAAAAACATCACGCTATATAAAATAATTGACTTATAAGGCTTTAAGTAAATGTGTCATGTTAATAATATATAACAAAGATAATTTAATTGGTATTTATGAAAATAATAGAAAGAGAATTTGGATAGAGTTTAATAAAAGTTCTTTAAGAGTGGTTTTAAAATGATATTATGAATAAGCAATAATAATGGAGACTTGTAGTTAATCAAGTGTAATGTGATTTTTGGAAAAAACGATTGCTATAATATATATGTGGATAATTGTAATGCTGCCATTTACATTACTGAACATATGTGCATACTATTGTCCCTATTCTACACATATAATTGTTCATGTAACTTTAATGAAAGATATTTCCCTTTTGGTAATATACTGGGAATAATACAAAACTATATAGGGAATAGCACAATAGTTTATACAATATAGATTATATCATAACAAAAGTAGATATATTTACTATTGGTATACTTTTTATTCAATCTTTTATATATATATATTAACTGATTTCATAAATAATTGAATTGGCTTATTTTACGAATATTAATTTTTTTTTATAAACACTGAATTTATTTATATAATATTGCCAACAGATCATGAATATGATGTGAAAATGTCAAAAGTATACTCTATACAATATTATTAAAAATTTTACATTTAAACTCTGTATGAGTATTATTTTACATTAATATTTATATGTATAATATTTATTTAAGTATAAGTAAATTCCTTTCCTTTTCAATTAGTCATCTGGTTACTATTGTATTTTATTATTCACAATTTGTCTTAGACTGTTATCAAATTTCCTATGTATTTTTCAATTGTTTGATATGTTCATATTTTATTATTAGAATCATATTTTATAATTTGGAAATATATTCAATTCTGTGAATGTATAGACTGTATATACCTAATTCAATCCCTTCTATTTTCATTACTAGACAAACCCAATTTATCAATTTAATTAACTAAAGTTCCCTTTGCTTGTATACAAACAAGTATTCAATTTTATCTGCTCACCTTCATCCATTGAAGAATACAGTGGAGTCATGAATTACACAATGTATAACATATAATAGCATGTTTTGTTGATAAACAGTAATTAGAATATTAATACCTATTGTTTATTGAACTGGAAGTGTACAGTATTTTTCAATGCTGATATATAATACTAATATAAAGATTATCATACAAACAAAACTTTAAGAATAATAATATAGTTATTAATAATAAATTGAGGGGACAGATTTAATTATGGATATTTAATAAGTGGGTAGTTCACTCATTCATTCACTGAAACAATAAGAAAGAAAAACCAAACATTTTTTTATTTTTAAAATAAATTAAATACTTTCTAGACAATATTCTTTTTTTTTATTTCCAATAACTTTTTTATCTAGTGGTTTTATTATAAAAATATTAGGATCTCTGATTATTTTGGTGTTTTTAATTAAAGTTTTAGTCTGTTTTAAAATTTTATAAAATTTTGTAGCATTATGCTCAAAAAAAAATTTATAATGCAAAATAAAGCATATCAAATTCAGAAAGTATAATAAAACAGGTAAACTCTCTATACGTATTGCCACTCAATGCAAGCCAGAGTAATCAATGGATGACAGAAGGCTTGTGCATAAAATCCCCATCTAGTGCCTACTCATCCAATATCCCCAGACTAGTTTCTGGCTTGTGGTCTTCATCAGTAAGGAGCCTTGGATCTGAGAGCACTGCAGTTAGATCATAGGATCTAATGCAACACTCCAGCAGCCATCTTTTATCTCTACTTAACTACAAAACTATGAGACTTAAATCGAAAACACTATAATATTTTCAATCCAAGCTCATCAGCTTATATAGTCATATAGGTCTAAACTCAGTTCAGTATATATACATTTTGGTGTCTTTGGTTCTTTAATAACCATAGTCACCGCTATCCTATTATGCAGGATTGCTTCTAGGCCAATAAACATCACATGATAGTTTTGCCTGTTTTAATAAGTTAAGAGCAAGCATAAGAAATAGTAATCATGTGATGTTTTTTGGCTTAAAAGTATAATAAAGAAATAAAATATATGTGCTTCCAACACAAACCGAGGAAATTTTATTAACATATATAATCATGTACAATGCTCAGAAGAAAAAAAAGGTTGCTGAATATAATAAAATTTACAAATTTTAATGGTTGTTTTGATTGTTTATTAACATTTTTCTTTGCATAGCTTATAATTGAAGTTGTGTAATTAGATACAGTGTTATTCACGATTCCATTGCATCAATCGATTTTAAATTTGCTGATCTTCATGCATTATATTTTAGAGTATTAAATAATCACTTTTAATTTAAACTTTAGGAATAATTATTTTTTTGAATGAGAAAATATAACTACATGAGATCTAGTCGTAAAAAGGAACTTAAGAATTTTTTCAAAATCACTGCTCAACAATAGTTTATCAATAAAAATTATCTTGCTGCTGTACAAATTGAAAGCTTTAACATCTAGAATCTTACAAAATAAATCATTTCACAAGGTTCTGAAGCTTAAAAAAATGTGCATACTCACAAAAAAAAGTTTTACAATGTTACTTTATTGAAATCATTTTCTGCCAATATGAGTGGCAATAGAATTTGTAGGCTTTTATATATAACAACTCATGCATTTAAGGATTGTTTTGTTGTAAGGATTTATCTAAGAAAAGATGAGACGTTGAAAATAAGGATTATAATATGAGCATTCAAATTTATATAGAAGAGATAGTATTATGGAGATAATGGAATGGCAAGGTATCTGTTTAGATCAAAAATTTTCATTTGGTTGTATATACTTATCACTCTATTCCATATCTGTGTAAAAGCATTGGTTTTGAATATGGATATTAGCAAAAAATATAAAGATAATGAAGAAAAAGTTGAAAAGTTTTTCGGCAACCAGTGGTTGGTTTTATTTTTAAAACTATTACAGATTTAAACATATAAAAAAATTAGGAGAAAATACAAGTGATGATACCAATGCAATTAAAACTTTTGCATGTGAAATAAAATTTTTGATTAAAAAGAGTTGGAATTTCATGAGAACAGTATATATATGAATGTTTATTTCTTTTTTGTATTTAGTTACATTTCTATAAAAATAAATTGTAGTCTTCTTACTGGAGATTGTATTCATTTGCTACATTTCCAAACAAATTTTTAACATCAGAGATGGGACTTTATTGGAAGCAAGTGTAACAGTCAGAATCGTCTATCTCGCTAACACACTGCAGAATTCAAACCCCAAACATGAAACTGAACATTCTAGGAGGGGTTGCCTTCTAGATATACTAAGTTCGAATCTAAAGCCCAAATTTCACAGCGCCATCTACATGACAACGCATCTGATGCCACCACTAGTATGACCTTTGACCGGTGCCTGGTGGTGAGGGAGAAACAAAAGACTCTATACTAAAAGAAGTTTGGGTGGCTAATTAACGTCTATGGATTTACAAAAGAAATGCAGAAAATATATATATAGACTGAGACAGTGATAGGAATCAATAAAATAAGATATCAAATTTAGTTTTAAATAATTTCACAAAATTTATTTATATAAATTATATATATAACGCCACTGTCTGCTTATATGAGACAGGGACGCGTATTAAATAATTGTTGGCATTATATTCCAATAAATAACAAAAGGTTTTAAAGCAAAGTGATATATTCTATTCCTCGGGCTAATAGCATTACGATAATGTGCTTGATGAGATAGGAACATGTGCGAGATGCTTTGAGCAATTATACAAGTCAAAGAAAATATTTGAAAATTAAGTGTTCTAAAATATTTATTGATTTCGAGAATAGCATGGACAAAAGCTTACTAAGCAACAAATGGGAATGTGATCAAAGCATTTATTCAATAATAATAATAGTTACATTGGGAGGTCAGTATTGCTGATAATGAATTTATTAAAGTTGGAGGGTGTGACACGTTTAAGTCACGGATGCTTTGTAAAATAAATATAAAATAAAACAATATCGAATATCCGGAATGATTACGAAGGGCGTCTCGCCGCTAACCCGTAGGAAAGTATTTTGATGAACAGCGTAAACTTAGCGGCTGGGTGACGATTGCGTTTAATTCCCAGGTGTGTTACTTGGGGACACACTCTGCCTGGAAACCGCAAACGAAGAGAATGGATCTAGCCGTGTAAAGAATCCTTGAAAAAGTAAAACAAATCGGTCTCAACAACCAATTCATGTACCAGCAATACGAGACTAGTATATATAAAACATCTAAATGGGTTTTACTTGGATTAAGAGAAATGCCCAATCAAATTCCCAAAATTCATTTAAAAGGGTCCACACATTCTCGACGTCAATGATGAACTTTGTAATTAAAGTAGAACACGGTAATTAAAATAGGAAAATGCATACTTGCGGGTTTGAAAAGTAAGTATAGATTTATATATGCAATCATGCATTAGGGGACACATTTAATCATTGACCTCGCACATACTCTCATATTAGATTAAAATCAATAACATGTAGATTTTAAACTATGTGATTATATTATATATTAAAGAATAGAATCGCCCTCGAACGAGTGATTTGCAAGATAATAAAAATTGGAAATTATTTAGAAATTTAAAATATGCCTTTATAGCGGCGTCTTAGTTTCAACAAAAGGAATAATTCACTCGGTCAAAGACGATTCTGACACATTATCATAATAAAATAACAGAAAGCTTAATAAACAGAAAATATTAACCCAAGGATAGAGAGCAAAATGTTGAGTATATTTAAACACGTTAAAGAAATACATAATGAAGTTATGTGAAATATAAGAAAACCATTTTAAATAGCTATAGCATGTTAGTTATCGGAAGAGCTCTTGGGTTAATTTAGGGTTACCTCTGGAGAAGCATTTTAGGTAGATTGATGGTCGGCAGGTTTTTATATAATTTAACAGCAAAATCTGGAAATGTTCATATATTTGCAGCAGCAGCAGTTCCAGGGTTCCTTATGTGATAGCTTCCGATGGTCTGGAGCAGCGGCTGGCTATTCCGAGAAGACATAGCCATCTTGACGCCTCTACTCTGTCATGTCAAGGTTAGCAAATTATTAGAATAGAATTCAGAATGATTTCTCTTAGAAATACTAGAAGAAAAAAACTGGAGAACAAAAGAAAACCCTTCTTTTTATAGTAGACTTTAACAATAGAACTGCCCTGGAGCATTACAAAAATATATCGGACTTATCAGCTGTAATCATCCGAATGTCTAAAGGAATTCAACATTAATTAATTTCTTTTGTTACTTTCCCTGTCGACATTCGAATTACAAACTAGATTTAATTAAAAATTACTTTTATTAATTAAAGAAAACCTTAAGTGGACATCTGCTGTGTTTAGATAAACTTATATAACATTAACTAATTACAACATGAAATAATTAAACTATTGTCCCTCATTTATTTTAACAGAAATATTTGGAATAACTTTTATTAAATTAAAGAAAATGATTTTACTTTTTAAATTGCAATATTTGAATGTATTTACTAAATGAATTTCATTTTAAATCAAAATATATTACGACGGTAATATATTTGTAAATAGATTCAAACAAAATAACTTTAACAATTTATAATTTTGATATGTTTTAAAATGCATATCATAGTGTGTGCGCAATTACGACTTATATAACCTACTTTTTAATAAATCAAAATTATGAACATACATAATCTATAATCTTTTATTTTATTTGGGAACGAGTGATATATATAATACGAGCATTGTGCTCGTGGTTTAAAATTAGGCGGGATTTTCAGTATATAAGCGTATTGCAGACACACTACAATAGATTGGGGTTCAAACTAAGGTATGAGGGTAGGAAATAGGTGAGAAAAGGTGAATCGAAGATCTGCAAAGCAGACCTTACTGTTTCACAAGTGCCATCCTGGAATTGCATTTCACAAAAAGAATACTGTTTTTTGGATTTAAAACATCAAAAGATTGCATATTACTTGTTGGTGGAACTACAACAAAGAAATACATTTCAAGTACTGCAACCAACTAAAACAGTGGTGGCTAACATTTTTACGTGTGCATGCCAAAAATTTCCAAACATATTTATTGAATAAACAATGAAGATTGCCAATTCCTCTAAAAGCTTTATGATAAATGCCTAGCCAGAGATAGCACTTAAAATATTTCTATCAGGAACCCCTACCCAAACCCCTGACCATAGTTTCGTGCTTTGGCACTCCTCAGAGAGGTGTCAGGGTAGGTTCAGACACTAGATCTAAAAATACCAACTCAAAGCCAAGCACTTATCTAAAAGTTATCTATTGAGTGGAAAATCTGAAATTTTCAGACATCTACATGTCTTCAAACCCAGCTATCCAACTCAAATAGCTATATGGGACTGAGAGATCTTCAGCCATACCATATATTAGTAATTAAATCAAAATATAAACAACTTAATTATTGCAGTTTTTTAAAAGTTTATAAAACAAAATAATAATAATAACAATAATAATTAAACAAAATTTGTAAATAAGCTAAGTACAAGTGAACGATATTTATTTAGATGAGCACAAGTTGAATAAAATATAATAGTAAAAAATTAATACTAATTAAAACAAAATTTTGGAAATAAACATATAGAATCAACATAAATAGATATGATTTAATGAGATTTTTGCTGTTGTACATTGGATGCCAAATATTTTGTCATTTTTAATAATATATATGCTGAACTAGATTCATTTGTCATTCCATTTCTCAAACTGTCTTTAATTAAATTTGTTTCTGAAAACAATGAATCACATGCATATGTAGAGGAAAAAATTGATAATATAGTGGTCGCTAATTTTTTTAAACAATTAAATGTTTCAGGAATAGCATTCCAGGCAATCAGTAATTCCTCTTCAGCATTTTTTTTTACTTATAGCCAATAAATAATCAATAATTTTCCATTGTTTCTAACTCATTCCTCAAGTCAACAAATTTCTGTTTCCATATAGAACTGCATTGAAAATCGACTGATTGCATTTCCATATCTTTCAAATTAAGCAACTCAAAAATTTCTAACTTGAGACTATTCATTGATTTTATGTCTGGGTATAAAATAAATTTTTAATATTTCTGAAAATTGTCTGAACTGTGTAAATCTTAAAGAAAATTAATCAATTATTGATTGAATAACAGCACAAAAGTCTTGCATCAATTTTACTTGATCTAGTTTCTCATGAGATTCTAAATCAGTCAAGAACATTTTTAGATTTGGTAAATATTTGAAAGTGTAAGAAATAACATCATGGTTGAAAATTTGTAATTTAACTTCAAATGCTTTGATCAAATCAAACATGACAACAATTGTCTTATTATAACCTTGCAGTTTCACATTTAATTCATTTAGATATGAACACATATCAGTAAAAAACATTAATTTTGAAAGCCATTCAACATTCATTATATTTTTCAATGATTTTCTCATTACATAAAAATAGTCTAATTTCTTTTAAACACTCAATGAATCTTTGAAGAACTTTCCCTCAACTTAACCATGGACATTGTTGTACATAAATAAACCATAGTACTGTATACTGAATTTATCTCAATGTGTAGATATAAAATTGATTAACTTAGTCACAATGTTCATAACATCATCCAGTGGCTTAAAGCTGGCCTTCATGCATAAAACCTGCTGATGTATAATGCAATGAAAACCCAAAATTGAATGTACAAAACAACTGGTAAATAAAGTGAAAAAACTATTTTCTTTTCCAGTCATAAGCACCATTTGTAGTTACTGATACAATTTTGGCAACATCTATGTAGCAAATATCTGTTCCTTTTGTTGTTGTTACTAATGAGGTTAAACTTATCAATTCTTCTTTGATATTATTCCCAACACAACGGTGAATAAAAATAGCCAATGAGCTGATCCATTTATGTCTGTACTTTCATCAAGGCAGAGAGAAATTAAACTAGAAGATTTTATATTTCCTTTTTTGTTGGTATGTTATGTTGTTAGCCATTTGCAAGATTCTTTCTTTAACTGTATTTCTAGTCAATGATAAATCTTTTATGCTCTGAATAATTTTTGCTTTGTTTTCAAAATCTTCAAAAAGAACTGGTGCACATTTCATCCAAGCTTCTTTCATATATTCTCCATCATTAAAAGGTTTCCCATATTTGGTAATTACATTTGAAATAAAAAAACTAGCAGCAGTTATATTTAAATGATTTTTGATAAATTTCATTATAGATGTTGATTGAATATTTATATTTTTAAATGCTTGGGCAATGTATTCTTTTTGTTCATCTTCACTTTTTTCACAGAGTGATTTATGATTAGTTTCATAATACCATTTTACCGATGATGTTCTCAATACAACTGTTCCAGAATTTAAAACACATACTACCATGATGCCTTTGTTAATCATTCCATACTCATCAGCCCATTAATTTTGAAATTCTCTACTGCTTGATAATTTTTTTTTATTTTCACTAATCATATTATATAATAGTAGCAAATTTATTCAAAAGTAAATTTAAATGAGCTTCAATAATTTTATAAATAAAAGATTTATCATTTCGCTTTTACAACAAAACTTCAAGTAAAAAAAAAGCTCAACGATGGTATTCCTGGGAATTCAAATATAACTCCTGATATCAAGAAATAAGACTGCTTTCAACAACTACAAACCAATAGGGAGGGCGCAAAACAGTTCAAAAAACATGCCAAATGTAAAGATTAGTCAAAACCATAGAAAAATGTTTTTCAAATGTTAAATTATTCATAAAAGAAAAATAATGATATCGTAGTGCCGAACCGGAAGCGGCCAAATGCGGCAAAACTTTGCAAGAAAGAAAATTATTTTAAATATTGATTCGATCTCAAATTAACAATTAAACATTATGGATTATGATTTAAGTTACCTTTCTGCATAAAAATTAGAAATTTATGATGACTAGATCAAAAGTTATCGGGCCATTCCCGATGCGATTGGGATGCCACAAAAATTAAAAAATTTTTTTAAAATAAATTTCAACTTGACTCAGATTCACAAAGTGAATGATTTATAGGAGACTATGGACCTAGACAAAAACATAAGTGGTTAACTACTCAATCCCTCTCTATTTAAATTATTAAGAAAAACCTAAAGACCAAGCACAAATCTTTAGACTTTATAATTGAAACTTTAAAAACCAATAATTAGAACTCAACAAACGGTCAACTTTATTATTGGGACTTTAAGAATCAAGAATTAGAACTCAACTTGGATTAAAAGAACTCAATAGGATTAGTAAAGCAGAATCACAATTGAAATTTTGTCACAATCTAGTTCAGAACAAGGATATATAATACAAACTGAATCGTGAACTTTGATGACTTAATAGGACCATGTGTCTAATCACTGCTTTTTCCCTTTAGGGTTTTGCCTATTCATGTCCCTTTTTGCTGTATTTTCTAAATGTTTATCCTCAGAACTATTCTTTTAGATACCTGTAATACCTAATCTATTGGATAAGGCAGTTGCATTGCTTTGAGCCACCGTCCAATTGTAGAATATCAATGTATCATTGTAGCCTCTATGGCCCACTGCTGCAGGTGACAGAATGTTGTCCCTGCACAGGTGGATCATACTTTAGTGACTTAATAAAGTTGCTTTGAGAAAAAAAACCTCATATGATGGCATTGATTACGCATTTCATTCCTTTGTTCATGATTTTGATTACATTAAAAAATGAATGGTGTCAACACATTTAGGTGAAAAAAGATTAGAACAGAAAACCATTTGATTACTTTTACTTTAGATTTGAAAAAACTTAACTTCAAAGAGTTATAAATTTTTTTTACTGAGTTTACTGTTTATTGGAATCACTTGACAAGTTTATAGTATATCGGTATCATTTTGATGTAACATATCATAATTTATTCCTTCTAATCAGAATTAAATTATAAATTGAATTCCAATATAATATTACACTTATTTATTTTACCTTTAGTTTACAGTAAATTTTTATTAGTACAGATTTTAGCAGCAAAAGAAATGTTGAAGAAAATTATGATATAAAAATAGTTCGCGTGTCAGAAAAAATTCGAATGTGCCATCTCTGGCACGTGTGCCATAGGTTCACCATCACTGAACTAGAATATATCTGAAATAGTATATTGAACAAACTTCTTGGGAGTTACTTAATCACATGATAACAACACATTATAAATATATGTTATAACAAAAAATTCAAAGCATTAAGGATTCTCAAAGAAGAGAAAAGGCAATTTTAAAAATAAAAAAAATATTTATCACAACAAATTTTATATAAAACTGCAAAATTAATTAATATACCTTTTTATATTTTAAATGTTAACCCTTTCATTAGGGGTAAAAAATATATTTTTACGTGATGAAAAATAAAAACGTTTTATCTCAAGTTGAAACATATTTCCAAAATGCCTCCAAAATTTACCATATTTAAGATTAATACTATTAATTGCAATATGTATATATATTGTACCAAGTGAACCTACCCCATTCTAGCTTCGGCGTACATATCAAGCATGAAGTGATTATACCATCTCAGGATGAGGTCTCAATAATAATTTTAATAGAAATATGAATTTTATTATTTAATTTATATTAATACATAACTTAAGCAATATATTGAACCATGGTTGATTATTTCATTACCATGCTAATGGATGTCAAGAGATTAATCGCTGCATATCTTTGAAAAACCGTGAATAATTCACATCTTTACGCGCCACTCCCAGGAAGAGAAAATCCCTGCTTAAAAGAATATACAACTACTAACCCATTATATAACATGTACCAACTTTCTAAGGCCAGATAAAGTTGTATCCCATTATGGTATGCTCAGTTCTCTTTTATCTCAGGTTATAAAAAAAAATTTAAAGCAGCTCTCGGAAATATATTTACTTTATTATATTTTTAGGAAATGAAAAAAATAAATATAACACTCGACAATACAATAAGTTATAAAATATGTATTACACATATCAATTAACATTTCTTAAACCCAATGAACCCACCACAAATTGCACACATAAAAGAAAATAAGATATTATTTAATCCATTTTCCCTTAATTCATTAAAATAGTTTGGACGAAGTGGTCTGAGTACTATACCCACACGTATATATTAGGCAATATAAAAAAAAAAAAATGAGATCATAAAATATTCGGTTATACATGTATGCTCATTTCTACATTCATTCCAGTTTAATAATATTTTAAAATCATGCATTAACATACACTTAAACACACGAAGAAACAAAGTAAAATCATAATTTTATGCGCTTTGTCTTGGTTTAATTTATACGACGCATTTGATTGGTTTGAACATAAATATGGTATGATGTAAGACGCACATACTCGTCTTATAGTTTACATACATTTTAAAATAAATGTGGAAAAATGACTAGCTTAAAGAATCCTGCACTTAATGGATAAAAAACTTAACATACATGCACTACCGAAATATAAATTAGATCTCTGGCGTAATTATATTTTATACAAGTTATGGATATATAACACAAACATATAAATAGTATTTAAAAAAATAATATTAAAAGATTAAAACAAATTTTACCCTCCAGTACCTTAAGACTTCCTCCGGACTCGGGGTCTCTGAACATGCTAAACACATCTGTTTACCAGGGCAGCAAGGACTTCTTTCTTTTCATTATGTTGATCTGGTGATCTTCATCATCAATATCTGCTGGACCTGGGTGGCTACATTTCAACGGCTTGGACAAGTGCATTGAAGCGGGCTTCTACCCCATAATTATCTTGCTGGTTGATGTAGAAGTTGTCTTCATCTTGAATTTGTTACTGCTGCTATTTACTTTATTAGAAATTATTTCAGTAGAGACTCGGCTCTATGCCCTTTCTTCTACTCCAATATACTACTAACAGTTCATGACTTCTGGATTGCAGCCTGGATATGAGGTGAGCACAACATATAACTGGAAGCAACAGGAGCTCTTTAATTGATAACCTCAATGTCTTCCGTACTGATTGTAGCAATCACCATTCAATAATTAGGTCAGTATTCCATAGCAATGGTAGTCTGCATAAATAACCTCTGCATTAATTTGGAGTCATGAAATATTTGCAGTGACTAAAATATAAGGCTAGTCAGCCTGCAACGATCCCACATTATAAATAGCTTAGATGGCTCTGAGAATCTCTTTGGTTATATTATAAATAGCTTAGATCGCTCTGAGAATCTCTCTGGTTATCTCTCTGAAGAATGGGAAGAATACATCTGAGAGAACTTGGAATAGTATGTCTGCAAAAAGAACTCTTACTAATTATAACTATTGTCCTGCATCTGGTGAACAGTATATATATATATATTTAGCACTTCCATTACATAGTCAATTTGGTTACCCCCCTTTGAATAATTGCCTCAAGCTTCTATCTTGGTGGCTAATTGATTTAAAATAATTCACATAGCTTTCTTTTAAAGAATGTTATCTTTAATTAATTTTATATATTATTTTTAATTTAATTTTATCTGGGCGACTCGGACCACTATACTGATAAAGATCAGTTTCAAATTTAAATACAAAAAAAAAAAACATTTTTTTTACTATGGATTAAAATTAAACATAGTTATACAACAAATAAACAAGATTTTTCTATATCTGCATTGGCGTCTGAATTCTTCAAACTCTTTTGTTTGGAAAAATAAGAGTACAAAGCAGGATAGCCATTAATGCATTAGTGTATTTTTATATTTGGTAAAACAATGACTACCTGACTTTTCTTAATGCATTAATATAGAAAATCTGTTAATTTAAAATATATATATATATATAGAAGTGTTGGAACATTTACATTTACTTTTTAATTATTTTATATATTTTTATTTCTTTATAACATGTTCCAACATGTAAACAACTTTTTTTTTTAAAAAAAAAATGATATAACATTATAAATGTAGGACTTTTATATTTATTAAAATAACAAAATAAAATGAAACAAACATATTGTATGCATATATAATACAATATTATGTGTCAATTAAAAATTTGGGAATTAATATTCTTGAGTGTGTGTGGGTAAAAAATATATACACAGACATCTATTTTATAATCATAGCTATGTAATTAGTAATAGTAAATATATCTATAACTGAACTGTAGCTTCAACTACAGCCACATTGTGTGTGGTCACTCATAAAGTGTCCAACACTATATATATTGTAATGGTAACCCTGCTCAATACAAGCAAAAGTAGCAAAATATACAAATAAAATAATATGATAGTAGTTAATTAATTAGAGCTCATTCTTCATACAATTATTCATTTGCTTTAGCTACTGTATATTCCAAGTATAACACACAGGAGAGTATGTTCTCAGAGCTAGGGGGTATTCTACAGGCAGAATGTGTGTGTTCCTAGCATATATTTTATCAACACATATTAGGTATAAAATAACAATTAAGAAGTTTGTAAATAAAGAAATAATTTATTAATGACAAAATAAAAATATAATAATAAACAAAGTTGTAATTATAAATTTTATTAAACGCCCATTATTATATTAAGTAATAATTTACTAAGGCTGTAACCTTAGAAATAAGTGTCTGAAAAATACGAAGGTAGGGACCTCTATATAGGTCTTAAAACACAAGCTTACGCTATGAAGAAGAGAATCCCTTTTCTTCATAGCGTAAGCTTGTGTTTTAAGACCTATAGAGGTCCCTACCTTCGTATTTTTCAGATGCTTATTTCTAAGGTTACAGCCTTAGTAAATTATTACTTAATAATAAACAAAGAATAAAATAAATAACTAAAATGTTCTTTCAGGAGATTTTCTTTCCTGAGCACTTTTCAAGTTAGAAATTATAATAAATGTTCAAATGTTTTATCACTTTGTAAATTTACATGTTAACTTCTCACATAAATGAAAAATGACGATCATTTATTGCTAGATAGCTTTCCATGAAATAGTTTCACTTAATTTATTATTAAAGATTACAATACAGTTCGGGCTATAAATAATTCAAGTTCAAATATTATATTCTTATAATTCCTTCATAAATAAAAAAACAAATGTGATTTTGACAAATTACAAAACAATTTTCATGCATTAGTTTTTTTTAAAGTTTGTAAATATTCTTTTCCTTTATTTGTCTTGAATATTCACAAATAACAAACAATATCAAAACACTAAAAGTTCTGGTTTTAAAATATTTTATCGCTATCTTGAAAGGCTTTCTTTTCTTCCTTTAGATATTTTCCTCCTTTTCAGTATTGTTAAGTAAAGCATTAAAGGAAATTACAACAAGCATCTGTATCCTTATTTCTTCTCTGATAATCCATAGAGTTCTATTTATCAAAAGCAGTTTTTAAACTAGTATATAAGGAAAAATAAATTAGGCAATTGCTCTAGGATTGAAACCAATTAACTATTTACTTTAACTTAGCACTTCATCTTCCATATAAGCCTTAGTACAAAAAAATATCTCCATCACTTTAAGTAAATAAAAAAAATAGAAGTTTATACTTTTTTATATATATTTTCTTTTCTTCACTTCAATTGATTTTGCTGCTTTTCCTTTTTTTTTCTTTTATTTAAAAAAAATGGGGGAGCATGAAAAAAATCTATCTCATTTTAATATTTTTCAACTTCATTTACATATCAACACTTTTTGTTGTATTTTCATAACTTTAGGGGTCATCTTCATAATAAATTTAGAATAACTTAATTTTTTAACAAAGGAAAATTAATTAATTGGATATATCCCGTTATTTCCCAAAAATATAATAATGTAACTTTGGCGTGGCCAATATAACTGTTAGAATATGAATAATGTGTTTACATCTATATATTAGACTTCAACATATTTTTTTACTGAATATATTGGGCTGATGTTATATTCCAGGGTCACGGGAATGGTTTTTCAATTTAGGATGAAATATATATATAAAGATATAATAGTTATCTGTGCTTTTGTTACATTGATATGTGACTAGTTTTTGTTTAATGATTGAATTAACCAAAGACTTGAGTAGAATCTTTAAAGAATGGGAATGGTGTAGTTTAATTTATTTAACTGTTAGCCTATTAGTATTTAATTCTATTTATATTATAAGAGTGGATTTGTATTTCAGAGTTAATTTCAAGAGAAAAATTTTCTGACTTTTTATAAGTTACAAGTGATTTACTGCTTTCTTTATCTATCAACAGCTTTTTTAAATCTTTAATTCACTGTCATAAAAATATACATTTACAATTTTTCAAATTGTCAGTTTTTTGGCGCTTATCCATAATAAATTACAATCTTAATGCATGATTTTTTTTTTGCAAAAAAAGATTTTCTATTTTTTTAATTCTAAAGTTCATACAAATATTATTAATATATATACACACATACACATTTTAATTAGTTTGTTCATTTTTCCATGTGTCAAAGCATCAACCAGGAGTGAACCCGCGATAACTGCTTGTAAGTGAGCTGTGCTAACTACTCAACCACCAACACTTGACAAGTTTGTTCATTTTTAAATATGATTACCTTATGTGTATATCTTATACACAAACACATTATTAATTTTTTATTACTAAAGGATGTTCCCATAATTAAATGTTAAAAAGTTTTAATTAATAATAAAATACAGTCAATCTTATATTACAAAAATGTATTGAAAAGAATGCCACCACATTTTAATTACAATTTTTTTTTCCAAAGGCCTACTTCCAAAGGCCTACTTAGAAATAATAAATACAAGGTTTTTATTATGTATGTTATGGTATACAAAATACAATTATATTTACAATAGTAATACAAGAAGAGATCTTAATTCTTTTAAAAACAAATTTGAGACAATAAAACAGAGATAAAAAGAAACATCCTCTCAGACATTTTTGCAGCCATTTTGTCACTCATACATCAGTGCTCTAACATCTAGTGAGATATATTTTCTGTTTTCTATTTTATTGAAAATGTTCCTAATTATAGTATAATTCACTGAATGTTATTGAAAAGTCCTTATTGTAGCATTCTTTCATCAGCTTTGTACTTTTTTTGCTTTGTAAACTGAAATATCTGTAGATTTATATTTCCTTAAATAAAGTTCCTTCTAAAAACTAAAAAGAAAATACATGTACATAAAAAATAATCTTATAATTTTTCTAAGTTTATATGATTTTCATTTCTAATAAAATCTTTTTCTAGTTCATTTAATGTTAAGATCTTATTTCCACCCACAATTTTTTTTTTAAACATTTTCAGATAACACTTAACTACTTCCTAATCAAGTAGATGAAAATATAAAAAGCACAAAATAAAAACAAGTTTGTCAAAAACAAACTATTTTAATTTTAATTGTGATATTTTAAACACACTGTAGGCATTTATAATGGTGCTTGTATTATAGATAAAGATGCCGTTGGATGGCACCGTTTTCATGCTAAAACTATAAAATATGAACATTCACAGGCTGTTGATTTTAATAATTTTTCTGTGCTTTTTTGTAATGCGAAAATAAAAACAAAACAAAATCATCTTTTTTAAATATTATTTTTTAGTAACGTATACAATTTAAATGATAATAATAAATGTAAAATAAAATCAACAAATTACAATTTGATTCGTGTTTTTTATATCGTATACTTTTTAAATTGTGTTACGGCTTTTTTTAAATCAATTTTCTATCGGATATTTTTTTACTTGTGGTACGGCTTTTTTTTTTATCAATTTTCTATCGGATATTTTTTTACTTGTGTTACAACTTTTTTTGTTGTTGTTTAACTAAAAAATATTAATTGTAATAAAAGTAAAAGTTGTTACGGTTAGATTTAGGGTTAGTGTTCTGTTTGTTTGTAATGCTAAATTAAAAAAATTCAAAATCGTAACCGTACTCGGACAGAAGAAAGAAACTCAAACTTTTTTAAATAACAACAAACACATGTCTTCTTTACTTATTAAACATGTTTATAATATTTGCTTTTTATTAAATTTACAAAAAAACCTGTATATTTGGACTTTTCTTACTGAATATTTTTTTCCTACCGCTCTTTTTTACTCCAAAAATATACAGACAGTAGAATCTTCTTTGTCACGTTACCTAATTGCAACTCAATAAAAACATAAATATTTAATATTTTACCAAATAAAAGTTCAATACAGTACGTTGTAAAAAGTCTTATAATTATTGTTTTAAAAAATCTGAACATTTCAATAGTTTAAAATAAAAAAAAATCCAATGAAAACAACATTTCAATACAATTCAAATACAAACTCTCTCATCAAGCCGTAATTATTTTATAAATTGTGCGAATTCAGAAAATGTATTTGTAGCTATGCGACATACATGCTATACTGCGATGCGACATAGCGGCCTGCATTATGTAGCACAACAAAGAAGTTGTATTATAGAAAATGCGGGTTTGAACGTGTCGGCCGCGGAAACAGCATTTTTATGTGTTTTGGCATGAAAACCGCACCATAGAGCGGTGCCTTTAGCTATAAGATGAGTACCTTTATAATGATATTAAAATTATATGTATATGTATAACCACACATTTTTTGAAAACAGATAGAGAATGTTTTGAATTATAAAACCTGAGTAGTACTTTACATATAATTCAATGGTTATTCATTTTATAATTTTTAATAAACTTCCATTCAATTGTTTTATTATTTATTTCTCCAGATAAAAATAATGGATTAAGAGTTCACTATATATATTTTTGCATTTTCAAAAATATAGATATTTATTTTTGAATGAATAACATGTTTAAATTTAAATAATAGAAATCACTATGATTGTATATTGGGTGGTGTTGATATTACATCTCCAGGATTATCTGGGAATGAGTTCAAAATAAAATAAGTATGATAAAGTATTTTTAAATATAAATAATTAGAACAAAAAATATACAATGCAATGAGACTACAAGTATCTATTATATTTTGTTGTGAAGTTCTTAGCAACTAATGTGGATTTTCTGATATTACCAAATATTACAAAAAATTTAAATCGTACATAAATACACTAATTGCAAACATTTTAGCACATTCATATATAAGTTTACATAGCTATAATGTGTTTTAATTTAAATTTAGAGAAGTATACACATTCTTAACAATTAATAAAAATATAGAATATCTTAAAAGTGACACCAACTTATACTTAGATATATATTGAATATTTTGTTGAAATTTCTTTCAACCCTATCATCTAGTACTCTGCATTGAGTATGTTCTTCCCATTTTTATTATCAGCTGAGTGTTTTGCATTTTCTGCAACTTTCTCTATTTTCATTATTTTTTGTTGTCTTTATTGTGATTTTCTTGGATAATTCAGGTAAACTCAAGATGTGGTTTTAGTTACTAGGTATAAGCTCTAACACTAGCAAAAATAAAATGATGTAATTTATTGTATGCTCCTGAAACTGTATCTTTATATCAAAAATTCAACTTGCAGAGGTTGGTAGACAGAAAAATTCACCAAGTACTGTAACAGTCAAAACACGTGTATCTCGTTAACATATTGCAGAATTCGATCACCACACAGAACAGCAGCACCATCGAGTAGCGAAGCCACCGGTAATACTGAGTTCGAACCTAGTTTATCGGTTCCACAATACAATCTACGGAATAACGCCTCTGATGCGACATAAGTAAACACTTCTTTAGGCACGGTAGTCAGGGAGATGCACGAGATTCATGGGTTTTGTTTCCGAGTTGGCCAACAACCAAACGAATATTAACTAACACATATAATCGAGGAAATATATATAATGGGCATCGAGCAAATGAAAACTTAACTACAGACGTATAGTTAAAATTATTTATTTACATTTTTAATAAAAGACAACATTAGTAAGGTTATTGATCATATTTTTAAATTAAGAGTTTCAATATCTAATTGGCAATATTATGTATAGAAAATACATTTCTTTACTAGGAGCATTTATTTATAGGAAGGCGTAATCCAGCTACCCAGGGTTCTCGAGTGAGTATTTCTAATGTGTGCTGTAAGGAAGTTATACTTTGCACTGCCAGAGTCATCAGTAACGGCGGACATACATTTATTTAATAAAAATCTTTATTTTACGACTAAGGGCAAACATTTATTTGAGAGTATATGACGAAGATAATGCCGAGGCGGAGTGATGGAGAGAATAATAACTAATATAAAAGAACACGTGGTACGCTTTAGAAGGGCAATGTAAAATGGCAGCGCTAAAAAATAAGTTATAAGGGTCTTCGGGTTGGTCTCTGCCTCGACCCGAAGAGGTAAGGTGTCACAAGAGCATAACCAGGGACAAGCGGTCCGTGTCGCAATTTGCCAGCTGGCTGCGTGACGGTCGTCAAGCCCTACGGGAACATTGATCATGTCCGCTTGCGTAGGACGACTGGGGTTAATTCAACCATGGAGAATCCGGAGTGTTCACGGCGTGGAATGAGCCATCGGGGCTTCAAAACGTAACACATATATAATATCTAAAAAATTGCGGTAACATTTAACTAGATTTCAAACTCGGCCCAACATTATCAACTTTGACTGAAAGAAAATTGGTGACTCTCAAAGAAATGAAATTTACATAATTATTCATTAACATTTAATAATAATAAAAATATCTAAAAAGGGAATTATTATAGCGAGTATGCCAGCTATTACGGAGTAGTCGACCCTGCATTACAATAACTGATTCTTTGAATGCGTGTCGATTTATATGAAATTTAAGTTATCTATAAAAGCAATATTAATGACAATTCGACACGCATTCACTGTTCGAGCGATTATGGATTTAGCTTTAAAACTAAAACAATTATGAGAAGGTAATATTTCAATGATAATTATAAATAAAATATCGATTTAAGAAATACACACCTAAGAAGTGATAGAGGGAGGGTAAGCTAGATTATGCGAGAAGTTTACAGATTACATGAATTCTTAAATTTTAGTTTCACAAATTTACAATTTTTTTACATTTAGAAGTCATACAAATAATAGGAGATGTGCTATAGCTTATTATTACTAGAGTACTCTATAAGTTGGAATACATAAACACAGGTACCTGTTTTATAAGTTGTTTTCATCCATTGGTTTAATAGCAGATTGTTCGTAATTAGAAATTGATTTTTAACAGCAGCGGCTTTCTTGTTTATTTCAGGCAGCAGATCATTTTGGTGTTTTTACGATGGGCAAGGTGAAGCTCAGCATATGGTGGGCCATCTTCCGATGGAGAATAATTTCGGTGCTTACTCGGTCATACCTTGCAGTATTAATTTATTTAAGATATTTTAGACGCTCCACTCGAGAGCAAAGCTAAAATTCAAGTGCAAATCTTTAGCAAGTCTAAAATGGCCTCCTTTTCTTATCTTAATCTTTTAATTTTTCTGTTGAGATATTTTTAGGTTTTATTAATCTTGCCCTCAGGATAATCAATGCTCTGCTGGTTTTAATTAGAAAGAAATTTGCTGTCTATTGTTTGTTTTTCTTTACATTCGTTAATTACATTTTTCTAGGAATTTTGCTATAATTAATTTATTATCTATCACTGACCGATGCTTTTAAATTTTCAAAGACAAAAGGGAATAAAATTATTTTAACTTTAATTAATTATTGCATCAGATTTTGTTAGAATTATTATTTAACGAAATTTAAACTAAGCAACAAATACGAACTTTATAAAATTCAAAATAAATGATTAATATTACACAAAAGTTTATTTAACTAGAAGAAATCTAAATTACATTATTTTATCCGTATTTATTGCGTTTAATTTGAGATCGAAATGTGTGCGTGTTTATGTTGAGTTCTACATATATTAATACATTTTTAATATTGTTACACACACAATTCGATACCAAAAAGTTTAAATTTGGGTGGGATAGACCGGTCAGTGAGAGACGACAGAAAAAAGGTGAAACTTGAGATTCGAATACGAATCTCACTGTTTCAGTACCAAAAGAAAATATGAAAGATTTAAATTATAATTTTACAAAGGATTCAATATTTTTATGCTTCTGCCATCTAACAATATTAAATTGTATGTAAACTTTCTTATAAAAAGTAAAAAATAGAAAATAAAAATGAAAAAAAAAACAACCAAACACTACTAAATAAATCTTTGTGAGCCTTCAAAGTATTCCTGATATTATGTAAACATAAAAACATGTGGTGCTCATATTTGTAAATATTCTTAGACTATTTTTGAATATGAGTGTCATAAATTTTTACTTTGATCGCATATCAAGAATATTGTGAAAACTGAAAAAAAAATTTTTTTTTTTTTTAAATTTTATTCAGTGAATCAATCAGTAGGTTTTGAGGCAGTTCATACAGAAGTTCTATTATATAAATACAAAACATATGTTTTAGAAAAAAAAAAGCTAATAATATTCTACTTAAATGATAAAATTCAATGCAAGGATAATATAATGTGAAGTAATTCACTATCAAAACTACACTGGAATAGAAATCTTATACACAATATTTTTAAAAAAAATTAATGACAAATATAATTAACTACATAATTATATATATATCTTTAGTAAATAAATTAAAAACTTCAATTTGCTAATATATAAATTACTATCAAGGCTAAATAAAATATGCCAAAGAAAAATTTAGTGAAATATGTTAAAATACCCTGGTTAAATGTATGTAAAAGACATGCAATAATAATGTCCAAGCTATGTCACAGAAATTCTCACTCTAGCATTTCTTAAAAATCTATGGAATTTCTGCTTCTACTCTGTATTTTATTAACCAATTCTATGAATCAACTATAATTACAGATTCAATAGCACAAATCTGGCTCACTATAAAGTGTTAAATTTTAACATTCATGCAAATGAGGTGCTTTTAAAATTTTTTATGATTACTAGAAATTTTATTATTTTAATATGATTTACAATTGACTAAAATAAAACTTTAATTTTTAAGCATGCACATAAAATAAAATATACAGTAAAATTAATAATATACATATGTATTTTAAAAAAAAAATTAAAAAAAAACAAACACAAGCACCTGAAAATTAATCAGTGTAATTGACATGTATGCCACATTTCTATTTTGTTTTTTTTTTAAATATTTTTATTTTTTCATAATAATTTTTTTTTCATTTGGAGTAATATATGGAGCAAAAAAAAAAAAAAAAGAGATAGATGGGTAAGAAATTTCCCCCTAAATTACCCACACGAAATGTACAATACACTATTTCAATAAATTGTTAAAAATAGATTTTAATGGAAAAAAAAGGAAGTAAATTAATATAAGATATAATAAAATTAATAATTATTATTTACATTTAATATTTGCTTCTTAGCTTTCAAGTGTATGGGTGTTTTAAGGGTATTGTATTTGTTGTTTAGACATCCACGCTGCGCGATGGCGTTGTTTTTCTTGAAAAAATATAACTTATGAACATTACCAGGCCTTTTTTTATTTATTTGAATTCCTTATTTTTTTACTTTTTTTCTTTTATTTAAAAATAAATTAAACACAAATTTTATTTTATTGTAAACATTTATTTTTATTAACATCAACAAAATAAATATAAAATCAAATCAACTTATTGTAAAATTTCTACGGTATATTGTAACATTTGTGCTTTGAGTTGCGGCTTTTTTAAAAAACTAACTTCAACAAAATGATGAAGTTACAATGTTTTATACACAATTAAATAACATAAACAAACTCAAAACTTAGTAGGCATTTTTACATTTAATATTTGCTTCTTAGCTTTCAAACGTATGGGTGTTTTAAGAAAGCAGTATTATTCTAAAGTTAGAAAAACATTAAGATTCAGAAAATAAAATTATTAGATTAATAGTAAAGCATTTCTTGTTTATTATTATAGTTCTAATTTTGAAAGAGAGATCTATTCTCTCGGTAGAAATTTGCTGTCAAAGAACAAATTCCTACATCTACACCTAGAGGCATATGGTAATGGAGAACTCCTTATACACAATACAAAGGTATATTAATTCTTCTTAGTGAAACATATGCCTAAAAGTTATAACTAAATACTATCAAATAATTGGAAATATGAAATTTTATAGAAGTGATAAGTATTACACAAAAACTAAAATATTCATTTACATGCTCTCAAACAATATTATACAAATACAATCAAAATCTATTAAATGAATAAACAGAACTATAAATATAAATTTAAAAAAAAAGAAAAATTCCACTTACTTAACAAATTGAATGTTCAGAGTTAAGATAAAAAAAACCCCTACTAAACTATGAAATAAATAGCACAAGACAATAAATTAATACAAATTACATACATCAAACTGAATTCACACTTACAATTTGTATTAAGTTGTAGTTACATCCTCAAATCCAAGAATTACTTCCGAGAACCAGTAGTGTTAAGAAAGAAACTAGCCAAGAAAAAAAAATTTACAAAAAAAAAGACTTATAATTTTTATCTCTGCATACCAACATCATTCAAGAATTAATAATATATTAGAACATCTTTTAAATTCATAACGTAAACCTTAGATGCAGTTTTAAGTTGGACTATTTTCATCTTGTAGTTGAATCATATTTTTTTAAAAAATTCAAACATTATTTATACTTTTTAAATATATTCAGCTGTTTCTAATAAAAACAGTTAGTATACAACTTAACATTTCGAATGGCATTATTTTTCTTTCTTCTTGGGGTGTGGTTGGTCTGTAAAATGACGGCTAGCATGGAGATTTATGGATTCATGAATACTGAATGTAAGGTGATGCTCTAAACAAAACTAAATTATTCTGTAAAAACAAATAGTGCATATTCTATATATTTATCTATGAGGTTCATCCTGATTGCTCAATTTTTCTTTTTAATAGCAAGATTAACAAGAGATTTCCCAAATATTATGGATTCTTAATTTAGATTGACTTATGAGGTCAGATGACAGTCATGTGAGAAGCTTCTTCAAATTTTTTTTTTTTTCATCTGTCAAATATTCTTATATTTTTCCAATTGTCGCATTTTCTTTCTTTAATCATTGTTTTATTTTTTAAATTGTTTTCTTGTTAGTTTCAACAATATATCTTTCCTCACAGACATAATATTACATAGAGAAAATTGTTTTTCACCATTTCAGTTTAATTTTTGTAGAAATTAGAATTCCTTACAGTGTGCCATGACATTAGAAAAATATTCTAAAATTATATTATTAGCAAATTTACTATAATTTGACTGCTGTCTCTGATATTTCTTTTAATTTTTCTCAGTGTAATCTATTTAAGGTTTTATTAATGATAATTGACAGATATCCAAACATTCTCCATGAGAATTTAACTTTTCCTTTCCCAAATCACTAGTTCGTGAACAAATATCTTTTGCTATGTTTCTTAATAATAAAAAAATTATATATTTCTGTAAGAATACGCTAAGTATTTTCCTATGTGTGTGGGTTTTCTGTAAAGAGTTGTTTGGACTTTGCCATGAGATAATCTTGTCTTAAGAAAATCTAAAAATGCCAATTTTCATTCTTGTTCTAATTTTAGTATAAACTGAATTGAAGAAAAAATATGATCAATATATGCTTAAAATGTTTGTAATAGAACTTCACTATGTGGCCATACAATAAATGTATCATTAACTTAGCGAAATCAGACTTTTAATGAAAATGTAGTAGTACTTAAGGTTGGGTTTGAAACTCTTCCAAGTCAAATATTGCTAATCAAGGCATAACAATATTGAACTTAAAGCCGTAATCTGATTTTGTCATAAGAATTTTAAGTTCTATTAAAAGTACAATATTATGCAGAATGTTAGCAATGCCATAATGCTATCAATAAAAAAAATATTTCAGTTTGCAAGTTATCATCTTTATTTAATCAGTTTCTTTCAACAGATAAAAGTACAACATAGAAAAAAATTTCATGAAAAATAGTTATCCATCAGCTAACATTAAGAAAACCTTAATAAAAAAACAAGATAATGAATCCATTCTTAACAGGAATGACAGGTGAACTAAAAAAAAAAAAAGTGATCAATAATATCAAAATAGCTTTCTAAAGATTTAGCACAATGCAAGAATTCTGAGCTCTATAAATCTAAACTTGAAATGGTAAAAAATAAGAATTGCTTTTATAAAGTACATATGAATGTGATGGTCATATTAGAAAAACTAGTTGTTCCATCAAAAAAAAAAAAAAAATTAAAAGAATATAAATATGCGATAAAGAGAGGAAAAAACAGAAATGATAATATAGTAGATCATGAATTACAGTCATTAACATGTTAGGTAGGGAAACACTAGAATACTGGACAGAAAGAAAAAGAAAAAAAATTAATAAATTTTCACCCAAAATAATGGCAAATCACCTATAAGTCATCATAATGTGATATAATCCATAATGTTTAAAAATTATCCATTAATTTTGACCTTAAACACAAAAAAAAATTGAAGAAATCAGGCAGACCCTCACTAATAATATAAAATTTCTGACTATTGCCTTTGACAGAATAGCCTAATTGTCAAGTTGCCTTAAAATTGTATTATGAATCTAAAAATCATTTTGACTAGTTGTCATTAGGCAGAACAGCAATGAGAAGATGATAACATTCAAAATGTATGTATTTAGAAAAGTATCGGTTAAATTTCAATTTTTCTAAAAACATTTAATAAATTCAATCTCATCATAAACGTTCACAGAATCAATACTAAATGCTACTTTTAATCATATCTTAAGTCTAAACATTAAAAAAGCACCACTACGTCAACAAATTGGAAAAAGATTTCTGTAAAAATGAACTAGGACCACCACAAAAGGGGAAAAAAAACCAAATACAATATAAATGGGGGGGGGGGGGAAATCTACAAAAACTTAACTAATCAATTTTGAAACAATTGGAATAATCAGATACACTTTTTTTTTATAATAAATGTTATAAATATAATATTTTTCATTTTCATACAAATACATATATACCCTATATAAGTTATTTCTAGATAAACAAATCAGTATTTTCAAGATGTGTAAGTTTGATCTTTATTTTACGAAGATGCAATGAATGCATCTCCTTTAATATGGCACATATTTAACTGAAAATGCAATTTTTCTATACTTTATTCCTAATGATTCTTTGTTATTTTTCACAATATTTGTGATGCAATTATGAAAAATATTTCAAATAGTAAGAGGTAAAGCCAATAAATTTATTTATCATTAGATGAAATTTGAACATTTTAAAATTTTCAGAATATACAAACCAAATCATCCAATTAATCTTAAATATCTAGTTCCAGAACTTTTTTGAATTTTTCAAATTCCATAAACAGAACTTTGACTCCCTCATGTAAACTCAAATTCTGCTAAGATAGAAAAAAAAAAAAAAACAGACAACTCAACATTAATTAGGTTGTTAATTTATAAATATTTATGAAATGATTTTTTTTTTTTAAATTTTATTAGTAAATTTATGCACAAACTAATCTATTTTTTGTAAAAAAATTAAAATCAACTTTAACACTTTGTTTGAATTTATTAAAAGTTTTTGAATAACAGATATTCAGATTAATGACAATATACATGTTGAAAATACTGATTTATTTATTTATTTTTATAACAAGCATATAAATAGGTAAAACTATCTTAAACATTTCAATGCTGGGAAAAGTTTTCTCTAACATCTCTCCCAAGAAAAACAAAAAAGAAGCCATTTTGCATCAAGCCAATGAACTGACAATTAGTTAAAATATTGGGGAGGGGGGTTTAAATCTTTTCTTGTTTTATCTTTTAACTACGAATACGTAGATACAAATATATTAACTGGAGGAAATCTCCAGCTAACAAAAAAAATTCAGATTCCACTAGAATTTGAAATTTCAGACCACAAAGATATGTAATGTGCTAACCATTACTCACCTTTCTAAAAAGATAAAAGAGTTATTAATTAATCCTTTGCAGAAGAAAGTCTGTGCAACAGTACAAAAAGACAAACAGTGAAAAAAACGATTAATCATACTCATCAGGCTTGTGAACAGGTGGTTGGTGAAGCTTTTTTCCATCCCTCTTTAGTTGTCAGGGAATAAATGAGTCTTAACTAGAATAATTGCATGGCTAGCTATGCCGGTTTCCAGAAAAAAATAAATAAAATTATGCCTCTTTGAAATCTGAAAACATTTCAAGTTTCATGAGATTTGCATTTGAGCATCCTAGTAAAAGATTATGGCAGATATTATAATCCTATATAGATATTTCTAATGAAAAAAATTATTGAAACTGAATAAATAACAATCTAAATATGATATGATTAAGAAACAGTATTTTTATTTATTACAATAATAAATTGCTTAAAAAATTATTTCATGGTTTATTCAGACAAATTTAAGAAAATACTACTGGAATCTTAATAATTAAAATTATATCCTTAAATATTTAAATACTATCATTTCATGATAATATATTCAGAAGTAAACTAATCTTCACACATGCGCTGCTTGATATAAGTTGGCACACACTCACGTGTAAACAATTTATATTAAACAGCACGTGACGATTATTTTATTTCCAAATATATTACAATAAATATTGTGCTAAAAAGAAAATATTTATCAATATAATGTTTCATATTTCCCAGAATTGAAATATACATTTTTGTCATATTCCATAAAAGATAAAAAATTATAAATTGAATCCCCAAAAAAAATTTACACTTAAAATTGTACATTCAATAAATTGTGGTTTAAAAAAAAAAATTAAATAAAAAAAATTAAAAATTCATAGTGGCAACTATTTCCTTGCCATGCATATTCAGTAGTAAAAGCAAATGAATTCAGTACTGTGAGTTTGAAAATTAATATCTCATTTGAAAGAAACCCAAAGCATAAAGTTAATGTTGGTAAAAATTCTATCAAATCCAAAAAAACATCAACTATGAAGTGGTTTAATTTTTAAAGTTCATATAAATTACTGAATCTATATAACCATCTTTTACTTGTAGTAATAGATTTGATATAATTCTCAATGAATATTTTGATAGTCTTCCTTATAAATTCAATATTTTCTGTCACAACATGTTATATTCTACCAGAAGAGTTTTATCATATATAATTCACTCTCAAATTTAATCTATTTTTTAATCTTCACTTTAGCAGTTTTAGAAATCCTAGCAGACATTTCTTTTTTCTCTTGTACTATTAAACAAATTGTTCTTAAGAAATATCCACTAGCTTCAGAATGACTTTTTTCTTTCAAAATTAAATTAATTTTCATTTTATCATACAAATAGAGCATTTAATGACTTCTTTTCAAATTGAGGCTATTTTAAAAGAGGCTTGAATGTTCTAATTCACAATGCAAATACTATCACAGGAAAATTACTACTGTTTCAGACACACACACAAATTTAATAATTTAACAGGCATTTATCTTTCACAGTTCATCACAAGTTTTTATCACAAACAAAATGAAAAAGAATAAGTTTTTCTTTTTGAGAATGATTGAAAGAACATATCTAGAAATGTGTTGAATACCACCTACACTCCACTTAGCATTTGTTCGTTAGGTGAGAATTCACAATAGCAATTATCATCAATATGTACCACTTTTGATTTACAATTGATCATTCACTATAATGATTGTAAAAAAAAATAGTAAAAAAATTTTTTAGCGGCTATTTTGTAAGACTGATGACATCATGGTTTTAGTTATTAACACTATGTCATCCAAAAGCAAAGTAATGATTTACATGCTGAAACTGTACAGTACAGAGTTTATTCATAATACACAATACAGTACACAATATTACACCTGTATTTAATATTTTGATTGTAATCACAAAATATAATTAATAAATGTACAGTACAGTATTTTATTTAATTTTCATTCAGTAACTTTGCAAGATAATTGGTTCTTCATTAATGATATATCCAAAGTAAAGATTTTCATCATAAATGATTTTAGCCCCCTCCCCCAGTATAATAATCGAAACCGTATTTTAATGATATACAACAAACAAATACATTAATATCATATTAAATTTTTAAATGTGTATATTAGTTTAAAAACTGTACATGGAATTTCCTCACTTTTGTGGATTAAAATTTTTACTGACAGTACTTTGCTTGCAGCAAAAATAACGATCATCGTATTATAATTTAGTTATGGTAATTGTTATTTTGAAAAAATAAATGATTGCATAATAATGAACTTTGTATGAGCAAAAAATACTAAATCTAAATTCAAATTAATACTTAATCTATTCACTCGATTTTAAAACATCTCATAATGTTATCACATATGTATAAAAATATAAAAATGAAAATTTTATTCAGCATAAAACTGTTAACATAAATGTTTTTTCAGTTTAAAAAACATAAGCAAAAATGCATAAATAAACTGAAAAAGATTCATACCTTTAATATTTATTAAATAATTTGTAATTTTTAAGTTATTTAAAAATAATGTCACAGCTAGCATATTTATATATAGTGATCTTCATTTAGATATGCATAGTACATACTGTTTATAAAAGAAAAGCCTTAAATATTAATTACAATCTGTAAATACAGAAAGCATTAGATTTTTCTTTCTTTCATTTTTAATCTAACAGAATATTTTCATGTAAAAAATACAATACAGTAGTAGAAATTTGCAAAAATAAAACTTCAGTATTGACTTTTTTTCCAGTGCCACAAGAAATAATTGAGAAGAATACAAAAATTTGTTAGCTGCAAGTTTATTTTTACTCTCTCATCCATTTTATTGTATTTTTGTATAGTTAAAGAACACTTTTTTTTTTCCTACTGATTCTGTTTAAAAGTTATAGCTACATACATTTACAACTAAAATCATGGATGCAACTAATATGATTACGAAAAAAATGAAGAAAATCTCTGAGCATGGAAACAAAAATGGATATCTTAAGTCAACTAGAAAGAGAAGGAAATCATGATATCTGTTTTATGGGCCTATCCATGTTTACCATTGCCATTAATTTTAAAAACAAAACCAAAATATATCAAAGTGCTCAAACCATTGTAGGTTTATCCAAACTTATCCAAAATTATGAAGTCATGGCATCCCATATATATATAAAAAAAAGAAAATCCAAGAATGTTAACCATCCATTCTAAACTTTTTTCTCCAGAGATGCTCAGCAAAAACTAAGATAATCAAAGAATTTATAAGATAACAATGGATTTAGGAATAAATAATTCAAGAGTCAGAAAATTAAATTATTATGATTGATGAATGAATTGCTGAAAAGAACAACTTTAGAATAAGTGTTTTTTTACATAGATTTAAGTTGCATTATCATACATATATGCACATTTTAAATGCATATTTGAATAATACATAAAACAAACATATAATTTACATTAAGGGAGTTTTTTTAATTATTATATATATTAGGTTAACTTGTTTGTTCACAGCTTATAATATAATTTTTAGTTGGAGTAACCAGCCAATTTTTTCCCCATAAAAAACTATTATAACTATTTGTTCTTTGTGATATTCTTATTAATGATGAGTTTTGGGGAACTAACTGCCTCACTAAACAGAGTAAAATGTATACATAAACACCTAGATTTGCGCACTATACATGCATATGTAAATTTACTCTTTCTATCTCTGAGATAATTATTTTACCACCACCTTTTTCATAACTGCATTATTCTAAATTAAAAAAAATTATTTTGTCTCGATTATGAGGACAACTTTTTAATTAAATTATATCATAAATAAGCATATATATGCTAAACACAATTATGTCATATATATATATATGGAAATGTTTAGTGGGTGGAATTTATCCATTTATAATTATTTAATTAGAAAGCTCTTTATTTAAGACAGTAGCCAACAAAGATTAACTGCACCAGACTAAGAGTGAAAGGTAAAACTCAGACTATTGCATACAAAAGGGGAGTTATCTTTGAATGCCACTCTAGACCTAACATAAAAACAAAGCATAGCAGTTTACATATATAAGTGTAAAAATTCAAAGCATAGCACACTTTCCAATATTCTTATTTATTGTAATAAACCCCTCCATTGGTAGGTTATACTTTTAATGGTTTATATATATATCATGAGATTATCACATCCACACAGAAAATCTATTGATTCACTTGTATAAAGTTCTAAATAAATTGTATAAAAAATAATGCCTTAATTTACATTTATTGCTTGTTCACAAGATTATTTAAAAATAAACCTTTTCAAAAATTTTAAAATGTATAGTTTTTAAGATTTGACTCACATATTAAAATTGATTGTTCTGTCACTGGTACATCTCATTGCTATTACAAAAATCAATTTAATATTTAAATATTGAATCTTTTACTCTTTATTTCCATTAATTTTTATCAAATATACTATTTACAACCTATATTGTTTATAATTATTTAAATGTTAAGAAAATATCTGTGAAATTTCACAAATTATTTTCAGTTATGATACAATAAAGCAAAATAGCAATTAAAACAGAAAAGACAGTTTGAAATTATATTATCAAGCAATAGTATTTGTTAAAATTCATTTTACTATTAAAACTGCTAATTGAAATTATTTATAAAATTATACAAAGAATATGTAAATCTATACTCCTGTGAAAATCCATTTAAAAAGTGTATATGTAAAATTTTAATATCACAATATAATGAAATTGTTAATTATACTATATCCATTACAAGACTTTATTTATATGTGATACAATAAAAAATTTGAACAAACAAACAAAAATGTAAATAAACAAACAAAAAAACACTTATATTAATAAATTTAATACATTTTATGAAGTGCGAGCAACATTTTTCCATTTCTGAGCACCATATATGATTAAGTTTAAAAAAATATTTTTTTACAATACATCTCAAAGCGATATACAGGATCATATTTATTAATAATAATACTTTAGGTTATGTTAAAAGCCCATACATTTTATTTTTCATTTATTATCATTTCTGAATTTGATGTGCAGTATTTTGCATAATATATTTTCTAAGTATAATGCTAAAAGTTGTACAAAATTTTAGAACACACTAAAAGTTCATACTTGCTTAAAAACATCAAAACTATTTGAGAGAGATCCTAATTTCTTCATAACAAGACTACTATAACATTTCTTTAAGAGAAAAAGTTTGTTGAGACAAAAAGAAAAGAATACCAATTAGAGCCTATTTAATAGTGATGAAAGGGAGATATTTCGTTATTAATTTATTTAAAAAATAAAAATGTGGTATAGTAATTTTTTTTCTTATTTTTACTGTTTCAATGAATGAATGAATGAACATACACTTACTAAAATATATGTAAATATGTCCCCTCAATAATTTTTAAAATTTTGTTTACATTGAAATCTTAATTCATTTATGCATATTATAAAGTGTCTGCATTGCAGATATTTGCATGTTGAAAAGTCCTTTATACTTGCAGATCAATACAACAATACATATTCTATTCTAATCAATGTTTATCATCAAAACATGAATTATTATATGCTATATATGTTTCTATGTGAGGTGACCTTGGAACAAAATATAGTATAGTTTGAGGCTTCACTGTAATTACACATTAGTTACATATTATTCTCCTTTTGACTTTGCACTTTAGTCAGCATCAAAAAAATCATCATCTCTCCCATTACACTTAATTTTAAATTGTTTAAATTTTATTGGTACTGGTGGAGATAGTATACTGCCACTACTAGAGATGCCATTTCTGCATAAACACGCAGAAATATCCACAGTAGGAAAAAGATAAAGGGGATTTCAATATAAAGGTCGTAGAGTTGACAAAGATTATGTTGTGGAAATGAGATAGTGGCTAACAGGTTGATCTGGGCATAATTGCTGAGATATTCTTAACTTCGTTTAAGAAGCTATAATACATCACATCACAGAAACATGCCACCAAAGCTGCCCACTTGGTGGTGCTGGTTACCATGCTTAAGCCTATTTAGCTTACATTGTCTGCTACCAGCGACTACCAAGATTCTAGCCAAATACGCTGCGCTGTTTCCCCACGCGACGCATGGAAAAACTGAGCACTCTAACCGCAATATTATTGCAAGGCTAACGTCTATGCATATATTACTTAAGAGATAGATAGCGTATAATTTAAAGGTGTGAATAATGTACAAGCCACAACTATTTAAATCTGTTTGCGTTATTAATATTGTTACATTAAATTTCATCCCCTCATAAATCCATGTATTTTACAATTATTTTCTCTAAAAACAACTTTTTTTTAAAAAAAAAAACAATGACTATAACTATTTAAATCTGCTTCCACAACTTAATACTGTTACATTCTAATTTGACCTGATAAATTGATGTATTATTAAATTAATTTCTTTTTTAAAATCGATCCTTTTTTAAAGATTATTTTCTCTAAAACTGTTTTTTTTTTTTTAAAAAAAAAATGTAATCGTTTACAGCAGTCTTTCGCTAAGCTAATTTTTACAATTTTTTTCCCCCTACAGCAATATTTCTTTCACTTTAAAAGAATATTTCCAATAACTGTTAAGTAATACAAATGATATTTCATTTTTATAGATCTTTCAATTAGCAAATGTGTTATTTTAGTATTGGTTATTAAAATTAGTTATAATCATAGTCTAAGATTGATCGTATAATATCAGAGGAAAAAAAATAATGAACTTTACTTACGTAGACTACTGGAAGTGATGAAGAGAGAAATATGTGATCAATTAATGAGACTGAGAAATTGTCAACAATACAATCAATCTATAACAACTGTCAAGTACTGAAAAATGAAATAAAAATGATAATTTGCATAAACGTTGCATGAAAAATGCAAACTTGTAATCATTTAGGGTTTGACTATATTGTGAACTTAAAAAGTAAATATAATGTCAGGAATCTAGTATTAATATTGGAATACATGTATAATTATAACAAAGCCAATAATTCTTAAAGATAAATCAAACCAGAGACATTTTTCAAATTAAACAAGATAATGATGCCCATTCCCTGGTCTGCCATTCAATTATTATTTTGAGTTAGCCAGAATTTGAGAATGTTTCAGAATTGCACATTTTTGAAAAGCAAATGGATTACAACAAAAAAAAAATTAGTTTGTGAACTTTTCATTGTGGATTAATATCTTTAATATTCATTATGGTTACCACACGCAAGGGTGAATCCATACATAAAAAGTTAAGATCTAGGGTTTATTGTCACAATAGGTTAATTGTGTAATAGGGTTAGATGATTTAGTGAAGATCCAACATCATCAACAACCATTATCAATCCACTGCAGGATGAAGGTCTCTCTCCAAGTTCAATCCATCTCCGATTTTTAGCTTCTCTTCTCCACATCACTCCTGCACACTGTTTTATTTCATCCATCCACCTCACATGTGATCTCTTTCTAGGTCTTTTATAATTTCTTGGAATCCAGTTTGATTTCAATTGTCCATCTATTATCATTTTTTCTAGTAACATCTCCAGCCCAGCTCCACTTCAGTCTTTAAATTTTTTCAATAAGGTCAGTAACACCTGTTTGTTCTCTTACCCATATATTGCATTTTCAATCTCTTCTTGTTACTCCTAACATGCATGTCTTCATACTTCTTTGAGTTGCCTGAAGTCTCTGTATTGCTCTTCTTTTAAGTGTCCATGTCTCAGATCCATAAGTAAAAACTGGTAAAACACATTTATTAAAAACCTTCCTTTTTAAACACATAGACATATTTCCTTTTAGTATCAAGTTATTTCTACCAAAAGCACTCCAATCAAGTTTAATTCTATGATTAACTTCATCCATGACGTTTCCATCTGTATTAATAATCTGATTAAGATAGTTCTAGCTGTTAACTTCTTCTAACTTATCATAATTAATCTTATTCATATTTTAAGAAAATCCATTAAACATTACTGTAGTCTTTTTTACATTTATCTTTAGTCCTACTTTCATGTGGCAACTCCTGCAACATTTCCTGAAGCTCTAAAGCTTCATTTGTAAAATCTAAATGACTTAAATAATCTCCATTTACTTTCACTCCTTTAGTTTCCCATTTTAATCCATAAAATACTTCTTGCAACACTGCCATAAAAGTTTTGGAGATATGGAGTCACCCTGTCTTACACTCTTCTCAATGTTGACTTTACTAGTATCATTATGTAATCTAACTGTTGCTGAAATATTCTTTAAAATATGACAATATCCCGGATCTATACCCTGACGATCCCATCCTTTAATCATTGAATAAATGTTTATAGAATCAAATGTCTTTTCATAATCCACAATTTCTCCCAATACCTGGATATGATCTACTGAACTAAAACCATTTTTAAATCCAGCTTGTTTGGTTGGTTGGTGGAAATCCAATATTCTCTGTATACGAGTTATAATTATCGTGGTAAAAATTTTGTTAAATCAAAGTTTGCTATAAATAAGTTGTAATTACTTTGATAAAGATTTTGTATAAAACTGATAAAAGATTGAAAATCTGTATTTTCTAATACTTCCTTCTGTGCTAATATTTTCTTTATTACTTTTTCAAAATATCAGAATTATTGCCAAATTTTCCCAATCATTTAATGCATCTTTTATCATTTAGACATCACATCACATAGGATAAACCTAGATTATTGCTTCCATATATATCCAATTTACCCAAGAAATTGCATTCCATCCTCAACAACAGATATCAGCTTTGTTTTCGAACCCCTCCAAACTGTAACAATTTAATTAATAACACTAAAGACTAAACTCCACTTTTACAGACCCCTCATACAGTTATATAATATTGCATGTTCCAACAATAATTGTAAAGGCACATTTTATGGGAAAAGCAGAACATCTTTGTCCACACGATTAGCACAACATAAATATTCATACATTAGAGCTCTCAACAATCCTTCCACATATTCAGTTTTCTATCAGCACCAGAGCACAAGTCATCATGACTGCATTCCAGACAATCACACAATCATGTGTAGAGAAAGACATGACCTTAAAAAAAAATCAAAGAGGCCTTCATCTCATGAGACAAGGACGCCATACATAGAAAGGACACGTGCTATGCTTTATCGAAGAAATGGAATTAGCATGTTTGCATATCATTAAACGTAATAGCAAGCTATGATAATGAAGAAAAGATCCTTTGAAAGTGCTGAGCTCGTTTGTTTTTAGTTATCTATTTTATATTAACACTTTATAGCTTTTGGGAACAGATGCGCCGGCACGTGCTAGAATATTTTTTTTATTTTTACATCTCATTCTAAGATATCATTTATTATTCCATCATTTTAAGGAGCTTTTCATTTCTTCATAGATATCATGGGCAATTCAGAAGATTTAGTAACTGTAATAGATACTTTGTTTTCTTGTTTTTATTACTACATAATTATTTGTAAATGTCTTTCTCACATTACATCATGTCAGTCATCTTCCTTTTTAGTAACAGTTCTATTTTTTCTTTTTATTGTTGAAACATCTTTCTTTCTTTCAAATAACAAGATGTTTTCCACTTTTGAGATTTTCATTTTCATTCATAAATTTTCTTGCCAATTCAAAATTATCTTATAATGTAATTATTTCTTTTTTATGCCATTTTAAAAAACTGTAAATATTTAATTTCTTTAATGGATTATTTTTAAAAATTTTCATATTTTTTATTTTTTAATATATTATTTTATCTCAGTAGAAAATTTATTGAACAATTGTTGCTTTTTTATACCAGCTATCTTTCTTGCAGTTCTTAATAGTGTACCAGTTATGTTCATATCAATTTTTTCATTTCTGAACAATGTTTAAAATCTGTTAATATTTTAAACCAATTTTATAAGTTCCAATTCACGTTCATTAAATTGTTTTATAAGATGAATATATTAACAATTGTAAAATATAGACACTCATTATGTTATTAATTATAAAAAAGAAAATTGTCAAAATTGTTTATTTTATTTTAAATGTTTCAATATATATATATATATTTAATTTTCTTATTTAAATTTGAAAAATATAATTTGTAGAAACATGCTTAAAAACATATATATTTTAAAAAATACACTAACTTGTTTTCCAAAAGTTATTGTTGACAGAAACACATACTTAATAAGTTAAATGAATTTTGGTGCAAAGTATCCTTTTCAAAAAAGAAAATTTTAGAATAGCAGTATATTAAATAATTAAATGAACTGTAGAAAAATAATTTAATATAAAATTTTTTCACATAATTGAAATTGCTTTTAATTGAATATTGTTGAATTTTCAATTATTTATTGAGATATTATTAATAAATCATACTATTTTTATTTTCCAATTCCTTTCATTCTGTTCACTGCTAATGATTGTTATTATTTGAATCAAATTATGACAATATGTTTTTTTATGATCTGAACACATACATAATGCAAATGGAAAATAGAAGGGGTATATTTTAATAACAACAGAGACTCAGTGATGAACTGATAATCTGACTGTTTTTAATTTAAGTGCATTTTGGAATTTTTACAGTTTAAATTTAAATTATGTTATTCAATAGTACTTAATGGTCTAATATACTGTTATATATTCCTGTCATTGAAACTGTTATTATTAAATAATTATTTATATAGTAAACAGGCCGCAGAAAGGAGTTTGCTATTAACTGAAAGGAGACCCTTTGATTCTTCTTGGAGGCCTTAAAGGAACCGAGCAGGGAAAATTCCTAATGTCCACTCCATATGTTCTTGTCATTGCAGTTGTTATTACTATGTGATTATTCATATAGTATATGCACATGGATGGCAGCTCAACAACACGCATTATGCAGCGTGGTGAGTTTATTGGCTTTTTACCTCTGAGTTTAAGAATATTTTTTTTCAATATATACAATCATGACAGATAAAAATAAATTATGGGCCTCATTCCCAGGAGGCTGTAAAGTCACCAATCAAGACAGCAGTTGGTGATCGAAGGTGGAGGGTAATAAGAATCCCCTGATTGTGGACTCAGGTTGCCATTTGATGAGGACTTATTTATTTAGGTACTTACAACTACAGATTACTTTCAAGTGAAAAACCATTGCAAGAGTTAGAAGAACTGTCTTATATTAAAGTGGACATTATTGGACTTTGTGAAGTTAGAAAAAAAGATGAAAAAACAATTGATTTAAAAAGTGGACATATACTCTACAATAAAAGCACAAAATTGGAAATACAAGTGGAGTAGGATTCATTATAAATAAAAAATTGAAGAACAACATTGCAGAGGTTGATGGTGTATCAGACAGAGTGGCAAGATCAGTTTTACAACTTAATAGCAGATACCAAATGCAGATAATTCAGGTTTATGCCCCAACAAGTTCTCATAGTGATGAAGTTATAGAAGATTTTTATATGGATGTACAAAAGGCTTTTGATCAGAGTAAACATTTTAAAATTGTTATGGGAGACTTTAATGCTAGAACTGGTAAACAAATGAAAGATGAAAATGCTGTAGGTAATTTTGGTTATGGTAATAGAAATGAGAGAGGACATAGACTTGTGGAGTTTGCAGATAAAAAAAAAACTTTATATTATGAATTCTTTTTTTGAGAAAAATGTTAAAAGTAAATGGACATGGAAGCATCCAAATGAAGGTACAGCAGAATTGGATTATGTTTTGACTAACAGAAAATACATATTTCAAGAATATAATGTTCTTAATAAATTTAACACAGGAAGTGATCATCGATTAGAAAGATGTAAGATACATGTTAATGCAAAAATAGACAAAAATTATTAAGAAAAACAATATTTATAGTTGATATTCTTAATCTTCAGAAACATTCTAATGAATTTAAATTAGAACTTACAAATCGGTTTCAAGTATTAGTAGATTTTGAACATGATTCAGATTTGAATGACATTAATAGGAAAATAAGCGATACACTTTTAAAAACTGCTACAAAGATAGTTGGTAGAAAAAAGCAGCAATTGACCAATAAAATTTCTACTGAGACTAGAGAATTTATGAAGAAAAGAAGGAATATGAGGATATACAACAATGATGCATTAAAACAGATTGAATATCTCGAATTTTGTAAAATGGTGCGGAAAAGTTGAAAATGATATAAAAAAAATATAATTGTGAACTAGCAAGGAAAGCTGTAGAAGAGAATAAAAGTCTAAAGAGTGTAAAACAATATTTTAATATTGGTAAAAAATTTATATCTGCAATAAGAAAAAAAGATGGCATTATTACTAAAAAAAGAGATGACATCATGAAATGTGAAGACTTGTATCAAGAATTATATAGTAATAAAGAACAAGTGCCTCCTATACCTATTATATCTTCCAAATTGCCCAGAATTTTGAATGAGGATGTGAGATGTGCAATTAAATATATGAAGAAAAAGAAGGCTCCAGATAATGATGGAATTATAATCGATATATTAAAAGAAGCAGGTGAAGAAATACAAAAAAAATTAGTAAAGTTATATACCAAATGTCTAAACAATAAACATGTACCAGATGATTGGAAGAATGCAGTATTAATATTAATATTTAAAAAAGGGGATAGAGAAGATATTAGAAATTACAGACTTATCAGCCTTTTATCAGTTTTATGCAAAATTTTTAGTAAAATAATTACAACTCATCTACAGAAAACACTGGATTTCCACCAACCAAGAAAACGAGCTAGATTTAAAAGTGGTTTTAGTACAGTAGATCATATCCAGGTATTGAGAGAAATTATAGAAAGTACAAATGAATATGAGTTGCCATTATGCTTAGGATTTGTAGGCTATGAAAAGGCATTTGATTCTATAAACATTTCTTCAGTGATTAAAGCATTGGATCATCAAGGTGTAGATCCAGGATATTGTTATATTTTAGAGAATATTTATAAAAATGCAACAGCAACAATTACATTACAGCAGAATTGAATTATATTTTGACTAATGAAAAAATATGTATTTCAGTAATATTTTTAATAGACTGAACATAGGCAGTGATTATTAGTTAGTAAGATGTCAGTTACATGTTAATATAAATCTAGAGAAAAAAAATGTTAAGCAATATAGTATTAGCAATTGTTAATTATATTCATCTTATAAAACAATTTAATGAACATGAAATGGAACTTGTAAAATTGTTTTAAAATATTATCAGATTTTAAACATTGTTCAGAAATGAATAAAATTAATATGAAGATAACTGGTACACTATTAAGAACTGGAAGAAAGATAGCTGGTATAAAAAAAAGCAACAACTGATCAATAAATTTTCTACTGAGATAAAATAATGTATTAAAAAATATGAAAAATTTTAAAAATAATCCATTAAAAAAATTGAGTATTTACAGTTTTGTAAAATGGCATAAAAAAGAATTAATTACATTATAAGATAATTTTGAATTGGCAAGAAAATCTATGAAAAAAAATAAAAATCTCAAAAGTGGAAAACATCTTGTTATTTGAAAGTAAGAAAGATGTTTCAACAATAAAAAACAAAACAAAAACATAGAATTATTATTAAAAAAGATGATTGACATGATGTAATGTAAGAAAGACATTTATAAAGAATTATGTAGTAATAAAAACAAGAAAACAAAGTATCTATTAGTTACTAAATCTTCTGAATTGCCCATGATATCTATGAAGAAATGAAAAGTGCCTTAAAATGATGGAATAATAAGTAACATCTTAAAATGAGATGAAAAAATAAAAAAAATATTAGCAAAATTATATATTAAATGTCTAAATGATAAAGAATATATCAAATGATTGGGAAAATTTGGTAATAATACTGATATTTTAAAAAAGTAATAAAGAAAATATTAGCACAGAAGAAAGTATTAGAAATACAGGTTTTCAATCTTTTATCAGTTTTATACAAAATCTTTATCAAAGTAATTACAACTCATTTATAGCAAACTTTGATTTAACAAAATTTTTACCACAATAATTACAACTCATCTAGAGAGAATATTGGATTTCCACCAACCAAGCGAACAAGCTGGATTTAAAAATGGTTTTAGTACAGTAGATCATATCCAGGCATTGAGAGAAGTTGTAGATTACGAAAAGACATTTGATTCTATAAACATTTCTTCAGTAATTAATGGATTGGATTATCAGGGTATAGATCCAAAATATTTTCATATTTTAAATAATATTTCAGCAACAGTTAGATTACATAATGATACTAGTAAAGTCAACAGTAAGAAGAGTGTAAGACAGGGTGACTCTATATCTCCAAAACTTTTTACAGCAGTGTTGCAAGAAGTATTTTATGGATTAAAATGGGAAACTAAAAGAGTGAAAGTAAATGGAGATTATTTAAGTCATTTAGATTTTGCAGAGGATGTAGTTGCTTTTGCAAATGATGCTTTAGAGCTTCCGGAAATGTTGCTGGAGTTACCAGATGAAAGTAGAACTAAAGATAAATGTAAAAAAGACTACAGTAATATTTAATGGATTTTCTTAAAATATGAAAATAAAAATTGATTACAATGGGTTAGAAGAAGTTAACAGCTAAAACTATCTTAATCAGATTATTAATATAGATGGAAATATAATGGATGAAATTAATCATAGAATTAAACTTGGTTGGAGTGCTTTTGGCAGAAATAACTTGGTGCTGAAAGGAAATATGCCTATGTGTTTAAAAAAAAAGGTTTTTAATAAATGTGTTTTACCAGTTCTTACTTATGGATCTGAGACATGGATACTTAAAAGAAGAGCAATACAGAGACTTCAGACGACTCAAAGAAGTATGGAGAGATATATGTTGGGAGTAACAAGAAAAGATTGAACATGCAATATATGGGTAAGAGAACAAACAGGTGTTACTGACTTTTTTGAAAAAATTTTAAAGACTGAAGTAGAGCTGGGCTGGAGATGTTGCTAGAAAAGATGGTAACAGATGGACAATTGAAATGTTAAACTGGATTCCAAGAGATTATAAAAGACCCAGAAAAAGATCACATGTGAGATGGATGGATGAAATAAGAAAGTGTGCAGGAGTGATGTGGAGAAGAAAAGCTAAAAATCGGAGATGGATTGAACTTGGAGACCTTAATCCTGCAGTGGATTGATAATGGTTGTTGATCTTCACTAAATCATCTAACCCTATTACACAATTAACTTACTGTGACAATAAAACCTAGATCTTAATTTTTTATTTATGGATTCACCCTTGCGTGTGATAACCATAATGAATATTAAAGATATTAATCCACAATTAAAAGTTCACAAACTAATTTTTTTTTTCTGTAATCCATTTGCTTTTGAATAATGTGTAATTCAGAAACATTCTCAAATTCTGGCTAATTCAAAATAATTGAATGGCAGACCAGGGAATGAGCATCATTATCTTGTTTAACTTGAAAAATGTCTCTGGTCTGATTTATCTTTAAGAATTATTGGCTTTGTTATAATTACACATGTATTCCAATATTCATACTAGTTTCCTGACATTATATTTATTTTTTAAATTCACAATGTAGTCAAACCCTAAATGATTACAAGTTTGCATTTTCCATGCAACATTTATGCAAACTATCATTTTTATTCCATTTTTCAGTACTTAACAGTTCTTATAGATTGTATTGTTGGCAATTTCTCAGCCTCATTAATTGATCACATATTTCTATCTTCTCTTTCAGTAGTCTACATAAGTAAAGTTCATTCTTTTTTTTCCCTCTGATATACGATCAATCTTAGATGACGATTATAACAAATTCTAATAACCATTACAAAAATAACACATTTAATAATTGAAAGATCTATAAAAACGAAATATAATTTGTATTACTTAACAGTTATTGGAAATATTCTTTTAAAGTGAAAGAAATATTGCCGTAGGGGGGGGAAATGTAAAAATAAGCTTAGCGAAAGACTGCTGTAAACAATTACATTTTTTTTTTTTTAAAAAAAAACATTTTTAGAGAAAATAATCTTTAAAAAAACATTGATCTTAAAAAAGAAATTAATTTAATAATACATTGATTTATTAGGTGAAATTAGTATGTAACAGTATTAAGTTGTGGAAGCAGATTTAAATAGTTAGTCATGTGTTTTTTTTTTTTTTTAAAAATTAATTTTAGAGAAAATAACTGTAAAAAAAAGATCGATTTTTAAAAAGAATGAAGGTAAAATACATGGATTTATGGGGGATGAAATAGAATGTAACAATATTAATAACGAAAACAGATTTAAATAGTTATGGCTTGTACATTATTCACACCTTTAAATTATACGCTATCTTTCTCTTAAATAATATGTGCATAGACATTAGCCTTGCAATAATATTGCGGTTAGAGTGTGCAGTTTTTTGTGTTTAACATGGAGAAACAGCGCCGCGTAGTGGGCTAGAATCTTCGTAGTTGCTGGTAGCAGACGACATAAGCTAAATGGGCTTAGGCCTGGCAACCAGCGCCACCAAGTGGAAAGCTTTGGTGCCAGATAGCTGGTGGAATGTTTCTGTGCTTACACATGGTGAACAGCGCCACCTTGTGGCTGGAACATTGCTGCTTTTATTTCCACCTGTACCATTTTATTATATAAAGCTTATTTTAAAAATGTAAATTGAAGAATAAATACAAACATTTAATTTTTTATTGAGTCAATCAACATATACTGTTTCAATTATATATTATCCCCCTCAAAATATATATAAAAAAATAATGAATTAAATATTATAAATTTTACAATCGAGCAAGGCATTTTCTCATTTCAGAGTGCTGTTCATGATCATGTCTATTAATAACTTTTTTTTTAATATATTAAAAGCAGATATATTTTATTCTGCACTTTTTATTTTTTAAAAAATGTGATATGCTATAATATTTCTTATAATAAAATGTTTTGTAAGCATAAAGCTAGATCTTTTACAAGATAAAAGAAAATTAGTAAAATATTTTTCTTAAATGGTAAAATGAAAGTTATCGATTTAGTAACGGCAAAAAAAAAAGAACTGTAAAATGATTTTGTATTGTGTCAGAAACTTAAAATTTGAAGGGTTTACCAATAATCTGAAATGGATAACAGTAAAATCATTGTAAAGATTTCAAAGTTAATATGGATTTAAAATTATCAAAAATTAAGAGGCCAAAATTTGGTAACAAGATTTCAATTCCATTTTGCAATAAAAACCTGGAATTTAATTATTTATTTTTATTCAAAGATACAGTACAATAATTCTTTTTATTTTTTGAGTGAACGAATAAACACACACATAGTATATATATATAAACGTGCTTCCATAATTTATTATTAGTAATTATAGCATTAATTTGTTTTTACACTTTGTTTATATTACAATTTTAATTTATAGATGTATATAATATGCATAAAAAAAGCATGTGTTATATATGTGTGTATGTTGAAAAGTATTGAGTATTGTACAACAAAATGTAAGTTCTGCAGTATATAATTACACCAGGCAGACTTGGGGAAAAATATATCATACATCGTGGTTCCATAATGAAGCAATGGATCTGGAAGTCCGATCCATGCTTCACAGCCTTATATAACCTTTCCAATATTGTAAATCTGGATTAAGTTTATATCTAAATATCAACAGGATTTTGCATAAAATATAAAATTAACGTGTTTTATTTTGTACATTAATGCATATTAAATTTAGTTATTTGCTTTAAAATATTTCTTTTAAAGTAAAATTCTGTTTAAGTTTGTTATTAAAATTGTCGTTTCAAAATTTAGTAATCAAACATATATATATGAGTAAATGCAAAATTCTGTTGAAATAAAATGTTATTTTGTTAGAACAAATAATAAGATATTTTTCTTTTACATTTTGTTAAAATATGGCATATGATTTTATTTTGAGATAAACCTGCTAGCATTTCTAAAGGAATGGTATGTTTCAATTAGTTAGCCCATTCAAGGCAAATTAAAAATGGCTTTTTTTAATTAATACAAATTCAAAAGTTAAATACAGAAATCTATAATAAAAAATTAAAAGTTTATTTTTAGAAAAAGTTACTTTGAAACAAAAAAGCGTAGGGGGCTTATCAAGATCTAAAATTATACGCAAAACAATAGAAGGGTAGCTCCTGAAAAAGTATAAAAACGAGAGAACAAAAGACTGGGTTCTCTCTCTGAGTTCTTATGCTTATTCGTGCAGATCCTGTGCTTGGATTCTTTGTGAGATTTTGTTTCTAAAATCAGAAAAAATATTGTTCCTGAATTAGGCAGATTTTGCTGTTCAACTCATTCAGATTTTGCTCCTGAATTTATTCAGCTTTTGTCCTCGAAACCATTCTGATCTTGTGCATAAGGATTCGGCAGTCAGTGCTTTAAAGTGATCCTAGTTTTGCGGAAAATTTCCTATTATAAGTTCCAACATGCGACGGTTAAAAGTTATACTAATTTGGTGGACGCGACCATGTTTGGCGGCTAGGCACAATAGCTTTGCCTGCCACCGGGGTCCTAAAACCATCAAAATGCTGTAACATATCCAACAAATAGAAACCTGAACTGTGAGCTGTGTCTGTGCACTTCGCGATAAAATGCTGCATAATTTCGAATTCCTTGTCCAGACACATCCCAACATATTCAATCAAGCCACCACATCAAGGGAACTGGATCCAAAGAACAAGGACCGATAGCTGTATGAAACTCCTCATGAACTATTACTTACCCTTTTTCTAAATACCTTTTGCTACTTATGTCTTTAATTCCTATTTATAATGTAACTGTTGTTCTTATTAGACTAATATTAGCTTTATCTTACTTTTATCGTTTGATCATTTATTTATATTGAAATTTTTCCCCTTCGCTATTCCTCATTTTAAAATGTATATAAATGTTTTCTTGTTTTTTTTATTTGTGGTTTAAATTATTTTTTTCATTTAAAACTTTCCAATTTAAAATAATATCTGTCATCTAAATAATAGTTAAGTTTCCTTTTGTCTGCCAATTGGGTCTCCTCGATAACACTACTTTGTTTGCGTTCATTCCACACTTAAATAAGAGTTACTTTTAAGAAATCTTTAAATATTTTAAAACTGTTTATATAGCACAAAGCAACTAGAAAATGCTTTGTGAAAGAGTTATTTTAATTTGGCTTTATCGAGGGTACATGAGTTGGTAATTTCATTTAAATTGGGAGAGTATTGTTTAGACCGCAAAATGTTATGTAATTGCCCTCCGCCTTATTGTAAAGTTATTTATCAAATAATCAATCGGGGAATACCGGAGATAATTAAAACCTTATAAATCCTTAAAATCACATTTAATAAAATATATTATTTAATCTAAAAAGCTTAAGCCTTCTAATTTTATTTCAATTTCTTATTAGTGTAACCTTTTATTTTACTTGTCCAATGATCCAGGCATGCACAAACATTTAATTCATATTAGATTTTATGCACATTGAACTTAGTTAGCTCTGTAAGGTATTCTGTCCATTGTCTCTCCCTGATGCTAAGTTGGGCCGGGTGAAAAAATAATTTATGCATATCTCAGATATGTTGTTGATTCGTAGTTACACTCGAGAATAGGTGAATAGGGCAGAGGCCATAGTATTCTTGATTTTTATATCTTGCGTATGAGTGGCCTTGAGGTACTTTCGCCTAGTACTCGAACTGGGTTAAACCAACAAACATCATCTGACCAGTACAATTATATATAAAAAATTTATAAAATTATATAACTAATATATGCTACTATTGCAAAATGATGAAAATAACTTTTTGAAATGATACACTAATAATGCAAAGACAATAAATTCTAATAAATGTAAAACAATTGACCATAGCAGAAAAAGTACTCAGACTGTTGCTAATTATAAAGTTTAAAGGATATGTAATGGAGTTTTTCAATGAAGTAAGGAATATAAGTGTAATTTTTTACCAATAATGACAGGGTAATAATAAAAGCATGTTTTACAAAGTAGAATATTATTAATCTGAAACTGTTGCTTTTAAAGATATATATTTTTTGGATTTTCCAATTTTTCAGATAATGACAATAAATCTTTTATGCTCTCATAATAAATCTCTTATTTTTTTACAAAGCAGTAAAAACTGAAATTTTAAATAATCATTAATTTTACAGAATAATTTTGCATTCAAATGCTTTCACTACAAATTTATTTTATTAAAAATACAGCAGAATTCCATATCCACTATATTTTGTTCTCAAGTCCCTTCACATATATCATACATGTAAAATATCCCACATTTTGTTGATAAATTCTGAATACAATAAAATATATATTATTTATTGAAACTGCAAATGAACAGTAATTTTCAATATGCACATATATATAAAATTAAAATAACAGTAAACAAAATATAATTATTAATAAATGATAGAAGGAGCACATTTCAATATATATGAATACTGTGTTTATGACCAGACATTAATATTTACTTAAAGCATAAAATTAATAAAAAATTTTCTTTAAATCAAATAAATAGAGAAATGTCAGACTTTCATCGCAATTAGACATGCTCTAGACAGAATTCTTTTTTTTTTTATTCAGTAATTTTTTAATCTATTGCAACATAACAGCTGTCTCTTTACCAACAATATGGCTTTTTAAATTGTTTTAATGCTTAAAATTCTTGCTAACTTCAGAATCTATATAGTTATGCCTACATGCTGTTATTTCCGATTCTCAGTTAAACTTCAAATTTAAAACTACATGATGCAATATGAGAACATTTTATAGTTATTTTTCTGATATTATTAAATTGATAACTTTTACAGTGATTAAGAAACATACTTTTATGAGATTTCTTAAATATCACAAAAATTTTAGCTTTATGCTTAAAAAACATTTTATTACACAAAATAATATATCCTATCATAATTCAGAAAGGATAAAACAAGTTTAGAATAAAATGTATTATGCTTCAATGTAACTTTAAGAAAAATCCAAAAAACATCACATCATCACCATTTCTCATGTTTGCTTATCTCTCCATACAATACTGTCACTCAGTACAAGCCACAGTAATCAATGGAAGCAAGAAATTAATCTGGGGAAATTGGATGAGTAAGCACTAGATAGAGATTTTATGCACAAGACTTCTGGCATCCATACTGTATGGAGAGTTTTGCCTGTTTTAACTTTAAGAAACATTAATAAATGTGCTCATGTATGGAAAAAGGGTGCTGCTATATCATAAAATGTAATAAATTTACAAATTTAAGTGTTTTTATTTTTTTGTTCACTTACATTTTTCTTTATTTACATTTTTTTTTGGGGGGGGGGAATAATATATAATTGAAATAGGTACTGGTGGAGATAGTGTAGTACCACTGCTAGAGATGTCATTTCTGCTTAAACACGCAGAAATATCCACAGTAGGGGTCTAAAAGCAGTAATGCGTGTTTCAGCCACTAGGTGGCGCTGTTCACCATGCGTAAGCACAGGAACATTCCACCAGCTATCTGGCACCAAAGCTGCCCGCTTCATGGTGCTGATTGCCATGCGTGAGCCCATTTAACTTAGTCCTCTACAACCAAGCAACTACCAAGATTCTAGGCCACTACGCGGCGCTGTTTCTCCATGCGTAGCATAGAGAAACTGCGCTCTCTAACCGCAACATTATTGCAAAGATAACGGCGACGCACATATTACTTAAAAAAGATGTAGCGTATAATGTAAAGGTGTCAATAATGTACAAGGTTCATCTATTTAAATCTGCTTTGATTATAAATATTGTTACATGGAATTTCATCCTGTCATAAATCCATGTATTTTACATTCATTGTTTTTAAAAAATCGATCTTTTTTTTTAATTATTTTTTCTAAAAATTTTTTTTTTTTTAAAATCAAAATATGACCACGGTTATTTAAATTTGCTTCGACAACGTAACATTCTAGTTTCACCTGTTTTTAAATTAATTTATTTTTTAGAATTGATCTTTTTTTAAAAATTATTTTCTGTAAAAATAATTTTTTTTTAAAAAAAAAAGTAATCTTTACAGCACTCTAATCATTAATCAGAATAAATAATAGTATAATTATTATTAATTCTTTTAAGTTTGCCAGTGTTTGTTTTGATCACAATCTCGTAAGTTAATAATTGTTGAAATCTACCAAAAAATGTTATAATACATCGTAATGAGAATTCTAGAGATATCATTCAAGTATAATTTCCAAGTCACTACGAATCTTTTATGAACTGTCATTTTAGTAATGGTTATTAGAATTTGTTATAATGGTAACCTAAGATTGTTCGTATAATATCAGAGGAAAACAAGAATGAACTTTACTTATGTAGACTGCTGGAAGGGATGAAGAGAAAAATAAATATGCAATCAATTAATGAAGCTGAGAAATTGTCAACTATACAATCTATCATCATCATCAGCAACCATTATCAATCCATTGCAGGATAAAGGTCTCTCCAAGTTTAATCCATCTTCTCCAAACTTTAGCTTCTCTTCTCCACATCACCCCTGCACACTTTCTTATTTCATCCATCCATCTCACATGTGGTTTCTTTCTGGGTCTTTTACAATCTCTTGGAATCCAGTTTAAAATTTCAATTGTCTATCTATTATCATCTCTTCTAGCGATATGTCAAGCCCAACTCCACTTCAATCTTTTAATTTTTTCAATGAGGTCAGTAACACCTTTTTGTTCTCTTACCCATACATTGCGTTTTCGATCTCTTCTTGTTACTCCCAACATACATCTCTCCATACTTCATTGAGTGGTCTGAAGTCTCTATATTGCTCTTCTATTAAGTGTCCAAGTCTCAGATCCATAAGTAAGAACGGGTAAAACACATTTGTTAAAAACCTTCCGTTTCAAACACATAGGCATATTTCCTTTTAGTATCAAGTTATTTCTACCAAAAGTATGCCAAACAAGTTTAATTCTAAAATTAATTTCCTCCATTATGCTTCCATCTGTATTAATAATCTGATCAAAATATGTGTAACTCTTAACTTCTAATTCAACACAATCAATATTTATTTTCATATTTTGAGCAAATCAATTAAACATTACTTTAGTCTTTTTAAATAATATTCATTAAGGCTGTAGCCTCAAGCACATGCATATAAAATGTGATAGTAGGGACCTCTACAGGTCTTAAAACCACAAGCTTAATCTTTGGAAGAAAAGAGGGCAAAGAGTAAGCTTGTGGTTTTAAGACCTATAGAGGTCCCTACTATCGCAATTTATACGCATGTGCTTGAGGCTACAGCCTTAATGAATATTATTTATGTAATCAATGTGCATTTAAATAAATTTATAATTACAACTTTAGTCTTTTTAATATTTCTTTGTCCTACATTCATCTGATAACTCCTGCAACATTTCCTGCAGCTCAGAAGCATTATTTGCAAAAACAACTACATTATCTGCGAAATCTAAATGGCTTAAATAATCTCCATTTATTTTCACTCCTTTAGTTTCCCATTTTAATCCACAAAATACTTCTTGCAGCACTGCTGTAAAACGTTTTGGAGATATGGAGTCACCTTGTCTTACATCTTTCTCAATGTTGACTTTCCCAGTATCATTATGTAATCTAATTGTTGCTGTTGCATTTTTATAAATATTCTTTAAAATATGACAATATCCTGGATCTATACTTTGATGATCAAATGCTTTAATCACTGAAGAAATATTTATAGAATCAAATGCCTTTTCATAATCTATAAATCCAAAACATAATGACAACTCATATTCATTTGTCCTTTCTATAACTTCTCTCAATACCTGGATATGATCTACTACACTAAAACCATTTTTAAATCCAGCTTGTTCTTTTGGTTGGTGGAAATCCAATGTTCTGTAGACGAGTCGTAATTATCTTGGTAAAAATTTTATATAAAACTGATAAAAGGTTGATAGGTCTGTAATTTCTAATATCTTCTTTATCATCTTTTTTAAATATCAATATTATTACTGCATTCTTCCAATCATCCGGTACATCTTTATCATTTAGACATTTGGTATATAATTTTGCTAAAATTTTTTCTATTTCTTCACCTGCTTCTTTTAATATATCAATTATAATTCCATCATTACCTGGAGACTTTCATTTTTTCATACATTTAATTGCACGTCTCACTTCTTCATTTAAAATTCTGGGCAATTCAGAAGATGTAATAGTTATAGGAGATCCTTGTTCTTTATTACTATATAATTCTTGATAAAAATCTACCAATTTCACGTGTCATCTCTCTTTTTAATAGTAATTCCATCTTTTTTCTTATTGCAGATATAAATTTCCTACCAATACCAAAATGTTGTTTGACATTCTTGAGACTTTTATTCTCTTCTACAGCTTTCCTTGCTCGTTCAGTTATACTTTCTTATATCCTTTTCAACTCTTTTCCGCATCATTTTGCAAAATTCGAGATATTCAATTCTTTTTAATGCATCATTTTTGTATATCTTCATATTCCTTCTTTTCTTTATAAATTCTTTAGTCTATCTTTGTTGCAGTTTTTAAAAGTGTATCAGTTATTTTCATATTAATTTCATTCAAATCTGAATCATGTTCAAAATCTACTAATACTTGAAACCTATTTGTAAGTTCTAATTTAAATTCATTAGAATATTTCTGAAGATTAGGAATATCATCTGTAAATATTGTTTTTCTTAATAATTTATGTCTCTCTAGTTTTTACATTAACACATATCTTACACCTTACTAATTGATGATCACTTCCCGTGTTAAATTTATTAAGAACATTACGATCTTGAAATATGTATTTCCTGTTAGTCAAAACATAATCCAATTCTGCAGTACATTCATTTGGATGCTTCCATGTCCATTCCCTTTTAACATTTTTCTCAAAAAAAAAAATCATAATATAGTTTTTCTTTTTCTGCAAACTCCACAAGTCTATGACGTAATTAGCCCGAAGGCACACAACTGTAATTATCCGATATTTGCGTCATCGGAAGAACACATGAACGTTGTCATGACAACGAAGAGACTGACATGACTAATTCTAGAGATTTGATTTTTTGTTACCTTGCTATGACATCATAAGCCTGAAGGCATACAGCTGTAATTATCCAATCTTTGCATCGTCAGAAGAACATATGAAACGTTGTCATGGCAACGAAGACACTGACATGATGAATTCGAGATATTTGATTTTTTCATCCACGAGATTTAAAAGTGGATTTCTTCCTATTTGTTGCATCGTTTTTTTTCAGTGCAGCAGCATTTTTTTCAGTGATTTCATTTTCAGTGTTTTAATAGTTCAGCAATTTTTTTACCATTTTTTTAAAAGAAATCATTACTTTCTCAACAATTGTAAGTAATTTACATGTTATTTCTTCTATGATATTAAGTGGATGTATTTTATCTTTTATTAATTTTCCGAATTTTCAATTTTTAGACATCAATTTAGAAATGGCTAATATTGAAACAAGAGATCTGAAGTTGTGGGATCTCCCAAAATGTGAAGAAGAGGCGATAGCTTTCTTCCAACAAGGAGTTTTACACCGCGTGAAATTGTGCGAAAACGGCCATGAGATGAAGAAGTACATCCATGGTACTGAAAAACAGTGGTGGTGCAATTTGAAAGATTGTCTGAAAAAAACTCCCATAAGAAAAGGCACGTGGTTTGAAGGCTACAGAATATCCTTCGTAACGGCTCTCCGTTTTATATATTGTTGGTCCAGAGAAATAACATCTATCCTATTTTGTGCTGACCAGTGATTGACTGGAACAACTATCTCCGCGAAGTATGTGCATGGAAGCTGTTACATAATGAAAGGCGGAAAATCGGAGGCCCTAACACAATTGTGGAAATAGACGAAACTCTATTCTCCAAACGTAAGAACAATGCCGACAAAGTACTTCCACAGCAATGGGTATTTGGCGGTATCTGCAGAGAAACAGATGAATGTTTTATAATAGCCGTTGCAGATAGAAGTGCGTCCAGTCTCATGCAAGCCATTTTGGAGAATGTGCACCAAGGCACTACTATTTATAGCGATTGCTGGAAAGGATATAAAACAGAAGAATTGGAGCTGGCTGGATACGAGCACCATCGAGTGAACCACACGTATAATTTTGTAGACCCGACAACTGGCGTTCACACGCAAAATATTGAAAGGTTGTGGGGTTTAGTCAAATGGAGGAATAAGAAGCACAGAGGAACTGCACGTCAACACTTCGACTCCTATTTGACGGAGTTTATGTGGTGGCGTACCTACAAAGATAGTCATTTTGGTGCAATTCTACAACATATAAGCTAGTTCAGTCCACCGCAGTAATTGTTATTTGGATAAGTACGCATTTTGTTGTGATATTCATCTTTTATTTTCCTTATAAATTACAGTAGTTTTTATTCGTAGTTATTTCCACTTAAAAAAAATTCATACATTTATATAGTACTTTTAAGATGACTGAATTATGATTAATTATGATTTGTAGACTCACAGTTTTCACTTTATGATGTGTTTTTTTAAAAAAAACAAAAGTATTTGAATACTTGCAGAATTATTACTTCTGGACTCGCACTTTATGACATGTTTTTTAAAGAAGACAAATTAATATTTGTAGACTCGCAGTTATTTGTAGATTCGCAGTTTTCCTTTATGATAGGTTTTTTTAAATTTATATAGTACTTTTAAGATGACATTAATTTTTCTCAAAAAAAGAATTCATAATATAAAGTTTTTATTTATCTGCAAACTCCACAAGTCTATGTCCTCTCTCATTTCTATTACCATATCCAAAATTACCTACAGCATTTTCATCTTTCATTTGTTTACCAATTCTAGCATTAAAATCTCCCATAACAATTTTAAAATGTTTACTCTGATCAAAAGCCTTTTGTACATCAATATAAAAATCTTCTATTACTTCATCATTATGAGAACTTGTTGGGGCATAAACCTGAATTATCTGCATTTGGTATCTGCTATTAAGTTGTATAACTAATCTTGCTACTCTGTCCGATACACCATCAATCTCCACAATGTTGTTTTTCCACTTTTTATTTATAATGAATCCTACTCCACTTGTATTTCCAATATGTGTACCTTTATAATAGAGTATATATCCACTTTTTAAAACAATTGTCTCTTCACCTTTTCTTCTAACTTCACAAAGTCCAATAATGTCCCATTTAATATAAGACAGTTCTTCTAACTCTTGCAAGCTTCCTTCACTTGAAAGTGATCTGCAGTTGTAAGTACCTAAATAAAAAGTCGTCATCAAATGGCAGCCTGAGTCCACAATCAGAGGATTCTTAGCACCCTCCACCTTCCCCACCAACCGCTGCCTTGGTTGGTGACTTTATAGCCTCCTGGGAATAAGGGCCAAGATTTATTTTTGTCTGTCATAATTGTATACATTGGAAAAAATATTCTTAAACCCAGAGGTAAAAAGCCAATAACCTCACCATACTGGCTAATGCATGTTGGTGAGCAGCCCATCCATGTTCATATACTATATGAATAATCATATAGTAATAACAGCTGCAACGACAAGAATGTATGGAGTGGACATTAGGAAATTTACCCTGCTCAAAGGGTCTCCTTTCAGTTAATAGCAAACTCCGTTCTGCAGCCAATACAATCTACAAAAGCTGTTAAGTACTGAGAAATGGAATAAAAATGATAGTTTGCATAAACATTGCATGGAAAATCCAAAGTTGTAATCATTTAGGGTTTAACTACATTCTGAACTTAAAAAATAAATATAATGTTAGGAAACTAGTATTAATATTGAAATACATGTATAATTATTACAAAGCCAATAATTCTTAAAGATAAATCAGACCAGACATTTTTCAAATTAAACAAGATAATGATGCCCATTCCCTGGTCTGCCATTCAATTATTATTTTGAATTAGCCAGAATTTGAGAATGTTTCAGAATTGCACATCATTGAAAAGCAAGTGGATTACAAAAAAAAAAAATTAGTTTGTGAACTTTTCATTGTGGATTAATATCTTTAATATTCATTATGGTTACCACATGCAAGGGTGAATCTATAAATAAAAAATTAAGTTCTAGGTTTTATTGTCACAATAGGTTAATTGTGTAATAGGGTTAGATGATTTAGTGATCAACATCACCAACAACCATTATCAATCCATTGCAGGATGAAGATCTTTTGATGCTCATCTCCGATCTTTAGCTTCTCTTCTCCACACCACTCCTGCACACTTTATTATTTCATCCATTAATCTCACATGTGATCTCTTTCTGGGTCTTTTATAATCTCTTGGAATCCCGTTTAAGATTTCAATTATCCATCTATCTTCTAGCAATATGTCCAGCTCAGCTCCAATTCAGTCTTTTAATTTTTTTAACAAGGTCAGTAACACCTGTTTGTTCTCTTACCCATATATTGCATTTTCGATCTCTTCTTGTTACTCCCAACATGCATCTCTCCATACTTCATTGAGTGGTCTGAAATCTCTGTATTGCTCTTCTTTTAGGTGTCCATGTCTCAGATCCATAAGTGAGAACTGGTAAAACACATTTATTAAAAACCTTCCTTTTTAAACACATGGCATATTTCCTTTCAACACCAAGTTATTTCTACCTAAAGCACTCCAACCAAGTTTAATTCTATGATTAATTTCATCCATTATGTTTTCATATGTATTAATAATCTGATTAAGATAGTTCTAGCTGTTAACGCTATCTGACCCATCATAATCAATCTTTATTTTCATATTTTAAGAAAATCCAATAAACATTATTGTAGTCTTTTTTACATTTATCTTTAGTCCTACTTTCATCTGCGAACTCCTGCAACATTTTCTAAAACTCTAAAGCATTATTTGCAAAAACAACTACATCATCTGCAAAATCTAAATGACTTAAATAATCTCCATTTACTTTCACTCCTTTAGTTTCCCATTTAAATCCATAAAATACTTCTTGCGACACTGCTGTAAAAAGTTTTGGAGATATGGAGTCACCCTGTCTCAATGTTGATTTTACTAGTATCATTATGTAATCTAATTGTTGCTGAAATATTCTTTAAAATATGACAATATCCTGGATCTATATCCTGATGATCCAATCCTTTAATCACTGAAAAAATGTTTATAGAATGAAATGTCTTTTCATAACCTACAACTTCTCTCAATACCTGGATATGATCTACTGTACTAAAACCATTTTAAATCCAGCTTGTTCGCTTGGTTGGTGGAAATACAGTATTCTTTGTAGACGAGTTGTAATTATCATGGTAAAAATTTTGTTAAATCAAAGTTTGCTATAAATGAGTTGTAATTACTTTGATAAAGATTTTGTATAAAACTGGTAAAAGATTGGAAGTCTGTATTTTCTAATACTTCCTTCTGTGCTAATATTTTCTTTATTACTTTTTCAAGATATCAGTATTATTACCAAATTTTCCCAATCATTTGATACATCCTTTATCATTTAGACATTTAATATATAATTTTGCTAATACTTTTTTTTATTTTTTCATCTCATTCTAAGATATCATTTATTATTCCATCATTTTAAAGAGCCTTTCATTTCTTCATAGAGATCATGGGCAATTCAGAAGATTTAGTAACTGTAATAGATACTTTGTTTTCTTGTTTTTATTACTACATAATTCTTTATAAATGTCTTTCTCACATTCCATCATGACTGTTATCTTCCTTTTTAGTAATAGTTCTATTTTTTTCTTTTTATTGTTGAAACATCTTTCTTTCAAATAACAAGATGTTTTCCACTTTTCAGATTTTTATTTTCTATATGTCATAGCATCGGCCGGGACGCGAACCCACAACCGTCTGCAACCAACTACTTGCTTGCAAGGCAGCTGCGATAACCTCTCGGCTAACAACGCTTGACAATATTTTTATTTTCTTTCATATATTTTCTTGCCAATTCAAAATTATCTTATAATGTAATTAATTCTTTTTTATGCATTTTACAAAACTGTAAATACTCAATTTCTTTAATGGATTATTTTTAAAATCTTTCATATTTTTTATTTTTTTAATACATTATTTTATCTCAGTAGAAAATTTATTGATCAATTGTTGCTTTTTTATACCAGCTATCTTTCTTGCAGTTCTTAATAGTGTACTAGTTATCTTCATATTAATTTTATTCATTTCTGAACAATGTTTAAAATCTGTTAATATTTTTAAACAATTTTACAAGTTCCAATTCACGTTCATTAACTTGTTTTATAAGATGAATATATTAACAATTGCTAATACTATATTGCTTAATATTTTTTTCTCTAGATTTATATTAACATGTAACTCACATCTTACTAACTAATAATCACTGTCTATGTTCAGTCTATTAAAAATATTAGTCTTGAAATACATATTTTTTCATTAGTCAAAATATAATTCAATTCTGCTGCACCTTCATAAGGATGCTTCCATGTCAATTTCTATACCCTCTATCATTTCTATCAAAATAACCAAATTTACCCTTACCACTTTCATCTTAGAGACATATACCAATTCTGGCATTAAGGTTTTTAAGATATTGTTAGTCTAATTAAAAGAATTTTGTACATTCATATAAAAATTCTCTATTTTTTCATCACAATGATTGAAGAATGAAACTGAATTATCTGCATTTGTTATTTTGCATTAAGTTGAAAAATTAATATTACCAAACCACCTGCTATAACACTAAAATCCACAATGTTATTCTTTCACTTTTTATTTAAAAAGAATCTCATTTCACTTATGCTTTCAATATTTGTTTCTTTGTTGTAAAATATGTATCTATTTTTTAAATCAATAGACATTTTTCATTTAACTTCACAAACTTCAAAAATATATGGTTTACTTTTAATCTGTTCTTCCAATTTGTGCAATCTTTTATTGCTTGAAAATAATTAAAGGTCATCACTAAATGGTGGCTTAGGTCCATAATCAGGGGATTCTTAATACAGTTCCCTTTAGGGTGCTAACTGCTATCTTGGCTGGAAACTTTACAATTTCCTGTAAATAAGAGCCATAATCAGTTTTGTTTATCGTGATTGTAAATTTCTATAAAAAAGTTTGCTCACAAACATCTTCAACAATACTTAACCAATATTTCAATTAGAACTATCAGGCAACTGAAAAGAAAGATTATTAAATTCAGATATAAAAGCTATGAAACTCACTACATTGGCTGATATATGTTGTGAGCAGCTTATACAGTTTGTATACTATATAAATAATTATTTAATAATAACAGTTGCAATGACAGGAATATATAACACAATATTAGACGATTAAGTACTATTGAATAACATAATTTAAATTTAAACTGTACAAATTCCAAAATGCACTTAAATTAAAAACAGTCAGATTATCAGTTCATCAGTGAGTCTCTGTTGTTATTTAAAATATGCCCCTTCTATTTTCCATTGGCATTATCTATGTGTTTAGATCTTAAAAAAACATATTGTCATTATTTGATTTAAATAATATAACAATCATTGGCAGTGAACAGAACGAAAGGAATTGGAAAATAAAAATAGTATGATTTATTAATAATATCTCAATAACTAATTGAAAATTAAACAATATTCAATTAAAAGCAATTTCAATTATATGAAAAAAAATTATATCAAATTATTTTTTTACAGTTCATTTAATTATTTAATATATTGCTATTCTAAAATTTTCTTTTTTTGAAAAGGATACTTTGCACTAAAATGCATTTAACTTATTAAGTATGTGCTTCTGTTAATAATAACTGTTAGAAAACAAGTTAGTACATTTTTTAAAGTATATATGCTTTTAATCATGTTTCTACAAATTATATTTTTCAAATTTAAATAAAAAAATTAAAAATATATATATTTTAAAACATTTAAAATAAAATAAACAATTTTGACAATTTTCTTTTTTATAATTAATAACATAATTAGTGTCTACACCTTACAATTGTTAATATATTCATCTTATAAAACAAGTTAATGAACGTGAATTGGAACTTGTAAAATTGTTTAAAAATATTAACAGATTTTAAAAATTATTCAGAAATGAATAAAATTAATATGAAGATAACTGGTACACTATTAAGAACTGCAAGAAAGATAGCTGGTATAAAAAAGCAACAATTGATACTGAGATAAAATAATGTATTAAAAAACAAAAAATATGAAAAATTTTAAAAATAATCCATTAAAGAAATTGAGTATTTACAGTTTTGTAAAATGGCACAAAAAAGAATTAATTACATTATAAGATAATTTTGAATTGGCAAGAAAATCTATAAAAGAAAATAAAAATCTCAAAAGTGGAAAACATCTTGTTATTTGAAAGAAAAATGTTTCAACAATAAAAAGAAAAGAATAGAACTATTACTAAAAAGGAAGACAGACATGATGGAATGTGAGAAAGACATTTATAAAGAATTATGTAGTAATAAAAACAAGAAAACAAAGTATCTATTACAGTTACTAAATCTTCTGAATTGCCCATGATATCTATGAAGAAATGAAAGGCTCCTTAAAATGATGGAATAATAAGTGATACCTTAGAATGAGATGAAAAAATAAAAAAAAATATTAGCAAAATTATATATTAAATGTCTAAATGATAAAGGATGTATCAAATGATTGGGAAAATCTGGTAATAATACTGATATTTTGAAAAAGTAATAAAGAAAATATTAGCACAGACGAAAGTATTAGAAAATACAGATTTTCAATCTTTTACCAGTTTTATATAAAATCTTTATCAAAGTAATTACAACTCATTTATAGAAAACTTTGATTTAACAAAATTTTTACCATGATAATTACAACTCGTCTACAAAGAATATTGTATTTCCACCAACCAAGCGAACAAGCTGGATTTAAAAATGGTTTTAGTACAGTAGATCATATCCAGGTACTGAGAGAAATTGTAGGTTATGAAAAGACATTTGATTCTATAAACATTTCTTCAGTGATTAAAGGATTGGATCATCAGGATATAGATCCAGAATATTGTCATATTTTAAAGAATATTTCAGCAACAATTAGATTACATAATGATACTAGTAAAGTCAAAATTGAGACAGGGTGACTCCATATCTCCAAAACGTTTTACAGCAGTGTCGCAAGAAGTATTTTACGGATATAAATGGGAAACTAAAGGAGTGAAAGTAAATGGAGATTATTTAAGGCAATTAGATTTTGCAGATGATGTAGTTGTTTTTGCAAATAATGCTTTAGAGTTTCAGAAAATGTTGCAGGAGTTCGCAGATGAAAGTAAGACTAAAGATAAATGTAAAAAAGACTACAGTAATGTTTAATGAATTTTCTTAAACTATAAAAATAAAGATTGATTATGATGGGTCAGATGTTAACAGCTAGAACTATCTTAATAAGATTATTAATACAGATGAAAACATAATGGATGAAATTAATCATAGAATTAAACTTGGTTGGAGTGCTTTAGGTAGAAATAACTTGGTGCTGAAAGGAAATATGCCTATGTGTTTAAAAAAGGTTTTTAATAAATGTGTTTTACTAGTTCTCACTTATGGATCTGAGACATGGACACCCAAAAGAAGAGCATATACAGAGACTTCAGACCACTCAACAAAGTACGGAGAGATGCATGTTAGGAGTAACAAGAAGAGATTGAAAAAGCAATATATGGGTAAGAGAACAAACAGGTGTTACTGACCTTATTAAAAAAATTAAGACTGAAGTGGAGCTGAGCTGGACATATTGCTAGAAGAGATGATAATAGATGTACAATTGAAATCTTAAACTGGATTCCAAGAGATTATAAAAGACCCAGAAAGAGATCACATGTGAGATTAATGGATGAAATAATAAATTATGCAGGAGTGGTGTGGAGAAAAGAAGCTAAAGATTGGAGAAGATGAGGTTGGAGAGACCTTCATCCTGCAATGGATTGATAATGGTTGTTGATGATGTTGATCTTCACTAAATCATCTAACCCTATTACACAATTAACCTACTGTGATAATAATACCTAGAACTTAACTTTTTATTTATGGATTCACCCTTGCATGTGGTAACCATAATGAATATTAAAAATATTAATCCATAATTAAAAGTTCACAAACTAATTTTTTTTTGTTGTTGTAATCCATTTGCTTTTCAATAATGTGCAATTCTGAAACATTCTCAAATTCTGGCTAATTCAAAATAATAATTGAATGGCAGACCAGAGAATGGGCATCATTATCTTGTTTAATTTGAAAAATGGCTCTGGTCTGATTTATCTTTAAGAATTATTGGCTTTGTCATAATTACACATGTATTTCAATATTAATACTAGTTTCCTGACATTATATTTATTTTTTAAGTTCACAATGTAGTTAAACCCTAAATGATTACAACTTTCGATTTTCCATGCAACGTTTATGCAAACTATCATTTTTATTCCATTTCTCAGTACTTAACAGCTTTTATAGATTGTATTGGCTACAGAAAGGAGTTTGCTATTAACTGAAAGGAGACCCTTCGAGCAGGGCAAATTCCTAATGTCCACTCCATACGTTCTTGTCGTTGCAGCTGTTATTACTATATGAATATTCATATAGTATATGAACATGGATGGGCTGCTCACCAACACGCATTAGCCAGCATGGTGAGTTTATTGGCTTTTTACCTCTGAGTTTAAGATCAAGAAACACCATGATCTTTCTTCTCAGTGCCTGATAAGGCAGAATGAACGTTTGTATAAATAATAAATATTTTTTCAATACATATATACAATTATGACTGACAAAAATAAAGCATGGCCCTTATTCAAAGGAGGCTGTAAAGTCACCAACCAAGGCAGCGGTTGGTGGCCAAAGGTGGAGGGTGCTAAGAATCCCCTGATTGCGGACCCAGGCTGACATTTGATGACAACTTTTCATTTAGGTACTTACAACTGTGAATCACTTTCAAGTGAAGGAAGATTGCAAGAATTAGAAGAACTGTCTTATATTAAATGGGACATCATTGGACTTTGTGAAGTTAGAAGAAAAGGTGAAGAGACAATTGATTTAAAAAGTGGACATATACTCTATCATAAAAGCACAAATATTAGAAATACAAGTGGAGTAGGATTCATTATAAATAAAAAGTGGAAGAACAATATTGTGGAGATTGATGGTGTATCAGACAGTGGCAAGATTAGTTATACAACTTAATAGTAGATACCAAATGCAGATAATTCAGGTTTATGCCCCAACAAGTTCTCATAGTGATGAAGTAGTAGAACATTTTTATATGGATGTACAAAAGGTTTTTGATCAGAATAAACAATATTTTAAAATTGTTATGAGAGACTTTAATGCTAGAATTGGTAAACAAATGAAAGAAATTTTGTTTATGGTAATAGAAGTGAGAGAGGACATAGACTTGTGGAGTTTGCAGAAAAAGAAAAACTTTATATTATGAATTCTTTTTTTGAGAACAATGTTAAAAGGAAATGGACATGGAAGCATCCAAATGAAGTACAGCAGAATTGGATTATATTTTGACTAACAGGAATTCAAGATTGTAATATTCTTAATAAATTTAACACAGGAAGTGATCATCGATTAGTAAGGTGCAAGATACGTGTTAATGTAAAACTAGAGACAAAAATTATTAAGAAAAACAATATTTACAGATGATATTCCTAATCTTCAGAAATATTCTAATGAATGTAAATTCGAACTTACAAATCGGTTTCAAGTATTAATAGATTTTGAACATGATTCAGATTTGAATGAAACTAATATGAAATTAACTGATACACTTTTAAAAACTGCAACAGAAATAGCTGGAAGAAAAAAGCAGCAATTGATCAATAAAATTTCTACTTAGACTAGAGAATTTATAAAGAAAAAAAGAGGTATGATATACAAAAATGATACATTAAAAAGAATTGAAGATCTTGAATTTTGTAAAATGATGCGTAAAAGAGTTGAAAATGATATAAGAAAGTATAACTGAACGAGCAAGGAAAGCTGTAGAAGAGAATAAAGGTCTCAAGAATGTCAAACAACATTTTGGTATTGGTAGGAAATTTATATCTGCAATAAGAAAAAAGATGAAATTACTATTAAAAAGAGAGATGACACATGAAATTGGTAGAAGATCTTTATCAAGAATTATATAGTAATAAAGAACAAGTACCTCCTATAACTATTACATCTTCCAAATTGCCCAGAATTTTAAATGAAGAAGTGAGACATGCAATTAAATGTATGAAGAAATGAAAGGATCCAGGTAATGATGGATTTATAATTGATATATTAAAAGAAGCAGGTGAAGAAATAGAAAATTTTTTAGTAAAAATTATATACTGAACCGAATTGAAATCCGTTTCAATGGTGTTATTACCAAAAATATTTATTAAGCTTTTAATTTTCATTAAACGTTTAATGTTTAAATTTTATTATTATTTAAAAAAGAATACGTGTATCAAAATACACAAGTGTTTATATGTAAAATGCTTCATTTCAATGTTTATTGATTTATTTTAAAAGTTTTCATATACCGCTTGTTTTTACTTTAAATCAATTAATTAAAAAACAAGCAACCTAGCTAATTACATTCCTGTGGCTTTTATTTTAATAGCGGAGATTTGATTTTTATATAGTTGTTTTCACTTCAATAATCCCTGGGTAGAATTCCTAGATTAGATTGAGCGGGAGATTAATATTTGCCCTGCCTAAGGCGTAGAAATTGGACAACAAGGAAAGTGTTTCGTGGGAAATAGAGCAACGTATAAATAGTCCCGAAAATTTGGAGTGTCAGTTAATTCACTATTCGTAACTAGACAAGCTGTTTCTCAAGTGAAAGTTTATATCAGCGCGGACATTTAAATTCTTAAAGGACATCAGCTGTTATTAAATACTTTTGCTTGCAACAAGATGACAAATTCTATACGTGTTATCACCACCCGAATGGCTTGCTAACTTAACAAAAGACGGATCCCTGACTTCCAAGTTTGCTCCAGTAATGCCTTAAACACCTAAAAGAAGCCGGAACCTCTTTACATCTACCTGGCTGTCTAAAGACCTGAAAATGAACTAAAATAATAGTGCGCACTCTACGTGAACATTGCTTTTACTGAAAGGTAACTATTTTCGTTTTTATTCTTCCCAGGGTAAATTAATTCTCATTAAATCTCCGCTCAGTCTCACCATAAATATATATTCATAAGCTTAAGTAATTTATATAGCCTCATATTTAATATTTGCTGTGTTTTCTAATATTTTGTAGTGCGTCTTGGAATCTTAGTTTTAAGAAAACCAAGTTGCTTTCAATTTTTGTTTATTGGAGAGTGACGAGTGAGTTTTCTATTTTTATGTATTTTTATAAATGTTTTGGCAGTCGTGCCTTTTAAATGCCTACCTGTAATTATGTTAATATTCAATAATTAATTTTAAACTCTATGTTTGCCCTATTGCTAAACCTCCAAAATCTTTTGGCTGACGACTTTATTGTCTAATTTTCCGCAGGTGGGGGTTTCGTTTCTTATATCTCTGAAGGCGGAAATTAGAATTGTTTTTCTTTGTAATTTTATAAGTTGTCAGCAGGAAGATAAAATATATCCCTCTTTAAATTACAGGTGAGCAATACTTTCGTTCTGCTAGAGTGTTTAAACTTTTAATATTTCGTACTCATGTGCACTCTCCGATAGATTTCTTTTTGTATTTATTATGTGTGCTTTAAATTTATCAGAGCGTGTACTCAGAATTTGTTTGTAAGTTTATTTTCTTTAAATGCTGGTGCAGACGTAACTGTTTTTCTAATTATTTACTTGTCCCTTATTGAGACCTTTAATTATTAATTTTAAAGTAATTTTCGCCAATCGTTTGGCTGGGATTCATCAGTTTTTAATTGTTTTACTTCCTTTCAATCTTATTTTTCGGTTGTTCTTGAGGTGGATCAATCACCGTTATTTTAAACGTAGTAATAGGTGCAGTTCATACCGATATAAGGACATTCGACGTCTGACCATGTTTAGATCTCGAAAAGCTCATCGGCACTGGCTTCTTTGATCTATTTCAAGGACGTATTGTTTGAATATCTGAAAGTGAGGACCAATGTTTGGATGAATCCTCTGCTGAATGAAATTTGCTTCCTCCCTTTTAAATTTGTTTATTAGAGAATCAGTGGATCTGCCAGAGGATTGCATTTAATCTTTCTGAGCTAATCATATTTGTTAACTTATAAACTTTTCTTATAAGTTATTCTTCTCTGAATAAAATTTTATTAAATATGTTTAAACTTAATTTGGCTGACGTTTGTCTTGGTGCTTTTGTCTCAATTGTCTAAACAATTTAAGATCTCTTGTTTCTCCCTGAGTCTAGTCGGCGCAAATCATCATCATCATCTATTCTGGTCACAGTAAACAAATTTTCCAGACACGTAGTGGTCTGGTGGCGCCCTCTGTATCAGAATAGATTGATAGACGAAAGTTAAAAGCTTTCGTCCGGCACATGCAATTAAATGTATGAAGAAATGAAAGGCTCCAGGTAATGATGGAATTATAATTGATATATTAAAAGAAGCAGATGAAGAAATAGAAATTTTTTTAGCAAAAATTATATACCAAATGTCTAAATGATAAAGATGTACTGGATGATTGGAAGAATGCAGTAATAATATTGATATTTAAAAAAGATGATAAAGAAGATATTAGAAATTACAGACCTATCACCCTTTTATCAGTTTTATATAAAATTTTTACCCAAGATAATTACAACTCGTCTACAGAGAACATTGGATTTCCACCAACCAAAAGAACAAGCTGGATTTAAAAATGGTTTTAGTACAGTAGATCATATCCAGGTATTGAGAGAAGTTATAGAAAGGACAAATGAATATGACTTGTCATTATGTTTTGGATTTGTAGATTATGAAAAGACATTTGATTCTATAAACATTTCTTCAGTGATTAAAGCATTGGATCATCAAGGTATAGATCCAGGATATTGTCATATTTTAAAGAATATTTATAAAAATGCAACAGCAACAATTAGATTACATAATGATACTGGGAAAGTCAACACATTGAGAAAGATTAAGACAAGGTGACTCCATATCTCCAAAACGTTTTACAGCAGTGCTGCAAGAAGTATTTTGTGGATTAAAATGGGAAACTAAAGGAGTGAAAATAAATGGAGATTATTTAAGCCATTTAGATTTCGCAGATAATGTAGTTGTTTTTGCAAATAATGCTTCAGAGCGGCAGGAAATGTTGCAGGAGTTATCAGATGAAAGTAGGACAAAGATAAATATTAAAAAGACTAAAGTAATGTTTAATTGATTTGCTCAAAATATGAAAATAAATATTGATTGTGATGAATTAGAAGAAGTTAACAGTTACAAATACCTTGATCAGATTATTAATACAGATGGAAATATAATGGAGGAAATTAATCATAAAATTAAACTTGGTTGGAGTGCTTTTGGTAGAAATAACTTGATACTAAAAGGAAATATGCCTATGTGTTTGAAACGGAAGGGTTTTAAGAAATCTGTTTTACCAGTTGTTACTAATGGATCTGAGATTTGGACACTTAATAGAAGAGCAATATAGAGACTTCAGACCACTCACAGAAGTATGGAGAGATGTATGTTAGGAGTAACAAGAAGTGATCGAAAACGCAATGTATGGGTAAGAGAACAAAAAGGTGTTACTGACCTCATCGAAAAAATTAAAAGATTGAAGAGGAGTTGGGCTGGACATATCGCTAGAAGAGATGATAATAGATAGACATTTGAAATTTTAAACTGGATTCCAAAAGATTGTAAAAGACCCAGAAAGAGACCACAAGTGAGATGGATGGATGAAATAAGAAAGTGTGCAGGGGTGATGTGGAGAAGAGAAGCTAAAGATCGAAGAAGGTGGATTAAACTTGGAGAGACCTTCATCCTGCAGTGGATTGATAATGGTTGATGATGATAGATTGTATTGTTGACAATTTCTCAGCTTCATTAATTGATCGCATATTTATTTCTCTCTTCATCACTTCCAGCAGTCTACACAAGTAAAGTTCATTCTTGTTTTCCTCTGATATTATACTATCAATCTTAGGTTATGATTATAACCATTACTAAAATGACAGTTCATAAAAGATTCGTAGTGACATGAAATTATACTTGAATGATATCTCTAGAATTCTCATTACGATGTATTATAGCATTTTCTGGTAGATTTCAACAATTATTAACTTACAAGATTGTGATCAAAACAAACACTGGCAAACTTAAAAGAATTAATAATAATTATACTATTATTTATTTTGATTAGATTAGAGTGCTGTAAAGATTACTTTTTTTTTTTTTAAAAAAAATTTTTTTTTTTAAAAAAAAATTTTTTTTACAGAAAATAATCTTTAAAAAAAAGATCGATTCTAAAAAATAAATTACTTTAAAATCAAGTGAAATTAGAATGTTACGTTGTCGAAGCAAATTTAAATTAGTCATGGTCATATTTTGATTTAAAAAAAAAAAAATTTTTAGAAAAAATAATTAAAAAAAAAAAAGATCGATTTTTAAAAACAATGAATGTAAAATACATGGATTTATGACAGAATGAAATTCCATGTAACAATATTAATAATCAAAGCAGATTTAAATAGATGAGCCTTGTACATTATTGACACCTTTACATTATACGGTACATATTTTTTAAGTAATATGTGCATAGCCGTTATCTTTGCAATAATATTGCGGTTAGAGAGCGCAGTTTCTCCGTGTGCAGCACGGAAAAACAGCGCCGCGTAATGGCCTAGAATCTTGGTAATTGCTTGGTTGCAGACGATGTAAGTTAAATGGGCTTACGCATGGCAATCAGCGCCACGAAGCGGGCAGCTTTGGTGCCAGGTAGCTGGTGGAATGTTCCTGTGTTTACACATGGTGAATACTGCCACCTAATGGCTGGAACATGCATTGCTGCTTTTAGGCCCCTACTGTGGATATTTCTGCGTGTTTAAGCAGAAATGATGTCTCTAGCAGGGGCAGTACACTATCTCCACCAGTACCTTGAAATCTTGTATACTGATGCCATGCATATCATGGCTTCACTATATAAAACTTTAAATTATTTATCTCTTATTCCCCTGGTGCTGCCATCTTGAATTATTTAAAAAAAGTTGTTTTCTCATCCCTGGTGTTCGCCTCGAGATGTCGCTATTTCTAGGTCAATTCCTAGAAATATATCGTTTTACCAGCCTTCACCCCACAAAAGAGGAATTTTTCTACGTTATCAACGCAGAAAAGAGTCCTCACGTTATGTTGGATGGAGGCGGTGGCGACAGAAGCCAACACAAAAAGACTTCTTTCTATGATAAAACACAGGAAGAGTTCCCGATGGCTGCCGGTAATGGCTTTTTTCTATGCTAAAAGCAAAGAGAAAGAAATGCCTTGATTGCCTGCCGTAGTAGTCGATTTTGTTCATCATTTTCTCGTAATAGTAGAATATCTATTTTCTGTGTAGTTTCGTGTGAGAGTGTGTTTTTTTGAAGCAGTCATAGTTTTTTAAAATTTGATAAGACGTCTATTTTTTTTAATGTGTTGTAACTTACTTTACTGTTGTAAGTTTAGTAATAATGTTCTGAAGATTCCATTACGAAGGGGTAACCCTCAAAAATTGCTTTTAAGAGTGCCGAATGGAAAAAATTTGAAGGATAACACGAAAAGTACCGTTTTCGTGAGAATTCGTCCGTGACCAGTTACTTTTGCTATATATATACGCACAAACAAAAAACAACCCAGTGTCTAATTATTAGGAATTACTTGTCCAAAAAAGAAAATTAGTCGGGTATTACCTTTTTTTTTTTTTTTTTACATTTATTATTTCAAAATAAGATTAGTTTTTTATATCTAAACACTAACAAAAACAACCCAGTTCCTGATTAATTACTATCTTAAAAAAAAAAAAGAAAGCAAATTCAACGGGGTTTGATTTTTCAATGGAGTATTTGAATTACGGTTTTTTTTATATACATATAAGATTTACCAAAAAAAAAAAAGAAACCCACTTTCTGATTAATTACTGTCAAAAGAAACGCAACTTAGTCGGCTATCATTTTTAAATTTACTATTTCAATAACGGTACCCTTTTTATATAGACAGACTTAACAGAAACAACCCACTTTCTGATTCATTACTGTCCGCAAAAAAAGAAAGCCAATTAATCGGGTATCATTTTTCAATCGAGTCTTTCAATGACGGTCCTTTAGTCGGGTATCAATTCTAAATTGTAGTATATAAATTACGTTACTTTTGATAGATTTAGAATTACGTATTGCTTTTGAATAAAATGATTGATTTACTCTTGACAAAAAATATCGTAACTTTAAAAAAAAAAACAAAAACACATATAAAGTCCAAAAAAAATTTGAAAAGCCCCGTAACTTTAAAGACACCCACACAAAGTAAAAAACAATCTAAGATTAATCAACATTTACTTATTACGTCTTGTATTTGAATAAAATTATTGATTTACTCTTGCAAAAAAAAGACCGTAATTTTAAAAAGACACACATAAAGTAAAAAAAAAAAAAAAATAGAAAAACACCGTAACTTTAAAGACACACACACAAACCCAAAAACAATAAAAGATTAATAAACATTTATAACAAATATAATTTATAACATGTCTTCTGTTTGAATGCAATAAATATAAAAATATGTATATTGTTACCAAGAGCAAATATGAAAGAATGTAATAAAGCTGATAAAATCGTCATTACTTTAAAAAAAAAAATTAAGAAAAAAAGATTTTTAATACTTTTAAAAATGTTTATTTTTACATTGGTTCACAAATTCTAAATTTTGACAGATAAATGTTGAAATGACATTTTCATAAACAGCTTCATCACATTTGTCATAAATTGCTGAAAAAAAAAGATATATGTCTTACCTGAGGTAATTTTTCAGTGAAAAAATTACAAAAACAATGTGATTGGTAATTTCCATTTTTACTAGCTGACCCAGACCCTGACCTTCCATATCAGGGTATCTGCTAGAAATGTTTGGTTGTCCTTCCATGCAGGGTATTTGTTAGAAATATGTTTGGTTTTTAGTGAGGAAAAAAATAACAGTAATAGTTTACAAGATATTATGCAAAGAGAACTTTAGTAAATTGTAATGTATTATATTATTATATATTAATTATTATATTATATTAATGAAAAATGGGGTGTGACGTAAATGTGTATTCTTTTCAAGTAAAAATGTACTCAAATAAATATCAAACAGTAAGAACAGCTTATGACATATTATGCAAAGAAAACTTTAGTAAATTGTAATATATGAAAAAAATATAATTTATTATTATATTATTGAATAATGGGGGGGGGGGGACAATATATCTATGCTTTTCCAGTAATAAGTGTATTCAAAAAAATAAATATCAAACAAATAAACATTTCTGTAAAATAAAATGAATAAACACAAAGCAAATCAATAAATATCAAAATAAACAAATTTATTATAAGTAATGAGTATACATATGTGTGGAGATGATGATCTTGACAAAATGATGATTGTTGCTTCAGCATGAAATGTGTAATGGTGATTATTTATTCTTTTCACATGTGTGTGTATCGTTGTATGAGATAGAGTGGATGGATTGAGGGAGCTTGAAAGTCTGTGTTCAAATACCCTATATATTACAGTGTAGCCTGATTTTATAGATATACAGCATAATTTTTTATGGAAAAAAAAAAAAAAGCAATACTCACAGGTGATGGGAAAATGTAATGTAAATATAGGTATTACATTTCCATAAAGGCCAAAATTAAAATTGCAATAAGCGACGAGTGAATCCATTTCTGTGGGGGAATTTTTTTTCCAGTGACTGAATACAAGAAAATGCCGGGAAAAAAAAATTAAAAATTGCATTTTTCAAAAAAAAATCATAAAAAATTGAAATTTTATCATAGAAAAAAAATACATACATCTTTTTGTAGGCAGTAAGATGGCAGACAGAAAAAAGTGATACTCATAGGTTCGAGATTAATCACTACTGCGCAAACTCAGTAGTTACAGTAAACTTATGCTGATGGGTCCCAGGCTAATACTGGAGTGAAGGGGTTATATTACTCCAAAATTATTATATGACATTAATTACATGACTAACATATATTCAATACTGATTCCTCTCCCCCACCCACTCTGACAATAATTTCAGTTTACACGATGCAAAAATAAAATGCATATTGTCATAAAATTAAAATATGACAAATCATAAAACTAAAACTATATAGCCTATTATTATAAAATATCAGTAAAAAAAGCAATGAATAATTTATTAATTTTATATTTACTCATAAATTATAATTTAAAATAGATATCTTAAATAATAGGTTTATTGTATTCCTCATAAAATATAATAAAAATGATGTAAAAAAATCATATGATGATAAATGAAAAAACCTCTTGTCAATTAGAAGAATTCGCAAAATGAAAGATTTATAATGAATAAGCAAGAAAACATAGTTTTCTGAAGAAAAAATCTTGAAACACTTTTATCTAAAAGAATTGCAATAAATCCATCTTAGTTATAAACTTAGAAAAATCACCACTAGTTATTATCATATTGCAAAAGCTAATTTATTATAATATTATTATTAATGTTAGATGTTAACAATATTCAAAAATATTAATTTAAAAAAATTTCATCCATAATAATATTAGGTTGATTAATTTTTAACTGGCATGTTAATAAACCATTAGTTTTGATAATAAATAAGGAAAGTAGTTATTTTAATTGCAGCTTCATGAAAAAATTTATAGGTATCATATATCTAAATTCAGCAGTAAACAAGCAAAAATATGGAGTAAAAATATTTCATTAATATGCATGCTTTCAATGCATCTATGTTATAATCATGTTAATCTAAAATTAATAATTTTATTTATTCCATTTTGTTTATTTATTGTTGAATTACAAATATACAATATATCTATATTAGGATAGTAAATTAAGGCATAGATTTAAAAAAAAAACTTTGCAATTTTTTTTATATAACTATTGATTATATATAAATGAGATGACCACAGTTCAATTGCTCAAACAAATCAAATCAAATTTCAACAATCTGTTATGAAAACAATATTATAATTAAATGATAAATTAAACTGAAATTTTATTGATTTGTTTAAAAATGATGATCTAATTTATATATAAAAACCAATTAGTTGTTGGCACTTATAATTTAACACTTGTGTATATATATCAAACATGCATGAATATATATGTACAAAAAATTTCAGCTTACAATCTTTTGATAGAAGACGGTGGTTTTGGCTGCTTTTTCCATGGATAAAGCTTTTCATCTGGTTCTTTCATAATTGGACCCTGAGCGCTCATTTCATCATCCCTATCATCTCTTTAAAAATAATAATAATAAATTAAATATAATATATACAAGTACTGTAGTTAATATCAAATCAAAATTAGTACAAATAGTTTTTATTCAAAAATATGTACATAAGAATAGCCATATGCCAAATGAAAAAAAAAAAGAATATAAAAGTTTAAATCAACTCTCAACTTCTACTTAAGCCATATACAATTACATAAAAAAAACTTTGTAGTGCATCTGTAATTACATAAAATAAACTTTTTAAAATTAGTATTAACTTATTTTAAAAAGTTTAAAAAGAATTAAAAAAAAAAGTGCATTATTATTATTATGCACATATTAAAATTTCATAGCTCAATTAAAGTTGATACTAAAGTATTCAATGATGTTTTAGGAGATAATGCCATTCAAAAGTAAAACAAGAAAACTCTCCATTCTATTGCCATCTGGTTGAGTAATCAGTGATTATGAGATGGCAATGATTTCTAGCTTTTACTTTTATCAATGACATTTGGAATTCAAAGCTGAAAATGATGTAATTATGTAACTAGTAATCACTTTAACTCCATTTTTCTATTCAAGCTAAAAGTCTGAAATTCAAAACATCTTTGAGTTTTTTAACTCAAGCTAATCTGCTTGAACAATTATACAGATCTGATTTCATGTCATTAACTATATATTTTAGTAGTAATACATTTTTAACACTTTTTAAAGAATACTTGTGCAGGCCAGTCCAAAAAAAAAAAAAAAAAGAATTACTTTTTGAATTAAATTTTTAATATCGACTATATAATTAATCTTATTCAATTATAAAAAGTTTTGCTTTTCCAATAATGTGATAAAAAGACAATGATGACAAAAATGCCATTAGTTTGAAAGTATAAAAAAAGTTTTTTAAAAACTAAATAAACAGAAAAATAAGACGAATTAGTTCTAGTGCACTAATATATTTTGAAATGGTACAAAATGATCGAACTCAGTAATTTAAGCATTTCATTCAAATATATCTGTCAATTATACATTTTCAGCATAGGCTAAAAAAATATTGTTAAGCATTTGTAAAGATTTAAACCCAAGTGATAACAGCCCAGCAGTTCTCAAGACAAACTCTTTAAAAATAGTCACCTACAAATGTCTGGTGCTAATTTTACAGCTTATTTTTAATGAAAATGATTATATAAAGAATTCTTTTGAGTTTACAATGAATTCAGTTTTTATTATTTAATATTTTAATTTATTAAGTATTGATTTAAAAATATTTATTTATAAATGAATATATTTATTTATATAATACACAAACTGATTTCACTTTAACATAGTATTTCTGAAAAAGACATTTCAATTTTTTTGAATATTTTTTTATTTAATATAAAAATGCAATATTGGAAAACAATATATTTTTGACATTTTCCCTTTCTCCTTATTATATTTAAGAATAATATTTCACAAATAAGCTGCTACTTGTAAATAAATTTTATATTAGAATTCTGAAAATAAATAAAGGTAAATAAATAAATCAAGAGCAAATAAAAAGTGAAAAGTACACAGAAAAAAGAATGACAGAAATAATAAGTAAATATTTAATAAAATTATATATGATATACATAAAAGCCATTATACAAAAATGAATGTGACTGCATATACATATTTTCTATGTAAAAGATAATTAAAAATAATATCAACCATATTATCTTTCAAACAATTTAAAATGAATAACAATAATTTGAGAATTGAATACAAAGTAGAGGAACATGTTAAGCGTATTGTTATTAAATAGAACAAGTTTATTTTTGGTATTGTACTAGTACAAAGATGATATATAAATTTTTGTTAGGGCAACATACCTAGATTAAATAGATGTGAAGAAACAACTTAGGAAATTTGCCATTCATTTTGGAAAGTGAGATAATAAGAATATTTCTCATAATGAGAATTACTATGTGAAGCTAATTCATTCACAAAGACAAAAAATAACAAGTAATATAAGAATTAGCTGCAGAAATAAGAACTTTCCATAAAAATTTTGCAGGATCATAAGATTCAATGCTTTTTCTGGAATATTAATATAAAAAATAAAATACATTTACTGAAAGGATTGTCACTTTGAATAAATCAAGAGATCAAAGCAAAATAAAATTTATTTTTGTCACCAACAACCTGATAGCAAAATAATGAAAAATAGTAATATATAATGTTCTATGATATGATAACAATGTAATACATATTTCTAAAGAATTATCTTCAAACTGTTCTGCAACAAAAGGTAGCTCAATTTCTGAGAAAATGAATTTATAATTAATGAAAAAAATCATGTGTAAATTTGACCTAAGATTTATATTCTGAGAGCATTAGAATATTTTAATATATCACAAATAGCTCTGATGATGGTTTCTAGTAATTTCTATATGTGGGAAAGAACTACATAAATAAGAGACTATAAACTATTTGTATATATCAATAAATCTTTCTTTCATGTGCTACAATTTTTTTATTAGAAATTAAAATTCCAATTTACATTATAAGTAAGTTAGTTTTAATATAAAACATTCATGTTTTAAACAAGAAAGCTGTTACTTAGCTAAAGAAATTTCTAGGATTAAAATTTGTTTATAATATTAGAATATTTAAAATTAAACATATACTTACTCTAAGTGACAATTTTTTGGTTTATAAAAAGCTAATTCATCTTCTAATTCCATAACTCTGCCTTTTAATTCATTTCGTTCAAATAAAATTTTCTTCAATTCTGCTAAAGTAAACCTTGGCCGATCAGGGTCATTGAGATCAATAATTAATTTGCCTCGGAGATCTGGCATTTCATCTGCCTGCATACAAAACAATATATATATATAGATATGTAAAACAGACTGCAATCATATTGTAACATAAAAAGTACAAGTAGGTTATTTGATTTAAAGAGTAAAGATAGTAAAATTTTTATGAAAAAAAAAACTCCCCAACTCTAATAACAATTTTCAAGAGTTTTCTGTTTTTAAACTATTTAGGCCAGACAATCCTTTAGTTTCATGTGCATTCATATTTCTTGAATCAACATTAATTTCAAAATTTGTTTAGTTGGCTGTCAAACTAAGTTCACCAATTTGTTAATCAATATAATTTATTAATCCAGCTATTAATATAGTTAACAATCTTTCTTTCATTATTACTGTTATGTTCTTGGCCATAATATCTAACTAAATAAATACACATAGTTTAGATAACCAACAAACTTTATTAACTACTCGCATTCTCTAACCTAAGACCGATGTCACGCGCTCGCTAATCTTAGTTGTCACCGCTAGGCGTCAGTCTATAATTAAAGTATTAGCCATAACATGACAACTCTTTTTTAAAAATTTTTATTTACAAACATAATCTTTTAAATATACTGGGGGCCTTCTTCTTCTGTTTGATTTTCCCCTCGTCTCGGAATGTTCGACTGGTATTCTCCTTATGGCTGTGCCATTATCACTTGATGTTGATGGTGGTGATTTCTCTGTCTCAGGTATGGGCAACTGTGTCTCCTCATCCAGTTCTTGTGTCTGTGGAGTTGTGAATCTTTCAGCTGTGTTCTTCATTTTGATAAAATCAGCTTTGACAACTTTCAGTTCATTTGTTAATAAATCAATAGAAGATTTTAATTGGCTGTTTTGTAATCGCAAATCCTGACGAACAACTGATAAACTGTGAAGATCATCTTTAAGCTGTTGAATCTGTTGATGTAATTCAGAATTCAAACTTTTGTCTTTCTCTAATTCTTCTACACTAGATTGATGTTTGTGAACTTTGATTCTTAACACATTACATTCCTTTTCAAGTAATTCTTTATTGTGAATAGCTAGCCTGGCGTTATCTTCGGTTTTTTTTATCATCAACTTGCTTTTGATTACTTTCATCAATTTTGTATCTTTCCAACTCCTGAATTTTATTTTCTAATTCTAACATTTCAGCTTCTATATTAGTGATTTTATGCCATTCCTCTTCCTTTGCTAATTGAAATTTTTGCTGTACTTCTCTCTCCTTTTCAATTAATTGATGAGACTGTTCTTCACCCAATTTCTTTAATATTTCATGTTGTAAACGAATATCTTCCAATTTTTTTAATTCCTCGTGTAATTGTTCATGTATACTTAGTGGAATTAATCTAGGTGCATGGACAACTGGTTTAAATGTTGGGTCTACTATGAGATGGTGTTCGCCTTCATAACAACCCACACCTAGAAAAACATCTTTGTATTTATCATATATAGACTTGAAGTTTTTATTTTCTTTTACTTCCTCTGTTTTAATACTTTCATTATCTTTTCTACTCTTTGTTATTTTATCTTTGTTGTTGTTGGATATATTTTGATCATTTTTACTTTTATTTTTCATCGTTACTTTTTGTACTGTAATTCTGTTGCGTTTAATTAAACCTAGTAACTCACAATCACGGCCACTAAGAAGTGTTGGTTCGTCTTCTTTTATTATTATAAAACGCAAATTACGCAGATCTTTGTTTATCTTGCATTGAAGTTTTGCTTTTCCTATTGGGGTAAGAACTGATCCTCCAAAAGTGCACAATTTCTTCTTTGTTTTGTATATTATTGGTTGTGGATGAATATTATTAAGCACTTTTTTTAGATATAATGTTTACATCAGCTCCTGTGTCTATTTTTATTTTTACTTTATTGTTGTCTAATAAAATCTGTTCATACCAACCATTAAGCGAAAGAGTTGAGTTTACACATCTGACGTATGCAATTGTGTTTTCAACATCACTGGTATATGATGAATCCGATGTCGTAGTATCGTATACTTCGTTCACATAACGTCCATTTCTATTAATATTTTTATGATACCTTATGTTTGAGCGTTTTTGTGTTAAAATTTTATGGTCGTAGCTTCTCATACGGCAATTATTGGTAAAATGGTTTAACTTTCCACAATTATAGCATTTTTTACCAAATGCGGGACACTCACATATTGGATGATTATGGTTGCACTTTTGACAATTGCGTATGTTTGTTGTTGTATTTTTCGCTATTACGTTAATACATAGTTCAGACTTTCCCAGTAATTCATTTTTGAGTCTTCTAGTTTCATGTCCACGTATTATTTCCAGTGCTTTTTCTAATGTAATATTCCCTTTTTCAAATAATCTGTTTTTTACTCCTTCTTTTTGTACCATTATAATTCTATCGCGGAGGATATTTTGTTTTTGATCTCCGAAGTCAGCTTTTTCAACTACTACTTTTAAGCAAGTTAGAAAGTAATCAATCGATTCTCCCTCGTATGGCTCCATTGTATATACTTTTATTCTGTCATATAATGTTGTTTTCATGGTGTTAAAATATTAATCTATTTGGTTTAAGACGGATAACAATTTTGTTTTATCTTCTGGATTCGTGTGGTCTAATGTTTTTATTACACCTCTCCCTTCTTTTCCAATGAGATGACGTAATATTCCTAATTTTACTTTATCAGATTTTATATCGTTTTCTGTAGCTTCTAGGAAATTTAGGAATAATTCTTTCCATTCAGTCCATTTGACTGACATATTTCCTTCCATAGATAGCGGTTCGATATTGTAAAAACGATCGAATGGTGATGCCATTTTGTATATCGGCAAATATGATATGAAAAAAAATTGCTATAAAAACTATTTTTATCAAAATTTAAATATTCAGTTTTATAGACTTTAGAAATAATTTTTTTACTATTATTTCATTAATTCACTCCTGACACCATGTTATGTTCTTGGCCGTAATATCCAAATAAATAAATACACACAGTTTAGATAACCAACAAACTTTATTAACTACTTGCGTTCTCTAATCTAAGAGCGATGTCGCTCGCTCGCTAATCTTAGTTGTCACCGCTAGGCATCAGTCCATAATTAAAGTATTAGCCATAACATGACAATTACTATTTCCATCGTCTAGTTTTAATTGTTAAAATAAATATTCATAAACATAAAGTTCTCAGTTCAATTCTAATACTAATACTATCACAGATAAGCAACACGTAAAAAAGACAGCAGAATAATATCATTTAAAATGTTGTCATAAACTAAACTTATATGTTATTAAAAATTTGAATTATTTGAAAAGTTTTAATTTTTCTAAGATATTTAATAATTAAAACTAGATATTGGAAATAGTTCAAAACATCATGCCATCATCACAAACTTTTAGACAAACATTAATATTCGGAAAACTTTTGCAGTATTGTCTCATATATGACAGCAGCCCTCACAGTACTATTTAACAATTTTAATATAGTGCTAAAATAACTTTTATTGTAACTATAAAATGAATCATTATCATAATTATCTGTCAAAATACAAGTCTCAGAAACCAAACTAAACTCACCTTCTCTAAACCTTTCTAGACCTTGCTCTACTTCATAAGCACTCACAATTTTACTGTCTTAACTGGTTGATTCTGCAAGGTGCCATATTGATTTTTTTAAAAACTGACCTGAAATACAATTTTCACAATAACTTCAGTTTTAATAATGTTAGAGCAAAAAACTTTACATTGATAGAACTAGAAAAACTCAGGAAAACAATAAGACTAAGACAAATACTGATAACCATTTAAAAAATAAGAAAAAAAAAGAAATTTCAACATCAGTCATTATTATTACTTTATTGTTTGTTCATAATTTCTAATTTATCATTAACTAAGTTTAAATTACACCTTCATTGATAAATTCTTTGTATTCCTCACAAAATTATCTTTCAAACCATATATAATACTTCTTACCTGAGATAATCCATAGCTTCAGAATCTCCAAAACTAGCCGCATAAGAATTCTTCATTTTTATGTTGTACCCCAAAAGTTAATAAATCTCAAAGGCATCTATAAGAAAAAGATACAAAACAAATCATTTCCAGAAGATGGATATGCATTTGTCATCATAGCAATTGGCTTCTTCTCTTCATTGTATATTTTTTTGTGTACATCAATGATTGTTTATATTCTTTATGCACACCAGTGATGCTATCTTGTTATATTTATTGTCCCACATAGATATAATTTATATGCAAATAGCTCTATTTGCTAGCTATAGACTAGAAAACAACGTGATGCAAGAAGTGGCAAAACTGACTTCACAGCATGAGTATCAAGCCATAGGCAAGAATCAGAATTTGATTCTTTGCCTGCATACAATTCCATGTGGTATATGCACAACCATTGTGGCTACCACTACATACACACCATTTGAAATCTCTCTTTATTGATTTTATCAACTGCAACCTGTCTGTAGATTTGAATATTAGTTTTTAAAATTTACATTGCACTGCTCTATATATGTAAATCATTACTTGTCATACAAACAGAAGCACAAACACACCAATGCAAATATAAACATACTAATAAATTATTAAACCTTTTGTAAATCATTACGTCTATGAAATAAGGTTGCCTCAAACTTGGATCAGAGATCAAAATTACACTGTACAAAACCACTTTTGTTATATTTGAATACAAATTTATGTACTGTATAATAAAGAGCATAAATGATTTAATATTATATAATTTACATAGTACACAGTTATACCAATACGAATAAATTAAATTATGCCAAATAAGAATAAAAATTTTTTTAAATATTATTCAAATAATAAAATTAATACTTATGACCAATATTTCATGATTACATTTATATTGTGTTGAATCAGTGTATTTTTAATCCAGTTTATTGGTTTATAAGGCCGATAAAGATTTTATGCCTTTATCGTCCTCGGGTAAACTGATAAACTGACCAGAAAATAAAAAAATTAAATGCACCTATTAATAAAAAATTTAAATTTTGTCAGATTTCAAATTGTAAAACATCATTTTAGCAATGAATGCTGGGATTTCTGTTGACGCAATGCTTATAGTTTTTGCGCAATTGAACAAAGACAAAATTTCAACGAATCAGCTTCCACCTGCGCAGGTTGTGCTATAAAGATTCATCAATCAATTTCTTTTTTCTCTTATCTTTCACAATATCTTTCCATAATTTCCTTCTCTAAAAAAAATTATCAATCCAGTTTCTCTTCCTTCCCGTAATTTCTCAATAACGAGCCTTTTTTCATTTATTTTTTTGAATAAGTGAACATAAACATCTAAGTTCAATATATTGATTTTTAATTTTTTTAGTATTATCTACAATATGTAATGTTTTGATAATATCTTTAACTACAAAATCTTTTTTATTGTAAATTTTGATAACTGTTAAAAAAAAATATGATGCACAGTACTTACTTTCATATTTAATAAATAATCAAGATGACTACAATTGTGTGAAAAACAGCATGCAGTAGAAAAGCTCTTCAAGTTTTAAGCTTTACAATTTTAAAATATTTACCGAATATTACATAGAACACAATCAAATTATATCAGGACTGTACTTATTTTTTTTTCTAGATATATATAGGTTTCAGGATAATTAAAAGGAAAGCTTGCCAAATTTATTCCTACTTATCCAATAAATGAAATTAAACAATATTTTTGCTTTTGCAGATATAAGTACCATTAGTGAATTGCTTGCATCATATATAAAGAATAGTAAATAATGACATTAGATGATAAGTCTTTGCTAAAATGTCTAGGAACTCTGACTGAAATATTTCACTGAATTTAACTTTTAATTACAAAAGTCTTTTGTTGAGTTATTTTATAATAAGGCAACTTAACATTAAGATCATGGGGTGGTGTATGCATTCTGACTCCATTTGTTGCAAACCAATTTCTATGATAGCAGTTGTCAGTATTACTGGAATGATAATTTCCTCTTTTGTTATTCTAAATCCTGCTACAATTTATGGTAAAAGTACATTGCCTAACAGACCTATGACACAAAATGCAATGCTCCCTTTTCTCATTATAGTCCAGAATTCTGGTTCATAAAAAAAACATAAACTCATAAAATTATGATAGAAAATAATATTAAAAAGCTGGCTAATGATGTCTTCTATCAAGGTTATTGGAATGCTATTATAAATACAAATGCATCCTGGTAATAGAACATCAATAAAGTATTATTAACTTTCAATATTCTCATCTTAGTCCAAAGCAGAGATAACTTGATTTATGACCCATGAATTTATAATTATAATTAAGAAGTCATTTTCTCAATTACTATTATTTCAAACAAGCAAATTAATAGTAAATAAAAAAAAAAAATTATCTTATGTTAATTAAATCTTTAAAATTATAATGTTTGTATGAAAATAAATAGATAAGAAAGTCAGTAAATGACAAGTTTTGATCAAATTCTATTTCTTCACCATTTTTCTGAAATTAACTAGAAGATTTTACCTTCATGCCAATTTTGTCACTTTGTTCCATAGATAATAAAAGATTAAAGTTTCATTAGAATGTGGTTTAAATAGACAATTGTATTCAAAGAAGCACTCTTGCAATTAAGTCAGTAAGTAATTGGACATATTTTAAGCATGTTACAAATTTGGACATTTCACCGCAGGAATTGATTGACAGATATTTAGAAGTTTATCAGTGATGCATCTCATTATCAGGATTCTCCAAAAATCTCTGCTTCCCATACTTTATGACTGATAGATAAATGTCTATTGATTGTAAATTTAGCTAATGGTAGATATTTTCTCTCCTAAATGAAAATTCTTGATTGACTGTCTTTTTTATAGTCTGATAAGATATTTTCAGTTTTATTATCTTTCAGATATTTCTAAATAATGAAGTGATCAAGCAACAATATATTTGTTTACCAAATTTTAGTTCATTAAAATCTTAATGCACTTGCCATTATTCTTGCCGACATATTTTTTGTAACAATATTAATTACTTTATATAAAAAAGTTTTGTTTTTTAAAAAAATGTAATTAAAATAGCATTTGTGCATAGGTTTAATTAAAGAAGTAACAAATAATTAAATAAAATTTAAAAAAAAAAACTATTCTAAACAAGTTATACACCCACACAAAAATTAGATTTGGCACAACTTTTAAATATATTCTGCGTTTTTTGACTTTCTAACTTTTTTAATTAAGTAGACAAAATCACCATTATCCATAGGTAGTTAAAATGAAGAAACACTAATATAATTTTAAACAAGTAGTGTAAGTTTTTTGATTGATGCATATCATGATTTAATTTTCACTTATTAATTTTCCAATAATACATAAAAGCATATTATTCTTTTTTAAATTGACATATTTCCATCAATGAGCAATACTGCAGATATTATGTAGGAATGAGATTAATATTCATTTTGCGAATATTAGGCATAATATATATTATAACGGTCAGGGAGAATTCAGAGTCTTACGTATCTGCCGTACAGGGCGCCACCAGGCTATTGGAACCTGGAAAATTTATATAGTAGGCAGATATGCAATGTTAAGATCTAATTTTTATGTACATATTTTATTCCGACCGTCAGCCCATGCCACTAACTCAGGGAGATGCAGAGATTTATAAAATATAAATTCTTATTTAAAAGATATTTTAAATATTAAAAAAATAAAAAAAGCCACTGCCAGTAATAACACACACAAAGATTTATTAAACATATATAAAATTATTATTTTAGTCTAACTTTAATTTAGATTTTAATTTACAATTTAACTGTTATTTTAGAAGTTTGCACAGATGAATTTAATATTTTATTAGTGTCGAGTATGGATAGACTACATAGATTGCATTTGAAAAGAAAATATTCTATTCCTTATTTAACCTTAAGCCAAAAGTTCGCAGCTAAACCAACGCCAATCTATCTGATATATCGATGTATTCAATGCAGCATGAATACGACAGCACAATACCATACTGTACGGAATGCACATCTGAACAGCATGGTTATAAAGAAGAAATTGTCACTTGTCCAGTACAGGAATGTTACATCTGTCTGGCGAGAACAATAAAGAAAAGAAAACTCCATAGGAAGGGATTGTAGTCCTTTTTGCAGTCTTACCAACCCATTCCATAGGCTAAAGGGGTGATCCAAAAAGCAGGAAATACACCTGCTTCCGATGGTAATAAATGGTACTTATTTTGCCCAAGTGTGGCATATAATGTGATCCTGCATGTAGCGGATCTTCATGCTACATTTACTACTTACACCAATACATCCAATCGATTAACCCAATTTAACTACGAAACAAATAACCTAAGATTAACTCTCCCTTAATTAAACCAATATAACTTTACAAATCTATGCAATCATTCAAGCCTGACTTAAATTAACATGATTTAATTAAAAGTTTAGTTTAACAGGAAAAACAAAAAAAAAAATCATAGTAAAAATTTAAAAGAACGGAAAAAATAAATTAATGGAAATGATTTTAAAAACATAATACATTCAATCAAAATAATTAATAAATAATTTAGTCAGATAAGAAATTCTATTTCTATTTAAATATTAAAAAGTTTAGAATTTAGAGTTCTCACTGTTTTCAAATACTGGAAAAATTTAGAATTAATGTTCATTAGTTATATATATATAGTTCTTACGGTTTTAAAAAGTTCATCTTTAACAGTTGCTTGCCATTTGGGATCCAGAGTTAATTGTCCCGATGTCCTGGGGAGTCCGGTATGCTGTTGGCCATTTTATTGATTCATCCGGAGGTCCTTTACTTTAGCTGGTATTTTATTTCCGGGCCATGATAGCCTGTAGTCCGCAATATGGGAAAACGATGTCATTTCTTTTTTTTAGAAAAACTGAAGGAATAGAAAGTGCGTCTTTCAATCCCTTCTCCTTCAACTCTCTCTGACTAAACACATATCACACCCTTCTCTATCACATCTCTTTCCGTCAATTTATTTTCAAACTTTTCCTTTTATATTAAACTTTCGGATCAAGTGGACATTACATCATGATAATGATGATCCTTTTGTTGAGGTCCATTTCCTGAGGGATTTCTTTCATTGGCTATTATGCTCCTATTGTTTTTCTCTCCTATCTGACCATTACTTATAAATTTTGAGATGCCCAAGGGTTAGTTTACTTTAACTAATTAAAATAATCATTTCCATTTTATACAATAGCATTAATTAAATTATATACATTCTTAAAGATATATTATCTTTAAATCTTTACTGAAAATTTACTTTTAAAATACTTTTTTTTTCTTTAATAAAGTTTTCTTTTAATAATTTTTCATTTGTGCGATTTTATATATATGAGTTTAGATGACTTTTAACTTTCAATTTTTAATTCTTAAAAAAGTTTTTATTTGCGAACTTTTATTTTTAATGTCTAATTTTTAGAAAAAATAATGTAACGACATGTGTGCCCGTTACAATATATTGTACCTTTTTCATTAGAGCCGAATGTGCTAAAAAAAAATTTCTTTAAAAATTTTAAATTAGAATAAGTATAAGTCGTATAATTATAATAATAATATCTAAACAGACTTAAAACTTATTAAAATAAATACATACGAAATTAGAAAATATTTTAAAAGCTATTTTAAATGTTAAAATTGTAGAAGAAAGCAGCAGAATAAGTTAATATTGTATGGTTGGAATAACTGGTCTCAGTTATACTTAAAAAATATATATTGAATATTTTATTAAATAAACCTTTAAAACCCTATTAATTTTAATATAGTGTTTAATAGATATGAATAAATTATTAAATTTATCTTCTAAAATTATGTTTAAATTGTATAATAATTATTTATTAAAGTTCTTCATATCTTATGGTGTATTAAATGTTTTAATTTTAGTAATATTATAAAAATAACAAAATTATTCTAAATTTTTATTATTACATTTAATATTTTCTAATGTGTATTGCTTTGTAATTAAATATTGATTTAGTTTTATTGCACAGAGTAAATTTCAAAAAATTGCAACACTATGTCTGGAGAGCAGATTACATGACAAATAATATGTGTATTGTGCTTGCATAATTGTAGAAAAAGTTTCAGTTACTTTCTAAAAGTGTTGATAAAATTGAAAACATTTTATACATGATAGAATAAATCTAAAATAAATATTTAATTTTTAAAGATATCTTAAGCTAACTAATGTAGACTAAAAATTACTACATTTAAACTAAGAATTTTTTATAATTTCATAAATTAGTAAGAATTAATAAAATGTATCATTTTAAATATTTTTGTTTTGTTATAAATTATTTATATTAAATATTTATTATATTTATTATCTAAAAGGATGATTCATAATTTTATTTCTAATTTTTAAAAGTACATAATTGGAAAATATGTAAATGAGTCTGTAGTCTGATGATTTGTCAGCCAATCGAATTTGTTTAAAAGAACAGGTATAAATACTGTGTGTAATTAAGTTGTTGTGATTATTGTGTTAAAATTATTGTTGTGATATATTACTATAGGTTAGTAATATATTTAAGTTAACAGTCAATTATTTAAATTTTTTAACAAATTTTATTTTTAAAGAAAAAGTTTTAGTACAACTAAAATGTGTGAATAAACCCAGTATATTTCCTGCTAGTGGACTATTCTAAAGCTTAATTAAAATTCATCAGCAAATTATGGAACAGAAATCTATGGTTTTATATGTGAAAAGATTAGTAATGAAGGATCAAATAAATTATAGGAGTATGGTTTTTCCAGTGCCATATAAAAAATTATTTATTTATTTTTGCAAAGTATTTTAAAGTTGCAATCAAATATTATCCAGAGGTATGATGCATATAGTACATATATCGGTGTTTATAAAGCTAAAAACTTTTAAAAAATATTATTTAAGGAAAAATTATTGGAAAAGACTAAAGTGTAATTTACTTCTGAACTCTATAAAAACATTCGAGATAAGACTATAAAATATATTACACTCTCTCTATAATATTGTCATTATTTAAAAAGGATTACAGTATTAAAAAGAAGAAATATTTATTTTTGAAGCAAATTATATTTAAACTTTTGGAAGTAAAGTATTTTAAAAAATAACTGCTATAAGGAATATAAGTGTTAACAAAAGTGATATTAAATAAGCGAATATTTAAATATAAAAAAAACCTGCTGTTTTGAAATTCGCTATGATTTAATTGCAGAAAAAAAAATAGATAATGGCAAAAAAATAGTATTATACCTGAAATAAATAATTTTTTTGTAATTAAAACCTAGATTCAACTATTCGTTTTATTATGTGCTTTATGAAAATATAAGTTGAAAATGGAAAGATGTCTATTTTATCCATGGATTACATGTTAATAAATCTGACTGTGAATGATATATCTGTTCCCAAACAACTTGGAATCTATGTACATATATAAGAGAAAATGACTTACCTTTTCAAAATGGATTCTTTTTAAAAACTGGAAAAAATAATGGTTCTCCTGAAAAGATTTGCAAAAAATAGACTGTCTTAAATATCTTTTAAAACAGGATAGATATTATTTTTCAAGATTTTCTGCAGATTTTAAAAGTTGACGAACATTTTTTTTTAATTGTTTTTGTATTACGCACCGGGAGGAGAGTTTGAAGGAGAAAAAAACTTTGAACAACTACTTATCGCTTAGCAACCATGCAGTTCCTCAAGTTATTAACAACTGTTATAAAAGGATTTTTTTTATGAAGATGGGGATACATAACTTTAAATTTCATTATTATTAATTATTTAGATAGTTGTCAGTTATGTGTACTGTGGCTGCTAGGTGACACTGCAGTACCATCAATAACCCACAAAAAGTATGAATGGCTGAAATCATCGCTGGAAAAAAAATCGCTGAAATCATTGATGGACAAAAACAATAACAACAACAAAAAAAAAACGCTGAAATCATTGATGAAAAAAAAATCGTTGAAATGATCGATGGACAAAAAAAATGGCTGAAATCAAAACACTATGAAATTTAAATTACAAAAACAGAAATTGGTATAATATATAAAACACTCCCCCCCTTTGTACGAAGAATTCGATCAAAAATAAGCAAAATGCAAAAAACAAAAAAATAATGAATGCTATTTTCAAAAACCTATAATATATAAGAAAAAACTATAATAAAAGCCTATGAAATTAAACAAAAACATACTAAATCTAAAAAAAATTAATGAAGCCAAATTATTGGCGGAAATGCAGTACATTTTTAAAAAAAATTCCTGACTTTCAACACTATAACGATGAGGAATATAATAATTAACAAACCTTAATAACAGATTAATACTTATTAAGTAATGAAATATATAGATAGTAAAGCAGCTATAAAATACAAAAACAAAAATTGGTGTCTAACTAATAAATTTAACCTTCCTTCCTCACGCACGAAGAATTAAAATGAAAAATGGTAGATAGCAGTAATACATATGCCTGTGAATTATATAATTAACAGATATAATAATTCACAAATTTTAAATACAGACCAATTAATACATATCTATTTAAAAAATAAAAGTAGCTATAAAATACAAAAACAGAAATTGGGATGTAACTAACAAATTTAACCCCTCCCCATCCATACGAAAAATTTAAACGAAAATTGGTGATGACCGAGTATTTTTCAAAAATATACTAAACTTCATCAATATTTAAAAAATAAATGGCTATTTGCAAATATGCGCGTGCATTATCTGACTAATAGATATAATAATAATTCAAACTTTAAATATAGACATAGATATTAAGTAATCAAATATAGAAAATGAGCAAATAGCTATTTAAAAAATAAAAGTAGCTACAAAATACAAAAACAGAAATTGGAAACTATAAAACTAAATTAATTAGAATAGAAAATAGGCATGCCACAGATTATAACTGATTATAATTACATAAAAAATTGTTAAAATATTAGAAGTTTTAAAAAGATATTTATAGAGCTCTGCAGGGAAGAAATTACCAATTATCTTCCAGGCTCAGTTCTCCAGGATTTGTAATAGCAACTGGATGTTTGTAGCATAAAAATCCATTAAAAAGAACGTTCAAATTTTCAGGCTTATGTGGAGTAAAATTATTTAGAGAAGCTTGTTCAAACAGATTGCAGCACACTTAAATAACAAAAAAGTACTGGATGTTTGCAGTATAAAAATCCATTAAAAAGAGCATTCAAGAGGTTTATTGGAGCAGAATTATTTAGACATGCTTGTTCAAACAGATTGCATTTCGCTTAACTAACAACAGATGTTACTTAAATTTCAGTGCCGGTGTTTGAAATGTGGCCTGGAAGTTTGTGCATGTTCAATACTTTATTCATCTGCATAAAAAAAATCCATATTAACAATGTCAAAAAATAAAAGTAATCCCAGCACCTTGTATTTTTAGCACTCGTAAATAATTAATACATCATAATAAAACTAAACAGGTATTTCAAAAGACTAGTTCAGTTACAATTTGATTAAATTTGTTGGCCCAAGCAATTATATTTTTCACGTGAAATGTCTATTATGCGATACTGAGAGGTCTATTATGTTATATTTCATTTTGCAAGTACATATATCTTTTTAAATCTATCAACTTATGTTTTTCAATTTAATTCATTATTTTCCTAAGAATCTCATCTAACAATATATATAACAAAATGTTTCTAACTTTTAAATTAGCATCTAGGTTAAATGTTAATTTTAAAAATTACAAATTTTGTTTCAAGTGACAAAATTTGTTATTTTTAAAATTAACATTTAACCTATACACTAATTTAAAAGTTGAAACATTTCATTATATATATGTTAGATGAGATTTTTAGAAAAATAATGAATTAAATTGAAAGACATAAGTTAAAGATATTACATGTCACAGTTTGTACTTGCAAAATGAAATATGACGTAATAGACCTCTCAGTACTGTGTAAGACGTTTCACGCGAAAAATATAATTGCTTGGGCCGACAAATTTAATCAAAATGTAACTGAACTAGTCTTTTTTAAATACCTGCTTAGTTTTATTATGATGTATTAATTATTTACGAGTGCTAAAAATACAAGTTGCTGGAATTACTTTTACTTTTTGACAGTGTTAATATGGATTTTTCTTTACGCAGATCAATAAAGTATTAAACATGCTCAAACTTCCAGGCCACATTGCAAACACTTGCGCTGAACTTTAAGTAACATCTGCTGTTGTTAGTTAAGTGAGCTGCAATCTGTTTGAACAATCATGTCTAAATAATTTTGCTCCAATACACCTCTTGAACGTTCTTTTTAATGGATTTTTATGTTGAAAACATCCAGTACTTTTTTGTTATTTAAGTGTGCTGCAATCTGTTTGAACAAGCTTCTCTAAATAATTTTGCTCAACATACGCCTGAAAATTTGAACGTTCTTTTTAATGGATTTTTATGCTGCAAACATAAAATGGCTATTACAAATCCTGGAGAACTGAGCCTGAAAGGTAATTGGTATTTTCTTCACTGCAGAGCTCTATAAATATCTTTTTAAAAATTCTAATATTTTTAATAACTTTTCCTGTAACTATAATTTGTTTTCAACAAATTATGTGCTAGTATAGAGATGGTGATCATGTGATGTTTGATGGTTTAACTATAATCAGTTATAATCTGTGGCATGCCTATTTTCTATTCTAATTATTTTATTTCATTTCTAAATTATGATATGCAATAATTTCAAAGCAGAGAATAATTAATTTACTTTTGTAGTTTCCAATTTCTGTTTTTGGATTTTGTAGCCACTTTTATTTTTTAAATAGCTATGAGCATGTTGTTTTCTATATTTGATTACTTAATATCTATTAGTCTGTATTTAAAGCTTGAATTATTATGTCTGTTAATCAGATAATGCACAGGCATATTTGCAAATAGTCTTTTATTTTTTAAATATTGATGAAGTTTAGTATATTTTTGAAAAGTACTCGTTCACCAGTCCTCCACTATGGATCTGTAATATGGAATAATAACAAATATTCAACAATAAACAAAATTCAAGATAAGTAGTATAATACATTCATGATGATACATATTTAAATAAAGCATATAGTATGGAAAATAGATGATTAATAGCAGATATGATGTTTTTGCTTAAATTAATAAATGGTAAAATATCAGAATACATGACAAATAAGCTTTATCTCAGAATTCCAACTTTTAATTCTAGAAATAAAGATTTATTTTATTTACAAACATTAAAAAGAATAACTTATTCCTCAATTTATAATTTACAGATGGAATATAACAATAAATTTAAGGAGGTGGATATTTTCCATCTAAATGAAAGACAATTTAAAAATAAAATTAAACAGATAAATACATATTACTATAAATACTTGTGGCAACAAAGCAGCAGCAGCCGCTGCCATCACTACTACTACTACTACTACTACTAATAATGACCAAATTATTGAATAGTAAACGTAATACCAATTGTTAGTTAGATCAAGTGTGGGAATATTATTTATTGTTGAGGTGTAGTTAAGAATGATGCAAAATCCCTCATCATACTTGGCTACAGAATATTATAAATTAAGTTAATGATTTATTTGAAAGAACCTGAGATGATTATATTTGAAATATCAGATTATGATTTATCTAGTATATTATATTAGATTGTTTATAATATTTTAAAGTCATAAGAATGCTGTGGTTTTATATTTATTATCTGAGTAAAAAGAGGGGGATAGCATTCTTATGCCATTGAGATTATGTTCTTAGGAAATGTTCTCAATGTAGTCCAACAACTACACTTTTCACCAAATGTCTCACAATTATTATTATTATATTATTTATTTATTTAAAATCGAACCATATATTCTTTATTATTAATTTGAGCTAGTCTAATGGTAAAAAATTATCGTAAGATATTATTAAGATTTGTTTCTACTATATTAAAATTGAAAATTTTAGCCGAAGCATTATTTTATTTACTTATTTCTATTATATACTTTATATTGACTGAATGGTAAGGGTACAATATATAAATCCAATTAAGAATGAAATAACATTAAATTAGAATAAAATTTATCTTTTCATTTTTGTTAATTCAACTAAATATCATAAATTTTTAAATGTACTTTAAAAATAAGATTACAGACACCTTCCAAATCTGCAATTTCCATAATTAAAATCTGTTATTCATAATTAAAAAAAAATACATACAATTTTTTTTAGAAAATAATATTAAAAAAACAAAACAATAATTATCTAAATTATAATTCTTTAGTTCACATTGCAATCATTAAATGACATGGTAGCAACAATAGACCTTTTATTCCCTCATTATTAATTTCCTGTTTCTTAAAGCACCCAAACTCTGCTGAAAGTTTAAATAAACATTTTTTTTTATATTAAATATGAATAACCTCACCAAATCAAAGAATATATTTACTATTTAATCTGCTCTGCTTTTTATATTTTTATTTAAAATGTAAATCAGTATATTCAGTGATTATTTCTTTTTTTTTACTAAGCAATTCAATGTAATTATTTTAAAAATTTTAAGTTCTTTTCTCTTGGCTGAATTTTTTTCTCTCACCCATAGAAATAGTGCTCTAAAAAAAACCAAGATAGACAAGTCATTGTAATGAGGCTTATTAATTTATAGCTATTTATAGACATTGTTTTTCCTGACTTTGTTTAATTTTATTTTTAAATATGTAAATGATATTGCATTAAACCATTGTCTCTATTAAAATATAATACATAAAAGATATGATTAAATTATTAGTAACCATTACATTAAATAAATGGCAATTTTTATTTTCAATTAAGGTTTGAAGTTTTAAAATAATGATATAATTAAAGTTATCTAAGATATATTAGATTACTATTTTCTAAGACTTTTTATTATAAATAAAAATGCATAAGATTATTAAACTATTCTGTAATATTTTTAATCTTGTACAATATCATATGAATAGTTAAAATAGTTGAAAATTTATTACAAAAAAATTGAGTAAAATGTAAGACATTATATTAACCAATTAATGGTAAAATTGAAATGTAATTAAGAATAGAAACATCAATAAATAAAAATTTGAACATTTCTTTTTAATAATGTTATATATGAAGAAATGTTATATATATAAGAAATTATTTGAGTAAGATTTTATTAATAATCCTAACAAAGTGTAAACAAGAAGCAGAAAGAATGTTAATGGATTTAACTGGAGGCAAAAACAGTAGCTGCACTGGAATGCAATTAGAAATCTAACACAAGTAGTGGGGGATAGTTCTCATAAAGGACAGAATGCTTGCTAATCCACATGAAAATAAAAATACTCTGCAATAAAGATATGAAGGAAAACATAAGAGAATATGGAGAACACAGAACACACAGCACTCATACACAATAACATATAGCAATGAATAAATCAAGACAAAACATACATTAGTGATGCATAGTATGGCACTTAACCATCACTTAAGCAGATCAGATGAAGAGTGCAGCATTAAGTCTATACATTGTACACGAATATATATGCTATGACTTTGTAGGTAGTGTTTGACTTTAGCGGCAGCTGTTTAGAAGAAGAATAGGAGTGGACAAGAATCAAGTATAGAAGAATACACCAGTTTTCGAGAGTCGAGATGCAACATATAACATTAAATCACCATTACATGTAAATCAAAGTCATCGAGCCAAAATGACATAAGATAAAAAGCAGCACCAGACCAAAACAGTCCAGGCCAGATAGATAACAATACCCTGACAATAATCTATTGTGTGAGCAAGAATTTGAAAAGTGACAGGAGAACCAAGAATTGCATATTCTTGTAATAACCTTTTTGTAAATATGAATAATAATGTTAAATTATAATTAAAATTTGTATTATAGATATTAAGATGCAGAATACAGCAAATAATAACACCTATTTCACTTGATTTTTTAAAATTTTCTTTATTAATTAAAGGCAAAATTCTTTATTGAAGTTAGTAAACATTCATTTCTTTCTCAAAGATAGTCATCGTCATCATCATCATCATTATTGAGGAAACAGAAAATAATTTTTTTTTACCTTATTTTTATTATTAAAAATTTCTTAGATATTTAATGATTTCACTTATCTAATTTATAGTTTTAAATATACAAAATAATAAAAAAAAAAACTTTAAAATCTGAAAATGTTTTTTTTTTTTAAATATTAAAAGCAAAACCAGTTACAATTTTCAATTAATTATCGTTATTACCTTAGAATTGACAAGGTCTTCATTTTCTTTTTCAGCGATACCAAGTCTTTTTTTAAATTCTGTTAATTCCTGTTCATTTTCCTGTAGATGAGCTTGAAGATCACCTTTTTCTTCTAACATTAGCCTAGCCTGCTTCTGGATCATTTTTGATTTGTGACGAATATCCTTATTGACTTGAAGTAGCCGATCTAATTGAGCTTGCATCTAAAATAAATAAGAAATATAATTAAATAATCATTATAGTTTTTATGACAATAATTCTAACATATTTTATCCTTTAAAAACATTCTGTAGATATGATACACTTTCCAAATTATGGAAGTTTCCAGAAATTCATTATTTCAATTTTTCTGTCACATAATATTTTATTTTTTTTAAATATAGTTATTGTACAAATAATAAGGCTTACATAAAATAAAAACATAACCAAACACATATAATTAGAAATTATTTTTTTATGGACATAATAATTAATTATTATAATTTTGTCTTAAATATTATTTTTTACAGTTTATCAAAAATAGTATCAGCATTTATGGATCTCTTCAAATATTTCTCATTCTTTATTATGTTTTAATGATGAACATTATTATATTGGGATTTCTCATATAAAATAACTGTAGTATAGTGTATTTATTTATTAAACATTGTGACCATTTACATTACATACATATATACATCAAACCAATAGTCACCAAGATGTATGTATACTTCCAAGCCTGATTATAGACAAAATTCAAATAAACAGAATTATTAACATATTCATAGCATTAACATTTTCAATATTTATAAATATTTACCAATACTACAATTACCAATGATATTTAATCCATGGAAGCAAAAAAAGTATTACATTCTTTTGTCACATCTATGAAATTTTAGAATTAAACTGCACATTGAAATAGAAAATTACTCAATGTGAGTACAGTGTAATGTAATTCAAAGACATTCACAGTAACCTATATTTATAAATTTATATATCATATAAATTATATATGAAATGTTGTTTGTCTCATATTCATTAAGTTCATAAAAATAATTTAATAGAAATTTATTCAAAAATATAATCCATATTATATATATAATATTTAATTACATGTATATTATCCATACTAAACTTAATGTAATATTTAACTTATGCATCATATAAATCAGGGGTCCCCAACCTTTTTGCACTTAAGAGCACATTCTATAATACCGGCCAGGTGGCGGGCACCATTTATTTTTTCAATGTAAATTTATAATTGGATATTGTTAATAATATATGTAATGTACAAAAAAAAAATTATTTTAAAAATAAAATTTTAACGTATAATTAACGTTTATATTTTTACGCTGTAAAAGTATAGTATGCCCTATAATTTGATTACAATATAATACAATAATTTATAAGAAATTTTAAAAATTAAATTTATTTGTATCAGATAAATAATTTTTTATTGTGTTCAGATAGTGGCGGGCACACGTAAAATGGTCTGCGGGCGCAATGGTGCCCGCAGGCATAGGGTTGGGGACCCCTGATATAAATTATATATGAAATGTTGTTTGTCTCATATTCATTAAGTTCATAAAAATCAGTAAATAAAAATTTATTCAAAATAGAATCCATATTATATATATAAATATAACATTTAAATACATGTCTATTATCTATACTAAACTTAATGTAAATAGGAGGACTTGAACTCAGACTTTCAAGCTCCCCTTAACTATCCACTGCATCTTATATCTTCAACTACATTAAGTTTAGTATAGATAATATACATGTATTTAAATATTACATATTCAGCCTATATTCTGCCCATCCCTCTTCTGTATATATTTAAATGGACCTATCACGGTTCTATATGTGAAGGGACAGAATGACATAAAGCCAACATGGGTATGACAAAAATATTGGCATCAACCTCGGATTTTCAATGATATGAATGGCTGAAGAATTGGAGGATGAAGAAAATTGAAGCTTGTCCATTAAAGTTTGAAGATTTATTATCTTAATATAAACTGAGGACTGATTGTATATATGTGTGCGAGATGGTGATCTGGACCAACTGAATGAGTGCTGGTTCAGCATAAAATAAGTATATTGGAGATCATTTATCTTTTTCACATTATGTGATCATGAGTATCAGTTGTATAAGATGTAGTGGATAGCTATGGGGAGCTTGAAAGTCTGAGTTCAAGTTCTTCTAATTAAATATATATATATACCAATACAAAATATGCTTAGAAAATATCAAGATGGTATTGTAGTTGACTTTATTAATGTATTATATATTTAAAATTTCTATGTTTAATAATGGATAAACATGTTTTAGTTATTTTTAGCTCTTTGTTATATATTTTTTTTCACTGCATAAAACTTTATGCAAATGTATTAGATATCTTTTATTGAAAAGTATTAACATCAGTGCATGCAACTGAACAGCCAGGATGATTGCTGTTGTTGATAATATTTTTCCTGTACCTTTTTTGTTATTACGCACACTTAAATTGCGCAAGAAATTTTAAATTATAAACATCCGGTTTTCGCTTAAGATAATGGAAATCAACACAGTCTACACATACGCTTTTTACACCATCATTTCCGTCGTTCTTTCTATTTTCCATAAAGGTAAGTTTTATTTTTCTACAATGAAAAATAAAAATTTTATGATAATTTTTGTGATCAACTAAATTGAATTTTTTTGTTTTTCTCTTAGTTTCTTTAATATCAAGGAATTAACAAGCATTGTAAAAAGTACATTGAAAAAAATACAAATATTTTACTGATGTACTTTAAAAACAACATTATTGAGGGCCGATGGTCTTTATTTTTATATATTCTATAATTATTATTTATATATATATTAATTATTATTTGAATTTATATTTAATAAAAAATATACAAAAAAATTATTATTGAAAGTAATATATACGCTAATCAAAAAAATATATTGTGATTGTATAAATGTATAATGTGAATTATCTGCATTTTTTGCTATTGTGTGCTTAGGACCGAGACAAAGATAAAAATATTTTGCAAATATTATGCCCCAATTTAGATTTTTCTATAATGCCTTCTCTACATTTTAATGATAATAAAAATACACAAATGTTGAAGGTAAGGATTTTGACAGTATATATATAAACTTAGGCCGATTATAGACTACTCCAATGTATATTTCAAAGCTACATATCAAATGTAAAGAGAGGTGGCAGTTGATGAAGCTATTACTAAATTTATGGTCATAGTTGCATGAAGCAATATGAACCCTCAAAACCTATATAGATAGGATAAATTAATACTACATTGCACTAACTCTAAACTACTAACTTACATTCCTCAGGCTTAACTCTATAATGAATTTAGTATTTCATCCACTTTTTATTTTATTATTTTATTTTGTATATAGGGACTATTTTACTAATACTTTTTAATAAATTACAAACTGTATTGAAGTTCTTTATTATAATATTCAAATTATACTAATTATTGATCAATATTAACTACTTGTTATTAGGGATGAGATATTCATTGCAAACCCCTGTATGGAAATACATTTTGAAGGGCTCCTAGGAAAAATGAAAGGTACTAATGTCTTTATTCTACCACGTTTTCAAGTGATGGATTACTTTTCTCAAGAACTGGACGAGCCACCAGGCAGCGCTGCAGAACCACCAAGAAGCCTGCAATTCATAATTTTTTTTTTTAATATTCGCTAAAAATCGCTTAATTTTAGAAATGGTACCCCCCCCTGCCGCACAAGACAAATAGGTCAAAATTGCTGAAATTGAAATGTAAAAAAAAAATAGCTAAAAATCACTTAATTTTAGAAATGGTAGACCCCCCCCACCCGCCGCACGACAAATCGGTCAAAAGCGCTGAAATTGAAATGTATAATTGAAAAAAAAAACTATAATAAAAGCCTACCAAATTAAACAAAAACATACTAAATGTCAAAGCGATTTAAAAAAGAATCACTCTTCAGTTATCTAACTAACAGATAATAATTCAAACCTCGTAGTAACCTGTAATAGCGTATTAGTTTATATCAAAAATTATTGCAAATAAAAAATCGCATTTATAAATCCCCCTCCCGCACAAAGGGTTCAATGAAAAATAAGCAAAGTGCAAATTATGAATGCTATTTTTAAAATCCTATGAAATAAATGAGAAGAAAAAATATAGTAAAAGCCTATGACATTAAACAAAAACATACTAAATCTCAAAGCGATTTAAAAAAAAAAAAAAATTATAAAATGTAAAAATAACAGCACGAAAAATTGCGGGAAATGTCTTAAAAAAGAATCAGTCTCAGTTATCTAACTAACAGATATAATAATCTTTTATTAATAAAGGTTCTTTTTGAAAGTACATATTAAGTAATCAATGTTCCTATTAATCTATAATAGCGTCATTAGAGTTTAAATTCAGTCAATATGTTACTCTATTACTAGTTTATATCAAAATTATTGCAAGTACTCGGATTAAGTCGCACATATATAAAATCAACAAAATATACATAAAATAATCAGAATAGAAAATACAATTTGAAAGTAATTTACCAATTTCCCTGGGGAGTGAGTTCATCTTTCAGCAGGTCGTTGAATTTTTTCATCCTTACATATATAGATACAGGTATATATGAGCCTGTGTATTTCATCTATCCTTACAAAATGAAACTTGGGCATTGTAGATCGCTCCATTAGTGACAAAATATGTATATATATATATATTATATTTTTCCCGTCTATTGATCACGTTTTCTTTCACTTAAAGTTTTTTATTTTTAAAATAACTTACGCACAATTTAGAAACTGAAAAAATAGCTAAACATTTTTGGCACTGTATGTAGTACAATAAAATTTCCAGAACTAGGGTCACGTGAGTGATTGGTTTTGCAACAAGGTCTTAGTTTTTTTTGTGTTTATATCAAGGTCTTAGTTTAACTTGAATTTGTGTTTGTTTTATTTATTTATTATAAATAAACACATAACCTAAAGAAATCATTAGTCTTTTGCCTTCATTTGTTTGCGTGTCAGTTTTTGATTAAATATCTGTTTATTAGTTGTTTTAATTCTAATTTTTTGTGCGCATGTGTGTCCATAAAAAGCTGTATAAACTTTAAAACTTATGGAATGGAATGTGTATAGCAGTTTTTATTCGAATTTTTTTCAAACAATAAATAAAAAGTATTACATGTTAGGGTTTTGTTTTCATTAAAGCACAAACTAAATTGAACAGTAATGTTTTCGTTTTACTTCCTTTCATCCCAAAGCCAAATAAAAAATAATAACAGAGGAAGCCCCTCCCAAGAAACCCCAGAAAGCTTGATGGATCAATATTTTGAGAAAATGCATATATATAAATTATTTGATTTATAATCATATATTATAACACTGCAAATGTACGATCACTTTTTCTTTTAAAATATATATGTTCTCCAATAATATCAACAAATTAAAAATCCTTCTCCTTTTCAAAAACTTTATTTTCTTATATCAATACTGAACATATTTATATAATATAAAACTCCAAAAATAACTGTAAGAAGATAAAAACAGTTGAAATGTTGCGGAGTTTTATATTATATAAATTGTTACATTTACCATCTTCAAACTCCCTCCACTCACAACCTATAAATATATGTTTAGTATTGATACAAGAAAATAAAGTTTTTGAAAAGAAAAAGGATTTTTAATTTGTTGATATTATTGATTTATAATTTAAAACAAGAAATAAGTATTATTTTCCATTTTTTAAAAAAATAGGGTGCTTTTGTAAAAAAAAATACACTTGTTGATTTTAAAAACGTAGAGATCAATTTCCCGCGATAAAACTTGCAACATCAATCAGTCACGTGACCCGAGTTCTGGAAATTTCTTTATACTACATATAGTACCAAAAATGTTTAGCTATTTTTTCAGTTTCTAAATTGTGCGTAAGTTATTTTAAAAATAAAAACTTTAATAAGTGAAAGAAAACACGATCAATAGACAGAAAAAATATAATATATATATACATATTTTGTCACTAATGGAGCGATCTACAATGCCCAAGTTTCATTTTGTAAGGATAGATGAAATACACAGGCTCATATATACCTGTATCTATATATGTAAGGATGAAAAAATTCAACGACCTGCTGAAAGATGAACTCACTCCCCAGGAAAATTGGTAAATTATTTTCAAATTGTATTTTCTATTCTGATTATTTTATGTATATTTTGTTGATCTTATATATGTGTGACTTAATCCGAGTACTTGCAATAATTTTGATATAAACTAGTAATAGAGTAACATATTAACTGAATTTAAACTCTAATGACGCTATTATAGATTAATAGGAACATTGATTACTTAATATGTACTTTCAAAAAGAACCTTTATTAATAAAAGATTATTATATCTGTTAGTTAGATAACTGAGACTGATTCTTTTTTAAGACATTTCCCGCAGTTTTTCGTGCTGTTATTTTTACATTTTATAAATTTTTTTTTTTTTAAATCGCTTTGAGATTTAGTATGTTTTTGTTTAATGTCGTAGGCTTTTATTATATTTTTTTCTTCTCATTTATTTCATAGGATTTTAAAAATAGCATTCATAATTTTCACTTTGCTTATTTTTCATTGAACCCTTTGTGCGGGAGGAGGATTTATAAATGCGATTTTTTATTTGCAATAATTTTTTATATAAACTAATGCGCTAGTACAGGTTACTACAAGGTTTGAATTATTATCTGTTAGTTAGATAACTGATGAGTGATTCTTTTTTAAATCGCTTTGACATTTAGTATGTTTTTGTTTAATTTGGTAGGCTTTTATTATAGTTTTTTTTTTCAATAATACATTTCAATTTCAGCACTTTTGACCGATTTGTCGTGCGGCGGGATGTGTGGTGTCTACAATTTCTAAAATTAAGTGATTTTTATCTATTTTTTTTTTTTACATTTCAATTTCAGCAATTTTGACCGATTTGTCTCGTGCGGCGGGGGGGGGGGGTACATTTATAAAATTAAGTGATTTTTAGCGAATATTAAAAAATTTATGAATTGCAGGCTTCTTGGTGGTTCTGCAGCGCTGGCTGGAGGCTCATCCAGTTCTTGAGAAAAGCACCCAAAAATATAATTTTAAGTTGTATGCATGATAATTTTGACTTTATGAAATAATATGAAAATAATTACTAGAAATATTAAATTTTATTCTTTTTTTTAATACTTTCAATATCAATGACTAGATTTTTTTCAGCTTCATTACATTCTTCGATGTTACATATTTCAAATAATATATATTATGATAAAATTTGTGGCTTAACATAATTTTTTGAATATTCAATATGGCCGCTTCACCAGTGAAAAGTTATAGTTGATAGCAGTTCTCTATTTAATTCCATAATTATATATAAATATCGCTACATTATAATAATAATTCACATCTTACATGATAAAAATATGTAATAACATATTATAAAATATTAAATATCTCTTAATAGTGTCGCTCTTTCTAATTTTACTACACAACTCTGATAATTACTATGTTAAAAAAAAACTTAATAAAATAAAAAACATTAAAAAAATAATAAACAAAAATAAATAACAGAAATCAAACTGATTGTAATTAAGACATATAAAAAGGAGTTTGTCATTTCTATGTAAATATTTCATGTATCACATCTCCAGCATACATGATAAATAATTATTTCTCATGAAATAAAAGTATAGTGAGAGATTGGTCAGAATGATTTTACTCTGAATAGCAGTTTAAAATTTATTAGACACTTGGATAAACACATAGGTAATATACCAGATTTGAATTATTATAAATATTTATCATATGCATTTATCAATTTATTATTAATATTAAGTTCATATTAAAAAATAATAGTCTATCTTTTTTAAAACAAAACCCTTTTTTTTTTATTATTATAAAAAGAAAACAATGTTTTGTTTTTTTTTACTTTTTCAAAAAAGGAAGTATTTTAAAATCCTTTTTTTTTTTTTAATGAAATAAAAGAGGTAAATGATAATGATTGTTTTAAATTAGAAAAGTTTTTCTAAAAAAAAAAAAAAATGTTTATCAGTTATATGTACTTTAACATTTTTGCAGCACCTACTGGTAGTAGTTGTATTGATAATTAAAAAATTATAATTTAAAAATGTAATATTTATTATTATTATTAACTTCTACCTTATTTATCTATTTATTTATGATCCATGGATAACTGAACATACGGATGTGGGTGATTATATATATTCTTAAATAGACCCAGTGTAAATATATACAAATGACAAATTATTTTCTGAACTTTTTAAAAATGTTCAACTAAAACATGTATTAAAATAGATATTTTGAATAATGACACTTTCATGGAAATTAATATTATCTAGAAAACATTTTAATTCTAAGTTTAGCAAAAACATGCAATATATTTTCTGTCAAATTAGCATTAAATGCATTTCATTTTGGCTTTTCTTCCAATTTTAAGTTATTTAATAGCTAAGTGAAATAGCATAGATTATAAATAGTTTTAGATAAAAATTTCTTTAAATAGTTAGTGTGTTTCTTTCCACCTATCCCACCCCATCAAACATTTTAATAGAATTAAAACTTCTGTCTAAAAAACTATGAAAGACTGACTATATGTAAAAACAGGTTTATGAATATATAGAAGGTCTTTCATTATATTTAAGAGATTTCAGAAAACATTATTGTAATTAAATTAATGAAGTAATACAAATAATATAGAATTAATATTAATAACATTTAACAGAGCCCTTTTATTTTTATGTAAAGAAATATAGTGAGGTTTTATAAAATTTGTCCAACATAGAAATCATACATCAAGACATACAACTAACCATGTTTCATAAAGTTTAGTTACCAATTTAATTCATATAACTTAAATTATTGGCATCATTTCTCAAAGCTCTCTGATCTCTAAATCACTGGAATTATCTTATTAAACATCAGGCAATTATTCTAATTTATAGTATTTGAATGCATTACACTTAAAACGTAATACATTTGTTCAGGTGCTCTCTACAAAAACAATTTTAATTTAATAACATTAAATACTCAATGTAACCAAATAAAGATTTGAATTGCATAATTAATTCTCGGATAAGTAATCTCTTCACTTTAAATACAATTTATAGCAAATAAAAATATTTTTAGTATAATTATTATTAAAAACATCTTTATAAGTAATGAAAATATATTAAAAAATTATTTTTAAAATAATTGTTTAAAAAAGCAAGACTTTACATTTTACTATTACGGTGAAGCATCAAACTATACTGTATCAAAGTAAATGACTTCAATTATATGCTACCTAAATAAATAAATAAATAAATAAATAAAAACAAAAATGTAAGCAAACAAAAAAACTATTAAAAATCACAAATTTAATACACTTTATAAAATTTGCGCAATCATTTTATGTTTTTGAGCATATACATGATCACAAAAAAAAAAAAAAAATTGTAAATACATTTTAAATTGCATGAACAGATACTTTTCTGCCTTGGAGCATGGTAAATGATTGTGTTTATTAATAAAATTTCTTCAGTTTACATTGAAATATATATACTTTATTCTTTATTATCATTTCTGAATTCGAAGTGCAACCCTTCACATAATAAAATGTTTTCTAGACATAATGTAATATAATGAGCGTGCTAATAGCTCTAAACAAGCCTTTTCAATAACTGTTGCAAGAGAAAGCATTTAAAATCTCTATCTAAAATTATCCCTATTCCCAAACCGGTTTTGAGCTAATGGCTCTCATCAGTGAGGTGCTAGGATATTCAGACATTAGATGTTAAAAGTTTTACATATTTGAACTTAATACTGAATTAAAAACATCAAAAACAATTAAAAAGATCATAGTTTTTGATAGCTCTATTACATTTCTAAACAGAAAAGTTATTGCGAAAAAAAAAAAAAAAAGATTATTGCCCAGAGCATATTTAATTATGATAAAAATCAGACATTTCATTATTTAATTTAAAAAATATGGTAATTTTTTTCTTCTTATCCTTATTTTTTTCAGTAAATAAAAAATACATGTAAATATGTTCAACTTAATATATTAAAATTTTTTTTTTTAAATGTCATAGCATCGGCTGGGACGCGAACCCGCAACCCAGGCAACTGCCTGCAAGTGCAAGGCAGTCGCGCTGACCTCTCAACCACCAATGCAAGACTATATTTAAAATTTTGTTTATATTATATATTTTAATTATATATACATACTATACTTATAAAACACTATCTATGTTATATATTGTAACGGGCACGTACACCGTTACATTATTTTTTTTTATTAAACATGAAATTAAAATATAAAGTTCACAAATAAAAAAATTTGTTTTAAAAAAAATTGAAATTTAAGTCATCTAAACTTTATAATATATATAAAATCGCACAGATGAGTAATTAAAAAAAGAAACTTTATTAAAAAAAAAAGAAAAAAGTTTTAAAACTAAATTTTCATCAAAAACTTAAAAAGATTTAGAGATAAAAATATATCTTTAAGTTTGGAAAACAAATTAATTAATCATAAAATGGAAATGATTGTTTTAATTAGTTTAAAAGTAAACTAGCCCTTGGGCATTTAAAATGTATAAGCATAGGTCAGATAGGAGAGAAAAACAATGGGAATAGAATGGCCAATAAAAAAAACTAATCACTCAGGAATTGGACCTCAGCGAAAAGACCATCACCATCGTCGTGACGTAATGTCCATTGGATCCAAAAGTTTATTATAAAAGGAAAGAGAGATGTATGACAGCAGTGGTGATATGTGTTAGTGCAGAGTTGAAGGAGAAGGAATTGAAAAGACGCACTCTTCAATCCCTTCAGTTCTTCTAAAAGGGAAAAAGAAATGACTAATCGTTTCTACATTGAGGACCAGCTAAAGTAAAAGACCTCCAGATGAATCAATAAAATGGCCAACAGCATACAGGTCTCCCCAAGTCGTCAGGACAATTAACACTGGAACCCAAATGGCAATGGTTTAAAGATGAACTTTTCTAAACATAAGAAATATATAATTAATGAACATTTCTAAACAAAAAAAAACTCTAAATGCTAAACTTTTCAATATTCTAAATAGAAGAATTTCCTATCTGACTAAATTATTTATTATTTTATTGAACATATTTTTTTTTTAAAATCATTTCCATTTTTATTTCTTTTTATTTTTATTAATATTGTCTAAATTATTTAAATGCATTAAATTTAAGTTGGGTATAGACGCTTACATAGATTCGTTCACGTTTAATTATGTTTTATTTTCATATTTGATTAAAATATATAGACATTCGGTAAATAATGAAATCTTACGTTGAATATCTAAAACGTATTTATTTGGATGTCTTTTGGTTATTGGTGTCAATGCGGCATCTTATGATGAATGCCATTGGGTTTCTTGTGAATTCCCTCTGCAATTGCATCAATGACTATTATATTTTGATCATTTATGTTTATTTTGAAATGTTTTTGAGTGTGTAATCTATGTAGTCGATCTATACTCAACATTAAAAAAAAAAAATTCATAAAATTCATCTGTGCGAACTTATAAAAGTTAAAATATAAATTAGAATCTAAAATCAAAGTTAAAAATGTAAGTTAAATCTTAAAAATAAAAGTTATGCTAAATTGATTCAAAATTTATATGTGTGTAAATAAATGTTTGTGTGTTAATTACTGGCAGTGGCTTCTTTTATTTTTTTGTTTTTAAGTGAAATATTATTAGATAAAAATTACTATCTTATTAATCTCTACTACTCTGCTGAGCTAGTGACTGGGCTAACGGTCTAAATATAAAATAAAGTGAGATTTTAACAGCACGTATCTGCCTACTCTATAAATTTTCTAGGTTCAATTGGCCTAGATGGCGCCCTTGTAGTGAAGATACGGTAAGACTTGCCTCCACTCTCCCTATTGAACAGTTATAATATATATATGCATGTTGAAAAGCATTGTACACTTGCAGTTCAATAAATAATATACATTCCATTCTAATCAAAAGTTTATTACAAAACATGAGCTATTGTATACTTTGTACAATATATGCAAAAGCGATTTGCAACAAAATATATTGTAGCTCCACCGTATAATGCATCAATTCCCACAGCAATACTTAAATGAAATAGTTAAATCAGTAAATGTAAATGTTAAGACGAAATCCATTAGCTGATTCATATAATCACAAACAAGACTTATTCAATAATTTGTATCTTCAACAGTGAAAATGGTGGGTTTTTTGATTATTCTAAAGTTAATTTTAGTTTTCTTCTGAAAAAATGATATCCAAATTAAAAAGCAAACAAAAAAAAAAACTATCAGATATCTAGATTCTGGAGTTCTGAATATGGAAAGAATGCCTTTTTAAAAAATAAGAATGAAATAGAAAATGCATAGGACAAATGAAGAGAATTAATTTCCAGAATAATCAGTTAACTCACATTGTAATATTACATAACAGATGGAAACTCTTATTAGGATGGATTAAAAAAAAAACAAATATAGGTAATAATGTCAATATAACCTTTTTTTATATTTTTAGAAGTTGAATTTTATTTGTCAGTGTAGTATATTAAAATTAAATATGGTAAATTAATTTTTTATTTACCTTTAGACATAATTTTGATTTTGAATTACAAATTTTGCTGTTTAAATAGTTGTGCAGTGTAATAGTTTTGCTCTAAGTTATGAATATGGAATGGAAAAGCCCCAATATATGCATTTCAATGTACTGTTGAATAAACACTAGCGAATGTGCTTCTGAAACCAATTATAGTTTTTGTAAGAAATTAAACTGTATATATATATATTGTAATGGTCAACCACTTATTCCGTTAATATATGCATGCGCACAACTCGAACATGAAAAGAAATATGGCGACATGCCGGAATAAGGAGAAATTTAAATACTTTACCGTAATATTTACAGAAAATACTTATAAAAGGATTGATTCTTACATATCTTTAGGGGATGACTCTAAACCAACCCCTCGTGCCACTCCCAGAAGAAAAATTAATTCTCCTCCTGAAAGGATATGCCAAGTTCAAATATCATGGGGCATATATGAATATAAATAATTATTCAAACAAAACTAATAAACAAGTATCCTTGTGATAAATAAAGATTTAAGACCCGGTAAGATGATTTCCCATTTGTTAGCTCAGCGTACTCTATTCTCAGTTAAAAGAATGGGAATCGGATAACTCGCACAATTAATTACTAATATAGTTAGAGAGAGTAAATTACAAAGAGAATAAAAAATATATGGCAGTAGTCACTTTAAAATTATAATATAAATATTTTATTAACCCATTACACCATACCATTTATAATATGAATACAAAATTAATATTCCCAGATTGATTAAATATACGAAACAAATATTACACACTATATAAATCATTTTAACAAACAAAACTATAATCGTAAAGAAATACTTAACAAAGCAATAATTAGATTAAATAAAAGAAAATTTGTTTCTTAATAAGAAAAATGCATTAAATAACTAATAAGTGATAGTGATCTGTGGATAATAAACTCACACACGTGCATTAAGCAAATACAGAAAAATTAACAAGTTGATGTGTTTGTGTACGTATGTACATAAGACATATATTTACGAAATGTGTATTAGATTTAAATAAAATAAACACACAAAAAATAGTATACCAATTAAAGTCTCTAAGCTTCACCCTTCTATGGGTTTTGAGTGGGCTATACATCTACTGCAGCAAGGGCTGGACTTGACTGCGGTACAAGTTCATAGAATTGATCATCACTTTGGTGTTTGACTCTCGGCGTTTACATTCTGTTGGGATGGCAGGAGCGGAGCTGCACGGAGGCACTGAAGTGGGCTTCTACCCCATAAACATTCTATATACAGGAAAGTGCTTGATTTGCATCTTTAGGCTGGACAATGGATATTACACACTATAGTCTTTTCTTGTTTTACGAATTCTGGGTTAATTACATGCTTCAATGGCGTGTTGCAATTAAATTCACATTGGCATCAACTGAGTATATGGTGGAATAATCATCTGTTCATTTAGCTTTCCAATAATTGGCTAGATAACTGACATTACTCAACACCACTTAGTAGTCCGATGTTTAAACCGTTGGCTACTCACTGGTTAACTGCTCGAATGGTTATTTGAATGACTGCTGAATTAGTGTCCGTTGGTTCAAAATGACTGAAGGAATTTTGAATTAGAGTAAATGCCATGGATTAGGTTAATCAAAATCAGCATGCTTGCTCAAAAGGTTGCAAGACTTCGCGTGGTTTCATTAACAGCATTAGCTTAATGATAAACTTAGACTTAGGCTCCTAATAAGATTTGTCTTTGAAAAACAAAAATGAACTGCCTCCTCGCAACTTCAGAACGGATATATATCTCTTCAATATTCCCCTCAATTCATGTATCCCCTCCAAGAAAGACAAATCACTTAATTAAATCTTTTTTATATCTCCATTCAGATCACTAATGGAAATTTTAATGAATGATAACATCTTTTTCATTTTTTTTCTTTAGTAATTACATTATTTCAATCGAAGTTTTAACAAAAATATTTCACTTAGATTGGGCATTCTTTTCTCCCAGTATTATTGCAAGTTTAATCCAGTTCTTTTTGTCCAGTTGAAATTATTTTAGAATGCCTTTAGGCATTTTTTAAATTTAAGACAATGACCCTCTTGCTCAAATGCAACTGAAGAGAAAAACAACCATTAAAACCTCGATCTTGAAATTATTTCTAACTTATTTTTAAATAGTAATATTTAAAATTTTTCGGTTCTAGTAAACTATTAACTGTGCAGCCTTTGGTGGTGCTGTTTCTAGTTAAAAACAAAGCGTTATAACATTACCGGGCCGCTATATTTTTTTTATCTAATAGATCGTATTTTGACATACGGCTGTAATTTTTTTTTTGTAATATTTAATATATTGTTGTTGTTTGCTTTGGACATAATTTTTTTTTCTTTTAATATTTAATATATTGTTGTTGTTTGTTTTGGACGTAATTATTTTTTTTTTTTTTGGTTTTCATTTGATAAATTTAAAACTATAATGGACAGTTTGACCCTTTTTTTGGATCTCAAAAGTACATAATTTTTGACATATGCCTTTATTGGGGGGGGGGGGATTTCTATTCTAAATCTACTGTTTCTTTTTTACAGATGTCTTTTTTTTTGTTTTGGATTCGATACATTTCAAAGTATAAGGGACAGTTTTAACTTTTTTTTGGAATATCTCAAATATACACAATTTGCTTTACATATGACTTTCTTTTTTTGTTGTTGTTGTTATTTAAAATTAGAATTGACACCTTCTTTTTGAATTATGTTAAAAATGAGGGGCTTTGCTGTTGATTGATTTAGCAAAAAAAATTCAAACCTGTCCGACAAACTCCGCCTCAGATGTCCGTATTTGCTTATAAACGAAAAGAATTGTTCGGTATTTTATCTTACATTTATAAATACGGGTTTTTTTTTTTGGGCAGCGTGTTTTGATTTTTTTTTTAATAATAACAAATAAAACGGGGTTTTGATTTTTTTGTTTTCTTTTTAATAATAATAAATAAAACGGGACTTATTTCTCTTAGATTTATAAATATGGGTTTTTTTTTTTGGCGGCGTTTTTTGATTTTGTTGCTTTTTTTTAATAATAACAAAGAAAACGTCAAAAACAAAAACCAAAAAGTCAATTGCGGTATTGTTCTTTTAACACATAAAATATGTATGTTAACCGGTTTTGTTACATTCTGTGGATTTATTTATTTATCTTTTTGAAGAGTTGTACAAATTTGTTAAAGATTTTTTGTTTTCATAACAAATAAAACGTCCGGTATTTTTATTCTTTTTTAACAACAAAAATTAGCTCGGGTTCATTTTTAAAATCTACTTAACGTGCTCTTTATTGATTTAAAACAACAACAACAAAAAATCTCTTTTTGCTTCTAAACGGAACGAATAGGTATGTCAAAAGAAGAAGTATTTTTTTTTAACAAAAAAAAGTCAATCAAGTAATCTAGAGATGTCCAACAAACTACGCCACCCCTTTTTAACACTGTCATTCTGGGTGTTGATTACATGATTAACAGATAAAAATAATCGCAAACAAAATACAAATTCTTTCCAGAAAATAAATTTATTAACAAGATATGACAACTAAATCAACTGTAATGAATGGCAGGATGTTTTGGGCTTGCAAAAACGCAACTGCCTCACTTTCTCTATTTGGGACATCCCCCAAATATAATAACGTGGTAGACATTTTGTTCTTCTTTTTCAACTCTCGTCCGAGTCACGACAAAAACAGTATTTTTCCGCAAACAACTCCAATCGTTCATTCTGGGTGTTAATTACATGATTTACAGATAAAAATAATCGCAAACAAAATACAAATTCTTTCAGAAAATAAATTTAATAACCACATATGACTGAACTAAATCAACTGTAACGAATGGCAGGATGTTTTGGGCTTGCAAAAACGCAACTGCCTCACTTTCTCTGACAGAAACGGTATTTTTCCGCAAACAACTCCAATCATCTGCCAGAGAGCTTGAGAAATTTTATTTTTGTCTTTTTTGACCCCCAAAAAAGCCAAAAAAAATTTTTTGACAAATATCAATAATACGCTGAAAATTATTAGTACGCAAAAATCTTTCAGTTGGGAAATACAGAAAATCATAAACATCAACAAATAAACACTTGAAAAAGATGACAATGCTCACACTCTCATCTTAAATTCTAGTGACAATATACAAATTCTGTTAATATGCATAGGAATTCAACCCACAATGAAATCAACGGCAAACTATACAATCATAATATTGTTAGTAGACGTAGTGTTATTGAACGCGGAAGAATTGGCCGCGTATTATAACCACTACATACGCTCTACTCGTATATTAATGATCACTCATATATTAGCCGTAGGTTCAGCCACGAAAGCGGTATAATTCTGTGTTTTTACACAGAAACAGCACCAACACAGGTTGTACAGTGAATAGTTTACATTGGTTGTAAACACTCAAAAAAAATATAAACACAGAATAACAATCTGTTAAATAAATGCCGTTTCTTTAACAAACAAAAATATTTAAAATTATAAATACATTTTGGTGTTTCTTTTTCTTTTTAAAAAAAAAATAAAAAAAAACAAAAATCAAAATTGCAAATACATATTTCTAAGCCTTTAAATATTGGCTTTAATCATATATGTGTGTAAGTTTGTTATAGCTAAAGTTCTCTTTTAATTTATAATAAGTTTGATTATAATCTATAGTATACACCCTCCCCCCAATTTAATGGCTTTTTACGTATTTTCAGCCATTAATTTGTCTAACATTGCCTGGCACAATACATATATATTCACAGTGTGCTTATTGTAACAGAAAATAAAAAGTAGAACTGTAGAGTATATATATATATATTGAATGACTAGCTGTAAAAAGAGCCAGCTGAAACTTCTATGTGGATATAAATACATAGATATAAATTGTGGAAAGATGTTAATGATCGCTTCATACATGTGTGCTTCTAAATAAATATAACATACAATTTGCTTGATTCTACTGGAGGATATATTCAGTCTAATTTATGTACATACAGAAACAGATGGATCTGTAGGCCAGCTCCATGCTTCATGTCTTTCTAGATTACTAGACAAGGATCAAACCTGATCCACATGTGTTATGATGTTTGTAAAGCTTTCTGTCTGCCATTTTATCTACATTTAAATTTTAGGCCAGTAAATAAGTTATTAAAGTATTAATTTTCTATTAAAATGTTTTTTTTTTTATAAATATTAGAGGGGCCCAGATATATATATATAGAATTACAGATGGAAACTTTTATAAAAATCAATATATAAATTTTTAATATGCCATTTTTTTAAGTATTTTATTCTGGAGATTTGCTTTCACGATAAACCTCACTAACATTCCATAGCGTTCAAACAAAAGAAGATCCATTAACAAAATGGTAATGGATTTTCTAATTAAACTAAAATAGAAAAGATAATTTGAAATATAAATTCTGCAAATCTACATTTAATTAAAAATAGATTTGAAACAATTAAATCATTGGGTTTATCAGGAGAATTGATCTCAAGAATACAATACAAATATACTCTAGGTATTCCAACATATCCACTTAGCCTGGAGCGTATGAAAAAGGGAATTTCCCAAAAATAGTTAAAAAAAGGTATAAATAGCCAAAGAGAACAATATAGAAGGAGCCAGTCCCAGTTTTTGTCAGCAATTGCCTGGCAAATCTACGTCAGTCAAAATTTTAAAATAATGATAAAAATGTTCCGAAGTATGATAGCAGAGTAGACGGCATCAACCTGTCCATCTCCTAAATATGATTATCAAAATACCATAAGTTGGAGAAACCTCATAAAAATGAACTGCTGAACTCTTTTATTCAATTCATAGCTAGTTATGCCTGTGTGGAAATTCAGTTTTCATAGTGGGATTCCAACTTCCACTTGGATTCATAATAAATTAGGTAATGTTTCCAATTTGTTATTTCTAACTGCCTAATTTATTCTTCTAAACTCCAGTGACCCAATAATGTAAATCCTGCTAATTGTAATGTCTTCTAAAAATGTAATCCCCATAATGTAATTTAAATGTAACTTAATATTCTGTAAAAATATACTTGCTATTACTTACAATCTAATGTCTTTGCTCTCTTTCTATCTGTTTTAAAATTATGGCTCTTCTTAATGCTAAACTTCCTACTAATTGCGGTTTAGAAAATATTATTAATTACTTAAAATGAAATGAATATATGCCAATTTTTGTTCAATCTCGACAAAAGCTTTACTTAAATATTTTACTGCATATTTGTCGGTAAATAAAATAAATAATTCCCTAGCTCTAAAGATTTTGGAGCAACCTTGGTTTTGCCAAGATGAAACCATTTTATATTATTATGCATCTTTCTTATATTTATGCATACATGCTTTAGTTGTGGGGAGATGTGAGATTCAAGTATGAGAAGTCATTTAGTTAAATTATTTCATTTTTAAAGAGTGAAAGGGAGGGGGTTTAGAAAATTAGATTCGTGTTAAATAATAAGAGAGAAATAGAATGTTATTTGAAGTGTTAGTGGGATTTTGTGTAGAAGGGAGGGATGTGTCGCTCATTACAAATATTCGTAATAATAATTAATGTTTATTTTATTCTTGTTTGTCAGATTCTAAAATATATTTTCCAGTACTCGTATTTTGCCTTGCCGTCATTTGGCTTGATTACTTGTTTTTTCTTTGTGATCGCTAGGTCAAAGCTAGGCCACATGATAATTTCACTGACCATGATTTATCAGGATATGAAAACCAAAAATGGTAAGGACCGGGGCAAGCTAAGCTCAGCTAACCTTGGCAATTCTCATTCTTTCACCAGAAATATTTTAGGTTTGACAATGGTGTAGACTATTCTTTCTTTATTTCTTGGCATCACGGGAATGAGGGCAGGTGAATTGAGTCTATGCTGGTAATGTAATATTGTAGGCTGGGATTTGTTCACTTTCCTTTGTTTGAGCACATTATGGCGGATTGACCACGATCTGCTTAATTTATGTATTTTAAATCTTGAAATATTTATGTGCGAATATCGCAATCCAGTTATATTTTAAATGTGTCACTCTCTCCGACACCACTACCTATAGTTTGAGTTAATCATTTCTCTCTTAAAATAAATTCAATCATAAAAAAATTATGTTTAAAATAGCTCTTTAAAATCTCCATTCCGATATCTCGGACTTGGGCGGGTGTCTCCCACAACTTAATAATCATTTACATTTGTCAGATTAGCATATAAACTATACCACTTTCTTGCCAGAGGCATAATAAATAACAGAATTGAAATTTGTGTTAAATAATTTAGGAAATCAAATCAGAGACGTTAGATAAATTATGAAAATGTTTTATTAAATATATATCTGTGAATTTAAGCTACCTGTGGTTCGTCTCTATTCCTTCATTCTAAAATTAGTATTTTTAATTAATTATTGTGCTGCTATCTGATGACTCAAGGTCACACACATACCATTTTATATTTAAATAAATAGATAGTCTAATTAAAGTTAATAATTAGAGTTAGACATACGAATTAGTTGAGACTCATGCTCCACCGTTGATGCTAGTGGGCCGGAGTGTGGAAAAGATTAATTGCTTGCCTCGAAAATGTTGTTAATTAATTTGTAGATTTAGTGAATGGGTAAACAGGGCAGAATCCATAAGTATTCTTTATCTTTGATCTCGCATATGGTTGGTTTCGAGGTACTTTTACCCAGGCTGTGAATCGTGTTGAGTTAACATACAATTTTGACCGGTACAATATACTTATAAATATTTATAAATATTAACTATATGTACAAAAGTGTAAGCATATAAAATATTTATCTTTGATAAAATCCAATATATTAGACCTTTTATTAAATGTATGGGTGGCATTTAATACATTAAATTCACACAATAACAACTTATAGCTCAAGATATCCAAAAAATTAAATATGTGAACAATAACTTGCTTTTCCACAGTCAAGCATCATACAAGCACAATTGACAAATAATTTAATACACACACTACATTTGCCTTCCATCTGCATATAGTTTGTTAAAATAATTCAAACAGATTAGAGGGTTGAGACAAACCAAGAAATTATAACTGTTGGAAATGTAATAAATATAATCAATTTTATTTAATGTAAAGAATTATAACAAACCCAATAATACAAATAAACCAGAGAAATAATAAAACAAAAATTACTTTGTTAAATCGGTGCGCCAAGCCAGCTGTTTAGTGGCATTGTTTCTCTGCTAAAAACACACAATTATATTGATCCGGGGCTGACTATGTTTAAATTATTTTTACATTTTCTTCGACTTTTATTAAAATATTTTTTCCCAATTTGTCCGACTTTTATTAAAATATTTTTACATTTTCTCCCCCTTTTTTAAAAATATTTTTACATTTGATACAATTTTTTTTTACCAATATTTTGACATTCTTGTAAATAATTTACGATGCAAGATTTTATTCAAATATTTGTACATTTTCTTTTCAAAAATGGCAAAATAGACATCACATAACACAAATAAAGCCAACAAAAAAATCCTGGTATATTCGCCGTACTTTAAAAACAAAAAAAAAAAAACGAACGTTGAAAAAGTCAAAAGTTTTGATCTTTGTTCAACTTTTTTGGGGGGAGAAATAATTTGTCGTCACTGACACAAAAGATAGAGACAAAAGTTATTTTGGGTTTGTTTTTAAAAAAAAAGGTAATAAAAATTGGTTTTAAAAACAAAAATTTATCAGCTATACAAATAAAGCTGAAACAAAAATTGCTGTATAGCCAAAAAAAAAGTAGCCATATTTTTTTTTAAATAACAAAAAAAAAAGAAGCCAAAGTCGAAAAACTCAAAACTTTTGATCTTATTTTAATGTTTTTTTTGGGTGAGTGGGAGTGGTTAACAAATAATTTGTCTTCACTGATCAAACCAAGTTTATGATTTCCAAAACTAAATGCAACCTAACATTTTATTTGTCTCGTAATTTACGGGGCTTTTCGTGTGAGTTCTGGGAAAAGGTGCTTGTCCATGACCTTTTGCAATTTTTTCCACCTTCCAAAATTTGCAGGAAAGCCCGGCAACAGGCTTACAATTATTAGTATCAAATACTACATCAGTAGGAGGTAAGATCTTTAATTAGAATGCATATTACAACAGTTATGGCCACTTGAATTCACTACACCCTAACATCATACGATAGTGATCTGTCAAGTGTGCAGTATTCGCAGTGTCGCGAAGCACATTAATGGGCCTTAATATTTGGGTACAATGCTATATATACCTGCAGCGGCTACAGTACTGTTCTATAGGCTGCAAGTTTCTCTGCAAAAGCACAGAAATATTGGCCGTGTAAATGGCATATTTCTGGTTTTTTAGCAGAGAAGCAGCGGCTGGCCTGGCATACCAATTATTAAATCACTATAATCTGTTACCAGACAATAGTTTTACTTTTAATCTTCTCAATATATTTTTTTATTTTATTAAACAATGTACTCCTGTCATCTTCAAGAAAGATAAATATCATTAAATGCTATGAAGTAAATGTTGATTGCCAAACATATCTTCAATTAGCCATGATGTAAAAATATGGACAAATTTATGTGCTTGCTAGATAAATATAATACTCAATAAAAAATATTTTCCCAATATTCTCTTTAGACAGGTGAAATATATATCTTAAACTTACTATGTTGCCAATTGTGATAATCCTTATAATAACCGGTAATTAAAGCCATAGAATAGGATAATAATGTTTAGATTTTGAGTATATAATAATTAGACAAAAATGCATCTTTTCATTATAAATGGTAACAAAACTATACTTTAATAAGATGCATCTCAAGATTGTTATAAAACATATCTTCAAAGGCACAAGGACAGAAACAAATGTTTTCACAAAGGACTACAGTAGATAACAATTATCACCATTTTTACTCTTCACAATGGTTCATATCTACAGGGTGATAATAACAATATTATATTTATCTCGAAGAATATCTTTTTTCTTGAATATATCAAAATTGTTTTCTTCCTATAGGCTTAATGTAAAATAACAGCATATTTTCACTGACAGATAACAAGAATTAAATAAAACATTCAACCAATATTCCACATATAGCATCAATCAAAATATATTCAATAAAATTGAAATGGCACAACTTTCAAACTTTGTCTTCAGTAAAGGAAATATACATTCTTTACTATTTCAACTATAAACTTTATATAGGAATTTTTACTTCAGCCAGGTTTTATAATAAAGTAATTATGAAACATATCAATAAGATTCCATTTGCATGTAATTCTGTAATTACAATGATGGTGGATAATCTTAATTTATATGTATATATCATTGAAGGAATTAAGATACTAGAATGGAGTTAAATGGACACATTACTAAAAGAGATGATAACAGATAGACAGTTGAAGCCTTAAAATGGATCTCAAAAGATTATAAAAGATCTAGAAAACATCACTTGTGAGATGGATGAAGAAAATAAAATAGTTTGTAGATCTATTGTAGAGAAAAGAGGCTAGGGATTGGAGAAACTGGATTAAACTTGGAGATCTTAATCTTACAGTGAATTGATTGAAAATGATAATAATATTTATTCTACAAAAACCCTAAAAATAGCTTGAATGAATAGATTTTATAGAGAGAATAATACAAACTTTAAACATTAAAAATTTAAATATCATTAAATTGTTAAATCTTTTATAAAAAGTATAAGTCTAAAAAAACTAAAAGTATGTACAAAAAATTAATAACAATAGTGTTAATTAAACATTCATCTTATATTTATAAAAAGATTTACCCATATAATTTTTTAATTAATTCTTATAAATAGAATCCTAAATAAAAAGTAGTCCTTTTTGTTCTTTTTAAATGTCCATTTCAAAGATTCCTTGTATTTAACATATATATTTGATAAGAATTTATATGTGATCCATATAATATAGAGAATCTCTTTATCTTTTATAAATAGTTCACATTAAGAGGTAAACATTCAAAATATTGAAATGGTAGTCTTTGGGGTTAATTTAATCTATTCATAAAACCCTTTTATGAGATTTTTATTAATTTATTATTTTCTGTGTTTATCAATTAGCTTTAATTGCTTCTTCTATCAGACTTTTAAGTGCAGATGGGAACATTTCTCAAATTTTATTTTTTAAATATTTTGATCAGATATAAATTAAATGTTATTTTAAAAAATTGTACAATAATTAATTTTATAACATCCAATTTAATAGAATTCAAATATCAATAAGTTTCTTGTTTACAAAATATATGTTCCACTTTATCTTTAATGTTTTAATCACTTTTCACACAAGCCTGTTGATAATGCTGCAAGTGGCATTCACCAAATTAATAACAGTATTCTATTTTTATCAATTATGGTAGAAATTTTAATTAAAAAAAGTCTTTGTGTGATTTTATTAGTGAAATTTTAATTCTAATTAAACTAACCTAAATTTTATCAACTTTTGAAGATGAAAAAAAAAAGGAATTTAGAAAAATAATAAACTATAAGTGATCACACTATGCAGAGTTGATAATAGACTACTGCATTTATACAGTAAAATTTTGTAGATAAATGTATACTTAATCAGTTTATATTTTATTATTTACTTTTTGTAAAATTATTAAATATTTATTTCTTAATAAGCTATATTTATGTTTTATTTAAATATATTATTTTTTAACAGAAAATTAATCAAAAATTTATTACACTCAAAAGTTTCCTCTACAATTATCTTGAATTTTAATGTTTCAAAATTTTTTTTCATTATTTGAATTCATACTTTAATGAAAAATATGCCTTAAATATAGATTAATCTAAGAATAATTTTTTTGTTAAAATACATTTTTTTAAAGCCTGAAACATACAGTCTTATATCTAATGGCTTATATTATCTTTTTATTTTATTTGCAAAGATGGCATTTTACTTTTTAGATTAATTTCATTGGTTGAATTATGTTTTAATGAAATTTGTAACAAAAAAAACAAAAAAAAATGGAAAGATAAAAGAAAAAAAATTTTTTTTTTTTCATTTTTAAAAAAACACTTAACTAAAAAAAAAATCTGAAAATAAAATGTAAAATGGATTCTGAGTTTGTAAATAAAGCATTACTTAATTAAAAGTAATTAATTTAATACTTAAAATATAATTCAAACACATGAATCTTTCAGGTAAAGGTAATGATCTGTTCATGTATATCTTTCAAACTGAAGGCATTATGTAAATATAGTAATAAAAAGTTAAAGAACAGAAAATATTCAAAATAAAATATCAATCATCATCAACCATTATCAATCCACTGCAGGATGAAGGTCTCTCCAAGTTCAATCCATCTCCGATCTTTAGCTTTGCTTCTCCAAATCATCCCTGCACACTTTATTATTTAATCTATCCATCCCAAAAGTGGCCTCTTTCTGGGTCCTTTACAATCTCTTGGAATCCAGTTTAAGATTTCATTTGTCCATCTATTATCATCTCTTCCAGCAATATGTCCAGCCCAACTCGTCTTTTAATTTTTTCAATGAGGTCAGTAACACCTGTTTGTTCTCTTACCGATATATTGTGTTTTTGATCTCTCCCAACATGCACCTCTCCATACTTCTTCGAGTCATCTGTAGTCTCTGTATTGCTTTTATATTAAGTGTCCAAATCTCAGATCCATAAGTAAGAACTGATAAAACATGTTTATTAAAAACCTTCCTTTTCAAACACATAGACATATTTTCTTTTAGTATCAAGTTATTTCTACCAAAAGCACTCCAACAAAGATTAATTCTGTGATTAATTTCATCCAGTATGTTTTCATCTGTATTAATAATCTGACTAAGATATTTGTAACTGTTAACTTCTTCTAATTGATCATTTACCTTTAGTCCTACTTTCATCTGATAACTTCTGCAATATTTTCTGCAGCTGTAAAGCATTATTTGCAAAAACAACTACATCATCCCATTTTAATTCACAAAATACTTCTTGCAGCAATGCTGTAAAAAGTTTTGAAGATATGGAGTCACCCGGTCTTACAACCTTCTCAATGTTGATTTTCCCAATATCATTATGTAATCTAATTGTTGCTGTTGCATTTTTATAAATATTCTTTAAAATATGACAATATTCTGGATCTATACCTTGATGATCCAATGCTTTAATCACTGAAGAAATATTTATAGAATCAAATGCCTTTTCATAATCTACAAATCCAAAGTGTAATGGCAACACATATTCATTTGTCCTTTCTATAACTTCTCTCAATATCTGGATATGATTTACTGTACTAAAACCACTTTTAAATCCAGCTTGTTCTCTTGGTTGGTGGAAATCCAATGTCCTCTGTAAACGAGCTGTAATTATCTTGGTAAAAATTTTGTATAAAATTGATAAAAGGCTGATAGGTCTGTAATTTCTAAGATCTTTATCTCCTTTTTTAAATATTAATACTACATTTTTCTAATCATCTGGTACAACTTTATCATTTAGACATTTGGTATATGACTGTGCTAAAAAAATTTCTATTTCTTCACCTGCTTCTTTTAATATATCAATTATAATTCCATCATTACCTGGAGACTTTCCTTTCTTCTTCATTTAAAGTTCTGGGCAATTCTGAAGATGTAATAGATATAGGAGGTACTTGTTCTTTATTACTATATAATTCTTGATAAAACTCTTCTACCCGTTTCATGATGTCATTTCTCTTTTTAGTAATAATTCCACATCTTTTTTTCTTATTGCAGATATAAATTTCCTACTATTACCAAAATGTTGTTTTACACTCTTGAGGCTTTTATTCTTTTCTATAGCTTTCCTTCCTAATTCACAGTTATACTTTCTTATATTATTTTCAGCTCTTTTCCGCACCATTTTACAAAATTTGAGATATTCAATCCTTTTTAATGCATCATTTTGGTATATCTTCATATTCCTTTTCTTCATAAATTCTCTTGTCTCAGTAAAAATTTTATTGGTCAATTGCTGCTTTTTTCTACCAGTTATCTTTGTTGCCGTCTTTAAAATTGTATCAGTTATTTTCATATTAATTTCATTCAAATCTGAATCATGTTCAAAATCTACTAATACTTGAAATCGATTTGTAAGTGCTAATTTAAATTCATTAGAATGTTTCTGAAGATTAGGAATATCAATTGTAAATATTGTTTTTCTTAATAATTTTTGTCACTCTAGTTTTGCATTAACACGTACATATCTTATACCCTACTAATCGATAATCACTTCCTGTGTTAAATTTATTAACAACATTACAATCTTGAAATATGTATTTTCTGTTAGTCAAAATATAATCCAATTCTTCTGTACCTTAATTTGGATGCTTCTATGTCCATTTCCTTTTAACATTTTTCCCAAAAAAAGAATTCATAATATAAAGTTTTTCTTTTTCCGCAAATTCCACAAATCTATGTCCACTCTCATTTCTATTACAATAACCAAAATTACCTACAACACTTTCATCTTTCATTTGTTTACTAATTCTAGCATTAAAGTCTCCCATAACAATTTTAAAATGTTGTGTACTCTGATCAAAAGCTTTTTGTACGTCCATATAAAAATCTTCTACTACTTCATCACTATGAGAATTTATTGGGGCATAAATCTGAATTATCTTCATTTGGTATCTGCTATTAAGTTGTATAACTAATTTTGCCCTGTCCGATATACCATCAATCTACATAATGCTGTTCATCCACTTTTTATTAATAAGGAATCCTACTCCACTTGTATTTCCAATATTTGTATCTTTATAATAGAGTACATGTCTACTTTTTAAATCAATTGTCTCTTCACCTTTTCTTCTAACTTCACAAAGTCCAATAACATCCCATTTAAAATAAGACAGTCCTTCATCTAATTCTTGCAATCTTCTTTCACTTGAAAGTCAGGGGATTCTTAGCATCCTCCGCCTTTGGCCACCAACCGCTGCCTTGGTTGGTGACTTTACAGCCTCCTCGGAATAAGGGCCATGATTTATTTTTATGTCATAATTGTATATATCTATTGATAAAATATTTATCATTTACATAAACATTCATTCTGCCTTATCAGGCAACTGAGAATAAAGACCATGGTGTTTCTTGATCTTAAACTCAGAGGTAAAAAACTAATAAACTCACCATGCTGGCTAATACGCGTTGGTGAGCAGCCCATCCATGTTCCTATACTAATGAATATTCACATAGTAAGAACAGCTGCAATGATAAGAACGTATGGAGTGGACATTAGAACTTTGCCCTGCTTGGTTCCTTTAAGACCTCCGGGAGGAATCAAAGGGTCTCCTTTCAGTTAATAGCAAACTCCTTTCTGCAGCCAAAATATCAATACACTTCATTAAGAGCAGAAAATAATATGGTTAATAGAAGATAGCTTTGTGGAGTTGGAAGAGTTAATTGCCTATCATATAATTATATTTGAGAATTATCAGTATTTTGTTATTCATCTATAAAACTAATCCTCTCCTCTTCCAATTGATTTCACAAGTCATACTATTTTAAAAAAAACATATTTTTTTAAGATATAAAAACTGCACATATTTACAATAATATATACATATTTAAAAAATATATTTAAAAGTTTAATGCTTTAGAAGATAAAATTTTTAAAGTCCTTTACAATATTTAATTTTATCTGTTTCTTGAAGTTAAATTTAAAAAGCAGATTTCAGTACTTTCTTAAATAAAAATAGGAATACAATTTTAAAACCGTATTATTATTATTTTTATAAATTTGTTTCATGATTTTGAAATATATTGTTAAAATGAATCTTTGTTTAATAAACACTGCAATATTTATCAGTGATAATAAAATAAGTTGTTTAAGGAGCTATTATTTTATCTAATTTATTATATAAAGTGAGATTTGAATTTCCTATCAATATAACATAAAAATATTACAAAAATTTCATTTAAAAATACTCCATTAATTCTAAAAATATATTGGCAACCTCATAAGACCAATCAGTATGTTCTGCAGCAAGATAAATGTGACAGTTGTAAAAATCATATCTTTATTCAATGGGATATAGAGAACTTGAGTATGGTTCTTGTGGAAAAGGCAGACCCTATAAAAATTGCCTCAAAGATATAAAAAAGTGCAATATTGATTATTTTTATTAATAGGATATAGCTGAGAGCAGAGTATAATAGAGAGTTAAAATTAGACAAAATATTAGTTTTTCAGGAAAGTTTGCTGCAGAAGTTAAAAACAGGATTGCAAAATTGAAATGAGCAAAAAAAAAATGGACTAGCATGTTTAATGTGTGGACACATTTGTGTTTCAGTTTTATTTGTATAGTGATCACAAAATTTATCTCTAATATATATATATTTTCTTCTTGAAATTGGAATAACCATACCCATTTATGAGTGGCTGCTGTGACTGACCACAATACAGTATTTATTCCTATTACTAATTACATTATGTAATATAACAGTAATGCATACAATAAAATAGTTGCTACATATTTTAAACGTTCATATTTGTTTCTTGAAATTTGGAGATTGTGGTCCCACAAGTTCTTATTGTACATCTCACAATTACTCAGTCTTGAAGTAGGAATTTATGTTGCAATGAAAGACAATTTCATTGATATGCAAATTTCATCAAAAGTTTAGACCTTGACACTTGTTTACAATCCTATAATGTGAAAACTTGATAGGGAAATTGTTTTTTTCTGAATGAAAAAATAACCTTACATCAAATGGAATTAAAGTTATTTGAGACATAAAGGCTTCACTTTTGATGTATATATCTATTACAAATAACAGTACCAATTTAATAATGAAAATTACATTTTTTTCTATTAAAAATGTTTTTATTTTTATATGATTCTATAATTTCTCTATTCTTGAATCCAAGTGTTATCATGACACCATATAAAAACTGAAATGAATATAGGTTATTATTCAATAATGAATAATAATTCTGTAGCATAATTTTCATAATGCTGCTCTCACGCAAGGTAGGGAATGTTTTCTATCCACTTTTAATACCTTATAGAAGGATGTAATCATAAACATATGATCAAAGACATGTGAAAAAGATCTGATTCCCAAGATGCACATTTCATGTTGAACCAGTACTCATCAGTTGTTTATGTCTATGGTTACATCCCTCCACAAAGTGCTAAAAGTGGATAGAAACATTCCCTACCTTGCGTGAGAGTGATATAATGAAAATTACATTACAGAAATATTATTCATTACTCGATATTCTCTAATCTAATAAGTGACTAATAAAAATGATTAGTATAGCTTGTTCTACTTTTTTTTTCAATAACATAATCAATACCAATGTATTTTTTTATTTTTACTAATTTTCATGCAACTGAAAGGTATTTTTTTGTTTTCAACACGCAGAATAATTGTGCAATATTCTCTAAGTCAATACTTTCACATATTAATTTAAATCTGAATTTGAACTTGAGACATTTGTTTTTAATTATATATAAATGTTTTATTATAAAAATTTCATTGAATTTTAATCAATAATTTGAAAAATTTCTTCATTCAATGAAGACCATAATAAAATATGAAATTTACTTTGTAATTTCCAACAAAAGGCCCTTGATCTCTAGATTGATATTAAAGATAGTCATTCCTTAAAAATAACAGGGGTTTTTTTCTGCTTAAGAAAAGAAAAGCAGTTGTGGCAAATTTGCAAACTGTGGAATTCTTTAATATTTGTTCAACAACAAAACCTAATTTGAAAGTTTCATGATATCCACAAATTCTTTCAAGAAATATTTGTAATTGTACATTTCAAAAATGAAAGGCAATAATATATATATTCTGAAAAATATGAATTGAGAACTGTCAATCCAAAATTTATGCATCTATCATTTTTACTACATTTATCATTTGCTTTCTTTAATTCTAAAATCAATGTCATAAAAATACATATTTTTTTTATGGATCTTCTGCTTTTTGAACCATCATTTTATTTGAATCTATCATTGACATAACATGGCCTTAATGCAAAATTTTTCCAAATAGATAACTTTTTTTTAATTTGAAAGAACATAAATATTATAATTATTTTGCAATACATTTATATATATATATATACACACACATATTAGAATTAGTCTGCTCATTATTGAATAATATTTGGGTAATTAACTGTTCAAAACTTCTAAATGTAAATAATAGATTAAAAACTATACAAAAACAACTTTTCAAAAACATATTTAGAAATGTTTGAAACAGTCATAAATTCCTACAGATTGAATCAATTACAAATTCACTGAACTCCATGACAGAAAAATAAAATTAGAAAAATAAAATTCTGAATTGTTACTAATCTTATTTTTTTTTATAAATACATGTAATTATAGTGATATTAAAATTATATATATATGACATGTGACAATTCCTGGAATGGTCACATGGCATCACCAGTGACCTAATTGTAATTATAGTGATATTAAAATTATATATATATATATGACATGCGACAATTCCTGAAATGGTCGTGTGGCGTCAACAATGGCCTAATTGTATCGAAATCATATGAGTATTCATGTTTAAATATATTTAAGTGAATATAGGTGTAAATTTTAAACTGATAGAGCTAGTTGTTAGTCAACTATTGAGAAAACAATAAATATTTGGCGTATGCTTTGTTGTAAAAATGAATGATCAAAATTTAGAGCAATATATTAATATCAGATTTTGTGTGTAATATCAGCAAATGTTCTACTAAAACATTACACCTGTTACAAATGGGATATAGTGAAGAAGCTATAAAGAAATAGAGTAAGTCTGAGTGGTATAAGAGATTCAAAGATGGGTGAGAAAATATGATGGACGATTTCAGAAGCAGACAACCAAAAACAACAATGACTGATATTAATATTAACAAAGTACAAGATGTAATATAGTTCGACAGATGATTAAGGGTAAGATTGATAGCTGACGAATTGCAGATTAATTGAGAAACAGTTAGGCTAATTTTAAATAAAGAATTGGGCATAAGAAAGATTTCTGCTAAATTTTTGCCTTGGATCTTGATGGATGAACAGAATCAGTATTAGTTTGATGTTGCAACTGATCTTTCTTCAAATATGCATTTGCTTCTGAGAGTGATTAAGGGAGATGAAACTTGGTGCTTCCAGTATGACCCAGAAACAATAGAAATCCCCGGATTCATTGCACTCTAAAAACGCATGCAAGTCATGCTCACAGTTTCACAAAAAAATAAGTCCACCAAGAATTTATTGAACAGAAACAAACAATCAACTAATAACGTTATTTAAAAGTAACAAGTGGAGCACACATCATGACTGCGCTAAGAGCATGCTTATTGTAAGTTGTTTTGGCCAAAAAATCAATTACACAACTAGAACACCCTGTCTATTCACATGACTTAACTCCTTGTGATTTTTTTCTTATTTCCAAAATTAAAAACTGCACTAAAAAAATGCCATTTTAATCAGTGTGCAAATGAACAAAGGAACTACTTTGAAGGCGAGAGTAGCCACTAGTGCACACTTGACCATGTATATTTTATAAGGAGCATTCCGGGAATTAAATTACCTCAAATGTACACACTTTTTACAAATAAAACATATGGGACTATATAAATACTTTTGGCTGAAGTTTAAAGTAAACTATGAATTCAAAGCTTAAATAAAGATTAAAATAACTTTTCCTTACATCATATATAAGCAATTAATATTTACATTAAATAAAATAGTTTTTAAACTAAAAGATCCGAGTCCAAAATATTAAGTAAAAAAATATAAGTAGAGAGTAAGGCATAATCAAATTTTTTTTTTAAAAAAGTATAAAGTTGACCTCAAAATGTAATGCAACAAAAATTATAAATTTAGAACTCAAATTTCAATATCATGTTAATACTATAAAACATCTGCAATCAAGATTATATTTACTATACAGATTGTAGTGATTAAGCACCTCCCACCTTAAATAAAAAAAAATAGTTCTACTATTTCCCATACACTGTTCTGAAAATGAACCAAAATATTCATTTTCTCCATCTCTATGCAAACAGAAAGGCACGTTAACTTAAAAATAATAATATAAATTCATAAAACTTACAGCATTCATTGTTTCATGAGATTTTAATAGTTCTCGGTCATTATTTTTAATAATTTCCTTTTGTTTATTAATTGTTTCTCTAAGATGAGTAACCATTTTCAATTCTTGCTCAGAGAAAGCTATTAAAAAAGAAAGAAGTTATACTTTAAAAAATAATAAGATAATTTTTGTTCATGCATGCACTATTATTTTAAGAGCTTTTTGTCAATATTTATAACACTATTTAACAGTTTAAAAACTTACAAAAGATATTAATATAGATTAAAGACTATAAGTTTTAAAAGTTATAATTTTTTAAATGAATCTATTTGAAGAAATAAAAAAAAAAATTAGACAGTTGTGACTTGCAATTCTTATTTGAAATCACAAAAGTTGTGAAAGTATAACTTTTTACACGAAAAACATACATTATATTTATATGAACTGTAAATTATTCACCAAAATAAAATATCTACAATTATTCGAATGATTTAATACCATTCCTCACACAATCAAATAATATTTCTAAAATTATTATAGTGTTAGATTAAATTCAATCCAATTCTGAAAATCTTAATATTAATAATAATTGAATAGTTTACAGTTTGACAGATTATAAGAACAATAAGCACTGAAAGTGATGGATCAAAGACATTCACTACCTATAAATCATAAATTTTGACTCCAGAGTTTGTCATTCAAACACTACACTAAATTAGGCAGGACATTATTTTAAATTATTTTTGGGTAAAACATTTCACATATTATTAATCCAATAAAAGTCAACTGAGCTAACAACTGTAGTCAAAAAAAACTTGGAAATTCTTAAAACTAATCAGGTAGCGGAATAAGTGGCTACTGCTATATAGGATACATATTCTGCATCTAAGTACATCATAGTATTATCAATTATAGATAATTTTATTAGTATCTAGAAGGTAAGAAATCTGCTTAAACCCTCACCAACCGGCAAATGGGATACTTTATTCACTAATCCCCTGAAATGCTGATGGCGAAGCATTCTTGCGATGGAAGATCAAGTAACATTTATATATCAAAGTTGTAGTCAGATTACAACAGATGCATTCAATTTGAAAAATTGATTTTTAAAAATTTTTCTCTGTTGAAAATCAAATCAGAAGTTTTACTCAGGAGTCTGCCATTTACTGGGAGTCTGCCAAGCTACAAAATTAATAATATTTGATTATATAAATTAATTAGTACTAATTGCTATGAGGTCACTACATCCAGTATCAAATCCAATGATTCACATATCTGCAATTCTAAAAAATATCTAATAAAAAAAAAAAAAACTACACAATTAAAATTTTCTAGTTCATATTACTATGAACTATTATTGTAAAATATCAAATTCCACTGAAAGTAAATGGCTGCTGTTGCTGGACAAATATGTATTTAAAATCATCAAGAATAATTTACATCACTTAGACATTGCACTTTTTACACTTTATAAAACATCAATTTTTATCATTAGAAAAATAAAGGTTAATAACTTTATTTTTGAAAATATTTTAATATGTATAGTTTTATGTGATTAGCTATTTTCTTTTTAAAATCTGATATACAGTACTTTAATAATTTTTATTAGTCATTCATTAGACTAGAGCTTATCCAATAATAAATGCTATTTCTGCAATGTAATTTTCACTATACTACTCACACAAGATAGCAACTGGTTTCTAACCATTTTTAACACTTTGTTGTGAGATGTAATCATAAACATATAACCAAAGGCATATGAAAAAGATTTACAATCCCCAAGATGCAGATTTCATGCTGAACCAGTATTCATCAGTTGGCCCAGAAATCTATCAGACAGATCTTTATTATTGTTCAGTATATATAAATAGCAAACTATTGCAGTTTAAATGATAAAGTGTCAAACTTGCTGCCGTCACAATAGTGGCCCAAGCCACTTAATGAAAGTATATTAATAATTTTTATTAGTCATTCATTAGACTGCAGATTATCCAATTATTTCTCTAGTCTAATGAATGACTAATAAAAATTATTAATATACTTCCATTAAGTGGTGGTTTGTGTCAGAGTTGTGAGGTCAATAAGTTCAACGCATCAATTAAAATGTAATAGCTTGATAACTATGTATACTGAACAATGATAAAGCCGTGTGAAATTGTGGTTTGGAACAATTGATGAGTGCTGGTTCAGCATGAAATGTGTATCTTGAAGAGCATACATCTTTTTCACACGTCTTTGGTCATAGATTTATAATTACATCCCATTAATCATTATCAATCCACTGCAGGATGAGATCTCTCCAAGTTTAATCCATCTTCTCCAATCTTTCGCTTCTCTTCTCCACACAACCCCTTATTTTCTTATTTCATCCACCCATCTCACAGGTGGTTTCTTTCTGGGACTTTTACAATCGCTTGGAATCCAGTTTAAGATTTCAATTATCCATCTATTATCATCTCTTCTAGCAATATGTTCAGCCCAACTCCATTTCAGTCTTTTAATTTTTTCAATGAGGTCAGTAACACACGTCTGTTCTCTTACCCATATATTGTTTTCGATCCCTTCTTGTTACTCCCAACATACATCTCTCCATACTTCTTTGAGTGGTCCGAAGTCTCTGTATTGCTCTTCTATTAAGTGTCCAAGTCTCAGATCCATCAGTAAGAACTGGTAAAACACATTTATTAAAAACCTTCCTTTTCAAATACATAGGCATATTTCGTTTTTGTATCAAGTTATCTCTACCAAAAGCACTCCAACCAAGTTTAATTCTATGACTAATTTCATCTATTATATTTCCATTTGTATTACTAATCTGACCAAGGTATTTGTAACTGTTAACTTCTTCTAACTCATCATAATCAATCTTTATTTTCATATTTTGAGAATATCCATTAATTAAACATTACTTTAGTCTTTTTAACAGTTATCTTTAGTCCTACTTTCATCTGATAACTCACTGCAACATTTCCCGCAGCTCTAAAGCATTATTTGCAAAAACAACTACATCTGCAAAATCTAAATGACTTAAATAATCTCCATTTACTTTCACTCCTTTAGCTTCCCATTGTAATCCACAAAATACTTCTTGCAGCACTGCTGTAAAAAGTTTTGGAGTCACCCTGTCTTACACCTTTCTCAATGTTGACTTTCCTAGTATCATTATGTAATCTAATTGTCGCTGTTGCATTTTTATAAATATTCTTTAAAATATGACAATATCCTGGATCTATACCTTGATGATCCAATGCTTTAATCACTGAAGAAATGTTTATAGAATGAAATGCCTTTTCATAATCAACAAATCCAAAGCATAATGGCAACTCACATTCATTTGTCCTTTCTATAACTTTTCTCAATACCTGGATATGACCTACTATACTGAAACCACTTTTAAATCCAGCTTGCTCTCTTGGTTGGTGGAAATCCAATATTCTCTGTAGACGAGCTGTAATTATTTTGGTAAAAATTTTGTATAAAACTGATAAAAGGCAGATAGGTCTGTAATTTCTAATATCTTCTTTATCCCCTTTTTTAAATATTAATATCAATACTGCCTTCTTCCAATCATCTGGTACATCTTTATTATTTAGACATTTGGTATATAACTTTGCTAAAATTTTTTCTATTTCTTCACCTGCTTCTTTTAATATATCAATTTTAATACCATCATTACCAGGAGCCTTTCCCTTCTTCATACATTTAATTGCATGTCTCACTTCTTCATTTAAAATTCTGGGCAATTCGGAATATGTAATAGATATAGGATGTACTTGTTCTTTATTATTATATAATTCTTGATAAAAGTCTTCAACCCATTTCATGATGTCATCTCTCTCTTTACTAATAATTCCATCTTCTTTTCTTATTGCAGATATAAATTTCCTACCAATACCAAAATGTTGTTTTACACTCTTGAGATTTTTATTCACTTCTACAGCTTTCCTTGCTAGTTCACAGTTATACTTTCTTATATCATTTTCAACTCTTTTCTGCACCATTTTACAAAATTCGAGATATTCAATCCTTTTTAATGCATCATTTTTGTGCATCTTCATATTCCTTCTCTTCTTCACATATTCTCTAGTCTCAGTAGAAATTTTATTGGTCAATTGCTGCTTTTTTCTACTAGCTATCTTTGTTGCAGTTTTTAAAAGTGCAACAGTTATTTTCATATTAATTTCATTCAAATCTGAATCATGTTCAAAATCTACTAACACTTGAAACTGATTTGTAAGTTCTAATTTAAATACATTAGAATGTCTGAAGATTAGGAATATCAATTGTAAATATTGTTTTTCTTAATAATTTTTGTCTCTCTGGTTATGCATTAACACATATCTTATATATTACTAATCGATGATCACTTCATGTGTTAAATTTATTAAGAACATTACATCCCATTACAAGGTGTTAAAAGTGGATAGAAATCAGTCCCTACCTTGTGTGAGAGTGGTGCAGTAACAATTATAGCACAGAAATATTATTCATTATACAGTACTATATTTAAAATATTTTTTAAAAAAACTAATTTTTATTTCATAAGGAAAATTTGGAAGTAATAAAAACAAATTCATTATAAAATATTTTAACTACAGTCTTTACTTTATGTGTTTGTCTATTGTGCAGTGCTTTATTTTTAATGAAATATCTCAATGTGCATACTATATAATACAAACTTTAAAGCGATGTAATAGGTATATAGGTACATATTGTAACCAGCTGCCTACATAACTGCATTAAAAATAATTTGATAAGTTGGTAGCATGTTCCACAGATTTAGTTTAGGGTTAATTAATTAATGGGGAAAATATTAATTTTCCTATGTTTATTTTTTTATAATACTAATGGGTCTGAAATTAGTTAAATATGTTATTTTCCTTTCCAAATGATAATAGGGACATTCTAGACAATTTTGTTTAATAACTGTAAAACCTTTTCTTTTAAAATTATAATATGCTTATTTTAATATGTATTGTAAATCTTTAAAAAAAAACGAGAAAAATATAAAATCATATAAATAATTTCTTTTGTTCTCTCTCTTCAATAGTTTTATTTAATTACCAATTGTTTTTATTTTTTTTTTAAAAAAATGTACAAGAGAAAAAAAAAAATTTCGTTTTTTAGTAAATTGTTTAATATTTAAGTTTTAGCCTTTAAGAGATAAAGTTTTATGTTTAAGAGTATTTTAAAAATAAGATTGTAATACTTTTGGTAAAAAAAATTTTTAATTAGAGTTGTTTTCTCTTCATTTCAAAAAATCAAATTGATGTAATTATCTGATTATCTTGTTTTTCTTTTTGCAAAAAAACTTTAATTAGAAAGAAATGCCAAGAAGTTTCTGATGGAAATTTAAGATCTTGACTTGTTTTTCAATGACTATGATTAAGGAGAGAACTATCCGAACAGGTAGAGACAGTGTTCTAGAAAAAAAAACAAAGGGAGTGTAAATAAATCAGAAGACCAAAGTGTCTGGTAAGAAGTAGATTTTTTCCTAACTTAACTGTTAAAGAAAGAACAGTCAAGTCTTAATTCAGATGCTGAAAAGGATAGTAAAATTACTCCTAATTTAGCTGTTGAAGAGAGAGAGTAATCAAGTCTTAATCCATCTGATAAAGAAGGAGAAGTCTTTAACTAGCTATTGTCTAGAATAGCAGAAGTTTTAATTAAGCTTTTAGCATACTGTGAGTTTAGTCATAAAAATGGTTGGTACAATGAAAACCAAGTGCTAAATTCACCTAAAAGCTAGACATCGTCTTCCTCCATGTAACCTGCCTCACTAGAATAAAAATGTAGAGAAGTTACCTTTTAAAAATAATCTGCAACCTTGTCTTCAACCAAGAGCATGAATCTCTGTCTGTGTTAGTCTCAGCTGGAAAATTTATTAAAAGAAAATGGATAAAATTTTGCTGCTGTTCACCTGGAAATGAAATACTGCATACCAGAAAAACGACAAATTAATCATGTTCATATGTAGAAGCCTTCAAGAAGAAAATTCAACTAGAAAAACTGGAAATTGTAACTGGGAAGGACTCTGCAGAAAAAAAATAAAACCATGGTTGAAGGTATATTTTTGTGTGTTTACACTGAATTTTTATTAATATATATATAAAAAAAATTTTATATATAAAAATAATATTCTTTTTTCTTTTTTTTGTAAGAGCTGATCATATTTTTTAAATATTTCCATTAAGCTAATGTTTTCAAATAGTAAAACATTTTTTTTTAAACTTAATTTTTTTTTTTGTGAAACATACTTCCCTCCTAAAAACTTAACAAAAGGTTAATTAAGTTAAATCAAAGATTGTTATCTTTGATTTGGAAAATAACTCAATGAATTAAAAGTTAATTTATGAATAGAAATCAACTGATTGATTATAATTTTTATGAAAGTATATTTTTTGAAGAAATGAATGTTTAAAATGTCATATTATCATCTCATTTTTTTTTGTTTATTGTTTGTTAGTAAATTAGTTATTAAGTAATTGTTTTAAAAATATATTTTTTAGTTTTAATTTCTTTATTCTATCCAATTCCTGTTTCATAAATTACAATGTGTGTAACTTTATTTCATGAGAATTTGTGTTGTAGAATTTTTTTAAATGATTCCAATACAACTATTTACTTATAATGGGGTAAACCTGGGAATTATTTGAAGTAATTTATAATAAGCTGCATTACTTATTTATCTTTTGCTCACAGTAATAGTTTATAGAGTTCTTGCTTCCTGAGCTAGAGTTGTGCATAATTTGTAAGTAGAGGTTTGTTTAGTGTTATGGTCATCAAGATGATGATGATCCTGGTTGGTACAAAAGGAATAACCTTTAAAATCCATGCACTACATTTTATTTTATTTATTTATTTAGAAATTTAATATATAATTGGCTAGTACATTAATGATACTACATGGTCAGAGCATTAATGATGGTCAGGATGTTTTTAATATTTCAGCATTATTTGACATATTGTTGTATTTTGATGTAGTGGACCACTTTCAAATAGTCACAAGATTGACTATTGATTTATTTTTTATTGTTGATCATTCATTGATGAATGATTATTACTTTTTTGTATTGTTGGTGAAAGTATAGTTAATTCTATGCTGATCTCTCATGCTCATTCCTTTTATATTTAATTTTATATTTTGATTATTTGGGGATGATTGTTTCCCATCTAATCATAATTCAGACCTAATGCAGTATACTTTTACAAATGGCTACCAGATTGTGGGACATTGTAATGTCAGATTCTCTCTTATTAATCCCTATTTTTCATACTGTTACAATATTTTATATTAAAAATTGTCTGTACTCTATATAGAGCATGTGTTGAAATTAGAATTTCATACTAGCCCCAAATTTAGGATATTTACAGGATGTTTTGTATCTAAATGCTATGGATCATTATTTGAAATATAAATTGATCTGAAAAAAAAAATCACCAACTTCTATGCAATAATATGTAATTTCATTTTATTTACCAAAGAATAAATAATGAATTTTTTCTTTTTGGGTATTTGTCTCTAGTTATTAGCTTTACAGCACAATTATTCAATATGCTTCTTTAATCAAATTAGAAAAAAGGATTATATCAAATCAGAAATATTTTGAGCAAAAAGTTGTAATGAACTACAAATTACTGTGCAAACATAATCTCTTAAAAATATTTTAATAATATGCCAATTATAAGCATTGTAAATGAGAGATCATCCTATAACATTTTTACCCAGAACATCAATACTAGAATCTGTTTAATGATAATCTAATTTGTGAAAAATTAAATTAGGTTGCATTTAATCTTAGTTAAATAACCATACATCTCAAAATTTGTATACGGAAAACTTTTAATATTTGTAGGTAAAATATTATAAAATCTGCTATGCATTATGATTCTGAAATCCTTTGTTATGTAAGTTTTTTTATTACATTCCTGCATAATATATGTCTAATTCAATTTTCCAGGAAACTATAGACAATCATTAAAATAATATTTCAAAATTCATTACAATCATAAATACACGCACAATGACAAAAAGTGGAATAAGTTTCTGTGCTGGTAAATATGGTGAAGTTGAGATGAGAAAAGCACTGATTAAATCCAAAAAATTTGGAAAATATGTATCTACAATGATTGTTTACCTTTCCACAAAAGTGTTAAAAGTGGAAAGGGATCAGTGTGTAAGTGTTCTGGTAAAATATAAATATGGAGATATAGGTGTTCAAGACTTCTAAATCACCTGAAAAAAACATTTGCTATTGCAAAATGCATTCATAATGAGAGATGACATAACAGTGGTGTGGTAAAAGATATTGAGCTTGGTATTAAATACCTCTAGTTTACCTGAAGAACGAAGGTTGTTTACAAAATGTATGCATAGTGGGAGAAGATAGTCTAAATTTCTACATTAGTGAATGATTGTGCTATGGAATAGTTGAAAAGAAATGCATTGATAAAAAACCAAAAAATGTGAAAATATAAGTTTTTACTTTCAGTCTTTTTTGAAATAAATAATTAGACTATTTACATAATAATATTTATTGTTTTTATAGACAAAAATTGTTTCCATGTTCTTGATTACAGTTTCAAATATCTAATAAACCAGGACAGCAAAGCTTGATAATTTGGAATGTTCAGTTCCTTCATATGAATGAAGAGAATAATTCTAAATATGAAATAGATTTTAATTTAATTACTATGTTATAGTTACAATTGCTGTTGGTTATCAATTCAAACTGAAAATTGCAACTTACATCCCTTAATTTTTTTGTTTTTATTAATATTTTGGGTGTGAAAACAATATTTCTAAGTAACTGATATATTTGAAATACTGTATTTTTTCATACTTTGATAGAGTTTACTACAAATGGCAGACTAGTTCATAGTGTTTTTATTTTCATTATTTTCTGCCTGAGAATAATTAATATCCAACTTTTAAATGCATCATTATAGTCAATAATTTAAATTAATTTCATCTTTCATAATTTAAAATTTCAATATTTTTATTATTCTAACTTCTAATATTCTGATTTACTTTTTACTTAAAAAAAAATTACAAAATAATAAAAAAGAGTGGATTATACATAATTAAAGGTTGGAATAAGCAAAGTACTAAAATATTAAATATGTATGGAAGTAAAAATCATTTTAAATTTAAGCACTTAAGATGATACAATCGAATTTATTTTTAATTTTCATTAATTACACCGTTGGAAAAAAAAAATTATAACAGAACTGGCAATCTTTTATACAAAAACAAATTTACATTCAACTGGCTTAATAATTTTATTTAATGTGCTGCAGTTAATTTTCTTAACTTACGTGGATTAATCCAATTCCATCATTTCCAGCACTCAAACTCATTACAAAGTACCACATAATAAAACTATTCAATTATTTATTTATAAATTTTTTTACTTGTTTAAATTTTTTTTTTTTAAAAAAAAGGCTAAACGAATCGGTTACAAAAATCTAATAAATGAAAATAATTTTAAAAAAATCAAAATAAAGACCATTTCAAATTATAGAAATTAGAACTCTTAAAAAAAAAATACATACCACTGCAAATACAATTTAAAACAAATTCTATATACAAAAAAAATAAATTTGTAAAAACTTAGTTCAGTAATAGAGAGTCAGAGATTGGAATTTAAAATATTTGATTTGATTCCACTTCCAACATTCAAATTTCTTATGAATTCATGAGCAATAAAACTATTCAATTATATATAATTTGCATGTCATGTCCGAAATAAAAATAGAAAGATCAAGGCTTTCCTTTAATCCACAGTAAGTGGCTTTCTGCTGTATAATTGTTGAACCAGGTGATAGTCAGACTTCATTTTATGATGAACTTCTGGTTTACAAAATGAAATAATTTATCAAAGCTACAATGTTAAGTCCAGTGGTATTAAAAGAAATAACAAAACCAGTACTATTATGGTGAGGATTCAAGACTACTGAAATATATAATAGCATGATTCTGGCAGTAATGCAGTATCTCAAATGCCTGGGTAACAATTTTTCCTTTAACTTATATATAATGCAGTAAAATGACTTCAAACAAACATTAAGAACCTATCTACAAAGTAATTATACAATATAAAATTGCATTGCAGAAAATTCCTCATTTCTCTAAAAATCCTTGGTCTTACATTGGTTCTTGAATGAATGCATATTAAGTATAATATGACTGGTTCAAGTAACCAAATAGAACAAATGTATTCTATAAAAAATACATAATTATATATATGCAATGTTTCAAAGCTCTACTTTCTATATTTATAGATTTCAATTCTCATAATCTTTAAGAATTCGGGTTGAATTAAGTCAGATGCAAGTTCCTCTCATATAAGGAACAGACACAATACCTGATTTATATTTAGATAAAAAAAGAAAAAAGACTATTTGCTGCTTGCAAATCTACTTTCAAGAAAAAGAAGATGTATTTTAGGATATATTCTAAATTTGAAATAGGTGAAAATAACTTTGCTACACATTCGAGCATAATAAAGTGATATAATAAAGTGATTAATTTATATATAAATCAATTAACAAATATTTCTTACATTTAGGGCTTGTAGGAGTACTACATCCTGATTTCTCTTCTAAAAGACCATTTAATTTACGATTTTCTTCTTTTAACTTTGAAACCATTTGAAGAAGATCATTAGTTTCTATTTTCCAGTTTTCTTCTATAAGCTCCAATTCCTATAATATAAAAAATGTTTGTTAATTACATCATATATTAATTATTAAAATATTATTACAAAAAAAAGTTTAAAAAAAGAAATTGATCATCTCCCATAGACAAGCATAGTTTTCTTTCATAAATTTTTTTTTTTACGTATACATATTTGTACAGATATATTCACGTATACCCAATAAATCCATATATATATATGCAGGCTGTTCTACTAGCCTAAAACCATTCAAAAACTTTTTTTTATGTAACATTAAAAATGGTGAAATGAAAACTACTTTTTGATAACTTTTCAAATAATCCATTTCAAGGATCATATTTATTTTCATTAGGCAATCCATAATTTAGAAAGCCAATTCAGCACAATAAACCATTTTATAATATAATCATATATATATTGTTAAGCATAATTATAAAGACTTGAACTCAAGACTTTCAAACTCCCCACAGCTATCCAATACAACAGATACACATTACCATATGCATGTGAAAAAGATCAATGATCTCCAATATACATATTTCGTGCTGAACCAGCACTCATCAGTTGGTCCAGATCACATCTCCCATTCATATATACAATCACTGCTCAGTTTATATTAAGATAGTAAATCTTCAATCTTTAATGGTCAAGCTTCAATCTTCTCCATATCCAACTCTTCAGTCATCCATATCATTGAAAATCTGATGATGAAATGCTCAAAACCCTTATGGATACCAATATTGTCATACCCATGTTGACCTTAAATCAATCTAAGTCCTCACATATAGAACCTTAATATGTCCATTTGATACGACAATAATATTGACATCAACAAAAGTTTTGGGTATTTCATCATGGGATTTTCAATATGAGAGATGAAGAATTGGAAAATAGAGAAGATTGAAGCTCGTCCATTAAAGATTTGTATTTTAATATAAACTGAGCAGTGTTTGAATATATGTGTGGGATATGTGATGTGGATCAACTGAAGAGTGTTGGTTCAGCATAAAATATGTATATTGGAGATCATTGATCTTTTTCACATGTACGTGGTCATTTGTATCAGTAGCATAAGATGGATTGGATAGCTGTGGGGAGTTTGAAAGTCTGAGTTCAAGTCCTTATAATTACATTAAGTTTAGTATAGACAATATACATATATTTAAATATTATATATTGATAAGTGGAATCATTTTTGTTTTAAATCAGCACATTTCAATAAAATAAAAGAGAATCTTTAGCTAATATAAAAATCTTAGTTAATATAATAATTCAAATAATTTTAAATAAATTAACTCTTATCACCATATATATTTTGGCTACCCACATATAATTTTACTAAATAACTATTATATTCTGCCATAAATAAATATATTTTATTACAGATTCCGGAAGATTGTTAAAATTGAAAATTTAGTTTAATGCTGGATACAATTTACATTTTTTAATTAAATGACTTCTGTTTCAACATTTACATTTTTGACTAAAATTGTTTATTGTAAATTACATTAAAATGACTTCAATATGATTCAACTTACAAAGACTTGAAATATCTAACCAGGGTCATAAAATTCAAATTAAATTTGATAATTTTAGATTCACTCAATAATTGTTCTCCAGCTAACACATCTTCCCCGTGATGTGGCAGACCAAACTTTCTAACAAATTTTGAAATTAAATAAATTCATACCCATATATAAATTACAGCAATATAATCTCAATGATGACAATGAATATTCATTTGTCGAAGATGACTGAGATAAATGACTAATAGAATATATGTATAATAATATATATAAAAGTGAACTACAATAAATTTTATGAATTTATGTATTTTATTTTTATAATAGAAATTATTAAAATTCTAAGATTACTTCAAGTACAAATAATTTGTATTCTTTATAAATGGCATCTTTATATGCACTAAAAAATAATTATCACTAATGTCTCTCTCTGTTGATAAAATTCTTAAATAAGCTATTTTTATAATGAAATTCTTAAATTAATTGTCTATGAAATTCAATGGGCTATGCTTGTAAATATAATTATAATGGACACTAATCGGCTACTTTATTTTTTAAAGTATTTTTCAGATACAAGTCTAAAAAAATACAAATAATTATAACTTAGTTTTTAAAGTTAGTTGGAGAGGTGAAGTTGAATTTATAGCAGAGGATGGAGAAATTTCAGCAAGAAAAATTAGCACTAGACCCAAATTTTAAGTCTATGCAGATCAATACTAGCTGCTATCAGAATTATTTGAATTTTGGAGTATTTTTCTAGAAAAAATTAATTGTTTTATTATTATTATCTATAAGTTATTAAAAATTCATCATCTCAATTATGAATTAAAAGCTGTATAGAATTATTACATAGTTTAAAATGAAAGTGGCATGAAAGTTTATAATCATATATACAAAAATGGCATTTAGATTTTAAACTAAAAGCTTCACAGAAGTTAACAAAATCTATAAAACTTCTTCAATAAATTAATCAACAATTTCTTTAAACTATATTTATTAGAACTCTGAATAAAGTCAATAAACTTACAACAAGCAAATTTACCATTAGAAGAAAGTTAGCAAAGAAACAAAAATTCTTAGAGAAATCCAACCCACATAATTATTATTTAGCAAATATACATACAAAATTATTTTATTAAAAACCTGGGTAAGGTAAGAGCGCTTTACCATTGTTTTTACATAGCAGCATGAGTTTATTTAATTCCATGAGGTAGTAGAACAGTTAACCCAACCACATACATATTATCTTCACTATGAAGATACAATTATAATATGATTTTAAGAATAATTTATGTACCATCATATTCATTTTGTAAACAATGAAACTATATAAGTAGTTCATATATATGTTATTATTAAATTCATTTAATTTCTTTGATTTATGATGTTTCTATGCACAACTTAGCAAAGAGAATGTTTAATGTCTCATTAGATGCTTTGATTTCATTAATAAATTCCATACAATTGTGGCAACCATATGAAAATATAGTTTCCATATAAAGGTGACAATAATAATCATAAAAAGGTAACTAAAATTACTCCTACCATACCTGGAGATACAAATCAACTGCTTGCCAATTATATAAGGTATATTTAGTAATCTATAGTTATGCTTGAAAAAAATAGTTGCCTGATTTACAAGTTGCTGACTTTTCACATAGTTTTTATTACATAAATTGATTCTCAAATGAAACCATCTCATATTCATCATCACAACACATCATGACTTTACTGACGATAAATTAATGAGCATAGTTTTATACTAATGTAATTAAATTTTAATAAATTTTCTGAAAATCACTTACTTATTTCAAAAAAATCCCAATGCACTTTTATTTACAGATTACACATTTTATAACATAAATAATTTCTTTTGAATATTTCAGAATGGTTAGCTTTGAATATATTTCCGGAATTTCATTCCTGCCTGTAATGTACAGCCTTAATCTACCAAGCAATTAGTAGCAATATATAGTTAAAACAATTATTTATATCTATGATAAAACAGTTTCTAACAACTGCATTATTCTTTGACAACTACTATCTCATCAATATTTAATATATCTAAGGAATTATGCAGCTGGTTGACTTAATTTTACTTATATATTACAAAAGACTGAAATACTTGCCTTGCTATATGTTCAAAAACAACACAACTTGATTTCAAAGTCAGTCCATGATCTTTTTTTTCTGTTTGATTGTATATTGGAGACAAAAAAAAAAACCCAATAAATTTGTTCATCATTGGCAGCCCCTAATATTCTTCCAAACTAATATAATAAACAGAATATATATTTTAATACTGCTTATACTATTTATATTTTTACTAGACATTGTTATGACTTGTGCAAAATAGAAATTTTGTAATAAACATGTAATTGATTGTTTAAACCATTATATATATATTTGGCATAAGGTTTATTTTAATTAAAAAAACAAAACAAAACTGATAAGATTGATTTTTTTCTAAGAATATTTGAAAATGTATTTGTAAAAATCTTTCATGAATGATGTTTTTTCTTTTTTGAACCTCAAAATGTAATTGCTTAATTTTATTTTAAAAAATGCATGTGCAATTAAGACCGAATAAAGTTAAATTTAGTTATTGGTTTTGTAAGTAAACAAACAAAAGATTAAGCCCTAAAGCAGTAAGAAAACAATGACAGAGACAGATTTAGTAGAGCCCTTAAGGAAGTTCAAGCATTAGTAAAGTAGAATTGGAACAGGTGTTAAAACTTGGAAAATATTTGTATGATTAAAAAGCTATATTTTGGGATCTTTCTGTCTATTCCGAAGTGAAAGGGCCTTAATAAGAATGGCCTCGATCACTGTCTGGTGAAAGCCATCAAGATTAAAGATTAATACAGCAGCTTTTAGTGAAACTATCATCCAGAGAAAGCAAGTTTCGTTAAACAAAGGAGTTTTTTTTTAAGAAGGTCATATAATGTGAAAGAAAATTCAGTATTGAATTCGCTATCATCTATTCTTGGAATTGTTAAAAACTAAAGATATGAAAATTTGGATTTGCACAATGATATCTGTGCCTATTTTCTCAGTACTTATGCTGTAGATTAGATTTAGAAAGTGCAATTTATGCCATCTGATTGATCTTAAGGATTTTTCTAATGTACCAATTTATAAAAATAAAAGATCATTTAGTCATAGACCAGAGACTCAATGTAGATTTAGAGTATTATGAGCAAATATGTGATTTATATAACAATTTTACTGATTTAGCCAAGGAATTTACATTTGGTTTAGTATATTAATATGGCAGTGTTTAAATTAGTTGGTTGTCCATAAAAATTTATTATTATTATTATTAAGCTTCAATATGGTGGAATAAGAGGTAGCATTATTAAAGCTGGTGAAAAACAAGACACTCACATTCTTGGTTTCTAGACTTACAATATCTAATAATAATGCTATCTCAAAACAATTCAAAAGATCTACAGAATGCTCTTAATGTTTCAAAACAACCAATAAAGATTTGGGATTGGCTAATTAATATTCAAAGTGCTAAATTCTTAAAAAAAAAAAAAAAACTTCAGTAAATATTTATACTGGATGATGATAGACTTGAGAATGTAATTCAATTTAAATATTTGGATAACTTTACAACGAACTCCAATTTTTTATTGATGCACTTCACATATTAAAAGGTTGAGTATTTCATCATAGTGATATAACTATTAGCTTCAGTCTAAATTCAAAATTCTCCCACTTAACCTATATCACATTTTGATATCTATTGCATGAAACAGCTTATAAATCAAGTCAAAAATCATGATTATAAAAACACAATACAAAATTGGAACAAGTACATATTTTTCTTAAACATATAAAAAAGTTAAATAGTGTTTTATTTATATGTGTTTCTCTTATTGATAATTACATCAGAATTAGGAACATCATACATTAATTGGATCATGATTGAAAATTATATCAGAATTAGGAACATTCTTCATTATTTGGTTCATGATGATATATCTAGGATAAACAGTGAGTGACTACAAGAACTTAATGTGAAGAAATGTACAATCCAGATTGTCAAAAATATAAAGCACAATGAGTTGCAATACACTATAGTTGAAATCTAAAAAGTGAGATTTTTTTGGATATTGTATATAGTTTTTGATGATATAATAAATTCTTCTAATTTAAATGGAAAAAGGCACTGCCAAAAATTAAGTAATAAAAATCCTTGTAGAAATAAACTGACAACTTTGATTTAGAACTTATAAACATTGTCAGGCTTGGCCTGAAATTATTCCACAATCTGCCAATTAATTTTTCCATCTGAATAACTGAAAAATGATAAAATTCACAAAAAATCTGTTTATGGTCAACATCAGAATTAGAAACAATCTGCGAGAATTGGTTAATTTACAACACACTTTCAGATAAACCGTAAGTCATCTAGAAATTCTCGGAATAATTTCTTAAAATTGAAGAGAAGTTCTAATCTATATTTTCTAGTTAAAATGAAATTTGTTAGTGAACTAACTATTTTTTTTCATAAATGTACTCAATCCAAGAGAAACAATAAATCCTTTCCAAACAGTAGATGATTATGTCATTAATAAAAATGAAAACTTTAATGAATTTCAAAAGTGTAAAAAGAAATGACCATGAATTCCTTCAAGCTATTAATATGCTTGTAAATATAGTTGGAAAACAAAGCAGTTGATAATAAAGATCCATGAGTAGTCTTAAAATCATATGAAATTCCTGAAGCAAATTAATTAAATAATTAGCCATATCTATTAATAATCAACCTGGAGTTATTACTATCAAACACATCAATTAACAGATTAACAAATTAACAGAACTTCATCATAAATTATATAAAAAAAACATGTTCTGAACAAAAATATGAATAAATTAAATATTTAACACATTACAATGCTATGTTGATTTCATAACTTCCAATTAATGCAGAGTAGCAATATCTCTTTTCAATACAAGTAGTATACCAGTAATCTATTTATATTATCTAAACAAAACTTAGTTTGTACACATATTTATCAAAAAATTTAAAGGGGAAAAAAAGCATTCAATAAATACCTATAAATTAATAAGACTAATTGTAACTAATTGATTATTTTTTACCATAGTAAAGTGTGAATTTCTTATGACGAGATACAAGATCTATTTTTGAAATCCAAACAAATCACAAACTGAAATAGGCACTGGAACCAAAAATTTTAACTTAATGGTTTTTGAGTAAAATAAAATATTAGAATGACAATAAAACTAAACTTTATGACTGTTTTATGGTTTTTTTTTTTAAATAAAGGACAGTCATTTTTAAATATTCTAAAGTTTTAAACCAAGAGAATATGCTCATATGGCTATGTAGATTAGCATTTAGGGTATCTTATGATGTCAATTATATGATTTTGGTAGGCAAAAATGATCTATTTAAATATAATCAGAGAAAGGCATTTAATATTTATTACTGGTTTTTACACTGTCTATGCCATCAGTAAAATATAATTGCAGATTTAGTGATGAATCTATATAACCAAATTGTTTTTGTTTAAAAATTGTGTTGTTCGAACATTTCAAGATATTGGATTGAATTGCAAGATAAAAAGAGACCAATAGATAATAATCTACTAGTACAAAGCAAAAGCCAAAAATCATGATACTTTGATCTCATTTGAATTTAGTGTTTATTGATTTCATATTGAACGTTAGCTTACACTGTATCTTGGATATCACCAATAGCTGAAACAGTACATTATGATATAAATATTAAATTGATAGCCATTGTACTATTTACAAATTTTTTAAGCCCCAAAATCTTGACAATAAATTAAGTTAAACATAATTGTTACTGAAATTGTTTTTGGATAAAATGCGAAAGTGAATTAGTCAGCTAAAACAATCACAATGACTTTAGTAAATGCAATTAGATATAAAATAAATAAATCAAGCTAAAAAAATATTTTAATAACACTATAAACACATTATTTTTTCCAATTTTTGCCTTTATCTTATATAATATACTATATATTCTTATATATAATCTTTTTTTTCTAAAGTTTTTCATTTCACGTATGAATATTTCAAAAGCATTCACCTGTGATTTATTTAATTTGATAAAATATAATTAATATTTTCGAAATAAACATTTTAAATCAAGAGATATCAAATAAAAATATATAGTGTAATTTATGATAATTCCTCTACATGTATTTGTGATATCATAATTTTAGCATTAATGATTTAATAAATTTTAAATCTTTAGTAATTAGCTAAATGCATTTTTGATTCTGAGAATTTTATTAGTTTTGCCATGACCATTATAATGTTGAAAATATATGACTGAAAAATTAATGCATTTTAAAGAAAAAATAAATTAGTTGAAACAAAAATTTAATTTCTTCCACTGATATATATTGAAGCGGATAATCTAAAGGTCAGATTATGCTTCACGACGATGATTAACACTCATAGTTACCATCCAACAGGGTTCAAAGTCTATCTTTCTGTGCATCTACATGTACTCGCTATTTACACAGGTTTTTTTTCTTCGTTTCAATATTAATCACATTTTTCTAGAAATAAGTTAACAATACAATAAAGCGAATTAATAGAGTCGTGTATATTTTTAATAATGGCGGCACAAGGTAGGGCGATCGGTTTAGAAAATTCTAGAAGCAATACTATGAAGTTTAAAAAAAGAAATCAATTACTGCTACTAAGATAAATCAAAATTGCTATTAATAAAAGTACATGTTCCATTAGCAAAAAATTAATCTATTGAAAAGATCTTTCACAAATATTAAAATAGAATTTAAAACAGTTGTTCAGGAATTTTATGGACCGATCGCATTATCTTAAATTATTTACGAAACAAAGGCAGGCTTCTGGTGGAAAAACATCCATTGTATGAAAATTACATCACGCCTCAAGCTACATTCACTAAATGCATTCCAAATATCAAGAATCATATAAAAAGAGAGCTAAAATTTGATTAGACAGAGAGAGCATGTTTCTTTTTAAGAGATAGTTAACTTACTTCATGTTCCTGTTCACCTTAATTATGGAAGAGGAGTAAAACCATCGCACCTTCCTTTTTGGCCATTCCTGAATCCCTTTGTACTGAAATGCCTCTTGGAACTTAAAATGAAAACATGAACTATTTGACTGTGCCCTGAGCATGAGCTGGAAATTATGCTACCTGCACTTAAACTTCGAACCACATCAAGAATTGTAAAATATCTACCCAAAAAGGGAATCAAGAAAGTATTACAAAGGTAATAATGCTGCCTCTTGCTTATTGTCTGTATCTATTTAATATTAACTATAAAACTAAATGGAAATTCTCATAAAATTAACTTACTTATGTAACAATATTTAATCTACTTTTACATGATTCTTTATAAATATAATCACTTAATTTTCTATTAGCCTCGCAAAATTCTTATTCTAAATTGGTGCAACAATGATTATCTATTTATAATGTATATATTTGTTTCGCCATATAATATACCATTAATTTATTCCCAAACTCTGCAAATGTGTTTAAATTTAGATAAGCCTCCTGTCATTAAAAGGGAGCGTCCTTTAATTAATTAAATTGTTTACTACACAAATTGTACATTTGCCAGGTTGGAAAGATTTAAAATGTTTCTTTTATTATGTTAATATTGCAAAATTGATGGAGGGAGAGAATAATTCCCACCTTCAATGCCTACATAACTTTACATATTTCATATCTATATTTAATCATCACCTAAACGAATAATTATATATTGTGTAATGATTCTCCAAAGAGTATAAGCCATGTAAATAAGTAGATTAATGCCATTAACATAATGATCACTTGGTTGCAAATCCAGAACAATGCTGAATTTAATTTAAATAGCATAGGGGTGGGGGAGGTCAAGTTCCCTGCTTTAAATGTACTATGAAAAGAAAACAAAGATATTAAAACAGTGAAATAATTCTTATATTTCATAATATGCGTTGCAATATTATTTATCCTTAAATAAGTTGTCTTAAGTAATTTGATCATACTGTCAAAAAGAAAAAAATAATATATTATAAGTTAACTATGAGTCGCATAAATAATTATTATATTTTGTCCAAGCATTGCTAGGGTCGGTCTACTCATAACTGAGTGCTACTCGTCAAAAATGCGCGCCGGAAAGACCCGAGCCATTTAATCTTCATTTCCGGTCCATGATAGGGACATAGACCCTGGACAATGTGCCTGCTTAATAATGGGATTTTGCACCATCAGGGCAAATCTTTTCAGGCTGAGTATCTCTTCACTCCAGAGACCAATCTCCAAAAATTTGAGCATAGCAAGCCGGTCTCATATTATGCGAAATAAAATCACATTTCTTTCAATAGTCCAATAAGCACATCATTATATTCAGTAAATGGAATCCATAATAAAACAGCCTGTACATTGGCACCACCATTATCATATCTTATTTTTTCTTAAGTAATTATACCTATAAAATTCCTCAAGTTGACACGTTAAGCTGAATTATATATATCTTTTTGCATATTATTTTTAAATTTATAAATCCAGGCGTTATTATCAGACTTAGGATATTTTTTAATCATCAGACTTCATCCCCCCCCCCTCCCTACATTCTATATGAAATCTAAAAACCTTGTTGATGTGTGTTATCATGACTCAATAAAACTAGTTGCACAAATAAAAGACCGGTAATCTATTCTCAAGTTAAATGATTGTTGACAAAATTATGTATATCGTGTATAACTCTTTAGGCTGATGGAAAACAATTTATAATTCCAAGTATACCGCCATAATACATTTTACTCCGTTAAAGCAATAAAACAAAAAAGGTTATTGGCATATAATTAAAACAGCACTAGAAATAACTATTTAATAAAAATGTTTGTTCCAATATATATATAAAACTGTAAGATTTGCATAATATTCTCATTATTAAATAATATTTAAAATCTTCCTCTTGAGTTGTTGCCTATACAGTTGATTATAAGCTTACCCATACATATATACCTATGTACATTAAGGTTATACTTACACCTAAGATATAAACAATTTATTATAGGTAGAAAAAAGGTATAGAAATATGGCCAACTACCTCATTAGAGTCACTTTGTTATCTTCGCTGAGCTGCTGGCCAGAAATAATGAAATATGTTTTGTATCATAGGTATTGCTAATCATAGGTGGAGGCATGGGTTTAAACCTGTAGGGCAGAGTTAGAGAGTGTCCCTGACTTATGTATCTTGTACATGATCTGACTCGAGGTACTCAGGTTGGGATTCCAGGTCTGGTTGTATGATTAAGCGAACTGAACGGTACAATATATTAACAAATCCTAGTTTAAAAACTGAAAAAATTGGAAGGATATTGGAATAAATAAATATAATAAAGAAATCGATTATGTAGAGAGAAGATACAGATATATACAATTTATATAATATGATTAAAATAGACCCAAAATTGTCGAAGATTAGATCATATATTTTATATAGCAAAAGTTAACAATTTAATAAATGTTTGTTGTGAAAGAACATATGTATAATTAAAAATTCATTTCACAATTTGTTACGAAAACTTGATTTAAATAATGAAACTAAAAAATTTAAAAGCAAATAAATAAATTTCAAATGAAATATGAAAACAAAATGAATTATAAAAGAATTTAAGTGCTCTTTTAATACTATTAGATCATTTGTTTTAATGTAAATAAAAGAACACAAATAAAACATTCAAAACTATCACACAAACTAAGTTTGAGATAATTTTAAATATTCAAATATTCTATCTGATTAAAAAAAAAAAAGATCATAATATAAAAATCTGATTAAAGAAAATTTTATATGAAGTAATCTTGTCTCAAGTTTGAAGTTTTAGTGCTTCATTTTTCTATTAAGCTTATTTACAATAAGAAATGATAAATTATTTAATAAATCCATATAAAATGAATGGCTAAAAAGATATATAAAATATAGATTTCTTCAAAATTTAAAGAAAGTTAATTTATTAATGCTTAAAAGGTTTAATTTATTATCAAAAAAAATATGATTAAGATAGAGGAGGCAATGGAAAAGTAAATTGTATTGTGTATTAAATATATATATAAAATATTCTTCATATTTGGAATTATTAAGTTAGATTCATAGAATCAGAATGCTTGACATCGTATCCTACTGACTCAAATATTGTATCTCATGTCTAACCAGCAAAAAACTGGGGTGGAAAATCAGTTGCAACAGATGATGGATTGGAGATCATTTCAAAGTGTTTGTCACATTATCACATTACAATTTTAATGTTATTGTCAAGAATGAATCACCGAGGTTATCCCAGGGAATGAAATAACTGTTCCTGATCAAAATACCCCCCCCCTCAATTATGACACTCAATTTAAAGAAAATCAGGCATTCATTTCAATGTCCTCATACTGAGCTAATGGTAAATCATGTTGCATTCAGGTAACCAAAGTAAACAGTTTTTCAATTGATGCTAATCAGATTGATAAAGTGGGATCGGTCAATCAAGGGATCCAACTTTTTGGCATTTCTGGATGATCTTGGAAAAAAAAGTTGTTTTGGCCACACATTAAATACACAAACACTACCAAAAGATAAGCAAAAAAAAAAGATTAGTGCATAATTTTCATGCAACACTACAGATAAGCAAAAAAGTCCTAACATAATAATCTTAATTATGAAATGGTCTGTTTAGACAGTCTTTTAAAAGCAAAACAAATATGTAAAATTTAGAATAAAATTAACTAAGTCAATTATTTTATATAGTGCGATGTTTTTACAAACTAATATTTAAACAGCATTAAACTGTTGCACATGCGCTTTGGATTTTAACTATAAAATGAACGAATACTAACACTTCAACCACATGATAAAGTCTTTGGAAAAGATAGAATGGCCATCTATCTTTTCGAACCCAAACGCTTTTGTATGGGCGAATCTTAAGTGTTTGACAGTGAAAGCATGAAGATATTAAATAATCACTTTAAATTACTTTTGCATGCTTGAATGATTCGCCCATACATTAGTGTTTGGGTTCAAAAAGATAGATGGCCATTCTATCTTTTCCAAAGACTTTATCATGTGGTTGAAGTGTTAGTATTCATTCATTTTATAGTTAAAATCCAAAGCGCATGTGCAACAGTTTAATATTGTTTAAATATTACAATAAAATTAACTGTAAAAACTTGTTTGTAAAAGAAAACTTTTGAAAATGAAATTAATTTAAAAGATTACTGATTAAATCGTATTAATTAAAAATAAAACTAAACTATCTTATCAAGATTGTTTAGAAGAATCTGAATGGATTAAGATTAAGGCAAATGTAAAAACAATTAATGTAAAATTAATTAAAAGACAGATTCAAGTCAAGATAAAATAAAACAATGAGAGTTGAGATATAAACGTTACATCTTGGTTATTGTTCTTTGGTCTGGTTTGTGATATATAGTCTAGTCTGCATTTTGTGATAAAGTTATTCCAGTCAACAATTTATTAGTCCGGAGTTCTGGTTCTTTCTAAAGAACCCAGAATATTCAGAAATTGTAAATGCAGTAGTAAGTCAATCATTTCTGCTTTGGCCAACATTAGTGGAAAGGTCGCATAAGCCATAGTAGTGTCCGACAGAGCTTCATGCCCCAAGCTCTCAGCCATCAGTTATCCTGCTGAATCAGGACCTGGAATCAATGCAGAGATTATAAAATAAAAGCTACCATATCTCCTCTCATTATTCGACAAACCTGGAAAGCCCTAGAACCATCGATGGAGATGAAAACGCCAACTAGTTGGAAAGTGACAATCATGAAAACTAGGTAAATCTACTTTTAAATAGCTGTGTACACACTTAATTTTAAATGGAATGAACTTTAATTAACGGACTATTATAACCTATAGCCTAAAGTCATTTATATTTTTATGTAAAATTTATTGTGTTGTTTTATATTATATTAAATATATGTTTGTGTAAAGAATTAAATATTAGTGTTTGCTTTAATTGTTATTTTGTCTATTTTTTCTTTCTCTCTTATCACTGCATTGCAAGTAATTTAATGTAGTTATTTTATGTGCTAAGAAAATAAGCTGGATCCTGAGACAGAGTGTGAACTAGTCATGAGATATTTTAAATGCTGGATTGTGGTTCTGTTGGCCAAAGCATGCCAATTATAACTTATGATTGGCTGGTGCCTAAGGTTGATCCTCAAAACAAATAAAATGCTTTGGATGGCAGAGGTTGAATCTGGCAGTCAAGGTGGGTCACGATCTGGAAATGTGATCGTTATGCTTTGCACAGCTTGGACTAACCGTGGGTATCATTGATGGCTCTGCTATCGATGGTATTCTCCACTCTGCTTGAAGGCATGGTCCATTCATGTAATATTAAAAATATAAAATTGTCAAATAAGGTTCAAATCCAATTAAACTTCTATTAAATGGACTCATTTCAAATGCTACCCCATATGGGGCAGAATGTCATATATGACGGCAATTAATGTCAGATAAAATTGAAGAAAATTTTTTTTAAAGAAATGTTAAACTGCATATAATTACGAGTAAAAGTGGTATAATTAGGAAAAGAATGGACAGCAACAATTTCTTTTTAAATAAAAAGACAGTGAAACTGTTAAAGGGGGTTTTAAGTAAAGAGAAATAAACATCTTCCAAAGTTGAAAAGAAAAAAGTATAATGAAAATTGTGTTGTTGGAAATAAAGCAATAATTTTAGAATAAATTACGAAAATAAGTTTCCTTACCTGTAGAGAATCAAATTACATAAATGATAATAGAATTTTTTTTACAAAAATTAAAATAATTAAAATACATAATAATAGTCACATATATAATATAGTCAGCGGCAGATATATGTTTAGGCAGGCTAAGTGCATTTAGGGACGGGTAGAGACAATAGGATTAAAGGGATTGGAGTCAGCTGCATGCTTTGAATAAAACAAATATTGAAATAAATATAAGTACAGGAATAATAGATCAAGATATAATATTGGAAGAAAGCCCAATCTCATTTAAAAATCCACAAGTAGTAGAGAAAGAGATATCAGAGACCCAGATGATGATGGAAATGATAGTGAATATGATGAGAGAAATGCATCAAGAATTTAGCAAAGTCAACAAACAATGAGGGAAGAAATTAGTGAACTGAAAGTGCAAATGAGACGTGTGATAACAGGAAAGGTAGAGAAAAACCAAGAAATCAGATAGATTTGATTAAAGAAAGTCAGGAAATAGAAAAGGAAGTTGAGGTGATAAAAGACATGAAAATTGAATTAGAAACAAATAGTGTTGAAACAGATAACGTGGAAAGAAATATAGACATAGATATATTGGATACAGATAGAGTGGTGAAAAAATTAGAAAAGGCAGATCAAGATATGGGAGTTATAAATTAAGGATAGGAAATAATGAGTTTCCACCAGAGAAGTATAATTTCAAGGCAAAAATAGAAGCCATTTACAGTGATACTATGCAGCACAGTTGAATGGTATTATTAAGGCAATCAACAATAAAATGAGATACGGTAGTTGTAACGTACGCCCAATGTGGCCATTAGGCGGCACTGCAATACCATCAACAATGCCCAAGAAGCATGCAAGTGATAAATTTCTATCTGAAAATTGCTGAAATCAACAAATTTAAAACATCTAAAGCAAAATAAATCAAACAAATCCTAAAATACAAAAAAAAAAGCAAAACGCTATAAAATTTCGAATTACAAAAACAGAAATCGGTGAAAATGCATCAAACACAAACAACCGCCCCAATGGACAATTTCCATCCAAAAATTGCTGAAATTGACAAATTAAAAATGCCTAAGGCAAAATAAATGAACAAATCCTTCTAAAATACAAATAAATAAATAAAAAACCAAGAAAATGCTATAAAATTTGAAATACAAAAACAGAAATTTGGTGAAAATATGTTAAATGCAACCCCCTCAAATGAAAACCTCTTTGCTTAAATATCGTCAAATAAAAATGCCCGAGGCAAAAATAAATCCAACAAATCCTTCTAAAATACAAATTACAACAAAAACAGAAAAAGGTTAATGGTAAAAAAAATTAACAATGCTGGAAAAGGTTTCATTAATAGTGGAAGTTACAAAAACAGAATTTCATCAATATTTAGTTTTCAACATTTGAAAATATGCATCTGCAATCAGATTCCAAAGCAGTGGTTATATAAACTAAAAAGAACATTACACAAGAGATTCTATTTATCAAATTAATTATTCTCTGCTTTGAAATTATGGCATATCATCAAAAATAAGTCAAACGTAAAACTTACCCCCCCCCCCAATAAAGAATTTCTATCCAAAAATAGATGAAATGGACAAATTCAATGCCTACCTCGAACAAATCCATCTAAAATACAAATTACAAAAAGAAACCCAAGAAAACGCTATGCATCAAGAATTCCATGAAAAATAAGTAAAATACAAAAACAGAAATTGGTGTCTAACTGACAGATATATCTTCTCCCTTTCTGCATAAAGAACTAAAATGAAAAATAGCGGTGACCAAGTAACTTTTCAAAAATGTATTAAATTTCATCAATACTTAAAAAATTAGACTATTTGAAAACATGCCTGTGCATTATCTAACAGATATAATAATTCACAACACTTAAATACAGATTAATACATATTAAGTAATTAAATGTAGATAACAATGAGCACATAGCGATCTGTTATCTTTTAAAATAATTTCAAAGCAGCAATTTATATCAGGAGAGCTACTAATTGTTTTTCCCAAAAAAATATTTAATTAATTATCCTCTGCTTTGAAATTATGGCATATCATAAAATATAAATTCAAATTTTATAGAAAGTTTAAAATAATCATTTCTAGTCACAGGAAAAATGATTAAAAAGTCATATTTATTGGCAAGAATGTTACAAGATTTTATTTTAACAAGAATTTTAAGTAATTGAGAATATTATGGCATATTATTTAAATAGATTTATAGATATTGCAGCAAAAATATTACCCAATTTTCTTCAAGGCTTACTTGTCCAGTATAGTAGTTTTTTCACTGCTATTTGCACTATGATGACTTGAACATCCATCATGTCCTGCATTGTTTACACCTCTTATTTAATTAAAATTATAAAATTTGCTTTCTATTGTTAAATTTCTTAAGTTAGGACTTTTATCAAAGGTGATCCCCAAGTGAATAACAACAGATTAAAAACCTAATTTAACACAAGACGTGGACCGAACAGTACTTAGCAAAGTTATTTAAAGTTGCAAATTGAAATGTGACATAATAGACCTCTCAATACCAATGCAATTTAGAATAATAGGGATTCTTCAGCATTTTTCCTAAAAAAAATATTTTCTTTAAAATATACTTTAGTACCAGGATATTGTCATATTTTAAAGAATATTTATAAAAATGCAACAGCAACAATTAGATTACATAATGACACTGGGAAAGTCAACATTGAGAAAGGTGTAAGACAAGGTGACTCCATATCTCCAAAACGTTTTACAGCAGTGCTGCATTAAGTATTTTGAGGATTAAAATGGGAAACTAAAGGAGTGAAAGTAAATGGTGATTATTTAAGTCATTTAGATTTCGCAGATGATGTAGTTGTTTTTGCAAATAATGCTTCAGATCTGCAGGAAATGTTGCAGGCATTATCAGATGAAAGTAGGACTAAAGATAAATGTTAAAAAGACTAAAATAATGTTTAATCGATTTGCTCTAAATATGAAAATAAAGATTGATTATGATGAATTAGAAGAAGTTAACAGTTACAAATACCTTGGTCAGATTATTAATACAGATGGAAACATAATGGAGGAAATTAATCATAGAATTAAACATGGTTGGAGTGCTTTTGGTAGAAATAACTTGATACTAAAAGGAAATATGCCTATGTGTTTGAAAAGGAAGGTTTTTAACAAATGTGTTTTACCAGTTCTTACTTATGGATCTGAGACTTGGTAACTTAATAGTAGAGCAATTCAGAGACTTCAGACCACTCAAAGAAGTATGGAGAGATGTATGTTGGGAGTAACAAGAAGAGATCGTAAACGCAATGTATGGGTAAGAGAACAAACAGGTGTTACTGACCTCATTGAAAAAATTAAAAGATTGAAGTGGAGTTGGGCTGGACATATTGTTAGAAGAGATGATAATAGATGGACAATTGAAATTTTAAACTGGATTCCAAGAGATTGTAAAAGACCCAGAAAGAGACCACATGTGAGATGGATGGATGAAATAAGAAAGTGTGCAGAGGTGATGTGGAAAAGAGAAGCTAAAGATCGGAGAAGATGGATTAAACTTGGAGAACTTCATCCTGCAGTGGATTGAGAATGGTTGATAATGATGATGACCATATTCTGTGCACACTGGTAAATATATATAAGATGCATAGTTAATTATGCTTTAAAGAAAATTGCAAATTGATATGTGATGTAATAGACCTATATTTTTTAATGTGAGAAGTCTATTATCTCACATTTCAATTTGCAACTTTCTTTAAATAAAACAATTAAATATGCATGTTATATACAATTACTAATGTGCACAGAATATGGTACTAAAATGTTTTAAAAAAAATTTTTTTTCTTTGGCAAAATGCTGAAGAATCACTTATTTTAAATTGCATTAGGATATTATATATGTGAGAGGTCTATTACATCACATTTCAATTTGTAACTTTCTTTAAATAACTGTTTGCTAGGTACTGTTCATTCCACATTGTGTTAAATTATTTTAATGTGCTATTATTCACTTGGGGATCACCTTTGATAAAAGTGCTAAGTTAAGAAATTTAACAATAGAAAGTTAAATTTTATAATTTTAATTAAAGAAGAATTGGAAACAAGGCAGGACATGGTGGATGTTCAAGTCATCATAGTGCAAATGGCAGCGAAAAAACTACTATACTGGACAAGTCAGCCTTGAAGAAAATTGAGTATTTTTCCTGCAATATTTATAAATCTATTTAAATGATATGCCATAATATTCTCAATTACTTAAAATTCTTGTTAAAATAAAATCTTGCAACATTCTTGCCAATAAATATAATTTTTTAATAATTTATCCTGTAACTGTAATCAATGATTATTTTAAACTTTCCATAAAATTCAAATTCATGTTATATGCCATAATTTTAAAGCAGAGAATAATTAATGTAATAAAATTTTAGGAAAAACAATTAGCTCTCCTGATATAAATTGTGACTTTGAAAGTATTCTGATTAGCTCTCCTGATATAAATTGCTGCTTTGAAATTATTCTAAGAGATTTTGACCGATTTCTCGTGCGGCGGAGAGCCTACCATTTCTAAAATTAAGCGATTTTTTACGAATATTTAAAAAAAAAATCAACTGCAGGCTTCTTGGTGGTTCTGCAGTGTCACCTGGTGGCTCGTCCAGTAGGTGAGAAAAGCACCGATTAATCTAAGAAGAAATGTGAATTAAGAGACAATGGAAATTTAATTAATAAATTTAAAATTTAATCAAACCGATTTGCAAGAAAAAGAATAGTAAGAAGGCCACATATAAATAGGCTTGAAAAAACTCATTATTATCATTGTTATTCGTTATATATCTAGTATAATTTCCAGTCTCTGTGCAAATAAAACTAATTTCATGAACTCCACAAAAAACCATGCATTGCTAATCAGAAGTCGAAGTAGAGGTACTCCATTATCTGACTGTCCTAGAATACCTGAAGGTCTCAAATTAGCCGCAATGGACATCTAATATCCTGAACAGCTCAAACATCTACCTGCAAAACTGAAATGCAGCAAGAAACCACATTCAACTGTAAATCTAAATTCCAACCGGTTCTTCACAGGAGAGAAAAAAGCAGCCATCTATCCAGAAGAATGTGTATCTGAAAAACCTACAGGTAATATTAGTCTTCCTTATTCCCATTCCTAGTTTGGCATTAATTTATTACTGTACCCAATGCAACCTTTGAGGCCTCCAAACTCAACAGAAATGAACTCTATAACCAGCATAAAATGAACTATTTATGTGCAGGTATAGTGTAATAAATTCATAGAACTTTCTGAATCAAACAAATAGCTTATATGGTAGAATATATGTCCTTCGTATATATTATTATTAATGCTTTATTTATATGGGTGCCTGCTATATGTGGTTATTATTTTATTCAGAGAAGGGGTGATAAATTAGCCCACAAGTTAATTTAAAGACTTAAAATAAATTATTTTGGAAATTTAAGATTTGCCAGGCAATTCTTTTACTCATAACATTATCACTTAGTAAAGAATCTATTAAAGCAGTTTATTGTATCATGTTTCCGTTGAGCTAGTTTGGGATAAATCAGGCGCTAAATTAGTAGCCTGTCATACAAAGTGTGTTAATTATTTTTTGTAATTAGCTGGCGCCCGGAATTTATCCCAAATCAAATAAAGTGTTTTGGATGGCAAGGGTTTAAATTTAGCAGCCAAAAAGTTCTGTAGCTTGGAAAGGTGGCCATAAGTTATACCTTGTATAACTTTGGTTTAGATATAAGTACCCTCTGGGTATTATGCTTCTCTGCCTGAGGGATCGGGTATAAAAAACAAAATTCTTCCACCTGGTCCAATATAGATAGCAAATTATTACAGTTTTATTGATAAGTCAAACATGCAGCCCTCACAACTTTAACACAAATCACTTATTGGAAGTATATTAATAATTTTTATTAGCCACTCATTAGACAAGAGATTATCCAATAATGAATATTTCTATAATATAATTTTCATTGCATCACTCTCACACAAGTTGGTTCAGCATGAAATGTACATCTTGAGGATCATAAACTTTGTCACATCTTTGATCATGTTTATGATTACATCCCTCTACAAGGTGAAATATGGATAGAAAACATTTGCTATCTCGTGTGAGTGATGTAATGAAAATTACACTAGACATATTCAATATTGGATAATCTCTAGTCTAATGAATGATTAATAAAAATTATTAATACTTTTATAGATACCATCTTAAAAAGTGTCTAATATACTAGGGGGAAGGTTGTAATACTATCTATAGAAAGTTATTTTTGTACATGCATTGTTTATATTGTAATATTATCAAACTGAGATCAATGTTATTTAATATTATAACACAATGGTGCTGATATAATATGCACTTGGTGGCCATTTTGAATTTGAAAACACCCAAAAACACTGCTGGTACATGCAAGTGATAAATGACATCGACTAGAAACACTCAGTTTTAAAAAAAAAAAAAATCGCCTAAGGCACTACAATTAAAAAAAGGGTGGTGGGAAGGCACTACACTTAAAAAGGTGCGAGAAAAGAAAAAGAAGTGAACATTGAAAATTAAAAAATCCTTCAAGATAAACCAAAAATGCTAATTTATATATATATATATAGTGATAATCAAATACTGTAATAATAAATCTTAAACAATTGTGTTAAGGCATTTTTTTAAAAAAAATCGTAAATGATATTTACAAAAACTCTTTAAAATATAGCGACCATTAGAAAAATAATAAATGCTATTTTAAAAAGCTCACTCCGGTCTTTCAACACTATATACTAAATCAGTATTATAATTTTACAAAATATTTAAAAACTATAATGCTATAAATCAAACATTGGGTTGTAATGTCACATTAAATAGCGTAAGGTGCTATTATCAAAAAAAAGTGCGGGAAAAGAAAAAGAAGTGAACATTGAAAATTAAAAAATCCTTTAAGATAAACCAAAAAATGCTAATTTATATATATAGTGATAATCAAATACTGTAATAATAAATCTTAAACAATTGTATTAAGGCATTTTTAAAAAAAAAAATCGTAAATGATATTTACAAAAACTCTTTAAAATATAGTGATCATTAGAAAAATAATAAATACTATTTTAAAAAGCTCACTCCGGTCTTACTAAATCAGTATTATAATTTTACAAAACAATATTTAAAAACTATAATGCCATAAATCAAACATTGGGTTGTAATGTCACATTAAATAGCCTAAGGTGCTACTATAAAAATAAGTGCGGGAAAAGAAAAAGAAGTGACATTGAAAATTAAAAAAAATTACAAAATACTTTAAAATAAACCAAAAACACTAATGTGTTGCTAAATCTGAAATGGTGGGAACATCACTTTCAGCACTATTTCGTGGAGTATCAACAAATAAAAAACCTAATTAATTTATTTTTAAAAATATATTTTACATTTGGCTTTGGAATTATCCCTCTAATTAAGAGTTATAATAATAAATCACAAATCTTAATAATAGACATATTAATGCATATTACAGTTAGCATTTATTTAAGTAATTTTTTTACCAATATTTTACGTATTTTAAAAAAATTACCAACTTTCTGGATCCGATGTATGGTCATCCGGGCAGGCTAAATTTGGTTCTTCCTAGATCTCTTCATTACTGCAAAAACAAAAAGCCATCAAAAAATTAAGGGTTATGCTTTTAAGATGTAAGTTTATTACTTTTAAGATGCCAGTAAAATTAATTTATTAAGGAAATATCGCAGTTTGATATCGACTCTTTCAAATTTATTTTAAAAACTGTGTACTTGGGCCTCACACAAATTAAACCAGGTATGTGTGACGTAAGATAATTTCCAAGAATTGGACATTGGGATGGGCTTTTGTCTTACTAAGATAAAAGTGTTAAATTAAAAAATGTAACAATAGAAAGCTCAGCTAAACTTTCAAATTAAAAAAAAAACAGCTGTAAACAGCTTGATGGACTTTTATGCCTCAAGCCTAACTAGTAATCAAATGCAAAAGAGGGGTAAAATTTATAAAAAAAATTATGATTTAAAAATATAATTGCACTGTAACATATTACACGTCACAACTTGTACTCCTATATATATATATGTGTGCCATAAATGTATTACTTTTAATATTTTAGTTTTAACACTTTAAATAAGACACAAGTAAAATTATTTGGTAATTTATTCTGAAAATATTGCAAAAACAAGAGACCTGCTTTTCATTAATATTTTAAAAAAAACAAAAAAAATGAAATATACAGGATGTGTGTTCATGTGATTATATGATTTGAAAATCCCGTTTCACCTTCTATGTAACATAGTAGGCCTATTTTCCAAATTCAAACCCATCCCAAGCCACATGTATAATCCTACAATAATGTACTTTGATATATAACGTATGTTTATGTGTATGTGTGCACACCTAATATAAATATATTTATAGACTGTATAGACATTAATATAAATATATTTATATTAATGCCTGTATACAGACATTAATATATTAGATGTGCGCACATACACATAAACATACATTATTATAGATCAAAATACATTAGTATAAGATTATATACGTAACGATGTTTGGCTTGAAGCATAAGTCCATTAGCTGTTTTTTTAAATTTAAAAGTTTAGCTGAACTTTGTATTGTTACATTTCTTAACACTTTTATCTTAGTAAGACAAAAGCCCATCCCAAAGTCCAATTCTTGGAAATTATCTTACGTCACACATACCTGGTTTAATTTGTGTGACCCAAGTACAGTTTTAAAAATAAATTTGAAAGAGACGATATCAAGCTGTGATATTTAGTGAATAAATTAATTTTACTGGCATCTTCTTTAAAGTAATAAACTTAAATCTTAAAAGCATAACCCATAATTTGTTGATGGCTTTTTGTTTTTGCAGTAATAAAGAGATCTAGGAAGAACCAAATTTAGCCTGCGTGGATGACCATACATCCGATCCAGATAGTTGGTAATTTTTTTAAAATACATAAAATATTGTTAAAAAATTACTTAAGTAAATGCTAACTGTAATATGCATTAATATGTCTATTATTAAGATTTGTGATTTATTATTATAACTCTTAGAGGAATAATTCCAAAGCCAAATGTAAAATATATTTTTTAAAATAAGGTAATTAGGTTTTTTATTTTTTAATACTCCAAGAAAGTGTTGAAAGTGATGTTCCCGCCATTTCAGATTTAGCAATATACTTTTTAAATATTTTTTAAAATTATAATACTGATTTAGTATATACTGTTGAGTAATCTTTTGAAAGTATTTATCATTTTTTCTAATTATTGCTATGTATATATATATTTAGGTTTTAGTTTTTAAAAAATGCCTTAACACACGTTAATTTTTTGAGATTTACAATTGCAATGTTTGATTATCACTATATACATTAGCGTTTTGGGTTTATTTTAAAGTATTTTGTAATTTTAAATGTTCACTTCTTTTTCTTTTCCCGCACTTTTTTTTGATAGTAGCACCTTAGACTATTTAATGTGACATTACAACCCAATGTTTGATTTATAGCATTAGTTTTTAAATATTGTTTTTTAAAATTATAATACTGATTTAGCATATAGTGTTGAAAGACCGGATTGAGCTTTTTAAAATAGCATTTATTATTTTTCTAATGATCACTATATTTTAAAGAGTTTTTGTAAATATCATTTACGATTTTTTTTAAAAAATGCCTTAACACACATTGTTTAAGATTTACTATTACAGTATTTGATTACCACTATATACATTGAACCGGATTGATTTCCGATTCAGTTGTTTTATTACTAAAATTTAAAAAGGGAAAAACAACTGAATTTTTATTAAATGTCATTAAAATGTTTTTATCATTAAAAAAAAAAGCGTACGCGTATTTAAACACATACGCATTTATATTTAAGAGTTTACTTTCACTACTTTGATTATAAAATTGATTTAAAAATACTTTATTTTCGCCGCCTGTTTTAATCAATTTGATTAAAAACAGGTAAGCTTGCTAATTATATATTCCTGTTGCTGTTATTTTTAATCATTTTTAAAGTTAATTCTAAAAGTCTAAAAGCGGAGATTTGGTTTTGTATTTATTTGGTTACAATAATCCCTGGTTGGAATTCTTAAATTGGATTGAGCACGAAATTAATATTTGCCCTGACTGAGGTATAGAATTTGTCGATAAAGGTTTTTTGCAAGAAATGTAGCGAGGTAACTATAGCTTGCCAGAAAGGAGGTAGTTGCTATTATTCTAGAGATTAAGATAAGGTTTTTAGGAGCACTTGGTTCAGCATCTGATTTTTCTAGGCTTTAGGATTAATATGTGGAACTTCATATTAATAGCAGTTTGAACATTTAAGAGATTTTCAAATTCACCTTCGTGATGTCAACAAACACTGCTATATGTATTGGAAGCAATAAGATGCATTGCTAATTTAAATAGGGACTAGCCTCGGGCTCTACTGTTCTTTCATGATGCCATAAAACTGACATAGCCGGATTCCCAATTTGCCTCGACACTTGCCTTTGTCATTAAGAGAAATCGCCTGAAAGATGAACTACTATCAAAAGTGCACACTTGTCACAAAATCACTAGAATTCTGCCTTACCGTAAGCTAAACTTTTTCCTATTCTAGCCAGGGTAAATAAATTGCGCTTACATAAATCTCTGCTCAATCTAATGATGCGTATGTTATAAGGTTGTATTAATTATTATCTGTATTTATATTTCCTAGTATTTTAAGTGTCTTGGGATCTTAGTTTTAAGATTCCAAGTTTGTTTGCAATTTTCGTTTATCAGGGGGTGCTTTAGGAGATTCTATTTTGTTTAATATATACCTGATTATTTCGTTAACTATTACAAAACGCATTGCAGTTTTCGTAATCTTTATTTATTCACCTGCCCTTAGTTGTAAAATGAAGAATCTTTAAGCATGTTTTGTTTGCGCTTTTTGTGCAAACAAAATCTTTTTGCTGGCTATTTATCAAGTTATTTCTTCGGGTTGTCTAAAAGTAGTCATTTTTTCTGGATTACATCTTTTGCTGTCTTGTATGTGAGATAAACATTTACTTTGAATGTAGTATTATGCGCAGCAGTCCTGCGGCGTTTTAACGATAGTAGTTAGAATACTACTGCTCGAACGTCCGCGCTGGTTTCGTTGATTTCTGGCAGGACAGTAACTGTTTTATTATCTCTGGTTTAGGAAGCTAGTTGTTTGTTTTTGTAATTTTACAACTGGCCAGCAAGATATTATCATAACCATTTCTTATATTTTAGGTGAGAATTTGGCTGCCAAAATGTTTAATGTCTTCATGTTTGTCGTACTCTTGTGCACTCTCTGGTAAATATGTGTATGTTAACATAAGTCACTTTTATATTCGTGGCTAGATGTCTTTATTCTATTGTCCAACTTTTAATAAAATTAATAAATTGTTTAAATTTATTTGGCTGACGTTTGACTTTGTGCTTTTATTCTCAACTGTCTAAACAATATTTAAGTTATCTTGTTTCTCCCTGAGTTTAGTCCGGCGCACTCAGGTTCGCATATCCTGTCCACCCTTAAAATAAATGTCTACTTCTGATTTTCGGACTAGTGGCGCCCTAGTGGTCAGTATATGCAAATCTTAAAGCTTTCTCCCGTTACAATATAAATTAGTAATTATAAATTTTATTAAACGCTCACTATTATTTCAGTAATAGTTTTAACAAGACTGTAAACCTTAGCAATGAGCGTCTGAAAAAATCGTCACTAGGGACCTCGGTAGGTCTTTAAAACACATGCTTTCTTCATAGCATAAGCATGTGTTTTAAAGACCTACAGAGGTCCCTAGTGACGATTTTTTCAGACGCTCATTGCTAAGGTTTACAGCCTTGTTAAAACTAATATAAATTAGTGTTTTTGGATTATCGTAAAGGATTTTTTTAATTTTCAATGTTCACTTTTTCTTTTCCCGCACTTCTTTTTGATAGTAGCACCTTAGGCTATGTAATGTGACGTTTTCCCACATTTTTTTAAAGTGTAGTGCCTTCCCATCACCCTTTTTTAATTGTAGTGCCCTAGGAGATTTATTGTGTTTTTAGTCGATGTCATTTATCGCTTGCATGTGCCAGCAGTGTTTTCAAATTCAAACTGGCCCCCGAGCAGGTACTAGATCAGCACCCAACACAACAGTAAATAATTAATTAAAAATAAAGCAAACTTAAAATATAAGTTAATGTAGTGACAATAATTCAAAAAAAATAATTTGTTATACATTTTTGTCATTACAAATTTTAAATGATTAAATACTTCTTTTTATGAAATATGATAATTGTGCTTATTGTTTTAAATATAAAATATTAAGTTCATTTACATATTTATTATAAAAAAAACTTATAGCCTTTTTATAATTTACTAAACAAAAAAAAATACAAAATTTGTATAATTTGTTAGTTAAAGATAAGAAAGAATAATGTACATTATCTTCTTTTCTTTCATTTATAAAAATATTTTAGATAACCAAAAAGTGGATTACATTTAACATTTGTATTTTGAAATATATTGTAATGTGTTTAATTAAATAAAATCCGTCTTGAGTGTGATTTAATCTTATTCCAAACAATTAGTTTTGACTATCTCTTTTAAGTTCATGCTTGCCAGTAAGAAAGTACTGGGATGTATGGAAACAACCAACAGAGTAGTGTATGTAAAATGCTCAAGTTAGATATCATTTCTTAATTAGAAATGGTGCTTAGGTGTAATTCATTATCTATAAAGATAGTGATTGACTAAAAAAATAGTTTTAAGATTGACAAAAGATGATCATCAGTGATCTGTGAATATAATGATTTAAATAGCTATAACACTATATAATATATTTAAAATTATACATAGAATTCATTTGAATACATAATTGATTTAAGTGAAAATAGTCCCCTTACTATATCTTTTAGTATATTACTCGAGTGCTACAAAACAGAATTTTAACCATTCTTCTGTGGGCAGTTGTTCTGTTGCAATACAAACTTTGTGGTGTGGATTAAATGTTATGTAATTCATCCTATTGCCAAGTATGTATGCTAACATAATACTTATTAAAACGCACATGAGAATAGATATCAAACATATGCGTCAGTATTGCAGGTTATAATACCAAAAGGATGCACTGAGTTTTTGACTACTGATTATTAGTTGTTACCAATTGTCAAAAGAAACATTTAGGAATATCTTTTGATGCATTTTCCAAATATGTAACTTTTTATTAAGTACAAAACAGCATTAATGCTAAAAAAATGAGATTTTCCCGTGATCAGAACACATAAAGTTCTTCTCATAGATCATGGCGCCTTTTGCTAAAATGGCAGCAATGAATCTTTAAAATTGAGATTTCCCAAATACTACTAGATAGAAGTCCAAGTCTAATCCTTACGAACAGATCATGAAAGAACAGGAGTTTGTTACATGCATATATGAATATGTAAATCATCAGGAATGATGAAATAAGCCAAACAAGTAATAAGTTACACAAATTGCATATGAAAAGAACCAACACTCTAATCCTATTCATTTCACTTGAGAAATCTGCTCCCATGTTTTTCATTTTCAGTCATGCCTGAAACCATACACTCAGAGGCTGACCAAAAAGAATATATCCTAAATTAATCTAATCCATCAAAGTGAAAAATAAAAACAAGGACGTACAAAAATGATTTTTTTTATATAAAAAAAATCAAATGTTAGATACCCTGACCAAATATCTTAAGAAAAAAGTTTAAAAACTTCTGAAAGGGTCCCTGTGAGATAATTACAAAATAAGGAGCTCTTTTCAGGAAAAAAAATAAAAAGAAAGCAAGTGAAAGAGGATTTTGTTTTGGAATTTAGGGACAATGAGGAGGTAGTGAGGTCTGTGGATATTTAGAAGATTACCAGAAGAACCAAATGCTGGTTTTTAAGGATTTGATCCGATGTTATGCAGTGAGTTTTTCCTTACAAATGTAATTATGCTCTTTTGGGATAGGACCAAGTGAGAATTTCTGAACTAATATTCTTCCAGATATACATACACACCTTGTCAGTTTTATATTTTGTGTAAGGTATGTCAATCAAGTACTTTTACTTCTAGAGCTTAACAGACATGAGCATCTTTAGTTTGTGAATGTTCGACACAATTGATTTATAGCTAGCAGTTCATACCAAAGAGATGCTTTTAAATGAATGAGAAGATAAAAATTAGCATGGTTCAGTCCAAAACTTGACTTATAGTAGAGGAACTGGAAATATCTGATCTCCCCAATCCATCCTGAAAAACTCTAGGGATAACATAATTTGATTTCTCTCAAGATGTGTATATATTGTAATCATTTGGGTTACATGGCACATAATAACATAGTGTGTGTGCACAAATATAAAGTTGAAAGGAAAAGTAAAAATAAACATAGATAAAAATTTTGTAGATATTTTTCTACCTACCTGGAATAATAACTGTAAAAGGTCTGATAAATATTTTTATTTAATTCTGATTTTGAAATTAAAAATAAGCATGTTAAACTGATAATTGTAAAATTTTCTGTTATCTATTTTGAAACCTTTTAATTAATGCTTGTATGAATTTTTGAACAAAATTCTACTATCTACTTTTGAGATCTTTATTTTAAGATATACTGATAATGGTAAACTTTCAAAGTTGCTTTTGAAACTATTGGTGATTTTTTTGAAAAAAGAAGTTTTTAATTAAATGTATTTTTGTCACCCCTGATATATAGTTTTAATTTGGTGTCTTTGTCACTACAGCTGACAATATAAAAACGGGTGATAGAAAGATTAAAATAGTTTGGCTAGTAGTTTTTTTTGGAGATGAGTTGACTAATAATATTTTTGAGAAGCAATTAGCTAGCCAGAAGCAATTGGCTTAGCAAAATACTCCAGATCAGGACAGTCCCATGAAGAAAAAGGGACAAGTCCAACAGCTGCTCTATAATTCATGGAGTTTGAATTCACGTGGAAGGAAATTGGTCAACTTCCAGTGTTGAAATTCATAGCTATAACTTTTCTACAAAACAGTTTGTTTGTCTGAAGTACATCAAATCTTAGACAGAAAAGAACAGATTTAAAGCCAGCCATACCTGAATTATACTTTTTCCAATGTGACTATAAATCAATCTCACCAAGAGAAATCTCTCAGCTTGCTGAAGGAGCAATTATATGTATGCTGATGTATCTATATGCAGAAAAGCACAAATAAATGTATGTGGTAAGTAGCATTACATATGAAAACAAAATATTAAATGTTCTTTTAAATAATTCCTTAAAATGACATTTTAATCTATAACTTAAACTAACACAAGTAATAAATTTTCTTACATTAAAAATCTATGAGTAAAGATTTAATTCACTGATTTTATACTTTTGAAGGAAAAAAAAACTTGATTGTACTTTTTTTTAAAGTAAAAAAAAAAAAAAAACTAATCAAAAAGTAAAGAAACAATTCATAATGATTTTGTATTCTAGAGAAAAAAAAGCTTATAAATTAAATTATGATAGAATTTGGTAGATTGGTTAGCTGTACTGTAAGACCTCCAATGCCCAGTAACCAAGACCAAAGGAAATGTAAGAAGTTTTTCCCACTGTATCAAGTGCCGTATGTGATAAAACAAATAAGTGGCCCAAATGCATATTTACTGGAGGATAATGTAACACTAAAAGAAACATAAAACCAGGAGCCTGAAACCCAATACTGCAATCACTAAACCTGAGAGGCTACTATCATCCACCATATCCTGGAATATAAGCTAGATATAAGGACAGCCAATTTAAAAAGAAAATAGGACCTGAACTTGGGAGACCCTAATATTTTGAAATATAATTGTGAAGTATAATGTATAGGCTGTAGTTACATATTAAGTTTATAAGCTTATAATTATATAAAAAATTTTGAAATATTTGCTAGATAAATAGTTTACTGATCAAACATATCCATGTAAATAAATAAATTTTGTTTCCTTCACATCCAATTTATTAATTATAACCTTGTCAAAATTTTTTTTTTAATCGAAGTTTTCAAAATATGAATGGACACCTGTTGTATCACCTTTTATTCTTAAGGGAATATAAAACAGTAAGATTTGTCTTCATTTCACCTTCTCTTCTTTCCTACCCTAGTTTAAACCACAATTTGTAAGTGTCTGTGCTGCCGCTTATATGCTGAAATCCCACCTAAATTAGATCACAAATATATTAATGCCCATGATATATATATAATTTTAAAACCCTAACATTAGTCATTTATAGATTGTGAGTATATACATGTATACATATTCATTTTAAAAAGGTCATATAAGTAAATTTACACACAGACTGTGATAATACATTTTAAAACTTAGATAAAAATAAGTTTTGTTATTTGAAGTTACTTTTGTTTAAATCTATTTATTTTAGAAATATTACTCTTAGTATTTGTTTTGATATAGTAAAATAATATTTAACTGTAAATAGATTTATACATTTAGAAATTAAAGAGTAAACAACTTTGTTTTTAGATTTATAAAAATCATGCCACAAATTTTATGTAAAAACTAAATGAGGGTTGGGAAAAGAAAAATAGGCTTAATTAGTTAATTTTTGTAAATTCATTAATTAGTGGCTTAATTATTTTGCCATGAGATAAATAACAGATGTCCACTCAGATATTTTTTTTTAAATTAAAATATTGTTAAAACAAAATTAAAGTTCTAATCCAAATATCTTAAAAGAAAAATTAATTTATTCCCTGCTTTCAGATATTCGCATAAGTTGGCAGCTTTTATTTTTGGTTCTACAGTGACCCCCATGGGGTAGTTCCATTGTCAGCTATGTTGGTATAAGTAGAGCCGGTTATATTAATTGCTATTGTTGTTGCTGTGCTAAGAATTGTTATGCTATGCTTAGACTATGCTTGTGCTTTTCTAAATAGATATATCATATGCTATGCTTTTCTAGATATTATTTAAATATAGTGTTTAATACAGCTGAATTTAGTGAAGCCATACCATTGATAAAATACCAGCCTTTGTCTATTGAAAGCAGAAATGTCTGAATAGAAGCTGGCAGAAAGGCTCTTCCTGCTCGGAAAAATGGCCAACCTGTGGCACATACCATCAGATGTCCGTACCTTTCGTAAACTGCCACTGCTACTGAAAATGTGTCAAAATTGATCATGGACCAAAGCTGTCACTTCAAGAATATGCTTAACTTCCATTAAAGCTTCCAGTTAAAACCGGAGAAGACAAAAATGTGCATGAATTGCCCAAATTGATATGAGGTAACCTCAATTAACCCAACACCTCTTGTGTTGTCTATTTCCCTTTAATGTTAGCTAAATTTAAATGTATTATTATAAAACTGACTTTTTCTGTAAAATATTTTGTAATCTATCTTGTGTGCTTTTCTATCGTTGGGTTGATATTTTCTATTTTATATATTTGCTAATTTATTGTCTTTTATTATAAGCGTGCTTAGATAATCATTGAACAAGGTAATTATTTCCCTTTTATTAGTGTGCCACCATATTATCATGGATAAATTATTTAACTGACAGGTTAATAAATGTCTTATAACATTGCTTGTTCAAGGGCTACTTTATTTGATCATTTATTAATCGTTTAAATAATTATGTTGTGCAAGAAAAATACATTTCACATTTTTTTATAATGTGAAGAGGTGCATGAAATTGATAAGTGGACTATATAATATAGAGATCTTATGCATACTTTTTAAATCATGCATTTCCCTACATTTTCTTAATTTAAAATAACTTACTTTATTGTATTTATAACAATTTATGAACTGTAAAAGTTGAGAATATGCGGACCATCTTAAAATTATTTCGGAATTGGTTAAGCGTCTTTACTGTAATGGATGTTTAAGACACCATTACAAAAATTATAGTTTTATAGGAGTGAAGAAAATAAAATAAATTTTTATATAAAGTTTCGTTTGTAAAACTTGATTAAAAGTTTTTTTTTAATGCTCGTATAAATATATATGTATGTGCATGAGAATTATATTTTAATACCAGTTATATTTGGTTTTTAATTTTAATTTTGAAAAAAAAAAAAAAACTAAGATTATTTTTTTTGTTAAATTTATGTAAAGTGTACAAATAGATTGCTTTTCAGATTTGGGGATTTAGATTGTTAAGGCTAATTAAAAAGAAAAAAAACAAAAAGAAAAAATTTTCATTAGTTAATTCCTAGATCTGTAAAGGGCAATTTATTTCATTAATTAGATAACTATTGTTAGCTAGATAGAGAATTTTTAAATTTTAATTAAAAAGAAAAAGTTTTGTAATTAGGAGATATGATTCAGATAACAAGTTCTAATCAGGCCTTCGGATTATCTTAGAAAAGCTAGAATACTTGCATCAGCTAGTAATACTTGCACCAGCGCAAAGAGACAGACACCAACTCTGACAGGAGAATTGCACGATTCCTGCCAAAATACTTGGAAAGAACAATTCCTGCATATTCTGAAGGCGGATCCAGTAATTATTCTACCTAGAATGAACATTAAACCTACAGCAAAAATATTTTTTTTACCATGATGTGCTAAGCTTCTCGCCAGGACAGGTTTGGATGTCCTGTGTCTCCATTAACTGCCTACAATGCCATAAGAACCGGCTCCAAAGAAACTACTAACCAACTCGCCCAAGCCTACCGTCAGTGAATACAGAGTAACGGACTATACTTAAAAAAGTCTAGTGCACTAGCGTTTAACTAAATTATAAAGGTACCTTATGTTCCACAGTTTAAAGAATTTTGTTGTCTTAGATTTGTTCTCCTTTTTAAATATAAATGTTTTTCAAGTTGTATATTATGTAATTCGGTTTCTGTGTGCTGGATAATTCTTTTTTTTTTAAAGAGTGCTAGTTTCAAACCTATTACTGTCCGTCCTATTTAAGTCTTAGTAAGATAGCAGTTTTTTATAATCTCACATCCCTTTTATTATAGAAAGCTGTCTGGATATTACAGACTATTTTAATTGACTTCTGGCTCGTGACCCATTTTATTATTAGTTCTACTTATGTCGTGAAACTTTATTTATAATAGACTATTAAGAAATATAATAGTTTAGTTTTATTTCTTCAAGCTTCCAATTCGTTTACTAGGGGCACATACGATTGTTTTAACCCTCTCAATAGGTAGATCGTGAGCTCCTAGCCAGTCTCACTCAGAGGGAGGTCAATCGATTGAAAGTAATAACTTTCAACACTATTTTTATTATTATTACTGTTTTGGAAGCTACCTTCATATTTCTTAGACTATTAAGAAATATAATAGTTCTTAATTTTATTTCTTCAAGCTTCCAATTCGTTTATTAGGGGCATGTACGATCATTTTAACCCTCTCAATAGGTAGATCGTGAGCTCCTAGCCTGTCTCACTCATAGGGAGGTCAATCGATTGAAAGTAATAACTTTCAACACTCTTTTTATTATTAATGTTTTGGAAGCTACCTTCGTATTTCTTCTGTTTCAACATAAATCTCTTTTCCTAACTATGGGTTATAAGCAGGAAGCAACCTCCCTTGTCTGGCGTGAGATCACTGTATACTTACTAATACTTTGGCTACTGCCAGTATTTTGCATTCTTTCACGCACAGGAAATCGCTCTCAAACCCATATAAATATTTAAATTTAATTTTGATGTGTAGTACATATTTTAAGTGTGCTTTAAAGATTATTATTTAGATTTATGTTTATTTAATCATACTTTTAATAAAATTATTTATTTATTCATCTACTTAGTTGATTTTGTTTTCTGTTGCTACCTTTCCAACTCACTGAACAAAACATAGATCTCATTTGCTTGATTGAGCTAGTCCGGCGCATTCGATTTGCATATCCTGTAACCCCTTAAAAATAAATGTCTAGTTCCAAATTTCGGACTAGTGGCGCCCTGACGGTCAGTTTATGCGAGTCTAAAGCTTTTGTCCGGTATATTACTTATATAGTTACTCCTTGTATATATACATTTATGCTTTATATTGTGTTATTGGTGTAGGCATAAGGGTTGTTGAGATGTTTCTCTAGGGATTTATGGCTCAGAACTTTCCCTTTCCTTCTCAGTTTCCAGATAGAGTATGCGCTAGAAAGCCATACCTGGGAATTTTAGGCCAAGTCAGCCAGCCATGGAGTTCCTGGTACAATGCCAGACTCAGACTGTTTGTGACAAAACCTACGCAGTCCATGGCGAGATGCCATCCCATCTGCTTTAATTTTATTTATCTTTTAATTCACAAAGCCATGCGGTTTTAATGTATTGCACTCCATCCTATATATTGATCCTCCACTGGTATCGCCAATCTCCTAAAGTTGATATTTTATTCAATTGCCCGCATCTTAACCGCTTCCATGCCTTTAACTCAGTGAGCTTTTGTCTGCACCATTCTTGAATTCAGTACAAGTTCTTTTATCCCATATTAAATTGATTTAAGCAAACACTTGTTATATTAGCCAATAGGCTTCGTATATCTTGAAATCAACCTTTCTTTATGTCCCTGTATTTTTTTAAGCACATTATTATATTATCTTACATTAATCCGAAGTATAGTCTAAATAAATTAACAAGCCATTAATGTAAATCTAAATGGCATTTGATTAAATTTATTTCATATATTTTAATGAATTAATGGCACGGTCTGGCTTATATAGACAATGCTATCTTTATAATGTTTAATTAATAAACAGTATTTAAATTTTAATATTACTTATTTCTTTTCTGCGATACACACCATTACTTTGGTATATATCCTACTTTTTATATATATTTTATACAATCCATAGGCTTTAGTTAGCAAACCTAATGATGTATTGTCTCTTGCTTCTTCCTGACCATCGGCACCAGCAAAAAACTGCTATTAGTAGCACCAGATACCTTATCATGTAGATGGCGCTGTGGAGTATAGACTTTGGATTCAAACTTGGGAATTCTGGGAGGCAACTCCTAGTGTTGAGTTTCATGTCCTGGGGTTTGAATTCTGCAGTGTGTTAATGAGATAGATGATTCTAACCATTACAATATATTATAATGATCAGGGAAGATTGACATTTTACCGTATCTGCTATACAGGACACCACTAGGCTATTTGAACCTAGAATATTTATATAGTAGTCAGATACACATTTTAAAATGGATTTTTATTTTATTAACCGTTAGCCCATGCCACTAGCTCAAGGAGTAGCTGAGATTTATATGTATAAATTCTTAAACATATTTCAAGATTTAAAAAAATAAAGCCACTGCCATTAATAACAAACAAAATCATTTATTGATGCCATTATATAAATTTGAGAAATAAATTTAGATTTTACTAATTTTAAATTTAGTTAGTTCGCATAGATGGACATTTTATATATTTTTATTTTACAATGTTGAGTATAGATAGGCTACACAGACTATGCAATAAAAACCTTTTCAAAAACATTCAACCCCAGGCTAAAAGTTCATAGCCAAACCAATGCTCGCTTCCTGATATAGATGCAACCAATGCAATATGAAGATGTTAACATAAAACCACGCTGACAGGAATGTGCATTTGCAGCATGATTATTTAAAAGAAATGATCCTCATCCAGTACAAGAATGTGTCTGTCTGGCGAAGGACATCATTTGGAAAATATATATTAAAGATGCTCTGTAATAGTGGATTGTGGCCTTGGCTGAATTATTGTCAACACCCAAAGTGAACAGGAAATCAATGGTGTGGGAAAATATATCCAAATCCATTGCAACATGATTACACCTTTGGATCTTGCAATCGGTTGGCTTTGCCCGGTATGCTGAAGCCGTCAATCTGATACTCAGATCGAGCTTCACAGCCCACTCAGAATCTTCTATCACCAAACCATATTCAAACTCCATCCGTACACATATATACACATTTTTTTGTTTAATTATTAAAATAAGATATTTACTAATATCTTAATCTAAATAAATAAATCATTCATATATGTGCATAATGGATACATATATATCGTAGGTGAGGGGAGATTCATTGTAAAGTGTTTATAATATAATATATTCTATTAATTTGTATTTTTTAAATTTTATTTTTTTAGTAATGTTAGTCAGAAAGGCTGATGCCATGCTGCCGAATATTCTCGAATGCAATTAAGTCAATTAACCGGAAATCCATTAGTCCGAATTAAATGTTATAGATCCACTTCAAATTTGTTTTAAAATCTAAGATATTTTAAAACAATCATTCGAGAAATTCTTAGCAGGATTGCATTGTCTTTGAAACTTACAAGAAGATATGCATCTGGTCTGCAAATTGCAGATCACCAAAGTAGATAAATTGCCTTAGGTTAAAGCTAAAAGCATCCCAGAACCACTTCAAAATCTATAGTGCTGGATTTGAACACCCAAAAAAGAGCAAATAATTTGAAGAGGAATGGCAAGCAAATTCCATTCGTTGTACCTTTGACTCAATGTATCGTTAGTAGGTAAAAACTTCACCTTTCTCGCCGTTCCAGAATGCTATCTTTCCCAACACCACTGGCCAAGATCCAGATACTCATGAACTATTGCTGTAGCTACATACTAAATGAGTGCTACCTGCCTGATCAACCTGAATAAAACTAGATCTCCAAGGGAATTTTCATCCAAAAATCGATCAATAATGAACAAGGTAACGTCATGTTGCTGCTATAACTCATAAATTTACGTAATCTCAATTTAAAACTGTATTTCTTATCTAACAATTCTGTTAAATATAATGTAATCTTTTTTTAGCTGATCTAAAGATCAAAAATTCATTATCAACTAACATAATTTGTAAACTCTTACCTGATTGTTAAAATGTGTTCAACTCTATACATTCTCTTAATCTTTCTCCTATCATTGAGCCTCTAGTAAATACTTTTAATTTATTTCACTTTCATGTGACAATATTTCGTATTTTGATTATTATATTTTGTATTTTAAATATGCAAATAAGTTTCTACATTTGCATGAATGTTCACTTTCTCTTTTAAATCCCCACTTTCTTTTCATGGGGAGATCAATTTAGTTTGTTTTAATTAAAACAAATTTATTTCAATTACAGCAGACACATGCAAATTTGGGAAAAACAACTTAATTATATTATAGTGTGATAGTTGAAAGAGTATAAATGCTTTTCTCAGAAATGTTTTCATTTTAATTTAAAATAATAGCGCTAATTCTAAAAGTTCAAATGTTTTATGTGAAAGTAAATCAATATTTTATGAAATCAATAACCACCACCTAACTCATATATATATAAAGATGTGTACTATATCAAAGCACTTAGAATTGAATTTTCATGTTGTGTGATGTTTTATACATAAATTAATGGAATAGAGGAAGGGGATTTCTATTTCAATGTTTTGTCATTTTATTAATGAATTTAAGCTTTCCCTTACGGTTTAGTATTCAAATCGTACCATTATGCTGGATATTCAATAATATATAGGTATTAATTAGTTATTCTTTTAAAGTTTTATATAAGTGTTGTTCCAAGCGTTGTGTGCATACAGGTTCCCTCGTTGATGTTTTTCATATATATTGTGCTTTGTTTCCTGGGTGTATCAGAAAACTGAACCCCGTCTCGTATCTACAAATCCAAGAACAAGGTTTTTTACCCTCCTTGGAACTTATAATGTCGCCTGAGTTAACTCCATATGGCAATCGCTCCAGAAAAAACAGGCCCATGGTAGCTCATTGCGAATTCCTCTTCATTAATTAGCCAATTCTGCCAAAGTCTGCAGACATAATTCGGTCTCTTCAATGAATTTTCAAAAGCACCTTCTAGGATCCGTAACTAGATCACATAAATATACCACCATCCACGGCACCACCTTCTTACCTCCAGTTTCAGATAAAACCTATGAATATCCATAAGCCGTAATGTTATGATTCTACTAAGATTTCTTTGATATTTATTATTTTCATGTGTGCCATTATGTGACAGTGATATATGTTCTAGATTAGCTTTCCCACATTTTCTTACTGAGTATAAACTGAGATTATTTCACTTATTAATGTAAAGTATAAGTTAATAATTCTAAATACTCGGTCAAGTGCTATTTTTCTCTTTCTTGAGATGGATCAACGTTTCTTAAATGATTAGTAGTCTAGCACTATTTTAAATCCTTTATATATGTTATCATTTATCGATTATTGGAATATGAACTAGCTGCACTAGAAAAATAACAAATACATTTATTACTTCATAAAATATAAAATTAAATCTTGTTATAAACTGTAAGGAGGCCAATGATGACTAATGGAGAAATAGTCAAAATATTTATGCATATAGTATTTAAATTAATAAATCTTATATATAACAACTTGCAGAATCTTTTTTTATTTAAAATATATTTTGATTAATAAATTATGCTTGCTCTGACTAAATGATCTTCCGCTAATCCTACATATATAATTTACATGAAAGGTCATGATCGTTAAATGGGTCAAACATATTTTTATACTAAAATGCTTCATTATCATGTTATTTCCAATTAGCCTCTGTATCTCTGTTGTAATGGTATACAATATGCCATTACATTAATTTAAAATTAAAATAAAAACTTAAGGTCGTAAATAAAAATAAATTTATTAAAAACTAAAAGCTAAAATTAAAAAGAGTTGTTCAACGTATGTATATATATTCGCACAGATGGCAAAATTAAAAAGTATTTTTTCTTTTTAAAACAAAAAAAAAGTATTTGAACGTATTTTTTTTTTAGAAAAAAAAAAAGAATAACGATTTAAAGATTAATATTTTTTTAAAGTAACATAAGTAAAAATGGAAACAGGTATTAATTAATTCCTGTAATCTCAAAATGGAAATGATTGTTCTTTTAATTAAATGGAAAAGCAAACTCGCCCTTGGGACTCTTACATAAGAAAGTCAGATAAGAGAATAAAAAAATTAGAATGTCCAATAGAAGCAGCAACCAACACTCGGACATTAATGAAAATGATTGGGACAGGAAACTACGTTCAGTGAATTCAGATGATTTGTATAAAAAGAAAAAATATTCAAATTAAGGACAATTCCAGCTTGATTTTTTTAAGAAGGGTGATAAGAAACACTTTTCACCCTCTCAATTATTTCAAATGAAATGACTTGAATTATGAATGATACTGTTGCAGATCCTGAATCATATGGGTACTTCAATTAAATAGTACCAAGATTGAACCAGCTAAGGCTACCTCCAGAACAGACTGGTCTTCCAATAAAGACATATGTGGGAATTGACATCAAAAACCGGGAGCTCTTCTACTATAAGATATGAACTGTAAAATTTAAAGTAATTAAAAACTTTCATCAAGATTTGACAAGCGGTTAATAATCAACTAAACCTAATTTTAAATTGAACTTTTGTCTGATTTTTAAGATTTCAAAATCAATTATTAATGTTTAATTTTATATATTTGAGTTTGCTAATTTGTTTCCATTTTTTTAAAATTATGTATTGACTAAATTATATATATGTTAAATTTAAGTTGGGCATGAATGGCTGCATAGATTTGTAGTTATATTAGTTTAATTAAGGGAGGGTTAATCTTAGGTTATTTGTTTCGTAGTTAAATTGGGTTAATCAACTGGATATATTGGTCTAATTAGATGTAGTATGAAGATCTGCTACATGCAGGATCATGTTATACACCACACTTGGGCAAAATAAGTCCAATTTTGTACTGACCATCAAAAGCAGATGTATTCTCTGCTCCTTGGATCACCCTTTTAGCCTATAGAATGGAATAGTAAGATGGTAAAAAGAACCGCAATCCCTTCCTATGGAGTTTTTTTATTATTCCTCTTGCCAAACAGATGCAACATTCCTGTATTGGTCAAGAGACAATTTCTTCTTTATAGCCATGCTGTTCAGATGTGCATCCCTGACAGTATGTTATTGTGCTGTCATATTCATGCTGCATCAAATACATCGATATATCAGATAGATTGGCGTAGGTTTGACTGCAAACTTTTGGTCTAAGGTTAAATCAAAGATAGAATATTTTCTTTCAATTGCAATCTATGTAGTCTATTCATATTCGACACTCTAATAAAATATTATTAAATTCATCTGTGTGGACTGTTTAAAATAATAATTTAAATTGCAAAATATTAAAATATAAACAAGATAAATTTTATTCCTTAATTTTTAAATATTTATATATATGCATTGTTTTTTTTTGTGTTATTAATTTTAAGTAAAATTATATATTATCTCTGCTGCTCCATGAGCTAGTGACTAGGGCTGACTCATAATAAAATATATATGTAAAATTGAATCTTTAACAGCACGTACCTGCCTACTATATAAATTGTTCAGGTTCCAATAGCCTGGTGACACCCTGTATGGCAGATGCATAAGACACTGAATCATACCAATCATTATAATTTGGACCCAACATGGGGCAATACACTTTAACCATGAGTACCCTGCGAATTTTAAAAATAAATTAAGCCAGTAACAGTTTTTCTGAAATGAGTATATTTTTTGTATTAATGTAAAGTAGTAGTTTGGATTTTGTGTAAAAAGTACTGTTAGTAAGAAAAATTGCACATATGTAGAAATAAATGCAAGGAATAAAAACTAATGGTTAATATAAATAATTTTTTAAAAAGTCTTAATTAAAATCCAACCATTTAACTAGCCTAATTAATAGTTAAAAGTAGAAGAAAAAAACTTGGAAGGGTGCAGAAATTTAGCTGGTAGTAAGGAATCAACAGTCAACAATTTTTTCATCATGCTTTGTAATTACTAATTAAAGTTTTTTCCTTTTGAAATTTTCATATATAATCAATTTGTGTAACGTAATTACTAACACTAAGTAAATTCTTTTTTTCTTTTTAATGTTTTTGTTTTCTGAGGAAGTTCACTGATATGTAACGGTATACAATATGCTGTTACATTAATTTACAATTAAAATAAAAACTTAAGTTCATAAATAAAAAAAAATTTATTAAAAACTTAAAATAAAATTAAACAGTTGTTCAACATGTATATATTGTAACTAATTGAATTTAATCAATGCTTGCTGTATTCCATTTAAATTGAAGAAAGGCCCCAAACGGTGAATTTGATAACGCTGGGTGATGGGTAGAATGATTAATCTGATCTGATGAAAAATCTAAAATCTAATTTAAGTTGATCCAGTCTAGCTCATTATCTGTTCCAGACATCAACAAATCCATCACATCGCAAAGTAAACTGCACTGAGCAATGAACTAGCATATCATCGCCCTAAACAATAATATATGATTAGGCTAACTACTTGATTAGCAATCTAGTGATAATCAAATCCAAGTAACTAAAGCAGATTCCAATATATATTTTATTAACCTATTATTATTGTAGTAATTTAAATCTACTTCATTATTTAATGATGCTGCATTTTATCTTAACGGATAAGCTTCTAAATACCTATAATTGTATTTTACAAAACCTTTTAAAATATAGACACTATTTAAACTGTTGAAACAAAATATTTGAATCAAACGTATATCTAATTTAATAAATGTTAAATAGAAAGTATAAACATTTGTGTCAATATGCGATACACAATTCTTTCTACTCCAATCTTTAATTAATAATTTTCTATTGACATCAACTAGTTTTTATATCATTTTATAAGACACTTTGAAAATTTATGCACTCTTTTAAATGTTTAAACAAATTAATCTATGTCTAGTTTACTAAGAGGCTATAAAGTAATATATAAATAATTTATTCATATCTTCCAATAAAGTGATACTTAATTATTGCTTCGTTTATGTGTTAAAATAGAATACTTCACAAGAATTTATTATGTTAAAATAGAATACTTCACTAGAATTTATTATCAACACTATTAGCTCATTTCTAACTCTACAATGTCCAACCACATTACATAAGGGATATATTAAGTTTCTATTGGATGTTTATTCACCTATGAGTATTAATATTATTTATTTGAATCTTTAAATAATTGAATATAAAATTGGTTGGCAATAATTAAAATATATTATAATTTAGATTTATCCCAATTTAAAGATGATTTTCAATTAAACTATTCAATGAAATTTGTACTCTTTATTTTAGACAAGTTTAAAAAAAAAATCTAAGACGAGTTATTCTGAACCAACGATAAAGTATGATCTATTTAGATTTTTATGACGGAATCAGACAAACATGAAATGATTGACTTTGTAATATTAACTAAGATAAATGATAATATATATAATATTCGAATGCAAATATAAATATAAAATTCATAGGGGAATAAAATAAAATGCTAATATGCAAAACATACCATATCTTATATTCTAGCTCACTTACCAAGTTGAGTTTGAACCTTGTCATTTAAATAGCTACATCATCTCATGCAATCCAAATAAAAAAAAAATTAAGGGAGTCTTGAAATTTGAATCACTCAATTTATTTGATTATATGAAAGAAAATTGGCAAGATTAATAACAAAATACATCGGAAATTAATTTATTATTTCAGATTGATTGAATAAATAAAAAAAATGATAAAATTACTGTGTGTATCTCTAAATGTGTTGCGGAAACAATAACGACATAAAAAAAAATGAATGAATGAATGGAGACTTTTGGATATTTTACTGAAAAATTTATATATAACAGATACCAAAGATATAAAATAGGATGAGATCGAAATCTATTTGTTTATCAAAATAATAACCGATAAATGAATATGAAATAATATGATATATTTGAATCTCTTGTCTAATCGATGTTTTAACTAAATTTTATACATGCAACCATCAAATCATATATATATATATAAACAACATCAGATTGTGTTAATATATACATAGACAAAAGTTCAAATGATTAATAAATGAATCTCTCAGATCATTTTCATTTAATAAATTCTATTACTCTTAAAGATAATTTAAATAAAATACAAATCATCCCCCCTAAATACATGTAAAGAAAACTAATACGCGCACATTTTTATATATATAAAAAAAATCATACCATATATAATAGTCTGTTTGTTTTCACTATTTATTTGTCCATTGCAATTTACTTATCCTCAGTTTCTATGACGAAAAGAGAAGTTTATTTCTCTGAAATAATAATTCAAACTTTATAATGTTTCACTAACAGTCCTTTTTCTTTCCAAAAAGGAGAGTGCAATTTAATTAGTCTTTTTATGATGTGAATTAATCCAGTTGATCCTGTGTTCCTTAGCTCGTGTCACGATATTTATCCAAATCCAACGGTGGTTATACGCCAAACTTTAAACCAGAAATATCTTTGTTTTTAAAACTAAAATAGCAGATTTTTATATAAAGCATTTTTTTTTCATAGGTTTCCTTTTTTTACATTTTTTTACACTTTGCTGCAGTTTCCCTTGGAAATCCTTCGCAAATGCCATTCAGATGATTGAACGGGCAGATAATTTAAGCTTATTTTTTCATGTTTTATGGTTTAACAGTTAAAAAAAAATATTGAAAAACTTTTATTTGTAAGAACCTAGAAAATACGTCCGTCCATGGCAATCACAAAAAGACGATAGCTTCTCTTATAGTCTGTTGGCTGCTATTTATGTGTTCTCTTTCTGACATTCTGGTATCATAACAACCACTGAATACTACTCAAATAAAACTCAAGCCAAACCATTTTTTTACAGCAGTTTTCGCGCGGTTTGTAATGTAAGTTTGGAGAAAAGATATATGGAAATTAAATCCAAATTCGATTAGATTTTTCCTATTATTTGTAAACCAAAATACAAAATTGACATTACAACCTTTGTTCATTTTATAAACACAAATAATTTACACATATATATTTTTTTAAATTAATTTATAAACAAATATACACAACATAAAAACATTGAACTACATGTAATAATGTTACTATGGTGACTGCATTAACAGAAAAATAAAATATGTAAAATATCGATCCTATTTAAGTAAACTTATATTGTACTGAATTGTTTTCAAAATTTATTTATCTATAGGTTTTTCCTGAGTTTGATTATAGTAAATTTATTATTTTAAAGCTAGAATCAACAGTAAACAATTCTAATTAAAAGCTTTAGGTTGCCATGGTGATCAATTTAAATCTATATTTTTTTTATTTTAATGTTTTTGTTTTTTGAGGAAGTTCACTGTTATGTAAAGGTATACAATATGCCGTTACATTAATTTAAAATTAAAATAAAAACTTAAGTTCGTAAATAAAAATAAATTTATTAAAAACTAAAAGCTAAAATTGAAAAAAGTTGTTCAATGTATGTATATATATTCGCACAGATAGGAAACTTTAAAAGTATTTTTTCCTTTAAAAACAAAAAAAAGTATTTGAACGTATTTTTTTTTATAAAAAAAAGAGTAAAGATTTAAAGATTAATATTTTTTTAAAGTAACATAAGTAAAAATGGAAATAGGTATTAATTAATTCCTGTAATCTCAAAATGGAAATGATTGTTCTTTTAATTAAACGAAAAAGCAAACTAGCCCTTGGGACTCATATAAAAAAGTCAGATGAGAATAAAGAAAATTAGAATGTTCAATAGAAGCAGCAGCAACCAATACTCGGACATTAATGAAAATGATTGGAACAGGAAATTATGTTCAGTGAATCCGAACAATTTGTATAAAAAGAAAAAAAAACATTCAAATTAAGAACAGTTCCAGGTTGATTTTTTGACAAGGGTGATAATATGCACTTTTCACATCCTCTCATTTATTTCAAGTGAAATGTCGGTTGAATTACAAATGGTACTGTTGCAGATCCCGAATCATATGGGTACTGCAATAAAATACTACCAGGATTGAACCAGCTAAGACCACCTCCAAAACAACAGACCGGTCTTCCAATAAAGACTTCGCAGGAATTGGCATCAGGAACCAGGAGCTCTTCTATTGTAAGATATGAACTGTAAAATTTAAAGTAATTAAAAACTTTCATCAAGATTTGACAAGCTTTTAATAATCAACTAAACCCAATTTTAAAATGAACTTTTGTCTGACTTTTAAGATTTCAAAATCAATTATTAATGTTTAATTTTATATATTTGAGTTTGCTAATATAATGATTTCCATTTTTTTTAATTAATATGTATTGACTAAATTATATAAATGTTAAATTTAAGTCGGGCAAGAATGGCTGTATAGATTTGTAAAGTTATATTAGTTTAATTATAAGTGGTTTAATCTTCGGTTATTTGTTTCATAGTTAAATTGGGTTAATCGATTGGATATATTGATGTAATTAGTAGATATAGTATAAAGATCCGCTATGTGCAGGATCACGTTATACGCCACCCTTGGGCAAAATAAGTCCAATTTTGTACTGACCATCGGAAGCAGATGTATTACCTGTTCCTTGGATCACCCTTTTAGCCTATGGAATGAGATAGTAAGACAGCAAAAAGGACCGCAATCCCTTCCTATGGAGTTTTTTTTACTGTTCCTCTCACCAGACAGATGTTACATTCCTGAATTGGTCAAGAGAAAAGTTCTCTATAGCCATGCTGTTCAAATGTGCATCCCTGACAGTATGGTATTGTGTTGTCGTATTCAATACATCGAGATATCAGATAGATTGGCGTTGATTTGACTGCGAACTTTTGGCCTAGGGTTAAATCAGGGATAGAATATTTTCTTTCAAAGGCAATCTATGTAGTCTATTCATATTCGACACTCTAATAAAATATTATTAAATTCATGTGCGGACAATTTAAAATAATAATTTAAATTTCAAAATTAATATTAAAATATAAACAAGATAAATTTTATTCCTCAACTTTTAAATATTTATATATATTGTACCAAAGTATATTGTTATTGAATAGTAGTATTATTTAAAAGTAGTAATATCTCATAAATCTCATCTTTTAAAAAATAAAGTGCGAATAAAAGTTAAAAGAAAAAGTTAAAAAACTAAATAGTAGGGTAAGGGGGTTTATTGTTAAAAAAAAAATAAACGCTTTTAAAGAGGGTAAGATTTTTTTATTTTTAAAAAAGAAAAAAAAAGATCTTATAAAATAAAATGATTTAATATTATTTTGATTAGTTTATAATAAAAAAAAATAAAGAGAATTTCGTTTTGTTTTATAATAAAACAATTGAAAGTTTTGAAGAAAAAAATAGAAGGCCAATTAGAGTGAAGTAAAGGACAGTAATTTCACGAAATAATAAACGCTGGAGAAAAAAGTTTTTCCATTGTTAAGACGTTTTAAAAAAAACTTTCAACATTCCATTTATTTCTGATATCTTAAAAACATTTAAAAATATTTTCTTGAAGTTGCAGATATAACAATTATATAAATTATTACTTCTACCGAAATGATGCTTTGTTAAATTTACCATATTGTACAATCAGCTGGAGCCTCACTGTGAATAACATCAGCAGATAGTTCGGAGAGTAAATCATGGTCAAGTAAAACAATAAAGTACCGGAGTGTCGATGCTGAAAAATCCACGAAAGTTGAATATCACAGTCAAGAAAGTTTTGATGGAAGATAGCACTAACCGGTCATAAATAACTTTTAGAGAAACTCCATTGTGCTGTGTACGTCATTTCGAATTTCCAAATCCTAGGTAACCTTCGTGTTTAGTATTCTCTCATTCTTGATTTCCTTTTAAAATAAAAAATAAACTATGATAAATAAAACTTGGTGCTTTTCTCACGTACTGGACAAGCCACCAGGTGACACTGTAGAACCACAAAGAAGCCTGCAATTGATAATTTTTTTTAAATATTTGCTAAAAATTGCTTAATTTTAGAAATGGTAGACCCCCCTGGCGCACGAGACAACTCAGTCAAAATCGCTGAAATTGAAATGTAAAAAAAAAATTGCCAAAAATCACTTAAATTTTAGAAATGGTAGACCCCCCCTGCCACACGAGACAAATCGGTCAAAATCGCTGAAATTGAAATGTGTAATTGAAAAAAAAAACTATAATAAAAGCCTACGAAATTAAACAAAAACATACTAAATGTCAAAGCGATTTAAAAAAGAATCACTCTTCAATTATCTAACTAACAGATAATTCAAACCTTAATAACAGACTAATACATATTAAGTAATCAATGTTCCTATTAACCTGTAATAGCATCATTAGAGTTTAAATTCAGTTAATATGTTACTGTATTACTAGTTTATATCAAAAATTATTGCAAATACTGGGTTTAAACTGCACATATATAAAATCAACAAAACAGAAATAAAATAATCAGAATAGAAAATTGAAATTTAAAACAAAAGTTGATTATAACATCTGAGGCGAATAATGTTTAGAAACCCCCATCTCGCACGAAGGGTTCAATGAAAAATAAGTAAAGTGCAAATTATGAATGCTATTTTTAAAATCCTATGAAATAAATGAGAAAATAAAATATAATAAAAGCCCACGACATTAAACAAAAACATACTAAATCTCAAAGCGATTTAAAAAATAAATGTATTTATAAAATGCAAAAATAACAGCACGAAAAATGGCAGGAAATGTCTTAAAAAAGAATAAGTCTCAGTTATCTAACTAATAGATATAATAATAATTCAAACCTTAATAACAGACTAATACATATTAAGTAATCAATGTTCCTATTAATCTATAATAGCATCATTAGAGTTTAAATTCAGTTAATATGTTACTCTATTACTAGTTTATATCAAAATGATTGCAAGTACTTGGATTAAGTCGCACATATATAAAATCAGGCTGCAGAAAGGAGTTTGCTATTAACTGAAAGGAGACCCTTTGATTCCTCTTGGAGGCCTTAAAGGAACCGAGCAGGGCAAATTCCTAATGTCCACTCCATACGTTCTTGTCATTGCAGCTGTTATTACTGTATGTTTATTCATATAGTATACGAACATGGATGGGCTGCTCACAAACACGCATTAGCCAGCGTGGTGAGTTTATTGGCTTTTTACCTCTGAGTTTAAGATCAAGAAACACCATGGTCTTTCTTCTCAGTGCCTGATAAGGCAGAATGATTGTTTGTGTAAATGATAAAGATTTTTCCCAATTATACAATTATGACAGACAAAAATAAAGCATGGCCCTTAATCCCAGGAGGCTGTAAAGTCACCAACCAAGGCAGCGGTTGGTGGCCGAAGGCGGAGGGTGCTAAGAATATCCTGGAGGCAGACCCAGGCTGCCATTTGATGACGACTTTTTATTTAGGTACTTACAACTGCAGATCACTTTCAAGTGAAGGAAGATTGCAAGAATTAGAAAAAGAACTCTCTTATATTAAATGGGATATTATTGGACTTTATGAAGTTAGAAGAAAAGGTGAAGAGACAATTGATTTAAAAAGTGGACATATGCTCTATTATAAAGGCACAAATATTGGAAATACAAGTGGAGTAGGATTCATTATAAATAAAAAGTGGAAGAACAATATTGTGGAGATTGATGATGTATCAGACAGAGTGGCAAGATTAGTTATACAACTTAATAGCAGATATCAAATGCAGATAATTCAGGTTTATGCCCCAACAAGTTCTCACAGTGATGAAGTAGTAGAAGATTTTTATATGGATGTACAAAAGGCTTTTGATCAGAGTAAACAACATTTTAAAATTGTTATGGGAGATTTTAATGCTAGAATTGGTAAACAAATGAAAGATGAAAGTGTTGTAGGTAATTTTGGTTATGGTAATAGAAATGAGAGAGGACATAGACTTGTGGAGTTTGCAGAGAAGGAAAAACTTTATATTATGAATTCTTTTTTTGAGAAAAATGTTAGAAGGAAATGGACATGGAAGCATCCAAATGAAGGTACAGCAGAATTGGATTATATTTTGACTAACAGGAAATACATATTTCAAGATTGTAATGTTCTTAATAAATTTAACACAGGAAGTGATCATCGATTAGTAAGGGGTAAGATACATGTTAATGTAAAACTAGAGAGACAAAAATTATTAAGAAAAACTATATTTACAGTTGATATTCCTAATCTTCAGAAACATTCTAATGAATTTAAATTAGAACTTACAAATCGGTTTCAAGTATTAGTAGATTTTGAACATGATTCAGATTTGAATGAAATTAATATGAAAATAACTGATACACTTTTAAAAACTGCAACAAAGATAGCTGGTAGAAAAAAGCAGCAATTGACTAATAAAATTTCTACTGAGACTAGAGAACTTATGAAGAAAAGAAGGAATATGAAGATATGCAAGAATGATGCATTAAAAAGAATTGAATATCTCGAATTTTGTAAAATGGTGCGGAAAAGAGTTGAAAATGATATAAGAAAGTATAACTGCGAACTAGCAAGAAAAGCTGTAGAAGAAAATAAAAGTCTTAAGAATGTAAAACAACATTTTGGTATTGGTAGGAAATTTATATCTGCAATAAGGAAAAAAGATGGAATTATTACTAAAAAGAGGGATGACATTATGAAATTGGTAGAAGATTTTTATCAAGAATTATATAGTAATAAAGAACAAGTACCTCCTATATCTATTACATCTTCCGAATTGCCCAGAATTTTAAATGAAGAAGTGAGAAATGCAATTAAATGTATGAAAAAAGGAAAAGCTCCAGGTAATGATGGAATTATAATTGATATATTAAAAGAAGCAGGTGAAGAAATAGAAAAAATATTAGCAAAGTTATATACCAAATGTCTAAATGATAAAGATGTACCGGATGATTGGAAGAATGCAGTAATAATATTAATATTTAAAAAAGGTGATAAAGAAGATATTAGAAATTACAGACCTATCAGCCTTTTATCAGTTTTATATAAAATTTTTACCAAGATAATTACAACTCGTCTACAGAGAACCTTGGATTTTCACCAACCAAGAGAACAAGCTGGATTTAAAAGTGGTTTTAGTACAGTAGATCATATTCAAGTATTGAGAGAAGTTATAGAAAGGACAAATGAATATGAGTTGTCATTATGTTTTGGATTTGTAGATTATGAAAAGGCATTTGATTCTATAAACATTTCTTCAGTGATTAAAGCATTGGATCATCAAGGTATAGATCCAGGATATTGTCATATTTTAAAGAATATTTATAAAAATGCAACAACAACAATTAGATTACATAATGATACTGGGAAAGTCAACATTGAGAAAGGTGTAAGACAAGGTGACTCCATATCTCCAAAACTTTTTACAGCAGTGCTGCAAGAAGTATTTTGTGGATTAAAATGGGAAACTAAAGGAGTGAAAGTAAATGGAGATTATTTAAGTCATTTAGATTTCGCAGATGATGTAGTTGTTTTTGCAAATAATGCTTCCGAGCTGCAGGAAATGTTGCAGGAGTTATCAGATGAAAGTAGGAAAGTAGGACTAAAGATAAATGTTAAAAAGACTAAAGTAATGTTTAATCGATTTGCTCAAAATATGAAAATAAAGATTGATTATGATAAATTAGAAGAAGTTAAGAGTTACAAATACCTTGGTCAGTTTATTAATACAGATGGAAACATAATAGAGGAAATTAATCATAGAATTAAACTTGGTTGGAGTGCTTTTGGTAGAAATAACTTGATATTAAAAGGGAATATGCCTATGTGTTTGAAAAGGAAGGTTTTTAACAAATGTGTTTTACCAGTTCTTACTTATGGATCTGAGACTTGGACACTTAATAGAAGATCAATACAGAGACTTCAGACCACTCAAAGAAGTATGGAGAGATGTATGTTGGGAGTAACAAGAAGAGATCGAAAACGCAATGTATGGGTAAGAGAACAAACAGGTGTTACTGACCTCATTGAAAAAATTAAAAGATTGAAGTGGAGTTGGGCTGGACATATTGCTAGAAGAGATGATAATAGATGGACAATTAAAATTTTAAACTGGATTCCAAGAGATTGTAAAAGACCCAGAAGGAGACCACATGTAAGATGGATGGATGAAATAAGAAAATGTGTACGGGTGATGTGGAGAAGAGAAGCTAAAGATCGGAGATGGATTAAACTTGGAGAGACCTTCATCCTGCAGTGGATTGATAATGATGATGATATAAAATCAATAAAATAGAAATAAAATAATCAGAATAGAAAATACAATTTGAAAGTAATTAAAATAGATTACCAATTTCTCTGGAGAGTGAGTTCATCTTTCAGCAGGTCGTTGAATTTTTTCATCCTTGAAAAATGAAACTTGGGGCATTCTAGATCGCTCCATTAGTGACAAAATATGGATATATATATTTTTCCCATCTATTGATCGCGTTTTCTTTCACTTAAAGTTTGTTATTTTTAAAATAACTTATGCACAATTTTGAAATGCAGATAGAAACTGAAAAAATAGCTAAACATTTTTGGTACTATATGTAGTATGAAGAAATTTCCAGAACTCGAGTCACATGACTGATTGATTTTGCAAGTTTTGTCACAGGAAAATTAATCTCTACGTTTTTAGAAAGTATTTTTTTAAAAAATGGAAAATAATACTTTTTTTTTTAAATTATAAATCAATAATATCAACAAATTAAAAATCCTTTTTCTTTTCAAAAACTTTATTTTCTTTATCAATACTGAACATATATTTATAATTTGTGAGTGGAGGGAGTTTGAAAATGGTAAATGTAACAATTTATATAATATAAAACTCCAACGTTTCAACTGTTTTTATCTTCTTACAGTTATTTTTGGAGTTTTATATTATATAAATATGTTCAGTATTGATATAAGAAAATAAAGTTTTTGAAAAGGAGAAGGACTTTTAATTTGTTGATATTATTGGAGAACATATATTTTAAAAGAAAAAGTGATTGTACATTTGCAGTGTTATAATATATGATTACAAATCAAATAATTTATATATATGCATTTTCTTAAAATAATGATCCATCAAGCTTTCTGGGGTTTTTTGGGAGGGGTTTCCTCCGTTATTACTTTTTATTTGACTTTGGGATGAAAGGAAGTAAAACAAAAACATTACTGTTCTATTTAGTTTATGCTTTAATGAAGACAAAACTTAACTCTAAGATGTAATACTTTTTATTTATTGTTTGAAATGCGGCATTTCAAAAATTTCAAATGAAAACTGCTGTACACGTTCCATTACATAAGTTTTAAAGTTTATACAGCTTTTTATGGACACACACGCACACAACAAATTAGAATTAAAACAACTAATAAACAGACATTTAATCAAAAACTGACACGCAAACAAATGAAGGCAAAAGACTCGTGATTTCTTTAGGTTGTGTTTATTTATAATAAATAAATAAAACACAAATTCAAGTACACTTGTTGATTTTAAAAACGTAGAGATTAATTTTCCTGTGACAAAACTTGCAAAATCAATCAGTCACGTGACCCGAGTTCTGGAAATTTCTTTATTACTACATATAGTACCAAAAATGTTTAGCTATTTTTTCAGTTTCTATCTACATTTCAAAATAGTGTGCAAGTTATTTTAAAAATAACAAACTTTAAGTGAAAGAAAACGCGATCAATAGACGGGAAAAATATATATATATCCATATTTTGTCACTAATGGAGCGATCTAGAATGCCCAAGTTTCATTTTGCAAGGATGAAAAAATTCAACAACCCGCTGAAAGATGAACTCACTCTCCAGGGAAATTGGTAATCTATTTTAATTACTTTCAAATTGTATTTTCTATTCTGATTATTTTATTTCTATTTTGTTGATTTTATATATGTGCGACTTAATCCGAGTACTTGCAATCATTTTGATATAAACTAGTAATAGAGTAACATATTAACTGAATTTAAACTCTAGTGACGCTATTATAGATTAATAGGAACATTGATTACTTAATATGTATTAGTGTTATTAAGGTTTGAATTATTATTATGTCTGTTAGTTAGATAACTGAGACTGATTCTTTTTTAAGACATTTCCTGCCATTTTTTGTGCTGTTATTTTTGCATTTTATAAATACTTTTATTTTTTAAATCGCTTTGAAATTTAGTATGTTTTTGTTTAATGTCGTAGGCTTTTATTATATTTTATTTTCTCATTTATTTCATAGGATTTTAAAAATAGCATTCATAATTTGCATTTTACTTATTTTTCATTGAACCCTTCGTGCGAGATGGGGGTTTCTAAACAATATTCGCTTCAGATGTTATAATCAACTTTTTTTAAAAATTCTATTCTGATTATTTTATTTCTGTTTTGTTGATTTTATATGTGTGATTTAAACCAGTATTTGCAATAATTTTTGATATAAACTAGTAATACAGTAATATATTAACTGCATTTAAACTCTAATGATGCTATTACAGGTTAATAGAAACATTGATTACTTAATATGTATTAGTCTGTTATTAAGGTTTGAATTATCATCTGTTAGTTAGATAATTGAAGAGTGATTCTTTTTTAAATCGCTTTGACATTTAGTATGTTTTCGTTTACTTTCGTAGGCTTTTATTATAGTTTTTTTTTTCAATTATACATTTCAATTTCAGCAATTTTGACCGATTTGCCTCGTGCGGCGGGGGTGGGTGGGTTCTACCATTTCTAAAATTAAGTGATTTATAACGATTTTTTTTTCCATTTCAATTTCAGCGATTTTGACCGATTTGTCTCGTGTGCCGGGGGGGGGGGTCCTACCATTTCTAAAATTAAGCGATTTTTAGCGAATATTAAAAAAAAAAAAAAATCAATTGCAGGCTTCTTGGTGGTTCTGCAGCGTCACCTGATGACTCATCCAGTACGTGAGAAAAGCACCTAAAACTTTAAACTTTACAAAATAATATTTAGGAAATACAAACGATATCGACTTCTGTATTTAATTATATTTAAAGACATTGTGTGTACATATGTGTGTATTTTAATCTAATACGTCATGTATATTTTATTTAATATAATTTATTAAAATATTTATTTAAAATGAAAAGAGTAATATAATGTATTAAATTATTTATTTAAAATGAAGAGTAATATAATGTATTAAAATATTTATTTAAAATGAAGAGTATGTGTGTTTAACTTATAAAGCAAAATGATTGTTTTTTTTTTAAAGAAAAGGAAATACTTAAACTGTCGTTTAAATATTTACATTTATATTTGAATACACACATTTATGCTGACCAATATTTTAATAAGATAGGAATGAAGAGATTTAATTATTAATAAGAAATAATTGAGTTAAAATTAAAAGAATAGAGAAATTATATTTTTTAAAAGAATTTGTTATTTAAAGACGTTAATGTTTTCTCGTTCAGTAAATTATCATTATTATTGAGTTAGGATTATTAGAGAGGGCGGAGTTTTATTTTTCTTAAAAGGTAGTTACAATCTGATGAGCTAGTTGGAGGCTCAGGTATTGGATTTATTGCTGATCAGATAAACATGTTGATTACGAATGTAATTAACTGGCCCTACAGTGTTTACCTTAAAATAAATAAAGTTTTACTTGGTTAGTATTTGTCTGGTAGTCGAGTGTTTATGTTATTGGTAGTTTGCTGCCAATGATATTTTGCACTCTATCTGAGGACCAAGCACCTTTAAAGATTGGATAGTAAGGAAGATAGGGTATTTATATTTACTATTCATCATGAGTTTGATTTAAAGGTGGGCAGTTCAATATGCATTAATAAATGTTTTTTGTGTGTTATTACTGGCAGTGGCTTTTATTTTTTAATATTGAAGATATATTTTAAATAAAATTATATTATCTCTGCTGCTCCGCGAGCTAGTGACTAAGGCTGACGGTCATAATAAAATATATATATGTATAATTGGATCTTTAACAGTGCGTAAGTGCCCACTATATAAATTTTCCACATTCCAATAGCCTGTTGGCACCCTGTACGGCAGATACGTAAGACGCTGAACTATCCCGATCATTATACCGCTTTGCGATGCCGGCGGAGAGAAGTAAATTAGATCGGTATCATTGGGATTGTTACTCATAAGTTAATAGATCTGGAAAATAGGGCAGAGTTCATGAGTGTTCCTGACTTATGTATCTTATGCATGATTGGAATCTAGGTATTTTTGCCTAGATGTTAGATCTTGTTATATGAACAGACAATACCGACCAGTACAATGCTAATACGCTTCACATTACATTGATATAAACATCTATATATCCCTTCACTAGCATCGACCTAACTATGAAACAAAGTCTGAAGTTAAACCCCTTTAAACTAACATAAACGATTCTAAATAAAATGTTATTAATTCAATTGCTTAGGAGAAATTTACAATAAACCCAATAACACTCATCATAAGGTGTCGCATTGACAAAAATAACTTCCGAGATATATGAGTAAATACGCTTAGACACTCAGCATAAGGTGTCATACTTACCGATATATTATCAAGTAGCTGTGCACGTATAAGCATATATTTTTTCCCTATATGAAAATCTTAAGAAATGACATAAACGTTAATGAATTTATGCAGCTATCTACACCAAACTTAAATTTAATACATTTTAATAATTTAGTTAATAAATACAAAAATACAGAAAAATGGAAATGATTAGCAAGCATATACATAAAAACATTAGTAATAATTGATTTAGAATTCTTCAAGTCAGATAAGAGTTCATACTTTAGGTTACTAAGTGCAAGTTTGTAAAAGTTCATATTAGATAAACAAAAGAGTTCATACTTTCCATGAGAGATATTGGTGATTCCTCCAGAATTATGAAATCCATCGCTGATTATTATTTTTGAAGTTTCTTAGATGTAACCGCTACAAGCCATTCATTTGGTCAGAAACTGACATTGGAAGGCCTTGGCTGGTGCATGCAAAGGAAAAGTCTTTATTGCTGGACCTCTACATCATGGAGTCCACAATACAGCTGCAAGATTAAGTCACATTAAAAACAACCACTTAATTCAATAACTTTCTCTTTTTATAGTATTGTAGCCTCTTATCAGCAGTTTTACAGATCCACGAACATGACATCGCTGATCCTAAAGTCCGGATGATTTCCATTCTGGTCAGTGCTGTGGCTTGGTGCTTCCATTGGTCAATCTTTAATTTCATTCTCTTATCTGACCTTTGTTATTTAAGTGCTCCAAGGGCTAGTTTGCTTTACATTTAATTAATAAAACAATCATTTCCATTTACTAAGATTAAAATATGATTCTTAAAATAAAAATTCATTAACAGTTATTTCTATTTTCTTTTCTATAACTTTTAACAAAATATTTATTTATCATTAGATCTCTTTTAAATATTTTTTTTGAAAAAAAAAAAAAATTTTTTTTAAAGTTTTCCATCTGTGATATATATATATATGTTACACAACTCTTAATTTTGGCTTTTAGTTTTTAATAAATCAATTTTATTTAAGATTTATTTTCCCCATTTATTTGTTTTAAAATAATGTAAGGGCATATGTATACTGTTACAATATATATGCATTTATGTAAACCCATTGTGGTATTTTAGATCATTTAAAAGAGACAACTAAAAATGTTTATTTTATAATAAATCACATAGGTTCAGAAATTATGGCATATGAATGTGTATATATATATATCAATGAGTGTTATGTAGACACATGTAAAAATTAATCATTTTTTATTATTAAATGTCAATTCAAATCTGTTCATTTCTAAATTATAACACACATCTGTGTGGATATAGATATGCATTTATGTAAACCCATTAAGAGGTATTGTAAATCAATATAATAATTTGAATTTTGTGTAGTACTCAAAATAGCTGAATTCCAAGAGACCTTAATATCATTTATTTATATTGTTATTAATAAACACGTATTTCTTTGTTAAAATTATTCCAGTGACTTAATTCTAAATAGTTTTTAGATTTTATGGATTTGTATCATCTCTTGAACACAGTAACAGTAATAGAGCTTATGTTCTCTGAGCTAGATTTGAGCACAATGGTCTGATATGTAAATGGGGATGTATATTAGTCTTTGTGGACACCCAGTGATGATGGTGATTTTCCCATCAATCATCATCATCCTGGTTGGCACAAAGAAAATATTCTTTAAAGACCAGCCACTACAATTATTTTAGTTTAGTCTTATTAGAAACTATAATGGCCAGTACATTAGTGGTGCTAAGTGACCAAAGCATTGATGATGATCAGCAAGTTTTCATATCCCAGCACTAATGTTTTATGATTGTATATTCTATATATGAGCACTTAAGTTGGTGCATCCAAATTGTTTAAATAATAGCCCCAAACTGGCAAGCATTAAACAGTTGGCCTAGTCTACAGTGGACCCAAGTGAAATCCAGTCACCAGGCTGACTGCAGATTTGTTTTGATTGTTGATCATTCATAATGATAAATTGTTTCTTTTGAGTAGTACTCATACTTACTGATAATGCTGGTCGATATATGATTAATTATACTTATAGTTGCTCTAGGGAGTTAATTGGGCTAATCTCACAGAATATCCAGATCTCTCATGCTCTTTAATATATTACTTTACTTTAATAATTAAATATTATACTTTTTTGAAAATTTTATATTTTTATAAGTTTTATTATTTGAGTTTTTCATCACATGAGGGACGACCATCCTTAATTACCCATGCCGTAATAATATATATATATGATGAAACCCAGCAGTCAAAAAAATTTTCAAATCAAAACTAATATTATTACCAAGTATTTTCTCAAAAAAATTAGAAGACATATTTATTTTATAAAATCAATGACCATGAAAACAATTAATAAGACAAGCCACATAAAAAAAAAAAAAAGAATATATACATGAAAAATAAATAGCAAAACTTAATGAAAATAGATGAAAAAAAAAAAAGGATCAACAAAGATGATACAAATCTTGTAATGGTTAATCAAACTAGAGTTTAGAGTTTATGTGACATATAGTTATTTGTGTATCACACAATGTATGTAAATTAAAGTCAATATTCTTTTTGTCTATAAATAAGCATTACAATCAGAAATTTCTAAAATAAACTTGGAATATATGAGAGTGAGTGAAAGAGAAAGCAGAATAACAACAGAAAAAAATAAATTCAGTTTAAAAGACCAGATTTTTTTTTGTTTTTGTTTGTTTAAACAGCTTTTATTAAATGTAAGTGTATATCAATTAAAATAAATAACTAAGAAAAAAAAACAGAATAAATGATTGTCAAAATATTACACAATATTTTTTACTAACCTTTTATTAATATTTAAAAAATAATCTTAAAATGATGATATTGGAGAAAGCTGTGATAATTCTCACAAAAATGAATTATTAGAAAGCAGATTACAAAATCCATGCTTATTGCCTTCACAATTGAAATTAGTAATAGTCAACATAAAAATCGCCATGTGGTTGTACATGATAGTGGTAAACAAAAGAAAGCCTATAAAATATCGAGTTAAACCTTTTTAATAGGCACAGTAGAGATCAACAAAGAACTTAAGATCCTTTAAGAGGATAGTTTGCTAGCTGAACTATCAATAATCACCTAACTTGATGTGGTGATGAATCGTGAGCCTTAGATATGCCAATAGAAACTTCTTTCAATAATGACATGGAGAATATGAACAGAAAGCTGGTCTCTAGAATCTCCAGATACGATGGTAAAAAAGAGTATTTGGGAATGTGAAGATTTAGTTAAAAAATCCCAACAAAATTAATTAAAATCTTTAATCCCCCACCTCCCCAAATAAAAATGTCAAAAAGAAAATTTACAAAAACAGGAAGAGAGCAAATGGCTATTGTATGCACACCTTACTTCAAAAATAAAACATACAAAATATTTAATATCTGGAATAGGTGAGACTGTTCAAATATTTATGTAAAGTTTTAAAAATAGAAAGTATATATTTTAAATATTAATTATTTGACTAAAATATTTTGTTATGACTTTCCACAATTAAACTATTATTATTTTTCAGTAATATCATATAATATGGGGATTTCTTGTTATATATAAATTCTGGAAGATTTGAATCACAAACCAAGATCTTTTGTTGTTGTTCTATTTTCTCTCTCCAGCATATTTTTCTAAAATATTGATTTCAATTTGCTAACTTATGATAGTTTTTCCCATAGAGGAAAGTTTTGTTTGTTTATATTTTCAATCATGTAACAATATAAACTATCAGATAGAAAAGGATCATTAGAATTTATTAAATACTTTATTAATATATATCAAATAATACCACCATGGATTTACTATGAAAAATTATTTCAATACTTACATTGATAAATAATACAACTGTAGCTGAAAACACAATGACAAAATTGATATATGTTGTTTATATTTATTTATTGGTTACTTATGTGTAGCAATCTGATAATTTTTTTTAAAAAGTTACTCATATAAATTAATAAGTATTATTTTACATTTCATCTTATTCTACATCCGAATATATATATATGATACTAAAATGCTATATCTATTGTAACGTTTATTTATATACGTTGCAAATATATTGGCATTTGGTAAAAGCTAAAAAAATAAAAGTAAATTTAGATTTTTTTTTGACTAATTTTTTTTTAAAAAAAAATAACGTACAATGAAAGTTAAATTATTCTTTCGTTTTTTTTTATGTAATTAGAAATAAAAGTTAGAATTGGAGAGAACAAAAGACACAAATTACCAATCTAGATAAGAGAAAGTAAAAATATTTCAACTAATTAAAGATGGCAGAATTATGCTGAAAAAAATAGAGACTTTGTAACATAAATTTTGTAAAGAATATATAAGATTATCAATGGATATTTTGACAAATGAAAGATATGCGCAGAAGTCGGAAAACTGGGCCTCTAAAGAGTATAAAAGGCAGAGATCAGTTTGAAGGACATCTTGTTCGTTGGTTTCTCTAGTTGGTCTTAGATAACAATAATATATCCAAGATCGCTCTACGCTGAAGTAATTCGCATGTCGGAGTGAACCGGAGCTTCTGAAGACATCATGCCTGAAGATGTATACCAGAAAAGGTTTCGTGACCGACTAGAAGAATGGACCACAAGATCAAATAATAACCAAAAGGCCGAGCTCATTCTACCCAAAAAACTATGCATAGTTATCTACTACTGAATTCCCAAAACTTACCGGTAAGTTATACTTCATTACTCCTGATTGTGACCAAATTAAACGTTTTCAAACAATTTCTAAAAGTATGTTTAAACAATCCCGATAGAGACATTAATTTTCTTGTACAAGAGACATTCAATTTTTTTAAGGAAATTTCTAGAAGAAATTTAGATATGAACAGTAATTGTAAAATTGTTTTTTATCAATTGATTCACGTCTGAGTTGTGTTCTCTCTAAGTAATTTATTTCAAATATTTTTTTAGTCTATTAGAATAAAATTATTTCCAATACCAATTTTCATTTGTGCGTTATTAATAATAGTTATTATTTTTTATTATTAAATCTATTAGTAGTTTAATAGGATTTAAAAATGTAATTTACCTTTGCCAATATGTTTGAATAAGCCCAGGAATAATAATCTTAAAAAATTAATTCTCGTTACGGTATGATGTAATACCGATTAGTTTAAAAGTATTTTTTTTTATTTGTGAGATGTTATATGACGATTTCAGCGAATTCTTAGGAATTCTGGCGCCCAGATTAAATAAATTAAAAGCTGATTTCGTCAATAGCACAATTCTCAACAATTAATAGGCCGAGTTGATCAGGAAATATAGCTATGTTTTTAGAATAGAAATATAACTTTCTTCTTTTTTGACATAGCTTGATCAACTCACGCGGAGTTTATATTAGCGTGTAGAGGCCTAGCAAAACGAAAAACGTTACACTATGTATTATGGTAAATTATTAAGTCTATTCAACTGAGTTTAAACTCCAAAGATGATCAATGGATTTTAAGAAATTCGCGACATAACAGGAAAATGGTGTGATATTGTTCCTGTTAAATAAGATTAACTGATATCACTTTCATGATTTGGTCATAGAATGTAAATTACAACTGGCATTGCTTGATCTCAGTGGAAGTGATTGATAGTAATGTATCAAATGACTGCCTGATTTATGGCTGATCATCCTGACTCTATTTATCTGATTTTATTTCATTATTTAAGTGCTATATATTTAATATTAAAATGAATTAAGATAAAATAAGATTTTAGAATATCATGTAACAAGCATTTAAAATACATTAAATAGGATAAAGATATTAATTAATTAAAGCATAATTGTTTAATAGAGACCCAAGTTTGTATATGAACAGACCATGTATTCTAAAAAACCCAATGAATGTAAAATAAGAAATAAAAGTAGAATAGTTTATCTAGTAGAATGGAAATTGCAATAACTGTGATATTATGAATGGCGTTGCTGAATATTAAAGGAGGACTTGTGTCAAAATGACTAGAATCAGATAATGAATACTGGGAATCAAGTAACATTTCATGATAAGAATAATTATAAATATTCATGAGAATCAGTAAATCAAGATATAATGTGCAAACACATTCGTGTTAAATCAGTCAACCTTGTTATGAATGATCATGGGAAATAAAGATTAAAAACTTTATAGATTTAGCCATTAGAATATTGCCTTGACTTAATAATATTTCTATAGTGGAATTTTCACACCACTCTCACGCAAGGTAAGGACTGATTTCTTATCTGCTTTTAACACGTTCTGGAGGGGTGTTCAACATGTCTTTGGCCAATTAGGAATTATGTTAATTGTATACATTTGTAACATAAAATTGCCAATGCATTATGTTTATACATAAAATTTCACAAGTCAAATCATTAATTTCAATATTGGCTACAATATACTTCTATTTCAATCACCACAATTTGTAAAAATTAATAAAGGATATCTACATATGGATATATACTGAAACTATTCTTGTCTAATATATGTGGAGATATAGTTTACAATATAAATTTTCCCAAATTATATATATACATAATTTAAATTTTGTAATTTATATAATTTCCTATGGGAATGTTAAATGAGTTGTATTTAGAGTAGTAAAAATAAGAAGCTCTAGATTAATCAATCAATCCAAGAACATTAATTATTATTTATACTTTAAAAAAATGGTCGGAAGATATGATTATAAAGACAATAAATTTCTTATTTAACTGCTTAGGACATATTGTTCTATGTTAATAAATTTTCCCTATGTTATGGCATAGAGTGATGGCTGAAGACCTTGATAAATGGTTGTAATGAAGCATTTCAATCTATGGAGTAGAGAGAATTTCTTATTTAACTGCTTAGGTCATTTTGTTCTATGTTAATAAATTTTCCCTATGTTATGGGATAGACTGATGGCTCAAGACCTTGATAAATGGTTATGATGAAGTATTTCAATCTATGGAGGAGAGATATGGCTTTCTTTTATTATTATATTTAGTTTATTTACATGTACAAAATTTTACCATGGTGATGGCCAACTTTTGGAAAATATCTTCCTATAAGTCAGGATTTCAAATTCACATGATTAAAAAAGTAATTTATGACTATAGTAATTACATAAGCTATGGTACTTCAACTTATGTGGTGCTAATAGATGTGATGCATTCACATCTATTCCTGATTAAAGGTTACGAATGCATTCTAGTCAGTCAGCTAGTTATATGGTTCAATTTTTAAAAGATGACTTCTGAATGTGGAGTTGGATAAACTTAACAAATGAAAATGTAGGTGGGTTTGATAACTTGTATTACTCTGAGAAAATCTAATATGGTAAAAAATGGAGACCACTGTCAATGCCTACATAGATCTAATTTGTAAAAAAAAAAATCCAAAATTTGAGAAACAAAATAAAATGACCTTAAAAGTATCACAAATTGAATAAAACTATAAACATGTTGAAATACTCCCATAGTTGGAATCTGTATTTAAATTTTATTGGGGATACCAGAAAGGATGGATAGAAAAGATTGTGTTTTCTTAAGAATACATTATGGGGAAGTAGATAAAACATTTTCTGAAAGTACTTATTCATGAAAGATTAGTATACTAACGATTGAAGTCAATAAGGCTTATCAAAATGGTATAAAATAACACAAATGTTGGCAAGATATTTTAAATCTATTACTTTTTATGTAAAATGTCAATTTTTCAAATTTTATAAGGCTTATTTACTTAATTTAGTTTGCGTATCAGTTTATTACCATCAAATAAATAAATAATTTAAAAAAAAAAAGCCAAGTTATTAATACATCTATGAATCGTTATGATTTTATTATATACGTTTGTTTACCCAGGCTGCCATTTGATGACAACTTTTTACTTAGGTACTTACAACTGCAGATCACTTTCAAGTGAAGGAAGATTGCAAGAATTAGAAGAACTGTCTTATATTAAATGGGACATTATTGGACTTTGTGAAGTTAGAAGAAAAGGTGAAGAAACAATTGATTTAAAAAGGGGACATGTACTCTATTATAAAGGTACAAATATTGGAAATACAAGTGTAGTAGGATTCATTATAAATAAAAAGTGGAAAAACAACATTGTGGAGATTGATGGTGTATCAGACAGAGTAGCAAGATTAGTTATACAACTTAATAGCAGATACCAAATGCAGATAATTCAGGTTTATGCCCCAACAAGTTCTCATAATGATGAAGTAATAGAAGATTTTTATATTGATGTACAAAAGGCTTTTGATCAGAGTAAACATTTTAAAATTGTTATGGGAGATTTTAATGCTAGAATTGGTAAACAAATGAAAGATGAAAGTGCTGTAGGTAATTTTGGATATGGTAATAGAAATGAGAGAGGACATAGACTTGTGGAGTTTGCAGATAAATAAAAACTTTATATTATGAATTCTTTTTTTGAGAAAAATATTAAAAGAAAATGGACATGGAAGCATCCAAATGAAGGTACAGCAGAACTGGATTATATTTTGACTAACAGAAAATACACATTTCAAGATTGTAATATTCTTAATAAATTTAACACAGGAAGTGATCATCGATTAGTAAGATGTAAGATACGTGTTAATGCAAAACTAGAGAGACAAAAATTATTAAGAAAAACAATATTTACAGTTGATATTCCTAATCTTCAGAAACATTCTAATGAATTTAAATTAGAACTTACAAATCGGTTTCAAGTATTAGTAGATTTTGAACATGATTCAGATTTGAATGAAATTAATATGAAAATAACTGATACACTTTTAAAAACTGCAACAAAGATAGCTGGTAGAAAAAAAGCAGCAATTGACCAATAAAATTTCTACTGAGACTAGAGAATTTATGAAGAAAAGAAGGAATATGAAGATATACAAAAATGATGCATTAAAAAGGATTGAATATCTCGAATTTTGTAAAATGGTGTGGAAAAAAGTTGAATATGATATAAGAAAGTATAACTGTGAACTAGCAAGGAAAGCTGTAGAAGAGAATAAAAGTCTCAAGAGTGTAAAACAACATTTTGGTATTGGTAGGAAATTTATATCTGCAATAAGAAAAAAAGATGGAATTATTACTAAAAAGAGAGATGACATCATGAAATGGGTAGAAGACTTTTATCAAGAATTATATAGTAATAAAGAACAAGTACCTCCTATATCTATTACATCTTCTGAATTGCCCAAAATTTTAAATGAAGAAGTGAGACATGCAATTAAATGTATGAAAAAAGGAAAGGCTCCAGGTAATGATGGAATTATAATTGATATATTAAAAGAAGCAGGTGAAGAAATAGAAAAAATTTTAGCAAAGTTATATACCAAATGTCTAAATGATAAAGATGTACCAGATGATTGGAAGAATGCAGTAATAATATTAATATTTAAAAAAGGTGATAAAGAAGATATTAGAAATTACAGACCTATCAGCCTTTTATCAGTTTTATATAAAATTTTTACCAAGATAATTACAACTCGTCTACAGAGAACATTGGATTTCCACCAACCAAGAGAACAAGCTGGATTTAAAAGTGGTTTTAGTACAGTAGATCATATTCAAGTATTGAGAGAAGTTATAGAAAGGACAAATGAATATGAGTTGCCATTATGTTTTGGATTTGTAGATTATGAAAAGGCATTTGATTCTATAAACATTTCTTCAGTGATTAAAGCATTGGATCATCAAGGTATAGATCCAGGATATTGTCATATTTTAAAGAATATTTATAAAAATGCAACAGCAACAATTAGACTACATAATGATACTAGGAAAGTCAACATTGAGAAGGATGTAAGACAGGGTGACTCCATATCTCCAAAACTTTTTACAGCAGTGCTGCAAGAAGTATTTTGTGGATTAAAATGGGAAGCTAAAGGAGTGAAAGTAAATGAAGATTATTTAAGTCATTTAGATTTTGCAGATGATGTAGTTGATTTTGCAAATAATGCTTTAGAGCTGCAGGAAATGTTGAAGGAGTTATCAGATGAAAGTAGGACTAAAGATAAATGTTAAAAAGACTAAAGTAATGTTTAATGGATTTTCTCAAAATATGAAAATAAAGATTGATTATGATGAGTTAGAAGTTAACAGTTACAAATACCTTGGGCAGATTATTAATACAGATGGAAACATAATGGATGAAATTAAACATAGAATTAAACTTGGTTGGAGTGCTTTTGGTAGAAATAACTTGATACTAAAAGAAATATGCCTTAAATGAAATATGCCTATGTGTTTGAAAAGGAAGGTTTTTAATAAATGTATTTTACCAGTTCTTACTTATGGATCTGAGACTTGGATATTTAATAGAAGAGTAATACAGAGACTTCAGACCACTCAAAAAAGTATGGAGAGATGCATGTTGGGAGTTACAAGAAGAGACTGAAAACACAATATATGGATAAGAGAACAAACAGGTGTTACTGATCTCATTGAAAAAATTAAAAGACTGAAGTGAAGTTGGGCTGGACATATTGCTAAAAGAGATAATAATAGATGGACAATTGAAATCTTAAACTAGACTCCAAGAGATTGTAAAAGACCCAGAAAGAAACCACATGTGAGATGGATGGATGAAATAAGAAAGTGTGGAGGAGGTAATGTGGAGAAGAGAGGTTAAAGATCAGAGAAGATGGATTGAGCTTGGAGAGGCCCTCATCCTGCAGTGGATTGATAATGGTTGATGATGCTTTAATTACTCTATGTAATTTTTTTAACATTTTCTATTGGGGAAAAAACAATATGTTGAATCTTTTATTGCATATTAAGAAATATTTTAAAAATATTACACATTATAAAAAAATGTATTATATAGTTTTACTGTATTTACTGCTATAAAAAAAAAAGTGTTTTAAGAAATAAACGTAAAATTATCTTATAAAACTTCATTCATCCCATCTTAAATTATATATAAAAAACTTATAAATACATAAATGTAAATTTAAGTTTTAAAAAAAAATTATATTTATTTTTTTAGTTTATTTGATAACTAGTGTTAACCTAAAACTGTCTTTGCTATATTCCATTTAGTGAGAAAAACTATAACTAAAATATAAATTTTATAAGAGAAACTGCATACCAGAGGCAATTTGGAAGGCACTCCATGGAATACATTGATTTCTCCATGAGGGAATTAAAAAATTCATAAGATATCAAAGTTTGATTTTAATCTTTGCCATAAGCCAGAAAACAGTCAGTAGCATCAAGAAAGAATTCCCAAGTGAGAAAATGGATAAATCTTAATATGAATTGGTTAAAACAACAATCTTTGAATTTATACAATTTTTATAACAGTAAATTTTGTTTATGCTTTTTATTTATATTTTCAAAGATTCGATTTTAGAATTTAATAAAATCCAACAATTTAGTACAGTATTTAAAATTTAAACTAATTCATTGTATCTATATATATAGCAATTAATTTTACATGTATTTTAATTTTGATCATATTTTTCCCATTTAAATAGTTGTGTTGGATGGTAGGTTTACTCTGAACAATGATTCCTAAATACATGTATTTTAATATAAACTACACAACTAATAAATGATGTAAGACTTTCTGGACCTTTGTTATAGCAGATCCCATTATAAATGACACAGTTCTAGAAATGAACATATTTAAATGATCACTTCTAATAGTAAATTTATTTGTTGCATTAAAGAATCAGTGTTAGACATAACAGTGGATTTTCAAAAAATTATTGTCTATGCTAAACAAATGCAGACAAGAAATTTTTAATTGTATTTATTATACTTTTGAAAGACTGAAGTAATTATCATTTGATAATATTTTAATCATAATTGCAATTAACACTTACCAACCCAATATTAAAAATAAACACAATCATTTCAAATAAAAAAATTAAGAGTTTATTCCCTGGGAGTCAAAAGAAATTTAAACACTCAAAGTGATAGAATAATCATGGCATATAAACATTGAGCTCCATTCAGTCTGCCACTCTACCATTTTACGGAACTATGCAGAGTATTATTTTAAATTATTTATGACTAAAATTTATTTAGTATATTATCAATTTAATAAAAATCAATCTTAGCTAGCAAATGTAACCTAAAGAAATTGAAATTATTAAAAAATAGTCAATTACTGGAACAAGTTGCTACTGCTATATAGCATGCACATTCTCTGTATCTCATTCTTGTGTGATAAAATAATTATTTAACATTAAATTAAGAATTATATTTTCAACTGCATTGCAATTAAAAAATAAGGTAGTTGAGGAGGGACCGTACTGCTGCCGTCAGATGGTGCTGCGTCACCATCAACAACCAGCCTGAAACCTGCAAGTGATAAATTTATTTACGAAAGTGGCTGAAAATTCACAAATAAAAAAAAAAAGCAATGAAAGTGGCTGAAAAATGACAAATAAAAAAAAAACAACAAAATGTTATGAAATTCAAATAAAAAAAAAGAAGAAAAAAACCATGAAAAAAAGAGAAACACCTCCCCCTCCCCCCTAAAATCAAAATTTCTTCATTTAAATCGAAAAATAAAAATGTCTGAGGATATATATATATACACAAGAAATACATCGAAAGTATAAATTATTAAAAAAAAACAACAGAAAATGATATCAAATCATATAATAATTCAAATTTAAAAAATAACTAAGTCCGTGATTAATCCAAAAACAAACATGGCGGACAAAAAGCGGAAAATCCAAAATCATCAAATTATTTACGTTTCGACATTTCCAAATATGTATCGGCAAATTAAGTAGCTGTCAATATTTGCAAATGATCAGATTTAAAAGCAAAGGTTATATAAACTAAAAAGAATATTACTATAAAATTCAAATTTAAAAATAAATAATTCCATGAAAATACGACAAAGAAACATATTGCATCAAGAATACGATAAAAAATAATTAAAATGCAAATACAGAATTTGGTGTATTACTAAGAGATAAACTGTCCTCCCCCCCTCCCGCATGAAGAATTACTGAGTAACTTTTCAAAAATATACATTTAATATTTAAAAATAAAAAGACTTTTTGCAAATAAGAAATCACAACACTTAAATACAGAGTAATAAATAGTAAGTAATTAAATATATTAGCAAGTTTAAAATAATCATCGAATACAGTTACAGGAAAAATTATTATATTTATTGGCAAGAGTGTTACAAGATGTTATTTTAACAAGAACTTAAATAATTAAGAATATTAAAATAGAGTTTTAAAAATATATTTGTAGAAATATTACCAACTTTTTGTTCGGAGTTCAGTTCGGTGCCTATTACACAATGATGACTTGATCGACGTCTTTCTGCCTTGTTTACAACTCTTCTTTAATTAAAATTATAGCACTGTAATCAAAGCCGATCTCCATGTGAGTAACAGCAGATTAAAAAAATAATTTAACAAAAGACATCGAAACTACTAGCAAAAGTTATTTAAAGAAGTTGCACATTGAAATATAGCATATATAATATCCCAATAAATAATTCTCAGCATTTTGACAAAGAGAAAATATTTTCGGCGCCATTTACACAATGATGACTTGATCGATGTCTTTCTGCCTTGTTTACAACTCTTCTTTAATTAAAATTATAGCACTGTAATCAATGCACATCTCCTTGTGAATAATAGCAGATTAAAAAAATAATTTAACACAAGACATCGAAATTACTAGCAAAAGTTATTTAAAGAAGTTGCAGACTGAAATATAACATATATAATATCCCAATAATCACAAAGAGAAAACATTTTCGGGGCCATTTACACAATGATGACTTGATCGACGTCTGATGCAGAAGAATACAACATTAAATATGCGCATACATATACAAATTAAATGTAATCGCATCGTAATATATTAAATCACAGTTTGTACTTTAAAAAAAAGAGTATGACGTAATAGACATTTTACATGAAAAAGTAATTTCCAAAGCTAACAAATTTAATTAAAATGTAACTGAAGTAGACTTTTGAAATACCTGCTTTGTTCTATTATGACGTGTTAATTGTTTTGTACTGCTAGAAATACAAGTTGTTGGGATAATTTTTATTTTTTGACAGGGTTAATAAGGATTATTTTCTAATGCAGAAGAATACAACATTAAATATACGCAAAATTTGAAGCAACATTTCAAAATCCCGCTCTGAAATATCAGCAGCTGAAATTTAAGTGTCATTTTTTACGTGATATTCATTTTTTTTTACTCAAAATGATGAAAGTTTGGGATCTTGTGTTGATATTCAAGTGTTTTAAAAGCTTCATAATTTGGCCATCTTTGCTGTACTTTTTTAAACAAAATAAGCATTGTTACTTAATCTTGTGTTGCTATTCAAGTGTGTTAAAAGCTTCATAATTTGGCCATCTTTGCTGTACGCTTAAACAAAATAAGCATCGTTACTTAATCTTCTGTTGCTATTCAAGTGTGTTAAAAGCTTCATAATTTGGCCATTTTTGCTGTACTTTTTTAGACCAAATAACCACCGTTACTCAGTCTTCTGTTACTATTTAAAATGTGAACTCTAAATCAAAATAATGTTGTTCTTAATGGACTTTTATGCTGAACACATTCAAGTGCCTATTACGAATGATTGGGAGGACTTTGGTAATTATTTTTTGTGTATTGCTTTTTTACATTGATTACCATTTTTTGTGTATTGCTTTTTAATTATTTAAATATTATTGATCAATTTAGATATGCCATAATTTGAAAGCCAGGTAACAATTAATTGCTTTATAGCTAAATAATTTGAGTTACCTATTTTTGGATAGAAATTCTTCATTGGGGGAGTGTAATATTCTTTTTAGCTTATATAATCGTTGCATTTAAATTTGATCGTTTGCAAATATTGAAAGTTACTTAATTTGCCGTGTTTGTCCGCCATGTTTCTTTGTCAATTTGCATGGATTTCTTTATTTTTTAAATTAGAATTATTATAGGATATTACATCATTTTCTTGTTTTTTTTTATATATAATTTGTACTTTCCATGTATTTCTTGGATATATATATCTTCAGTCATTTTTATTTTTCGATTTAAGTGAAGAAATTTTGATTTTAGGGGGAGGGGGTCTTTCGTTGTCGTATTTTCATGGAATTATTTATTTTTAAATTTGAATTTTATAGTAATATTCTTTTTAGCTTATATAATCATTGCTTTTATATCCTTTTTAGCTTATATAACCATTGCTTTTATATCAATTGTTCGCAAATATTGAAAGCTACTTAACTTGCTGATTTTGATTTGGGGGGGGGGGGGTTTCCTTGTTGTATTTGAATTTTATAATATTCTTTTTAGTTTATATAACCTTTGCTTTTAAATCTGATCATTTGCAAATATTGACAGCTACTTAATTTGCCGATTCATATTTGGAAATGTCGAAACGTAAATAATTTGATGATTTTAGATTTCCCGTTTTTTGTCCGCCATGTTTGTTTTTGGATTAATCACGGACTTAGTTATTTTTTAAATTTGTTTGAATTATATGATTTGATACCATTTTCTGGGTTTTTTTTTTTTAATAATTTGTACTTTCGAAGTATTTTTTGTGTAAATATATCCTCAGACATTTTTATTTTTCGATTTTAAATGAAGAAATTTTGATTTTAGGAGGGAGGGGTAGGTGTTTCTCATATTTTCATGGTTTTTTCATTTTTTTTTTATTTGAATTTCATAACATTTTGTTGTTTTCTTTTTTATTTGTCATTTTTCAGCCACGTTCATCACTTTTTTTTTTATTTGTGAATTTTCGGCCACTTTCGTAAATAAATTTATCACTTGCAGGTTTCAGGCCAGTTGTTGATGGTGTCGCAGCCCGCCATCTGATGGCGGCAGTACGGTCCCTTCTCAACTACCAAAAATAATACTTTACTTTAAAGTAGTCAATATTTAGTAACATTCAGACATTGCAAAATTTATTCAAAGATTTGTATAGGAAATCATAATCACAAATTGAAGATTTTAGTAAAAAAGAAAAATTTTAAATCATTTCATTTAATAAAAATAATAAATTTAATGCTTGTCTTGACAATATATTATTAGAAATATAATTATCACATGAGCTTAGATATTTTATCTGTCAAAAACAATGATAAGCATTTTAATTATTTTAAATTAATTCAATCATCTATTTTGGCTTTACTAAGTAAAATATTCTCTAGCTTATTGAAAAGCAAATCAGATCAGGTAAGAGTAAAAGCAATCATAATATTCAGAATTTTGTATACAACATATAATCAGCAAATGTTTCAATGCTTGAAGTTTAATGGTTATATTGTAGTAAATATAATTTCAATATCTTTACTAGAAAAGTCACTTTACTGCTCAGTTTTAATTGCAGTTGAACATGCAATTTTTTTTAAAAGATGCTTATTTTATCTTTTATATGAAAATAAAATAAAAGGAAAATAAAATTGTTTATAAAGTGGGTGGATGGGTAAATAATTCAATAGTAAATAACATTATCAAATTTATTATGAAAATATGAGTGGAATGTAACAGCATTTGTCAAATCATGATTGAGATGGAAGTTGGTTGCTTCAAGAACTGAGCAAAAAAAAAATCAACGAAAGCATTCAATAAAATCAGTTGACTATATGAAAGTTATAATAAACAGCATTGTATATTTTACTACCACTTATAAATATAAGCTATACATCTAATACATCAATAAAATTTATAATAAACTTATTGTCATATCTAAAAAAAGGAAAACAGTCTATGAAATCCATTAGATATATCTAAAATCAATGCAAACGTTATGAGAAATCAATTATATAAGGAATTTTCAAGGAAATTATATTTTTGTAAAATGTATTATACATTTTGTATATCAATAAAATTTATAATAATTTTATGACAACATATATCTATCATTTTTTATTTTTCAATTATTAAATCTTTACCAGAAATAGTCAGTACCTTTATCATTTTTTGTTCAAATATGTTCACACCGTTGGATTGATTCAAATTTTATCAGACCATTCAATCAATCTGCTAATCATTATCTTACTTGGCTAATATCTTTTCTTTTAACAAGAATCTTGGAACATTACTATAATTTGAGGCTTGATTTAAAATCTTTACCAGAAATAGTCAGTACCTTTATCATTTTTTGTTCAAATATGTTCACACTGTTGGATTGATTCAAAATTTATCAGACCATTCAATCAATCTGCTAATCATTATCTTACTTGGCTAATATCTTTTAACAAGAATATTGAAACATTACTATAATTTGAGGCTTGATTTGACAGAAATTGGCAAGATATCCAGAACATCTCTCATATTTAATTCTATATTTAGAATAAAATGGAATAAAAATTAATCCACTTTATTTTAAATATAGCAGTTCTTTTCACTCTAATCTAGAATCACCTTTTGCAAGCTTGAGAATCAATTGAAAATCAGATGGTATAGTGTTATATCCTTACCTCAAGATCATTTTTTGCTTTCATCAATGAGAACTCCAATTAGTGTTGAAACTAAAGGACTTTATAAATCTAACTTCTTTATATTATACAGTTTAAATCCCCCCCCCCCCGCCTAAGGATTTAAATCGTTCAACAAAATTATATATCTGGCTGCTGGTCAGTTTCTACATATTTTAGATCTTAGTAGAAGTATACAAGAATACTGTTGTAGTATTAACCTTTTTAATCAAACGATAGAAGGGACTTAGAATTGGCAAAATTAAGGTCTCTGAAATATATAACTGATCTTCAGATTTATATAACTATGCAGGGAGTTAACTTTGGCTCAAATATTCAGGATTTTTTTTTTAGCATGATAAAAAGTGAATCATAGATTCATAACGATTCATTGATTTCCAGTAATGTATTCTAATCCTGACTAAAGAAAGCAAAAGATAAACTATTCTGAGAGTGGTGGAATAGCACTACACCGTTTGATGTCTTTTGGAAGTACGAGTAATCACATGAAAGTGGTTTGTTTCATATGAAATCTTTATATATATTCCATGTTTCTTTATATTTTTCAAATATCAATTTCTTCCCATTTAGCCGTTTGTTAGTTTTAATAATAAATTTATCAAAAGAAAGTATAATGATTGGCCTAACTTGATTAAAATCTGCTAGTGGCTGCGATAATTCATTTTACTTAGCGTCATTCTAAATTATTAGCGAGAAAAAAGTTATGGAATAATAATTTTTATAAAATTAGCTAATTATTTAGACACTATAATTTCCAGTATGTGTATAGTCTGAAAAATAACTACAGACCGGCATATACCAGGAAATGTGACAATATTTATCACATAAAATAATTACATCACCCGTTTTTATTTTTATTAAGAGGAATGAATATCACGTGACAACAAATATCGACTACCGTATATATATATATCAAATAATTTACCTTCTCATATTTCATTCGTTCTTCTGCCTTTTCAATTTTGTCTATTTCCAAACTCTGTATTATTGCCTTTAACTCAGTAACATGAGCATTTTCTCTATCATTTTTTGTGGCTAAAAATTCTAATTGCTCTAAAGCTGTTATGACCTTCGGCATCAAATCTGTGACTGCTTCAGGACCAAAACTATCAATTATTTTTTCGAATTCTTTGCCTATAGCAGCAGCAATTTCATATACATCTACGACCGTCATTTCATCAGAATTTGTTTCCATTTTACAATAGACATAAAACTAATAGTAAAAATCCGACTTCATACAGACGAAATTTAACTTATAGAAATCAGAGATCTCCATCTTAAAGCATTCGTCACTTCCGTTTATTGCGGAATATCTAATATTACTGCAATAACTATATAGAGGTATAATAAAATTTTAAAAATAACAATTCAATATTCTATAAAAAGTTAAAATATTTGTATCTTTCACACCAAGTACGCGATTACTTGAATGAATAAAACATTTTTATGCGGAATAGCAATGTAAATTTTCAGCGACGCATGTGTAATTAAAATATACGTGGCAAAGGCTCATGAATTCGTAACTGATGGAAATTTGTTATATAGTTTCTCGAACGTTATGGCTTATTTTACCTATATTTTATACTTTTTAATTAGTATATCGTATTTTAGATTTGTGCATTGTTATTTCATTACTATAGATGCTCATGCCGAAGAATGCTTCTTTGAAAAAGTTACATCAGGAACAAAAATGGGACTTATGTTTGAAGTATCTGAAGGAGGCTTTCTGGATATAGATGTTAAAGTACATTTTCTTTTTGATTTTTAAATATTTGTTAGAGATTTGGAATTAATTATAGAAATAGATATTTAATGTATATAAATAAAGGTTAATTTATGATTATATAAAATGTGTGTGTGCATACGAATATATCCATCCCAAATGAACTAATGCATGTAAGCAATTTTATATCAATATATATATATATATGGTGAATACGCTCTCTGTATTTGGCAAATTTATACTTTTTACTTGTGACTATCTGCGTAATGGAATATACATGAGAATCTGCCAAAAAAATTCAACCTAGTCCATCAAAAAACAATTATTTAATATTCTGTTGTTTTTTTTTACTTGAAAATATTTTGATCTGATATATATCTTCTTTGTTTTAGACAGGGTATGAGCACAGACTTTCACATGACTCACCACTCTCCACACTATAACACTGATACACCTGAACACACATGTCGAAAAGATAAATAATCACCAAAATACGTATTTCATGCTAAACCAGCAATCATCAGTTGGTCCAGATTACCATCTCTACACATATATGCTACAAGTGATTATTTATCTTTTCGACATATGTGTGTTCAGGTGTATCAGTGTTATGAGATAGTGTGGAGAGTGGTGGGTCATGTGAAAGTCTGTGCTCATACCCTGTCTATTACATATATAGACACAGGTATATATAAGCCTGTGTATTTCAGCTTCTTTGTTTTACTAATTTGTCTTCAAAATTAGAATCGTTTTTTTTTTTAAAAATTGATAATGTTACATGACTGTCTAATACAGTTTGCATTATATTTTTCAATGTTTTTTTTCAGATCAGTTATCTGAAATTATAAGATTATGTAGTCATTGTACTGTAAATTGACCTCTCCTTCCACCTGCCCTTCTAATTTCCATATCAGTAGTTTCAATTATCCATGATTTAAGAAATCAGAAATTAATAAAAATATTTAATTTTTTGCTTTTTTATTCATAATATGCATTATGTGTGTGTATTAAAATGCTTATATATAAATTACTACTATCCATAAATTTCAATGTCAGTCCCAGATGATGTTAATATGAGACTATACTACTTATTAATAATTGGAAGGCAAACTAAGCTTTTGCTTTTTGATTAAAGCTAAAACTTATACACTAAAGGTTCAATAAATTTAATATATTTATATATTCTTTTAGGAAACTAATTTCCTCAAGAGTATAAGCTTATTGAAAATAAATTAAAAGCTCTACTTATTTTTTTTTTTTTTTAATTAATAATTATAAATAGATTAAATATATATTTTTTATTTATTTATTTCATTCTAACATGCGTAGTATATAATTAATAGCAGATACATAAATACCTGTTGAATGTTGATAGATATGTCTGTAGTTTACATTATTAATTTGTAAAAAGCATAAATGTGCGTGTTTAAATTATGATATCAATTTAAACTATTTTTAAAAAATATTTTTATATTAAAAACGTTGGATATATACAAGTAAACAGATTGACGTAAAATGGATACAAGAAATAAAAAAAAGGCTATGAACTCAAGAAACCTGGAGATGTAGAAAGGAATCAAGTGATATTTTTTGACATAAAATTATATCAAAATCATACTGCAAAAATTTATTAAATATTTTCAAATATGATCTGTAGTTCAGATCTTTACTTATAAACTATTAACATAAAAAATTTTCAACGACAAGTACAATCATTTCATCATAATATGTATTAGTGTTTTGAATCACTGCATATATAATATTGTTCTGTATAGATTTATTAATAGAAATATAAATGATTTTCTAGCATGATTATTTTAATCTCTTGATAATTCACATACTTCTATAATGTAACTTTGAAGATATACTATGCATTTTTTTTTTTTTTTTGTGTATATACATTTACTTCAGATAACTATTTCATAGTAAATCCACTAGTCATCCTATATTGATTAGTAAATGAGTTTCTATTTATTCTTAAAGAATAAAACAAGAATAATTGGGAAAAACCTAAAATCCTCATAACTACTAGTCTCATAATGCCTTATTTGTTTCTGGGGAAGAGGGTGGGGGGGTTGTTGGAGAAATCTTTATTGTACAATGATCTATTTAAATACTGCTTTATTTTTATATATTAGTAAATTTGTAGATAGACTGTTGGATAGAAAACTAATTTTGAAATTATCGTTTTTGTTATAAAAATTGAATTTTTAGATTACAGGTCCTGATAACAAAATAATTTACTCAGGGGAGAGAGAATCCAATGCCAAATATACATTTGCAGCACACATGGATGGAACTTATACATATTGCTTTAGCAATAAAATGTCAACGATGACGCCAAAGACAGTTATGTTTTCTATGGATATTGGTGAAGCACCTCAAGAACAAGATATGGAAACAGATAGTAAGTTAATATAGATTTTATAGAATTTTAATATGTTTGTTATAGTCAATTGAGAATAATAATATTGTTGCATTTTTTTGTTAATATTTTAAATGTTTTAATCACTTAAATTTATTATTTTAAAATTAGTCTTAATATCAATTTGAAAACTTTTTTTAAAAATTATATATGCCAGAAATAACATTGGAGAAAATAGTATCAGAATTAAATTGAAAAATAAAGTTGAAAAGAAAGTAAAATATCAAAATAAACACTATGTAGACTTTAAATTGTTAAATAGTAAAAGTAAGGAATGGAAATGAGGGCTAAAAAAAATTGTTGAACTTTTTTTAAAGGTAGATGAATGATATTCTACAGCACTGGGTAATATAGGAGATAGGTCCAAAAATATGAATTTGGAAGCATTTGAGAAAATAATAATAGGAAATTCAATAGTTAAGTAATAAGCATGTCGATACAAATAAACATGTAAGAGCATTTCTAAAGATAAAATAATGGATTTCAATTGAAATAATGAGATAGTAGTTATAATCGGGTGTTATACAAAATATTTGATGATTAAGTGGATTTATTATATATATTTAAATTATTTATGAATAAAATTGCAGCAGCAAAATTATTGACATTCATTATTGATTAGGATCTTGTTGATTGAAATGAAAGTAGAAAAAATTCTGAAAGAATAATGGAATAGATTTTTAGAATAGATTTTATAAAAAATAATTTTGTGTGTTAAAATATATAATTTTTACATTATTTTTGTACCTTTGCCCTACAATCACTATTTGAAGGCTGCTTTACATACTTTTTTTAATTTCACACACACACAGTCTATATAAATATATTTATAATCAACAAAAATGGAATGTTAATTCAGTACACTGCTTTTTCATATATTTAAATAAATCATAATAAAAAGTGAAAATAAGATGAAATTTAAAAAAAATAGAAAAAATGTTAATGAGTGTAATGAAAAATAGAGATAAAATTATATTTTCACAATTAGAATTAATACAAACATTTAAAACATGAGTGATAGAGGCAAGAATATTAAATTGACAGAAAAACTATCTCAATAATTGAAAAAAATTCTTATATATATATTTTTAAAAAAATCATTAACAAATAAAAGAAATCTCAGATAAGATTTTCCTTTATCATCTACTATAATTGTCTATAGTGTATTTAAAAAAACTAGAAAATAAATTATTGCAATCTAAATTATAGAATATTAGACCTAAAAATACTCATACGAAATGATAAATTTGGTCATTAAAGTGATAAGTCATAAAATATTTCAAGTTTTATAAATGTAAAGCTCACTGAAGTTGATTATGATAGTGAACAAATTATTAAAGATTTAAAGTATTAATAATAAATGGATACCATTTCCCTATATTTCAGATTCTCAGGCTAAATTTATAAAAAATACATATGGAGAATTTGTGTTCCACCTAATGTTAATAGTTTGGTGAATAATTTGAAAAATATGATAATGCATATTGAAAATATTTAAAAGAATATCAGCTTTTATATAATGATTTAATAACATTTTTTTTTCTTTGATCATGAAAGACACAATTTTGTCTACATAACATTAGAATTCTTTATGTAGAAACAAACTATAATAAAAAGAGAATCAAAGAGGCGATTTTTATAAAGAAAAAATCTAATTAATAGGCAAAATGTAAATAAGTTTAGGATATTATATTATGTCATTTACCTTTGATTTTTTTTTTTAGTTGTTGAGAATGATTAGAAAAGTAACTGAAAATACTTGTGGATTTTTATTATTGTTGTCATGTTTATTATCATAATTATCAGTATTATAATAGATGTTTACATTTAGTTTACATATATGTATATATATTATTTTATGCATATTTAAAAAATTTAAAATGTGATAATCAAAAAAATGTTCTAAAAATTGTTCGTTTTTCTTAATATATAATTTTATTGGTAATATTTATCAGTTATATCATAAAAAATTACCCACAATATATTTTCGTTCAGATAATTTGGTGTCACTTTTAATCTATCCACCACTATTGATATTTTTATGTGTCTGTAATACTACAATTTATATTTAAAAAAATGTTTGCAAAATATGCAAAGTTATAATGATAATTTGATATTCTGTTAATAAAAGTGATGCAACCAACCAGTGATGTCAAGATATTTCAAACAATGATTATTGTTTAGTTCTGGTGATGAAGGTAAAAAATACAGTGATCAGTAACTAAGAAAACTGGGTTTCCATTATTAGAAATTGATCCAAATTATGATTGGTTCATTTACCATGATCCAAAAAATGTGGCTATATAAATATTATATGTTTGAACATGATTCAGATTTGAATGAAATTTAAAATGATGCATTAAAAAGGATTGAATATCTCTAATTTTGTAAAATGATATGGAAAAGGGTTGAAAATGATATAAGAAAGTATAACTGTGAACTAGCAAGGAAAGCTATAGAAGAGAATAAAAGTCTCAAGAGTGTAAAACAGCATTTTGGTATTGATAGGAAATTTATATCTGCAATAAGAAAAAAAGATGGAATTATTACTAAAAAGAGAGAGGACATTATGAAATGGGTAGAAGACTTCTATCAAGAATTATGTAGTAATAAAAAACAAACACCTCCTATATCTATTATATCTTCTGGTTTGTCCAGAATTGTAAATGAAGACATGAGATGCAATTAAATTCATGAAGAAAGGTAAGGCTCCAGGTATTGATGGAATTATAATTGATATATTAAAAGAAGCAGGTGAAGAAGTAGTAAATTTTTTAGCAAAGTTATTAAATGATAAAGATGTACCAGATGATTGGAAGAATGCAGTATTAATATTAATATTTGAAAAATGTAATAAAGAAGATATTAGAAATTTCAGACCTATCAGCCTTTTATCAGTTTTATACAAAATTTTTACCAAGATAATTACAACTCGTCTACAGAGAACATTGGATTTCCATCAACCAAGAGAACAAGCTGTATTTAAAAGTGGTTTTAGTACAGTAGGTATTGAGAGAAGTTATAGAAAGGACAAATGAATATGAGTTGCCATTATGCTTTGGATTTGTAGATTATGAAAAGGCATTTGATTCTATAAACATTTCTTTAGTGATTAAAGCATTGGATCATCAAGGTATAGATACAGGATATTGTCATATTTTAAAGAAAATTTATAAAAATGCAACAGCAACAATTAGATTATGTAATGATACTAGAAAAGTCAACATTGAGAAGGGTGTAAGACAGGGTGACTCCATATCCAAATTTTTTTACAGAGTATTTTGTGGATTAAAATGGGAAGCTAAAGGAGTGAAAGTAATTATTTAAATCATTTAGATTTTGAAGATGATGTAGTTGTTTTTGCAAATAATGCTTTAGAACTGCAGGAAATGTTGCAGGAGTTATCAGATGAAAGTAGGACTAAAGATAAATGTTAAAAAGACTGATTTTCTCAAAATATGAAAATAAAGATTGATTATGATGCGTTAGAAGAAGTTAACAACTACAAATATGTTGGTCAGATTATTAATACAGATGGAAACATAATGGATGAAATTAATCATAGAATTAAACTTTGTTGGAGTGCTTTTAGTAGAAATAACTTGATACTAAAAGGAAATATATCTATGTGTTTGAAAAGGAAGGTTTTTAATAAATGTGTTTTACCAGTTCTTACTTATGGATCTGAGACTTGAACACCACTCAAAGAAATATGGAGAGATGCATGTTGGGAGCAGCAAGAAGAGATCGAAAACACAATATATGGGTAAGAGAACAAACAGGTGTTACTGACCTCATTGAAAAAATTAAAAGACTGAAGTGGAATTGGGCTGGTCATATTGCTAGAAGAGATGATAATAGATGGACAATTGAAATCTTAAACTGAATTCCAAGAGATTGTAAAAGACCCAGAAAGAAACCAGATGTGAGATGGATGGATGAAATAAGAAAGTGTTCAGGAATGATGTGGAGAAGAGAAGCTAAAAATCGAAGAAGATGGATTGAACTTGGAGAGACCATCCTGCAGTGGATTCATAATGGTTGGTGATCATAATGATGATAACCATACTGTATACCTGTATAACCTTTTGGCTTTATAAGTCAGATTCTATAATTAATGTGAAATTTGTAAATATATCATTAAAAATATTTATTTTTAATCTTTAACATTTTAATGCTAAATAATTTAATGAAAATACATTTTCTGATGGAGGAACAATATAAGGAAATAAAATATGTGTGTTTAGCTCTAGCAAATCATAGTTTCATATAAAAAGGGGAGGGGACATCTTAATGGTTTATATCTTAAGTTAATGTTTAATAGCTATTTTAGAATATAATTGATTACAATTGAAGAAAAAAATTAAAAGGGCGTTAATCATGATTTCAAATTTGAGTTTTTATATAAAAAAGATAAAACCCTACTGTTGCATTGTATTATACAGTTGGATAAAATCTAAAATTAAAATTGATTTAAGAATATTTAAGAGTGAGAGAATGTTAATATGTAACTTAGGAATATTAATTCTAAAAGCTTTGAATCATATAAATAAGTAACTTGTCGCTTGTATAAATTATGCGGTTGCCTTTTTTTTTTTTTTTTTCAAGATTTATCAATTTATTATATAAATTTTGCCTAGAGATTTGAGAGAATTTATGATTAATCAAATGTAATAGCAAAATTTTGTTTTTGTATTTTGAAGTGTTTTTAATTTGAATTATTTAATTTTTTAAATTACATTATATTTTTGACTAATCATAAATACTCTCACTTTTATGTAATAAGTAATTGTTGTCTTTCATTTTGGTATAAAAAGATTTATCTGATAATTTTTCAGCTCATCAAAATAAATTAGAAGAAATGATTAAAGAATTGTCCACTGCCCTTACTGGAATTAAACATGAACAGGAATATATGGAAGTCAGAGAACGTATTCATAGAGCTAGTAAGTTTAATTATTATTACTTTTTATATGTAAACACATGACTATTTTTATTTTTATTCATTAAATTTTCCTTCTTTACTCTTTGAATGCATTTAACTTATTCATTTTTATAGTTATTTTACATATGTCTTATAATTATTCAATGAACATATGTAATCCAGTTTTGTTTCCATTAATTTCTTTTCCTTTTTTTTTGGTATATAATTGCCTTCATCACCTTCTCATATCTGTAATTTCTAGGTTCACTATTTTGTTATATGCAATTTAAAAAATATTAAATAATAAAATTAGAAATTAATAAATAAATTTCAATTTTTTTTTGCAGTGCAATTGCTGGAAACTGCTAAAACATTACAAGCAAATAGCTGATATTGTTTATTTCTATAAAACCTTAATTTATTATAAAATAATTTTTTTTTGAATTAAAGATATATATGTATAAGGTATTTATAAAACTGTCTTACATAAGAATACATGAAATAAAATACACAATATTCATATTAAAATTAGTTTAAATATTTGATCTAATTCAAGATAAAATTTAAAAATTTTTCATGTAAATTGATTAAAATAATACTAACTGATTGGTGAGTCAGCATTTTTTCATTAGAAAATTAGTTTTCTACATTTGTTGTTGTAGTTGTGGTTTCTAAGATTTTGCTCTCTATTTTATTTCCTTAAGGAAATAATTGTATAATACCATATCTTTTAAAAGAAAAGGAAAAGAATGTAATAAAGATTTTTAGCTATTTCTTATTAGCCTTTTATCTTTTAAAGAAAAAAAAAAAGAATGGATTTCATCTCTTTTTTTTATTTTCAATAAAAATACAATATTTTATTATTAAATTGTAATTATAATTTATCTGCTTTTTATTAATTATTTTAGTTGATTTTTTTTTTTTTTTTTGATATTTTTAATAAAATTATAGATGTATACTATTCATATTTTTTATGATTTGCTACTATGTATGATTTTGATATCTGCAGCAAGACTTGGAGGCAAATGTTTCAAATATTGAGGGACAACTGTTTTTTTTTCCCCAATATGTCATCATTCTGATATTATTTGTTTATTTAATTGGGGGGGGGGGCAATGTAGCTTCTTTATTCAATTAATCTCCCCTCCCCCCAACCATTTCTAAAGCTTCTTTTCTTAATTGTTTGAATTTCTACTTCATTACATTAAAGATTTATTTTAAACATTTCAAATTTAAGTTGCATTATGTTTTTTGTTTTTTTAAGAAAGTCTGTTAAATCATGGCAACTTTTATTTTTAGTTTTCGCTTTACTTGGAGATGATGGAAAAACTAAATATTACATTTACTTTGTCATCTTTATTTTTTATCACCAATTTTATGTTTTGCTTGCATTTTCTTTTAAATAATTAGTGTGTTTCATTAGCAATGAATAATATTATTAGTATAATTAATTTGAAAAAATTTAATCTGTAGCACTAATCCATTGTTAATATACGTTTTTTTTTTAAAAATGTGCTGCTTAATCACTGACAGTTAACTAAATGATTGCCAAAAAGTTTAAGGACAATTTCCGTGAAAATCAACTTGAAAAATGAACACCTTGAAGAATGTCATCTTAAAAAAAGCAAAATTGCCATCAAGAAAATAATTTATCTTTTACATATTTTATAATTTTTATTACATAAAAATTTATTTTAGATTAATTTTGTAAAAATATAATAAAATTTTTAACTAAAGATGAAAATATCTAATAGTTAATAAGTCATCACATAGATAATCTTAGATTAAAAAGTAGTTTATTACAGTTTAGTTTTAGATATATATATATATCATAAAATTCTATCCTAATGTCAGTTAAAAATAAATATTCAAAAAATTAATAAATTTTGCATTAAAAACAAACAGTTAAGTGTTAATATTTTATGGTATATTTATAAATAGCAATAAATGCTTCATATGTATAATATTAATTTATTTTATTATTTCATATGCATTGTTTACAGCTAAATATGTCTATTGCTTGAGTTTGTAGATTCTGTTCATAATATTTTGTATCTGTGTATGATATAGAAGTCAAAATAAAATCTTCCTTCTAAATTGAAAGTTTTAATTGGACTAAATATTTAACCTTTAAAATTCACTTGATAAAGAAATGGGTTAGCAATTCATTTTAGAGATTGAGTAAATTAATCTGACTAACTAGCTATTAACTGCATAATAAACATATCTATCAATTTACACATTCTATAAATTGGGACGACTTAATTTTTATTTTTTTATAAGACAAATCATTATTGTTCAATATTTTTCATTTGTTCCATCCACATTGAACTGTAAGAAGTTGAAAATAATTACATGTTAAAGAATTATCTACCATGGAAATAGGCTGACACTGACAATTTTCATTTTTGGAAAACAATATTTGAATTGCCTTTTACTGGCAAATGTTTGATTTATTATTTGCCTTTCAAAAGTCTTGAAAAATTATTCATTGCTTATTAGAAACATTATTAACAGTTTTTAAAGAATTGGTAGTGGCAATTGGACCTGCATAAAACTAGAAATTGGGATATTGCAACCTTGCAAATCTTGTGAGGTTATAGACTTTCTTTTAAATCTTGTGAGATTATAAGCTTTTTACATCTTAGAAGATAAATTTATATAGCTAGAATTTACAATCAACATTGTTTTTTAAACTTATCAAAACTTTCATGTTTATTTTTAGCATTATTTTTTTATAAAATGAACAGAACTACAGTTTTAAAATTGCTTCTTGTTTGATATCAGTAACCATGTTCAGAACTAAAAAGTACTTTTAAAAAGATTTCAAGATAATGCAGGCTTTTTTTAATTTTATTTATAATCTTTGAAACAGATATAATTTCAACTTTGTGTATGTGTGGTTATTTTTTTGATTATTGATAGATGTTTATCAGAATTGATTAATCATTAATATGTTTTTTTTTTTATATTTCAAAGTAAACTACTTTAAATTACATCATTAATTCATATATATATATTTAATTCCCTTCATGTGTAAATTGTCAAATTTCTCATATTTATATCCAAACAAAAGTTTTAACTTATATATGTATTATTTGTTTTAGTTAATGATAGCACAAATTCTCGAGTGGTGTTATGGTCTTTCTTTGAAGCTCTTGTGTTAGTCGCTATGACATTAGGACAGATTTACTATTTAAAGCGCTTTTTTGAAGTTAGAAGAGTTGTTTAAGATAACAGACTGTTTAATTCTTTCTTACAAGAGGGACAGCATGGTGGAGGTTTAAGGCCTTGCAGAAAAACTATTTTTGTGAAAAGGCTAGTACAATCAGCATAGTGATTAAAAGCTTTTCTCTATGTATTTTTGTATTTTAACTCATCAGATTAATGAATTTATTTTTTAACATTTAAATATTAGTTTTGTTTATAAAAAAATGATGCCATCAATAGATATTGCTTTTAATCATTATGCATTTTTTGTTTAAATGATAAAAAAGTTGTGTTATTTGTAAAAAAATTTCCAATGAATGAAAGAATTTGAAGAAAACCTTTTTTTAAAAATTTATTTTACAAAGTTTGTTAATATAAAATTTCTCCAAAACATTGTTTATTAAAATGAAAGTATTATTCACAATTGGAGCAATGGTTATATATTGTTTTTTTTTTCGCTCATTAAAAAAAATTTTTTTAAAAATAATTTAAATTTAATTTAATTTTTATATTAAATATTTAATTATTTATTTTATGTAAGTTTATTTTTAAACTTAATAGTCTAAATTTGTTAAATAAAAAAAAGGTACTCATTTATTTTTTTCTGGATGTTTAGAAATAAATATCAGTTATAATTTTTTCTATTTTTATTCCATGATGTAAATGTCGCAATTATTAAATGCCAAGTATTGCCTTAATAGAGTTGTGAGTTTTATGAATTATGTATCACATAAATATGTAGACATATAAACATGATTTTTGATGTATATTAAACATGTAATTTTAACAGAATTATTATAAAATTTACTTGGCTATTGTGGCTAAACGATCTGTTTAATTAATAACAATTATCTTTTTTTTTTTTTTAATAAATAAATTTTCTGGTATTAATTTCAATGAATGAAAATTTTAATGATATATTCTTATTTAAGCAGTCTTTCATGTACTTATGGAAACAAATGGGCTAATGGTAAAAGCTGCCAGTTCTTAAAAAAAAAATTGAATAAAAGAAATGTAGGTGTATATATATATTCATATTTGTATTTAGAAAAATATTTTAATTTAAACTTTTTGAACAATAGTGGAGTGTTTCCATTTTGCTGTAAATTATCATTTTAAAAGAAGTTTAAAATATATTTCATTTGAATAAAAAAATGAAAATTTTTTCATATTAAAACTTGTATTGTTTTAAGTACACATTAATATCTTGAGTATATTGTATTTTTTTATAAAAGTATGTCCAAAATAGTGACTTATAGTTTATTTAGGATGTTCTAATAAGCCATTTCATATTTCTTAATTAATATATGGAATGTTTTATAAATTTGACCATTGTCTTATATTCAGGATTTTTATGAAAAATGAAGGTAAGCTAAAGTATTTATATACTTTAAAGTGTATTTTGTTTAATGAGATTAATGCAAGTTAGAAACTTAATGATTTATCTGCTGCTTTGTTTTACTCTTGTATCATCTGTATATGTCATTTTAATTTAAAAATTTTAGATTCCTTTTTAAAAACTAAGAATTAAAATAATAATATTGTTTTTTTTTTTGTAATACTGAACCAAAAACTTAATATATGACAATATCAAATGAAATAATTATTAAACTTTTTTTTTTATTATTTAAAAACTAAAATATTTGAAAACAGGAATGGTTTCCATGAAATGTTTATTTCGTTATTTTTTTTTGTAAAAATTCTGCACTCATTTAGTGATTTGAATTATGTTTACAATTTGCTACGAATCTTAAAGATAGTTATAAAATCCTAATTTTCTTGTTGTAAGTTTGCTTTATTTGGCTATTTTGCTTAATTTCATTTAGTTAAATGGCATAATTTGTAATAGGCATCTTTTTACCAAATTTAATCATTTTGATTTTGATAATGTCTTCATCATTCTTGATTTCTGTCTTCTTAAACTAATTTCATTGTTTTTATTGAGTGTCAATAAATCTAAAAAATATCGAAAAGATTTAGATAGAAGAGATTGGAAAGAAAATAATAATCAACATAAAATATTATTTTACCAAAGTTCATTATTTATGCATTTGAAAAATAGGAGGGAAAATTTAGATGTGTTTAAAAAATATCAACAAAAACATATAATATGTCTGATGACTGTTTTAAAGACACATAATGAGGAGAAAAAACTAATTAATAAATTTTCAAGGAAAAAATATTGGTGGATCAGAAAAACTAAAATTATGAGGGGTAAATTAGTTTAATTTAGATAGTTTTCTTTGTTTTGTAAATATTAAAACATGTTCTGGTGGATATAATAATTACAGAATGATTTAATGGGAACTAAAAAAAATTATGGTATTTTTTAAAAAATTGTTTAGGTTTTTTTTTTTAATCAATTGTTTAATTCTGATTACTGCTTTTTTAAAAATAGGGATTTAAATATATGCCAAACATTAATTAATTGATAACATGGTGCTTGCATTTTTTATTTTAAGAAGTTTAATTCTCTCATCATTATTCTCATTTATTAATAATTTAATTTGATAATCAACAAATTAATATTTTTAGAAAATTGAGATATGCTGTAATTATTTATTTTGTTTGGTTAAAGTTTACAATGGTGGCCGATCTAAATGAAATTTAGCAAGCAAACATGTAAATCTTTTCAGAATACAATGTATAAATTTATAATTATATTTTTGACTAATTCCATCCTTTAATTTAATTGCTAATATGTTTTTAAAAAAATTCAAACTTTATTCAGACTTTTCAAGTACTTTATTAATGACTGTATTTCATGATAGTTTTAATACTTTTGAAATGCATACTATATATATATTTTTAAATGGATTTTTTTTTGTTTTACTTTTCCCAACTTCTTTATAAATTTTTTTTTAAAAATATATTAGCTTGATGTCATTCATATGTCACCTGAACTGCCATTCTCTCTCTTCACATAAAAACATAAAAAGCTATTATAGAATCTCCATGCACTAATATTTATACTAAAATATTACTATTGCCTCTTCACGCTTTTATTTAACAATTATTTATTTGAAGAGCTGTGCAGTAAGGAGTTTAGCTGTTACATTTATGAAACAAAATGATTATGGTTGTTTAAAAAAATTGCAAATATTTTAGAAAAAAATTGAGAATGTATTGAAGCATATCTTTCAACAAAATTTTTATAAAACAAGAATAGATTGGAACATCCCTTTTTTACAACTAAAATAAAATGACACAAATTGTAATAATTTTATAAAATTATTACTTGTAATTTTTTAAAAAAATTATAAATTGCTTATAGTTATAAAAATTGTAAATTTAATAATAAACTGTTTAATAAAATTTCATTGTTTTTATTTTGACATGTGTATGTTTTCACTTAACCTAATTTTTATAATTATTTCAATCATATTTTAAGGATGGTATGTTGATTTTAATTGAGATTCTTCGAACCAAAGTTTCTATTCTCTGTATTATACAAACAAATTCCTTATTTTATTGATCCATCATCTCACATATAGTCTCTTTCTAGATGTTTTATAATTTCTTAAAATTCAGACTAAGACATCTATTATCAATGTTTTTAGCAATAAGTTCAGCCCAGCATTATTTCATTTTTAATTCTTTCCATTGGTGTTAATGATAGTTGATTTGTTTTCTCGCTTTTATACAATATTTTATTTTCAGTACCTTAGATTTTTCTATACTTCACAGTGTTATCTAAAGTCTGTATTGTTCTTTTAATAAGTATTCAAGTCTTTGATCCATATTTAAGCATTGACTAAAACACATTTATTAAAAAACTTTTCAAGTACCTAGAAATATTTCTTTTTAATGTTATGTTATTTCTACTAAAAGCATACAATTTAAGTTTATTTTTTATTTCATCTGTATTAATAATCTGATCAAATTATTTGTTAAATTTTTTTAATTCATTAAACATCAACTTTTAGTTATTAATTTCAGCATTCAATAAACATACTTATTAAAAATCTTTCAAATACATAAGTGTATTATTTTATTTGAATTTCAAATTATTATTATTAAAACATTTCATTCTGATATATTTCTATCTATATGAATAATTTGACTGTCATTGCTAATTTTTTCTAATCTGTTAAAATCAGTCTATTATTTTCCTTTTTGAAAAGCTATTGAACATTAATTAAATCTTTTTTTAGTATTTATCTATTCTGTGTTCTTATCTTCATTTGATAGTACTTGTAACATCCTTTGAAGTATTAATTGCAAGAATAATTATTTCATCTGCAAAATCTAGATGATTTACCTTATTTCCATATTTTTATTCCCTTAAATTTCCACTAATTTAATCCACAAAATATTTTTCATTAAATTGCTGTAAATAATGTTTGAAGAAATGGAATAACCTGTCATATAATGTGATTCTGTAATCATCTTTTTTGCATAATGCCCCATGCTTTCATCATCACAAAATTCAATAAAAATAATATTTACTAGTCTTTTCTGTAACCTTTTTTAATACTTGGATATGATCTGCGCTCTACATATTGGCAACCATTTATAAACGAGCGCCGCCATTCCAACTCCATGGAAAGAGAAAGAAATTTTAAAAAACTGTTCTAGAAATGAGTTTTGAAATGACTATATAAACCAATTTGTAAACCACAACTATGCCCAAATATAGTAAATGTTGGTCTAATTTTCTGTTGTATATTTTGCGATTCTTTAACAAAAAACTTTTCTTTCTGGAAACTAACTATATCTTTCCAATGAATTTTATTCTCTACCATATTCTTCCTAATGGAAACAATCAACATATTATTTCTTTAAATTGTCTTTATGATAATCCTTATCATGTAGATGGGTCTTCAACTCTCAAGAAATCCATGCTCAATTTCATCAGAAAATATTATTTTATGAAGTTTTACATTGTTCTTTTATTTTATATGTCCAATCCAATGAAGATGTTTTATAATAATGGTCTCTAATGTTGTCATTATGTTTTAAAAATTTTATGGAGCATCCTTAAATGAAATTATTTTGATGCCTTTACATTACATCGATAGTACTCAAGTCTCAGTCCCATATAATAAATTAGATAAATTATAACTCAATTAGATTACTTCTTTACTTAATTTGAGTATAAAATTTATAGTGAAGGTGGAAAGACTAATCAATCAGAAAAATTTTATAGCTTAGCACTGCTTTTGACTAGGTTGGTCATATTCATAGAACTAATATAAATAGAATTTGTAAGTTATATAATTTAAATATACCATTTATGTGATAATGCAATGCATGAGTCTTTCTTGTGTATTGTGTTGATGTTATTTGCAATAAACCACACCTTTTTATATTTTCTTTTTCAACTGTTGTGCCCAATGCAAACTACTTCAATATTAAGAGGATCAAAATTATGACCAGACTCAATTTCATATTCTAAAAATATAGACAATATTGGGTCCCTTTTAGTACATTTATATATGTATATTTGTGTTGTGCTAATCTTGTAGAATAGTTGACACAAAACTTGCCATAGTAAATTGCATTACATGTTGGTTCATTGCATTTAATTTTATAAACTACTTCCAGATCAGTGTATTTTCACTATTTTAAATTAGATAAAATAATAACTCTCTATATAGCTAATTTAGATACAGTAGTTATTTTGTTTAGTTATTTTGTTGTGATGAAATACCCCTTTTTTGTTAATTTATTGAAAGCAGCAATATATTGGAGCCTGTATTATTTCTGCTTATAAAACTACCAATATATTTAAATTAATTTGCATTCTAAAATTGATTACAATCCAAGGTAAAGAACAGAGGTAAATCAGTCTTTAAATGGTGCATTCAAAATATTAAGTACATTCTATCAATTATCTTTTGAACTAAAAAAAATAGCATAAATCATCAGTATATTGTAAATACAGAATTCAAAAAGATCAAGTTTTTGTTTTCAATTTATTCAAATTAAAGATTCCACTATCAAACCTGTATCATATTATCTATTTTAAACTTTACACAAATATATGTGAACTAATTTGATTTTTTTCCCTGTTATTTTATTTAAGCTTTGTAAACTTATATAACTGATTTTCTTTTTTTGTAACAGAAAAAAAAAATTGCATTTTACTTCATAATAGGAAATGTTACACATTTCTTATGACAGCAATTATGCGACTATAGTAGAGCTGTGAACTAGACTGTATTTTGTTCCAAGCCCCCTAGCATTCAGTGCATAATAGCTCACATTTTGTCGGTAAACATTGATTAGAATAGAATATGTATTGTTTATTGAAGTGCATAGTACTTTTCAATATGATATATATAGAACACGTGCTTTTTTATATATATGTATAAACAAAATTTAAAATATATATAATTATTAATAAAAAATTGAGGAGAGACATTTATTTTCTTAGGTATGTATTCACTCATACATTCAGTGAAGCAATAAGATAAAGCAAAAAAATACCGTAATATTTTTAAAATAAACTGGGCAGTTTTTTTAATAGAAACATAATAAACTAATCTAACAAGAAATTATGATATATTGTTTAAGTCAGTATTATCTTACAAGTATGTTTTAAAATTTTGTAAAACTTCTAACATTACTCCTAGAAAATTATTTATTATGAAAAATATTGCACATCAAATTCGGGAAGGATAATAAAGAAATAATAAAGTGTATATGCTTTCAATATAATCTGAGGAAATTTCATTAATGTATATAATTATATGCAGCACTCGGGGGACGGGACGGGGGACTTCAGTATATAATTTTTTAAATTTACATTTATGTTTGTTTATTTACTTTGTGGCTCCACTATTTATTTTTTGACAACTGCAAGACTCCTCATTCTAAATAAAAAAATATTCATTTTTAGATGATTCCTGGGTTAATATAATCTTTGCATTGTGGTCATTGTAGACTTATAATTATTTACCAAATGCTATACAATATTTAGTGTAGTTAGTTGAAAATTACATTATTGCCAAAAAAGAATTTATTGTACCTCAGGATATATCCAAATCTTAAAATTTTCAAGTAATCCACTGTGGTGCTGTCATATAGAGTAATTAATGATTGGACCATAAGTGTACCATAATGATTTTTTAACCATGACATTACCATGTTTCTTATTTGGAAAATCTGGTTAATAGGCCTCTTATTGCTAACACTAATTATAAACGTATCCAATGATTTAGAGAAGTATAAATAAATCATCCAGCTCTCTTGACAAATTACAATTATCTATTGTCCCGTCCATATATTTGTGACATTCCACTATTTCAGCTTTGTAAGCACAAGAAAGCAGTAGCTTTCAAATAGCATGTCATATTTAGGTTAAACTAGCTTACTTTACTGAACGGTAATGTAAATTTATCACATTTCCTCAATTTAGAGAAATTTTTTGCCTTGTTTTATTTGAAAGCTAAGGGGATCATTTTAAGAAATGTAGAGCACCATACATTATACCCTGTAAAAAATATTTGCTGATTTTGTCAAATTTAGGTCAAACTAGCTTACTTTACTGAACAGTAATGTAAATTTATTAGGTTTCATAAATTTAAAGAAATTTTTTGCCTTTTTTCATTTGAAGGTGAATGTCATTTTAAAAAATATAGTGCACCATACATTTTTTCCAGTAAAAATATTTGTTGATTTTGTCATATTTACGTAATATTAGATAGTTTTACTGAACTGTATTGTTAATTGATTAGGATCATCAGTTTAGAGAAATATTTTGCCTTGTTTGACTTGAAAGCTAACAAAATCATTGCACCATACATTATTCCCAGTAAAAATGTTTGCTGATTTTACCAAATTTAGATAAAACTACCTTAGTTTTACTGAACTGTAATATTAATTTATTAGTATTTATCAATTTAGAGAAATTTATTGCCTTGTTTCATTTGAAGGCTAATATGGTCATTTTAAAAAATGTAGTGAACCATATTTTTTTCCCAGTAAAATTATTTGCTGATTTTGTCAAATTTAGGTAAAGCTAGCTTGGTTTTACTGAACTAATGTTAATTTATTAGTATTCATCAATTGAGATTAATTTCTTGCCTTGTTTCACTTGAATGCTAATGGCGTCAGTTTAAGAAATATAGTGCACCATAGTTTCTTCCCAGTTAAAATATTTGCTGTTTTTGTTAAATGTAGGCAAGACTAGCTTAGTTTTACTGAACTGTAATGTTAATTTATTAGGATTCATCAATTTAGAGAATTTTTTTGTTTTGCTTTATTTGAAAAATAATGGTGTTATTTTATGATATGTAGTGCACCATACATTATTCCCCGTAAAAATATTTGCTGATTTTGTTGAATTTAGATAAAACTAGCTTATTTTTATTGAACTAATAATGTTAATTTATTAGGATTAATCAATTTAGAGAAATTTTTGGCCTGGTTTTATTTGAAAGCTAATGGGGTCATCATTTTAACTGGTTGATTCTCCAGATGCCATGTTGAATTTTAAAAAAAAAAACTGACCTGAGACACAATTTTCACAATAACTTTAATTTTAATAATGTTAAAGTAAAAAGCTTAACATTGATAGAAACTAGAAAAACTACGGAAAACAAATAATGATAACCACTTAAAAAATAAAAAAAAATTCAACATCTGACATAATTATTACTTTACTGTTTGTTCATAATTTCTAATTTATTAACTATGTTTAAATTACATCTTCATTGATAATTTCTTTATATTCCTCACAAAATTATCTTTCAAACCATATACCCAGCAAGAGTCCATGTGTGAGATGGATGAATGAAGTAAGAAAGTGTGCAGGGGTGATGTGGAGAAGAGAAACTAAAGATCAGAGAAGATAGATTGAATTTGGAGAGACTTTCATCCTGCAGTTTATTGATAATGGTTGATGATGATGACCTCATAATTCATAGCTTCATAATCTCCACAACTGTTCACATATGAATTCTTCATTTTATATGTTGTATCACAAAAGTTGACAAATCTCAAAGGAGTCTATAAGAAAAAGATTCACTCTAACATAAGGTATAAAACAAATTTCCAGAAAGTGGGTATGTATTTGTCATCATAGCAATTAGTTTCTTGTCTATCTAAAACTAGAAATTGTAGGCTATTGTCTGTATCACTGATAAAATGAGTTTCATCTCTTTATTTTATAGTTTTTGTGTACTTCAGTGATGTTCATATTCTTTAAGCACACCAGTGGTGCTATCTTGTTATAATTATTGTCCCACAGAGATAAAATTTATTTGCATAGAGCTCATTTGTTAGCAGACCTGTGGCAAAAGTACTGACTTCACAGCACGAGTATCAAGGCATAGGCAAGAATCAGAATTTGATTTAGTATATGCATAACCATTGTGGTTATCACTACGTATACACCATTTTAAATCTATTGGTTTTAAGTGATTATATTTTTACATGGTACTATGCCCAGTAAATTTTCTGATTGCTTTATCAACTGCAACCTTTCTGTATATTTGATAATTTACATTGCACTGCTCTATATATGTAAATCATTACTTGTTATACAAACACATACATGCAAGAGCAAATATAAACTATTAAACTTTTTGAGAATATTACTTGTTACACAAATGTACAAAGACGAATAAAAATGTTAACACAGTAAATTATTAAACCTTTTGAGAATCATGTCTAAAATAAGGTTGCCTCAAACTTGGATCAGAGATCCAAAATTACACTACAAAAACCATTTGTTATATTTGAATACAAATGTATATATTTTATAATAAAGAGCATAAATGATTTAATATATAATTTATATACTATGCACACACCAATACAAACGCAAACAAAATGTACCATTTATCAAATAATTTTTAAAAATTTAATAAGTAATTAAAAAATTACAATTAATTACTTACAACCGATATTCCAAGATTTCATGTTGAAGGCTTCATATTCGAATTATCAGCATATTTCTAATCCATTCTATTTAATAGTAAGATCGATATAGATTTTCTGCTTTTACTGTCTCATGTAAATTAGTAAACTGACCAGAAAATAAAATTAAGTGCACCTATTACTAAAAAATTCAAATTTTATTAGATTTTAAATTGTGATATATCATTTTAAAGATGGAATTAAGCAGCAATGAATGTTGGGATTTCTGTTGGCATCATGCTTATAGTTTTTATGCAATTTAAAAAGAATTTCCAACAATCAGCTCATGTGAGCGAATGACATGTTACAAAGTTTCAAATACCATACATTGTTTCCAGTAAAAATATTTGTTGATTTTGTCAAATTTAAGTAAAATTAGCTTAGTTACACTGAACTGTAATGTTTATTTTTTAGGATTCATCAATTTAGACAAATTTTTTGCCTTGTTTCATTTGAAAGCTAATGGGGTCATTTTAAGAAATGTGCACCATACATTATTCCAATTAAAAATATTTGCTGATTTTGTCGAATTTTGGTCAAACTAGCTTACTTTACTGAACCAGAATGTAAATTTATTAGTTTTCATCAATTTAGGGAATTTTTTACCTTATTTCATTTGAAAGCTAATGGGGTCATTTTAACTTTTTTGTTAGTACAAGCATTTAAAGCACACAAGAAAGTTCAAATTATAAACATCCGATTTTTACTTAAGATTAACAGAAATCTATGCAGTCTATGCATGCGCTCTTTACACCATTGATTCCGTCTACTTTCCATAGAGGTAAGTTATTTTTCTACAATGAAAAATAAAATTTTTATGATAATTTTTATGATCAACTAGGTTTTTTAATACCAAGGAAAAATAAGTGTCACAAGTACATTGGAAAAAGTACAGTTTTTGTACCGATGTAATTTGAGGACAACGTTATTGGGGGTCGATAGTAAATCTTTATTTTTTATATACTTTTTATTTTATTTGTATGTTTTTTTTTATTATTTGAATTTATATTTGATAAAAAATATTTGAAAAAATTAGTGAAAACACTAATCAAGAAAATAGATTGTGATTGTATAAATGTATATCATGAATTATCTGCATTGTTTGCTATGATGTGAGCTTGGATCCAATTAGGCTATATGAGACAAAGATAAAAATATGACCTGATTTCGAATTTTCTCTGCATTTTAATAATAAAAATATGCAAATGCTAAAAGTAAAGATTTTGACAGTATATAATTATAAATTTTATTAAACGCCCATTATTATATTAAGTAATAATTTACTAAGGCTGTATGTAACCTTAGAAATAAGCGTCTGAAAAATACAAAGGTAGGGACCTCTATAGGTCTTAAAACACAAGCTTACGCTTATTTCTAAGGTTACAGCCTTAGTAAATTATGACAGTATATATATAAACTTAGATTGATTATAGACTGCTGCAATGGAAATTTCAAAGCTGCATATAAACTGTAAAGAGAGATGGCAGTTGATAAAGCTAGTACTAAATTTATGGTCATAGTAGCATAAAGCAATATGAGCCCTCAAAACCTATATAGATAGAATAAATAGTACTATATTGCACTGATTATAAACTAAGTTGTGTACTTCGAGCTTAACTCTAATGAATTTTGTATTTCATTCACACTTTATTTTATTTTGTATATAGTGACTATTTTAGTAATACTTTTTAATAAATTACAAACTGTATTGAAGTTTTTTAATATAATTAAATTATACCACTGATTTTGTCATATTTAGGTAGAATTAGATAATTTATACTGAACTGCAATGTTAAAGTATTCAAATTCATCAATTTTTAGAAATTTGTAACCTGGCTGTATTTCCAAGCTTAAAATGTGCTATGAACATGCTGGTGTACAATACTATATTTTGAATGAACTTTTTCGCTGATTTTGTCATATTTAGGTAGAATTAGCTAAATTATACTGAACTGCAATGTTAAAGTATTCAAATTCATCAATTTTTAGGAATTTGTAACCTGGCTGTATTTCCAAGCTTAAAACGCGATATGAACATGCTGGTGTACAATACTATATTTTGAATGAATTTTTTTCGCTGATTTTGTCATATTTAGGTAGAATTAGCTAAATTATACTGAACTGCAATGTTAAAGTATTCAAATACATCAATTTTTAGAAATTTGTAACCTAGCTGTATTTCCAAGCTTAAAACGCTATATGAACATGCTGGTGTACAATACTATATTTTGAATGAATTTTTTTACTGATTTTGTCATATTTAGGTAGAATTAGCTAAATTATACTGAACTGCAATGTTAAAGTATTCAAATTCATCAATTTTTAAAAATTTGTAACCTGGCTGTATTTCCAAGCTTAAAACGCGCTATGAACATGCTGGTGTACAATACTATATTTTGAATGAATTTTTTCGCTGATTTTGTCATATTTAGGTAGAATTAGCTAAATTATACTGAACTGCAATGTTAAAGTATTCAAATTCATCAATTTTTAAAAATTTGTAACCTGGCTGTATTTCCAAGCTTAAAATGCGCTATGAACATGCTGGTGTACAGTACTATATTTTGAATGAATTTTTTCACTGATTTTGTCATATTTAGGTAGAATTAGCTAAATTATACTGAACTGCAATGTTAAAGTATTCAAATTCATCAATTTTTAGAAATTTGTAACCTGGCTGTATTTCCAAGCTTAAAACGCGATATGAACATGCTGGTGTACAATACTATATTTTGAATGAATATTTTCGCTGATTTTGTCATATTTAGGTAGAATTAGCTAAATTATACTGAACTGCAATGTTAAAGTATTCAAATTCATCAATTTTTAGAAATTTGTAACCTGGCTGTATTTCCAAGCTTAAAACGCGCTATGAACATGCTGGTGTACAATACTATATTTTTAATGAATGTTTTCACTGATTTTGTCATATTTAGGTAGAATTAGCTAAATTATACTGAACTGCAATGTTAAAGTATTCAAATTCATCAATTTTTAGAAATTTGTAACCTGGCTGTATTTCCAAGCTTAAAACGTGCTATGAACATGCTGGTGTACAATACTATATTTTGAATGAATTTTTTCACTGATTTTGTCATATTTAGGTAGAATTAGCTAAATTATACTGAACTGCAATGTTAAAGTATTCAAATTCATCAATTTTTAGAAATTTGTAACCTGGCTGTATTTCCAAGCTTAAAACGCGCTATGAACATGCTGGTGAATATTTTCACTGATTTTGTCATATGTAGGTAGAATTAGCTAAATTATACTGAACTGCAATGTTAAAGTATTCAAATTCATCAATTTTTAGGAATTTGTAATCTGGCTGTATTTCCAAGCTTAAAACGCGCTATGAACATGCTGGTGTACAATACTATATTTTGAATGAATGTTTTCGCTGATTTTGTCATATTTAGGTAGAATTAGCTAAATTATACTGAACTGCAATGTTAAAGTATTCAAATTCATCAATTTTTAGAAATTTGTAACCTGGCTGTATTTCCAAGCTTAAAACGCGCTATGAACATGCTGGTGTACAATACTATATTTTGAATGAATTTTTTCGCTGATTTTGTCATATTTAGGTAGAATTAGCTAAATTATACTGAACTGCAATGTTAAAGTATTCAAATTGTATTTCCAAAGCTAAAACGCGCTATGAACATGCTGGTGTACAGTACTATATTTTGAATGAATTTTTTTACTGATTTTGTCATATTTAGGTAGAATTAGCTAAATTATACTGAACTGCAAGGTTAAAGTATTCAAATTCATCAATTTTTAGGAATTTGTAACCTGGCTGTATTTCCAAGCTTAAAACGCGCTATGAACATGCTGGTGTACAATACTATATTTTGAATGAATTTTTTCGCTGATTTTGTCATATTTAGGTAGAATTAGCTAAATTATACTGAACTGCAATGTTAAAGTATTCAAATTCATCAATTTTTAGGAATTTGTAACCTGGCTGTATTTCCAAGCTTAAAACGCGCTATGAACATGCTGGTGTACAGTACTATATTTTGAATGAATTTTTTCACTGATTTTGTCATATTTAGGTAGAATTAGCTAAATTATACTGAACTGCAATGTTAAAGTATTCAAATTCATTTTTTTCTGCTCTATTTCCAATCTTAAAACGCGCTATGAACATGCTGGTGTACAATACTACATTTTGAATGAATTTTTTCACTGATTTTGTCATATTTAGGTAGAATTAGCTAAATTATACTGAACTGCAATGTTAAAGTATTCAAATTCATCAATTTTTAGGAATTTGTAACCTGGCTGTATTTCCAAGCTTAAAATGCGCTTCATCATGCTGGTGTACAATACTATATTTTGAATGAATTTTTTCGCTGATTTTGTCATATTTAGGTAGAATTAGCTAAATTATACTGAACTGCAATGTTAAAGTATTCAAATTCATCAATTTTTAGAAATTTGTAACCTGGCTGTATTTCCAAGCTTAAAACAAGCTATGAACATGCTGGTGTACAATACTATATTTTGAATGAATTTTTTTACTGATTTTGTCATATTTAGGTAGAATTAGCTAACTTATACTGAACTGCAATGTTAAAGTATTCAAATTCATCAATTTTTAGAAATTTGTAATTTGGCTGTATTTCCAAGCTTAAAACGCGCTATGAAAATGCTGGTGTAAAATACTATATTTTGAATGAATCTTTTCGCTGATTTTGTCATATTTAGGTAGAATTAGCTAAATTATACTGAATTGCAATGTTAAAGTATTCAAATTCATCAATTTTTAGAAATTTGTAACCTGGCTGTATTTCCAAGCTTAAACCGTGCTAAGAACATGCGGCTGTACAATACTATATTCTGAATGAAATTTTTCGCTGATTTTGTCATATTTAGGTAGAATTAGCTAAATTATACTGAACTGCAGGGTTAAAGTATTCAAATTAATCAATTTTTAATAATTTATAACCTGGCTGTTTTTCCAAGCTTAAAATGCGCTATGAACATGCTGGTGAATATTTTCACTGATTTTGTCATATTTAGGTAGAATTAGCTAAATTATACTGAACTGCAATGTTAAAGTATTCAAATTCATCAATTTTTAGGAATTTGTAATTTGGCTGTGTTTCCAAGCTTAAAAAGCGCTATGAACATGCTGGTGTACAATACTATATTTTGAATGATTTTTTTCACTGATTTTGTCATATTTAGGTAGAATTAGCTAAATTATACTGAACTGCAATGTTAAAGTATTCAAATTCATCAATTTTGAGAAATTTGTAACCTGGCTGTATTTCCAAGCTTAAAACGCGCTATGAGCATGCTGGTGTACAATACTATAATTTATATAATTTTTTTTTGCTGATTTTGTCATATTTATGTAGAATTAGCTAAATTATACTGAACTGCAATGTTAAAGTATTCAAATTCATCAATTTTTAGGCATTTGTAATCTGGCTGTATTTCCAAGCTTAAAATGCGCTACGAACATGGTGCTGTACAATACTATATTTTGAATGAAATTTTTCGCTGATTTTTTTCATATTTAGGTAGAATTAGCTAACTTATACTGAACTGCAGGGTTAAAGTATTCAAATTCATCAATTTTTAGAAATTTGTAACCTGGCTCTATTTCCAAGCTTAAAATGCGGTATGAAAATGATGGTGTAAAATACTATATTTTGAATTAACGTTTTCGCTGATTTTGTCATATTTAGACAAAATTAGCTAAATTATACTGAACTGCAATGTTAAAGTATTCAAATTCATCAATTTTGAGAAATTTGTAACCTAGCTGTATTTCCAATTTTAAAAAGCGCTATGAACATGCTGGTGTACAATACTATATTTTGAATGATTTTTTCGCTGATTTTGTTATATTTAGGTAGAATTAGCTAAATTATACTGAACTGCAATGTTAAAGTATTCAAATTCATCAATTTTTAGAAATTTGTAACCTGGCTGTATTTCCAAGCTTAAAAGCTGCTATGAACATGCTGGTGAATATTTTCTCTGATTTTGTCATATTTAGGTAGAATTAGCTGAATTATACTGAACTGCAGGGTTAAAGTAATCAAGTTCATCAATTTTTAGAAATTTGTAACCTGGCAGTATTTCCAAGCTTAAACCGTGCTAACAACATGCTGCTGTAAAATACTATATTCTGAATGAAATTTTTTACTGATTTTGTCATATTTAAGTAGAATTAGCTAAATTATACTGAACTGCAGAATTAAAGTATTCAAATTCATTAATTTTTAGAAATTTGTAACATGGCTGTATTTCCAAGCTTAAAACACACTATGAACATGCTGGTGAATATTTTCACTGATTTTGTCATATTTAGGTAGAATTAGCTAAATTATACTGAACTGCAATGTTAAAGTATTCAAATTCATCAATTTTTAGGAATTTGTAATTTGGCTGTGTTTCCAAGCTTAAAACGCACTATGAACATGCTAGTGTACAATACTATATTTTGAATGAATGTTTTTGCTGATTTTGTCATATTTATGTAGAATTAGCTAAATTATACTGAACTGCAATGTTAAAGTATTCAAATTCATCAATTTTTAGAAATTTGTAACCTGGCTGTGTTTCCAAGCTTAAAACGCGCTATGAAAATGCTGGTGTAAAATACTATATTTTGAATGAATGTTTTCGCTGATTTTGTCATATTTATGTAGAATTAGCTAAATTATACTGAACTGCAATGTTAAAGTATTCAAATTCATCAATTTTTAGGAATTTGTAATCTGGCTGTATTTCCAAGCTTAAAACGCGCTAAGAACATGCTGCTGTACAATACTATATTTTGAATGAAATTTTTCACTGATTTTGTCATACTTAGGAAGAATTAGCTAAATTATACTTAACTGCAGGGTTAAAGTCTTCAAATTCATCAATTTTTAGAAATTTGTATGAAACCTGGCTGTATTTCCAAGCTTAAAACGCGCTATGAAAATGCTGGTGTAAAATACTATATTTTGAATAATGTTTTTGGCTGATTTTGTAATATTTATGTAGAATTAGCTAAATTATACTGAACTGCAATGTTAAAGTATTCAAATTCATCAATTTTTAGAAATTTGTAACCTGGCTGTATTTCCAAGCTTAAAAAGCGCTATGAACATGCTGGTGTACAATACTATATTTTGAATGAATTTTTTCACTGATTTTGTCATATTTAGGTAGAATTAGCTAAATTTGACTGAACTGCAATGTTAAAGTATTAAAATTCATATTTCCAATTTTAAAAAGCGCTATGAACATGCTGGTGTACAATACTACATTTTGAACGATTTTTTCACTGATTTTGTCATATTTAGGTAGAATTAGCTAAATTACACTGAATTGCAATGTTAAAGTATTCAAATTCATCAATTTTTAGAAATTTGTAACCTGGCTGTATTTCCAAGCTTAAAACCTGCTATGAACCAGCTGGTGAATATTTTCTCTGATTTTGTCATAAAATGCTGATGTAAAATACTATATTTTGAATAAAGGTTTTCGCTGATTTTATCATATTTAGGTAGAATTAGCTAAATTATACTGAACTGCAATGTTAAAGTATTCAAATTCATCAATTTTTAGAAATTTGTAACCTGGCTGTATTTCCAAGCTTAAAACACGCTATGAACATGCTGGTGAATATTTTCGCTGATTTTGTCATATTTAGGTAGAATTAGCTAAATTATACTGAACTGCAATGTTAAAGTATTCAAATTCATCAATTTTGAGAAATTTTTAACCTGGCTGTATTTCCAAGCTTAAAACGCGCTATGAGCATGCTGGTGTACAATACTATATTTTGAATAAATTTTTTTTGCTGATTTTGTCATATTTATGTAGAATTAGCTAAATTATACTGAACTGCAATGTTAAAGTATTCAAATTCATCAATTTTTAGGCATTTGTAATCTGGCTGTATTTCCAAGCTTAAAACCCGCTAAGAACATGGTGCTGTACAATACTATATTTTCAATGAAATTTTTTGCTGAATTTTTTACATTTAGGTAGAATTAGCTAACTTATACTGAACTGCAGGGTTAAAGTATTCAAATTCATCAATTTTTAGAAATTTGTAACCTGGCTCTATTTCCAAGCTTAAAATGCGCTATGAAAATGCTGGTGTAAAATACTATATTTTGAATCAATCTTTTCGCTGATTTTGTCATATTTAGGTAGAATTAGCTAAATTATACTGAACTGCAATGTTAAAGTATTCAAATTCATCAATTTTTAGAAATTTGTAACCTGGCTGTATTTCCAAGCTTAAAAGCTGCTATGAACATGCTGGTGAATATTTTCTCTGATTTTGTCATATTTAGGTAGAATTAGCTGAATTATACTGAACTGCAGGGTTAAAGTAATCAAGTTCATCAATTTTTAGAAATTTGTAACCTGGCTGTATTTCCAAGCTTAAAACGTGCTAAGAACATGCTGCTGTACAATACTATATTTTGAATGAAATTTTTCGCTGATTTTGTCATATTTAGGTAGAATTAGCTAAATTATACTGAACTGCAATGTTAAAGTATTCAAATTCATTAATTTTTAGAAATTTGTAACCTGGCTGTATTTCCAAGCTTAAAACACACTATGAACATGCTGGTGAATATTTTCACTGATTTTGTCATATTTAGGTAGAATTAGCTAAATTATACTGAACTGCAATGTTAAAGTATTCAAATTCATCAATTTTGAGAAATTTGTAACCTGGCTGTATTTCCAAGCTTAAAACGCGCTATGAGCATGCTGGTGTACAATACTATATTTTGAATAAATTTTTTTGCTGATTTTGTCATATTTATGTAGAATTAGCTAAATTATACTGAACTGCAATGTTAAAGTATTCAAATTCATCAATTTTTAGGCATTTGTAACCTGGCTGTATTTCCAAGCTTAAAATGCGCTACGAACATGGTGCTGTACAATACTATATTTTGAATGAAATTTTTCGCTGATTTTTTTTCATATTTAGGTAGAATTAGCTAACTTATACTGAACTGCAGGGTTAAAGTATTCAAATTCATCAATTTTTAGAAATTTGTAACCTGGCTGTATTTCCAAGCTTAAAATGCGGTATGAACATGCTGGTGTAAAATACTATATTTTGAATGAATTTTTCGCTGATTTTGTCATATTTAGACAAAATTAGCTAAATTATACTGAACTGCAATGTTAAAGTATTCAAATTCATCAATTTTGAGAAATTTGTAACCTAGCTGTATTTCCAATTTTAAAAAGCGCTATGAACATGCTGGTGTACAATACTATATTTTGAATGATTTTTTCGCTGATTTTGTTATATTTAGGTAGAATTAGCTAAATTACACTGAACTGCAATGTTAAAGTATTCAAATTCATCAATTTTTAGAAATTTGTAACCTGGCTGTATCTCCAAGCTTAAAAGCTGCTATGAACATGCTGGTGAATATTTTCTCTGATTTTGTCATATTTAGGTAGAATTAGCTGAATTATACTGAACTGCAGGGTTAAAGTAATCAAGTTCATCAATTTTTAGAAATTTGTAACCTGGCAGTATTTCCAAGCTTAAACCATGCTAACAACATGCTGCTGTAAAATACTATATTCTGAATGAAATTTTTTACTGATTTTGTCATATTTAAGTAGAATTAGCTAAATTATACTGAACTGCAGAATTAAAGTATTCAAATTCATTAATTTTTAGAAATTTGTAACATGGCTGTATTTCCAAGCTTAAAAACACACTATGAACATGCTGGTGAATATTTTCACTGATTATGTCATATTTAGGTAGAATTAGCTAAATTATACTGAACTGCAATGTTAAAGTTTTCAAAATCATCAATTTTTAGGAATTTGTAATTTGGCTGTGTTTTCAAGCCTAAAACGCACAATGAACATGCTAGTGTACAATACTATATTTTGAATGAATGTTTTGGCTGATTTTGTCATATTTATGTAGAATTAGCTAAATTATACTGAACTGCAATGTTAAAGTATTCAAATTCATCAATTTTTAGAAATTTGTAACCTGGCTATGTTTCCAAGCTTAAAACGCGCTATGAAAATGCTGGTGTAAAATACTATATTTTGAATGAATGTTTTCGCTGATTTTATCATATTTATGAAGAATTAGCTAAATTATACTGAACTGCAATTTTAAAGCATTCAAATTCATCAATTTTTAGGAATCTGTAATCTGGCTGTATTTCCAAGCTTAAAACGCGCTAAGAACATGCTGCTGTACAATACTATATTTTGAATGAAATTTTTCACTGATTTTGTCATATTTAAGAAGAATTAGCTAAATTATACTCAACTGCAGGATTAAAGTATTCAAATTCATCAATTTTTAGAAATTTGTAACCTGGCTGTATTTCCAAGCTTAAAATGCGCTATGAACATGCTGGTGAATATTTTCGCTGATTTTGTCATATTTAGGTAGAATTAGCTAAATTATACTGAACTGCAATGTTAAAGTATTCAAATTCATCTATTTTGAGAAATTTTTAACCAGGCTGTATTTCCAAGCTTAAAACGCGCTATGAGCATGCTGGTGTACAATACTATAATTTAAATAAATTTTTTTGCTGATTTTGTCATATTTATGTAGAATTAGCTAAATTATACTGAACTGCAATGTTAAAGTATTCAAATTCATCAATTTTTAGGCATTTGTAATCTGGCTGTATTTCCAAGCTTAAAACGCGCTAAGAACATGCTGCTGTACAATACTATATTTTGAATGAAATTTTTCGCTGATTTTGTCATATTTAGGTAGAATTAGCTAAATTATACTGAACTGCAGGGTTAAAGTATTCAAATTAATCAATTTTTAATAATTTATAACCTGGCTGTTTTTCCAAGCTTAAAATGCGCTATGAAAATGCTGGTGTAAAATACTATATTTTGAATGAATGTTTTTGTTGATTTTGTCATATTTAGGTAGAATTAGCTAAATTATACTGAACTGCAATGTTAAAGTTTTCAAATTCATCAATTTTTAAAAATTTGTAACCTAGCTGTATTTCCAAGCTTAAAAAGCGCTATGAACATGCTGGTGTACAATACTATATTTTGAATGATTTTTTTCACTGATTTTGTCATATTTAGGTAGAATTAGCTAAATTTGACTGAACTGCAATGTTAAAGTATTAAATTTCATATTTCCAAGCTTGAAATTTTGAATGATTTTTTTCACAGATTTTATCATATTTTTGAAGAATTAGCTAAATTATACTGAACTGCAATTTTAAAGCATTCAAATTCATCAATTTTTAAAAATCTGTAATCTGGCTGTATTTCCAAGCTTAAAACGCGCTAAGAACATGCTGCTGTACAATACTATATTTTGAATGAAATTTTTCACTGATTTTGTCATATTTAGGTAGAATTAGCTAAATTATACTGAACTGCAGGATTAAAGTATTCAAATTCATCAATTTTTAGAAATTTGTAACCTGGCTGTATTTCCAAGCTTAAAATGCGCTATGAACATGCTGGTGAATATTTTTGCTGATTTTGTCATATTTAGGTAGAATTAGCTAAATTATACTGAACTGCAATGTTAAAGTATTCAAATTCATCAATTTTTAGAAATTTTTAACCTGGCTGTATTTCCAAGCTTAAAACGCGCTATGAACATGCTGGTGTACAATACTATAATTTAAATGAATTTTTTTGCTGATTTTGTCATATTTATGTAGAATTAGCTAAATTATACTGAACTGCAATGTTAAAGTATTCAAATTCATCAATTTTTAGGCATTTGTAACCTGGCTGTATTTCCAAGCTTAAAACGCGCTATGAACATGCTGGTGTACAATACTATATTTTGAATGAATTTTTTCGCTGATTTTGTCATATTTAGGTAGAATTAGCTAAATTATACTGAATTGCAATGTTAAAGTATTCAAATTCATCAATTTTTAGAAATTTGTAACCTGGCTGTATTTCCAAGCTTAAACCGTGCTAAGAACATGCGGCTGTACAATACTATATTCTGAATGAAATTTTTCGCTGATTTTGTCATATTTAGGTAGAATTAGCTAAATTATACTGAACTGCAGGATTAAAGTATTCTAATTCATTAATTTTTAGAAATTTGTAACGTGGCTGTATTTCCAAGCTTAAAATGCACTATGAACATGCTGGTGAATATTTTCACTGATTTTGTCATATTTAGGTAGAATTAGCTAAATTATACTGAACTGCAATGTTAAAGTATTCAAATTCATCAATTTTTAGGAATTTGTAATTTGGCTGTGTTTCCAAGCTTAAAAAGCGCTATGAACATGCTGGTGTACAATACTATATTTTGAATGATTTTTTTCACTGATTTTGTCATATTTAGGTAGAATTAGCTAAATTATACTGAACTGCAATGTTAAAGTATTCAAATTCATCAATTTTGAGAAATTTGTAACCTGGCTGTATTTCCAAGCTTAAAACGCGCTATGAGCATGCTGGTGTACAATACTATAATTTATATATTTATTTTTGCTGATTTTGTCATATTTATGTAGAAATAGCTAAATTATACTGAACTGCAATGTTAAAGTATTCAAATTCATCAATTTTTAGGCATTTGTAATCTGGCTGTATTTCCAAGCTTAAAATGCGCTACGAACATGGTGCTGTACAATACTATATTTTGAATGAAATTTTTCGCTGATTTTTTTCATATTTAGGTAGAATTAGCTAACTTATACTGAACTGCAGGGTTAAAGTATTCAAATTCATCAATTTTTAGAAATTTGTAACCTGGCTCTATTTCCAAGCTTAAAATGCGGTATGAAAATGCTGGTGTAAAATACTATATTTTGAATTAACGTTTTCGCTGATTTTGTCATATTTAGACAAAATTAGCTAAATTATACTGAACTGCAATGTTAAAGTATTCAAATTCATCAATTTTGAGAAATTTGTAACCTAGCTGTATTTCCAATTTTAAAAAGCGCTATGAACATGCTGGTGTACAATACTATATTTTGAATGATTTTTTCACTGATTTTGTCATATTTAGGTAGAATTAGCTAAATTACACTGAACTGCAATGTTAAAGTATTCAAATTCATCAATTTTTAGAAATTTGTAACCTGGCTGTATTTCCAAGCTTAAAAGCTGCTATGAACATGCTGGTGAATATTTTCTCTGATTTTGTCATATTTAGGTAGAATTAGCTGAATTATACTGAACTGCAGGGTTAAAGTAATCAAGTTCATCAATTTTTAGAAAATTGTAACCTGGCAGTATTTCCAAGCTTAAACCGTGCTAACAACATGCTGCTGTAAAATACTATATTCTGAATGAAATTTTTTACTGATTTTGTCATATTTAAGTAGAATTAGCTAAATTATACTGAACTGCAGAATTAAAGTATTCAAATTCATTAATTTTTAGAAATTTGTAACATGGCTGTATTTCCAAGCTTAAAACACACTATGAACATGCTGGTGAATATTTTCACTGATTTTGTCATATTTAGGTAGAATTAGCTAAATTATACTGAACTGCAATGTTAAAGTTTTCAAAATCATCAATTTTTAGGAATTTGTAATTTGGCTGTGTTTTCAAGCCTAAAACGCACAATGAACATGCTAGTGTACAATACTATATTTTGAATGAATGTTTTGGCTGATTTTGTCATATTTATGTAGAATTAGCAAAATTATACTGAAGTGCAATGTTAAAGTATTCAAATTCATCAATTTTTAGAAATTTATAACCTGGCTATGTTTCCAAGCTTAAAACGCGCTATGAAAATGCTGGTGTAAAATACTATATTTTGAATGAATGTTTTCGCTGATTTTGTCATATTTAGGTAGAATTAGCTAAATTATACTGAACTGCAATTTTAAAGTATTCAAATTCATCAATTTTTAGGAATTTGTAATCTGGCTGTATTTCCAAGCTTAAAACGCGCTAAGAACATGCTGCTGTACAATACTATATTTGGAATGAAATTTTTCGCTGATTTTGTCATACTTAGGAAGAATTAGCTAAATTATACTTAACTGCAGGGTTAAAGTCTTCAAATTCATCAATTTTTAGAAATTTGTATGTAACCTGGCTGTATTTCCAAGCTTAAAATGCGCTATGAAAATGCTGGTGTAAAATACTATATTTTGAATGAATGTTTTTGTTGATTTTGTCATATTTAGGTAGAATTAGCTAAATTATACTGAACTGCAATGTTAAAGTTTTCAAATTCATCAATTTTTAGAAATTTGTAACCTAGCTGTATTTCCAAGCTTAAAAAGCGCTATGAACATGCTGGTGTACAATACTATATTTTGAATGATTTTTTTCACTGATTTTGTCATATTTAGGTAGAATTAGCTAAATTATACTGAACTGCAATGTTAATGTATTAAAATTCATCAATTTTTAGAAATTTGTAACCTCAGCTGCTGTATTTCCAATTTTAAAAAGCGCTATGAACATGCTGGTGTACAATACTACATTTTGAATGATTTTTTCGCTGATTTTGTCATATTTAGGTAGAATTAGCTAAATTACACTGAACTGCAATGTTAAAGTATTCAAATTCATCAATTTTTAGAAATTTGTAACCTGGCTGTATTTCCAAGCTTAAAACCTGCTATGAACCAGCTGGTGAATATTTTCTCTGATTTTGTCATATTTAGGTAGAATTAGCTGAATTATACTGAACTGCAATGTTAAAGTATTCAAATTCATCAATTTTTAGGAATGTGTAATTTGGCTGTGTTTCCAAGCTTAAAACACGCTATGAACATGCTAGTGTACAATACTATATTTTGAATGAATGTTTTTGCTGATTTTGTCATATTTAGGTAGAATTAGCTAAATTATACTGAAGTGCAATGTTAAAGTATTCAAATTCATCAATTTTTAGAAATTTGTAACCTGGCTGTGTTTCCAAGCTTAAAACGCGCTATGAAAATGCTGGTGTACAATACTATATTTTGAATGAATTTTTTCGCTGATTTTGTCATATTTAGGTAGAATTAGCTAAATTATATTGAACTGCAATGTTAAAGTATTCAAATTCATCAATTTTTAGAAATTTGTAACCTGGCTGTATTTCCAAGCTTAAAACGCGCTATGAGAATGCTGGTGTACAATACTATATTTTGAATAAATTTTTTTGCTGATTTTGTCATGTTTATAAAAAATTAGCTAAATTATACTGAACTACAATTTTAAAGTATTCAAATTCATCAATTTTTAGGAATCTAATCTGGCTGTATTTCCAAGCTTAAAATGCGCTAAGAACATGTAGCTGTACAATACTATATTTTGAAAGATTTTTTTGCTGATTTTGTCATATTTAGGTTGAATTAGCTAAATTATACTGAACTGCAATGTTAAAGTATTTAAATTCATCAATTTTTAGAAATTTGTAACCTGGCTGTATTTCCAAGCTGAAAACACGCTATGAACATGCTGGTGAATATTTTCGCTGATTTTGTCATATTTAGGTAGAATTAGCTAAATTATACTGAATTGTAATGTTAAAGTATTCAAATTTATCTATTTTGAGAAATTTTTAACCTGGCTGTATTTCCAAGCGTAAAACACGCTATGAGCATGCTGGTGTACAATACTATAATTTAAATAAATTTTTTTTGCTGATTTTGCCATATTTATGTAGAATTAGCTAAATTTGACTGAACTGCAATGTTAAAGTATTAAAATTCATATTTCCAAGCTTGAAAAGCGCTATGAACATGCTGGTGTACAATACTATATTTTGAATGATTTTCTTCACTGATTTTGTCATATTTAGGTAGAATTAGCTAAATTTGACTGAACTGCAATGTTAAAGTATTAAAATTCATATTTCCAAGCTTGAAAAGCGCTATGAACATGCTGGTGTACAATACTATATTTTGAATGATTTTTTTCACAGATTTTGTCATATTTATGTAGAATTAGCTAAATTATACTGAACTGCAATGTTAATGTATTAAAATTCATCAATTTTTAGAAATTTGTAACCTCAGCTGCTGTATTTCCAATTTTAAAAAGCGCTATGAACATGCTGGTGTACAATACTACATTTTGAATGATTTTTTCGCTGATTTTGTCATATTTAGGTAGAATTAGCTAAATTACACTGAACTGCAATGTTAAAGTATTCAAATTCATCAATTTTTAGAAATTTGTAACCTGGCTGTATTTCCAAGCTTAAAACGCGCTATGAACATGCTGGTGAATATTTTCTCTGATTTTGTCATATTTAGGTAGAATTAGCTGAATTATACTGAACTGCAGGGTTAAAGTATTCAAATTCATCAATTTTTATGAATGTGTAATTTGGCTGTGTTTCCAAGCTTAAAACACGCTATGAACATGCTAGTGTACAATACTATATTTTAAATGAATGTTTTTGCTGATTTTGTCATATTTATGTTGAATTAGCTAAATTATACTGAAGTGCAATGTTAAAGTATTCAAATTTCATCAATTTTTAGAAATTTATAACCTGGCTATGTTTCCAAGCTTAAAACGCGCTATGAAAATGCTGGTGTAAAATACTATATTTTGAATGAATGTTTTCGCTGATTTTGTCATATTTAGGTAGAATTAGCTAAATTATACTGAACTGCAATGTTAAAGTATTCAAATTCATCAATTTTGAGAAATTTGTAACCTGGCTGTATTTCCAAGCTTAAAACGCACTATGAGAATGCTGGTGTACAATACTATATTTTGAATAAATTTTTTTGCTGATTTTGTCATGTTTATAAAAAATTAGCTAAATTATACTGAACTACAATTTTAAAGTATTCAAATTCATCAATTTTTAGGAATCTAATCTGGCTGTATTTCCAAGCTTAAAATGCGCTAAGAACATGTAGCTGTACAATACTATATTTTGAAAGATTTTTTTGCTGATTTTGTCATATTTAGGTTGAATTAGCTAAATTATACTGAACTGCAATGTTAAAGTATTTAAATTCATCAATTTTTAGAAATTTGTAACCTGGCTGTATTTCCAAGCTGAAAACACGCTATGAACATGCTGGTGAATATTTTCGCTGATTTTGTCATATTTAGGTAGAATTAGCTAAATTATACTGAATTGTAATGTTAAAGTATTCAAATTTATCTATTTTGAGAAATTTTTAACCTGGCTGTATTTCCAAGCGTAAAACACGCTATGAGCATGCTGGTGTACAATACTATAATTTAAATAAATTTTTTTTGCTGATTTTGCCATATTTATGTAGAATTAGCTAAATTATACTGAACTGCAATGTTAAAGTTTTCAAATTCATCAATTTTTAGGCATTTGTAATCTGGCTGTATTTCCAAGCTTAAAACCCGCTAAGAACATGGTGCTGTACAATACTATATTTTCAATGAAATTTTTTGCTGACTTTTTTACATTTAGGTAGAATTAGCTAACTTATACTGAACTGCAGGGTTAAAGTATTCAAATTCATCAATTTTTAGAAATTTGTAACCTGGCTCTATTTCCAAGCTTAAAATGCGCTATGAAAATGCTGGTGTAAAATACTATATTTTGAATCAATCTTTTCGCTGATTTTGTCATATTTAGGTAGAATTAGCTAAATTATACTGAACTGCAATGTTAAAGTCTTCAAATTCATCATTTTTTAGAAATTTGTAACCTAGCTGTATTTCCAAGCTTAAAAAGCGCTATGCACATGCTGGTGTACAATACCATATTTTGAATGATTTTTTTCACTGATTTTGTCATATTTAGGTAGAATTAGCTAAATTATACTGAACTGCAATGTTAAAGTATTCAAATTCATCAATTTTTAGAAATTTGTAACCTGGCTGTATTTCCAAGCTTAAACCGTGCTAAGAACATGCTGCTGTACAATACTATATTCTGAATGAAATTTTTCGCTGATTTTGTCATATTTAGGTAGAATTAGCTAAATTACACTGAACTGCAATGTTAAAGTATTCAAATTCATCAATTTTTAGAAATTTGTAACCTGGCTGTATTTCCAAGCTTAAAAGCTGCTATGAACATGCTGGTGAATATTTTCTCTGATTTTGTCATATTTAGGTAGAGTTAGCTGAATTATACTGAACTGCAGGGTTAAAGTAATCAAGTTCATCAATTTTTAGAAATTTGTAACCTGGCAGTATTTCCAAGCTTAAACCGTGCTAAGAACATGTTGCTGTAGAATACTATATTCTGAATGAAATTTTTCGCTGATTTTGTCATATTTAGGTAGAATTAGCTAAATTATACTGAACTGCAATGTTAAAGTATTCAAATTCATCAATTTTTAGAAATTTGTAACCTGGCTGTATTTCCAAGCTTAAAACGCGCTAAGAACATGCTGCTGTACAATACTATATTTTGAATGAATTTTTTCACTGATTTTGTCATATTTAGGTAGAATTAGCTAAATTATACTGAACTGCAATGTTAAAGTATTCAAATTCATCAATTTTTAGAAATTTGTAATCTGGCTGTATTTCCAAGCTTAAAACGCGCTATGAAAATGCTGGTGTAAAATACTATATTTTGAATGAATGTTTTTGGCTGATTTTGTCATATTTAGGTAGAATTAGCTAAATTATACTGAACTGCAATGTTAAAGTTTTCAAATTCATCAATTTTTAAAAATTTGTAACCTGGCTGTATTTCCAAGCTTAAAAAGCGCTATGAACATGCTGGTGTACAATACTATATTTTGAATGATTTTTTTCACAGATTTTATCATATTTTCGAAGAATTAGCTAAATTATACTGAACTGCAATTTTAAAGCATTCAAATTCATCAATTTTTAGGAATCTGTAATCTGGCTGTATTTCCAAGCTTAAAACGCGCTAAGAACATGCTGCTGTACAATACTATATTTTGAATGAAATTTTTCGCTGATTTTGTCATATTTAGGTAGAATTAGCTAAATTATACTGAACTGCAGGGTTAAAGTATTCAAATTAATCAATTTTTAATAATTTATAACCTGGCTGTTTTTCCAAGCTTAAAATGCGCTATGAACATGCTGGTGAATATTTTCGCTGATTTTGTCATATTTAGGTAGAATTAGCTAAATTATATTGAACTGCAATGTTAAAGTATTCAAATTCATCAATTTTTAGAAATTTGTAACCAGGCTGTATTTCCAAGCTTAAAACGCGCTATGAACATGCTGGTGTACAATACTATATTTTGAATAATTTTTTTTACTGATTTTGTCATATTTAGGTAGAATTAGCTAAATTATACTGAACTGCAATGTTAAAGTATTCAAATTCATCAATTTTTAGGCATTTGTAATCTGGCTGTATTTCCAAGCTTAAAACGCGCTAAGAACATGGTGCTGTACAATACTATATTTTGAATGAAATTTTTTGCTGATTTTGTCATATTTAGGTAGAATTAGCTAACTTATACTGAACTGCAGGGTTAAAGTATTCAAATTCATCAATTTTTAGAAATTTGTAACCTGGCTGTATTTCCAAGCTTAAAACGCGCTATGAACATGCTGGTGTACAATACTATATTTTGAATGAATTTTTTCGCTGATTTTGTCATATTTAGGTAGAATTAGCTAAATTATACTGAACTGCAATGTTAAAGTATTCAAATTCATCAATTTTTAGGAATTTGTAATTTGGCTGTATTTCCAAGCTTAAAACGCGCTAAGAACATGCTGCTGTACAATACTATATTTTGAATGAAATTTTTCGCTGATTTTGTCATATTTAGGTAGAATTAGCTAAATTATACTGAACTGCAGGGTTAAAGTATTCAAATTCATTAATTTTTAGAAATTTGTAACGTGGCTGTATTTCCAAGCTTAAAATGCACTATGAACATGCTGGTGAATATTTTCACTGATTTTGTCATATTTAGGTAGAATTAGCTAAATTATACTGAACTGCAATGTTAAAGTATTCAAATTCATCAATTTTTAGGAATTTGTAATTTGGCTGTGTTTCCAAGCTTAAAAAGCGCTATGAACATGCTGGTGTACAATACTATATTTTGAATGATTTTTTTCACTGATTTTGTCATATTTAGGTAGAATTAGCTAAATTATACTGAACTGCAATGTTAAAGTATTCAAATTCATCAATTTTGAGAAATTTGTAACCTGGCTGTATTTCCAAGCTTAAAACGCGCTATGAGCATGCTGGTGTACAATACTATAATTTAAATATTTATTTTTGCTGATTTTGTCATATTTATGTAGAAATAGCTAAATTATACTGAACTGCAATGTTAAAGTATTCAAATTCATCAATTTTTAGGCATTTGTAATCTGGCTGTATTTCCAAGCTTAAAATGCGCTACGAACATGGTGCTGTACAATACTATATTTTGAATGAAATTTTTCGCTGATTTTTTTCATATTTAGGTAGAATTAGCTAACTTATACTGAACTGCAGGGTTAAAGTATTCAAATTCATCAATTTTTAGAAATTTGTAACCTGGCTGTATTTCCAAGCTTAAAATGCGCTATGAACATGCTGGTGTAAAATACTATATTTTGAATTAACGTTTTCGCTGATTTTGTTTTGTCATATTTAGGTAGAATTAGCTGAATTATACTGAACTGCAGGGTTAAAGTAATCAAGTTCATCAATTTTTAGAAATTTGTAACCTGGCAGTATTTCCAAGCTTAAACCGTGCTAACAACATGCTGCTGTAAAATACTATATTCTGAATGAAAATTTTTACTGATTTTGTCATATTTAAGTAGAATTAGCTAAATTATACTGAACTGCAGAATTAAAGTATTCAAATTCATTAATTTTTAGAAATTTGTAACATGGCTGTATTTCCAAGCTTAAAACACACTATGAACATGCTGGTGAATATTTTCACTGATTATGTCATATTTAGGTAGAATTAGCTAAATTATACTGAACTGCAATGTTAAAGTTTTCAAAATCATCAATTTTTAGGAATTTGTAATTTGGCTGTGTTTTCAAGCCTAAAACGCACAATGAACATGCTAGTGTACAATACTATATTTTGAATGAATGTTTTGGCTGATTTTGTCATATTTATGTAGAATTAGCAAAATTATACTGAAGTGCAATGTTAAAGTATTCAAATTCATCAATTTTTAGAAATTTATAACCTGGCTATGTTTCCAAGCTTAAAACGCGCTATGAAAATGCTGGTGTAAAATACTATATTTTAAATGAATGTTTTCGCTGATTTTATCATATTTATGAAGAATTAGCTAAATTATACTGAACTGCAATTTTAAAGCATTCAAATTCATCAATTTTTAGGAATCTGTAATCTGGCTGTATTTCCAAGCTTAAAACGCGCTAAGAACATGCTGCTGTACAATACTATATTTGGAATGAAATTTTTCGCTGATTTTGTCATACTTAGGAAGAATTAGCTAAATTATACTTAACTGCAGGGTTAAAGTCTTCAAATTCATCAATTTTTAGAAATTTGTATGTAACCTGGCTGTATTTCCAAGCTTAAAATGCGCTATGAAAATGCTGGTGTAAAATACTATATTTTGAATGAATGTTTTTGTTGATTTTGTCATATTTAGGTAGAATTAGCTAAATTATACTGAACTGCAATGTTAAAGTTTTCAAATTCATCAATTTTTAGAAATTTGTAACCTAGCTGTATTTCCAAGCTTAAAAAGCGCTATGAACATGCTGGTGTACAATACTATATTTTGAATGATTTTCTTCACTGATTTTGTCATATTTAGGTAGAATTAGCTAAATTTGACTGAACTGCAATGTTAAAGTATTAAAATTCATATTTCCAAGCTTGAAAAGCGCTATGAACATGCTGGTGTACAATACTATATTTTGAATGATTTTTTTCACAGATTTTGTCATATTTATGTAGAATTAGCTAAATTATACTGAACTGCAATGTTAATGTATTAAAATTCATCAATTTTTAGAAATTTGTAACCTCAGCTGCTGTATTTCCAATTTTAAAAAGCGCTATGAACATGCTGGTGTACAATACTACATTTTGAATGATTTTTTCGCTGATTTTGTCATATTTAGGTAGAATTAGCTAAATTACACTGAACTGCAATGTTAAAGTATTCAAATTCATCAATTTTTAGAAATTTGTAACCTGGCTGTATTTCCAAGCTTAAAACCTGCTATGAACATGCTGGTGAATATTTTCTCTGATTTTGTCATATTTAGGTAGAATTAGCTAAATTATACTGAACTGCAATGTTAAAGTATTCAAATTCATCAATTTTTAGGAATGTGTAATTTGGCTGTGTTTCCAAGCTTAAAACCCGCTATGAACATGCTAGTGTACAATACTATATTTTGAATGAATGTTTTTGCTGATTTTGTCATATTTATGTAGAATTAGCTAAATTATACTGAAGTGCAATGTTAAAGTATTCAAATTCATCAATTTTTAGAAATTTGTAACCTGGCTATGTTTCCAAGCTTAAAACGCGCTATGAAAATGCTGGTGTAAAATACTATATTTTGAATAAATTTTTTCGCTGATTTTGTCATATTTAGGTAGAATTAGCTAAATTATACTGAACTGCAATGTTAAAGTATTCAAATTCATCAATTTTTAGAAATTTGTAACCTGGCTGTATTTCCAAGCTTAAAACGCGCTATGAACATGCTGGTGTACAATACTATATTTTGAATAAATTTTTTTGCTGATTTTGTCATGTTTATAAAAAATTAGCTAAATTATACTGAACTACAATTTTAAAGTATTCAAATTCATCAATTTTTAGGAATCTAATCTGGCTGTATTTCCAAGCTTAAAATGCGCTAAGAACATGTAGCTGTACAATACTATATTTTGAAAGATTTTTTTGCTGATTTTGTCATATTTAGGTTGAATTAGCTAAATTATACTGAACTGCAATGTTAAAGTATTTAAATTCATCAATTTTTAGAAATTTGTAACCTGGCTGTATTTCCAAGCTGAAAACACGCTATGAACATGCTGGTGAATATTTTCGCTGATTTTGTCATATTTAGGTAGAATTAGCTAAATTATACTGAATTGTAATGTTAAAGTATTCAAATTTATCTATTTTGAGAAATTTTTAACCTGGCTGTATTTCCAAGCGTAAAACACGCTATGAGCATGCTGGTGTACAATACTATATTTTCAATGAAATTTTTTGCTGACTTTTTTACATTTAGGTAGAATTAGCTAACTTATACTGAACTGCAGGGTTAAAGTATTCAAATTCATCAATTTTTAGAAATTTGTAACCTGGCTCTATTTCCAAGCTTAAAATGCGCTATGAAAATGCTGGTGTAAAATACTATATTTTGAATCAATCTTTTCGCTGATTTTGTCATATTTAGGTAGAATTAGCTAAATTATACTGAACTGCAATGTTAAAGTCTTCAAATTCATCATTTTTTAGAAATTTGTAACCTAGCTGTATTTCCAAGCTTAAAAAGCGCTATGCACATGCTGGTGTACAATACCATATTTTGAATGATTTTTTTCACTGATTTTGTGATATTTAGGTAGAATTAGCTAAATTGTACTGAATTGCAATGTTAAAGTATTAAAATTCATCAATTTGTAGAAATTTGTAACCTGGCTGTATTTCCAAGCTTAAACCGTGCTAAGAACATGCTGCTGTACAATACTATATTCTGAATGAAATTTTTCGCTGATTTTGTCATATTTAGGTAGAATTAGCTAAATTACACTGAACTGCAATGTTAAAGTATTCAAATTCATCAATTTTTAGAAATTTGTAACCTGGCTGTATTTCCAAGCTTAAAAGCTGCTATGAACATGCTGGTGAATATTTTCTCTGATTTTGTCATATTTAGGTAGAGTTAGCTGAATTATACTGAACTGCAGGGTTAAAGTAATCAAGTTCATCAATTTTTAGAAATTTGTAACCTGGCAGTATTTCCAAGCTTAAACCGTGCTAAGAACATGTTGCTGTAGAATACTATATTCTGAATGAAATTTTTCGCTGATTTTGTCATATTTAGGTAGAATTAGCTAAATTATACTGAACTGCAGAATTAAAGTATTCAAATTCATTAATTTTTAGAAATTTGTAACATGGCTGTATTTCCAAGCTTAAAACACACTATGAACATGCTGGTGAATATTTTCACTGATTATGTCATATTTAGGTAGAATTAGCTAAATTATACTGAACTGCAATGTTAAAGTTTTCAAAATCATCAATTTTTAGGAATTTGTAATTTGGCTGTGTTTTCAAGCCTAAAACGCACAATGAACATGCTAGGGTACAATACTATATTTTGAATGAATGTTTTGGCTGATTTTGTCATATTTATGTAGAATTAGCTAAATTATACTGAAGTGCAATGTTAAAGTATTCAAATTCATCAATTTTTAGAAATTTGTAACCTGGCTATGTTTCCAAGCTTAAAACCTGCTATGAACATGCTGGTGTACAATACTATATTTTGAATGAATTTTTTCACTGATTTTGTCATATTTAGGTAGAATTAGCTAAATTATACTGAACTGCAATGTTAAAGTATTCAAATTCATCAATTTTTAGAAATTTGTAACCTGGCTGTATTTCCAAGCTTAAAACGCGCTATGAACATGCTGGTGTACAATACTATATTTTGAATGATTTTTTTCACTGATTTTGTCATATTTATGTAGAATTAGCTAAATTATACTGAACTGCAATGTTAAAGTATTAAAATTCATCAATTTTTAGAAATTTGTAACCTCAGCTGCTGTATTTCCAATTTTAAAAAGCGCTATGAACATGCTGGTGTACAATACTACATTTTGAATGATTTTTTCGCTGATTTTGTCATATTTAGGTAGAATTAGCTAAATTATACTGAACTGTAATGTTAAAGTATTCAAAATCATCAATTTTTAGGAATTTGTAATTTGGCTGTGTTTCCAAGCTTAAAACACGCTATGAACATGCTAGTGTACAATACTATATTTTGAATGAATGTTTTTGCTGATTTTGTCATATTTAGCTAGAATTAGCTAAATTATACTGAACTGCAATATTAAAGTATTCAAATTCATCAATTTTTAGAAATTTGTAACCTGGCTGTATTTCCAAACTTAAACCGCGCTATGAACATGCTGGTGAATATTTTCACTGATTTGTCATATTTAGGTAGAATTAGCTAAATTATACTGAACGGCAATGTTAAAGTATTCAAATTCATCAATTTTTAGGAATTTGTAATTTGGCTGTGTTTCCAAGCCTAAAACGCACAATGAACATGCTAGTGTACAATACTATATTTTGAATGAATGTTTTGGCTGATTTTGTCATATTTAGCTAGAATTCGCTAAATTATACTGAACTGCAATATTAAAGTATTCAAACTCATCAATTTTTAGAAATTTGTAACCTGGCTGTATTTCCAAACTTAAACCGCGCTATGAACATGCTGGTGAATATTTTCACTGATTTGTCATATGTAGGTAGAATTAGCTAAATTATACTGAACGGCAATGTTAAAGTATTCAAATTCATCAATTTTTAGGAATTTGTAATTTGGCTGTGTTTTCAAGCCTAAAACGCACAATGAACATGCTAGTGTACAATACTATATTTTGAATGAATGTTTTGGCTGATTTTGTCATATTTATGTAGAATTAGCTAAATTATACTGAAGTGCAATGTTAAAGTATTCAAATTCATCAATTTTTAGAAATTTATAACTTGGCTATGTTTCCAAGCTTAAAACGCGCTATGAAAATGCTGGTGTAAAATACTATATTTTGAATGAATGTTTTCGCTGATTTTATCATATTTTTGAAGAATTAGCTAAATTATACTGAACTGCAATTTTAAAGCATTCAAATTCATCAATTTTTAGGAATCTGTAATCTGGCTGTATTTCCAAGCTTAAAACGCGCTAAGAACATGCTGCTGTACAATACTATATTTTGAATGAAATTTTTCACTGATTTTGTCATATTTAAAAAGAATTAGCTAAATTATACTCAACTGCAGGATTAAAGTATTCAAATTCATCAATTTTTAGAAATTTTTAACCAGGCTGTATTTCCAAGCTTAAAACGCGCTATGAGCATGCTGGTGTACAATACTATAATTTAAATAATTTTTTTTGCTGATTTTGTCATATTTATGTAGAATTAGCTAAATTATACTGAACTGCAATGTTAAAGTATTCAAATTCATCAATTTTTAGGCATTTGTAATCTGGCTGTATTTCCAAGCTTAAAACGCGCTAAGAACATGGTGCTGTACAATACTATATTTTGAATGAAATTTTTTGCTGACTTTTTCACATTTAGGTAGAATTAGCTAACTTATACTGAACTGCAGGGTTAAAGTATTCAAATTCATCAATTTTTAGAAATTTGTAACCTGGCTCTATTTCCAAGCTTAAAATGCGCTATGAAAATGCTGGTGTAAAATACTATATTTTGAATGAATCTTTTCGCTGATTTTGTCATATTTAGGTAGAATTAGCTAAATTATACTGAATTGCAATGTTAAAGTCTTCAAATTCATCAATTTTTAGAAATTTGTAACCTGGCTGTATTTCCAAGCTTAAACCGTGCTAAGAACATGCGGCTGTACAATACTATATTCTGAATGAAATTTTTCGCTGATTTTGTCATATTTAGGTAGAATTAGCTAAATTATACTGAACTGCAGGATTAAAGTATTCTAATTCATTAATTTTTAGAAATTTGTAA